>JAUTXW010000243.1:1035000-1721885 GCA_030620095.1 Kuschelorhynchus macadamiae | reverse complement strand
TTTTTGTCAAAGCAGAGTACATGATTTTACAATAACTAGTAAAAGAGTAAATCGAACAAGTAGGTGATTTTTGTGATTTTGTATTATTTTTAACAATATTTTGAGTTCTTTGTTCATTACGGTGCTTAAGTGCAACATATGCAAACATTTGAACTATTTAACCCCTAACCTTCTTTTTTATAGGTAAGTCAAAATATTATTGTTTTTGTATATTAATTAGAGTGCGCGGTACGAGAAGTTTCCTAATATGTTATCGATTTTTAGGTACGGTTGATTACTTTAAGGGTTAATATGATTTGTAATTTGTATTTTTTAGAAAACAAAATTAGATATCTGCACTTTTTTCCTTAAGCGACAAATTTATAAATTTCAAGGCATCTTGCAATAAATTGTTTTAAAATACTGAGAGGTAAAATAGGTACGTTGGTTTGCTGTCAGGTATATGTTTTTGTCTATGAACAAAATTTGTATAATATAAAAAAATAAATTAGGTATGTTATTAAATATGCCCGCAGTATTAATAGGTTTTAATTTTTTATTGACAGTTAAACAATTGTTATAGAAATAGGTCAAAAAATATTATTATTACTAATATTATGCTCATGGTCATTGGCATATTATATGTCAACGAAAGACGAAAAGATGTCTATAATTATAAGTTTATAGCGTTACCTTTTGTGTGATCATATTTACGTGTAGTACATTTTTATTTATTTACTTTTATTATTGCATCAAAACATACATTATTTTATGAATGAAACAGCACTAGATGTCTGTTATTATAATTCTACGTATGGAAAACGGTATCAACCGAATCCTTTGAACTTTAATAATGTAATTATTTATTTATCGTTGATCGATTTCCTGGATCCTATCATCAGTAAGATGAACTACCAACAATTAAGCAATGACTGAGGAATATTTATAAAATGTTAGTAAGACATTTGTAAAAATTAAACACAAAGCTAAAGAAGAGGCTAACGTTTTCTTTTTTAATTAATTATTAGTATCTTTAAATGGCTGTATAAATTATCACGCACTAAACTAAATCAAAATTTGTTTACATTTTATTTCGCATTTACGTTTTAAGTAAATAAATAGAAATCGGGAACGCAAAAAGTAAACTAAGCATTTTTGAACTAATTCCAATTAAAGTGAAGCAGGTAATCTAGCAATTCCATCGCCGATCCCGGTGCACGCATAAGTTTCCCATGGAGCAAAAGGAAAAAGTCGCATCTCGGCTCTTGGGCGCAATTTCAGAATCGTGCTGGGGATTTTCGAAGTTCCACTCTCGGAAAAATGGATGCGATCGCATTTCACGGTCGGGCGGCTGCCGCCGACACTAATTGCCGCCCTGTTTCTACTCGGTCACCATTATTTCAAGTGGCGTACCAGTACTTATTTAACAATAATTTAGCGATTTTAGAAAGTACTTTGTAAAGCACATTTGTATTTCTTGTTTGTTGAGAAAAGAAGGTTGTTTTATTATTTCAAGTGGCGTATCCCTACTTATTTAACAGTATTATAGCAATTTTAGGAGGGACATTGCAAAACATGTTACCAATTTGTATAAAAAAAGGTTGTAAACACGATTTTGTCCAGGCTCCTACCTTGTTTATATCCAGGTACTGCCAAGATGAAATTCGTGTGAAGGCAGAGATGTATCCATGTAATGTACCATTTTGATATTCCAATATATATTGTCTCAATTGAAAATTAAGATGTGTCCACTTAAGATTAATATAAAAGTAGAAACAAGAGTTCAATAAATTTTAGTCCTTAGGAAAACAAAAATTTTGTTTATCCCAACAATGTGCGTCACACGGTTCCTTCCTAGTATATTTTCCTATCTCTATTTAAATTAGGAATTTATTATGAAAACACATAATAATTAGGTAATAGGACCATAAATTAATAGAAAAAGAAATTATTTTGTAACTGAATTTGAAAAAAATAGAATAACGAAAAAAGCTGATGCCACAAATTGTAGATCTGTGTACTATCAAAGCAGAAAATTAATTTTAAGTATCTGTAAAGTGTGTATTGGTAAGCAAAACAATTTTTTTTCTTCTATTTTATTTGGGTGACACTTATGTGGAGCTGGCGCTTGCAAAACGAGCTCGGTCTGTCAAAATCCCTTTCTTTCTAAATAGCAGTTCATTGTTTAAGACGTCTTTTTGCGAGTCTAAGGATTGCTCTTGTTGGAATCCTCACGTGAATATCTAATGACCATCAGTATTTAAAACAAATATTTAACAGAATAGAATATATTTATATATATATATATATATATATATATATATGTATGTATATATATATATATATATATATATATGTATATATATATATATATATATATATATATATATATATATATATATATATATATATATATATATATATATATATATATATATATATATATATATATATATATATATATATATATATATATATATATATATATATATATATATATATATATATATATATATATATATATATATATATATATATATATATATATATATATATATATATATATATATATATATATATATATATATATATATATATATATATATATATATATATATATATATATATATATATATATATATATATATATATATATATATATATATATATATATATATATATATATATACGTATATATATATATATATATATATATATATATATATATATATATATATATATATATATTATATATTATATATATTATATATATATATATATATATATATATATATATATATATATATATATATATATATATATATAATATATATTATCTTTTATTTACGCCCATGAAATTAATTTCAAAGTATTTATATCCTAACTTATATACATAAGCTCAGTGACAGTAGTTATGCTGTTCGTAAAACTTAAACATATTAGAGTGCCATATCTAAGTTGATTTTATAACAAGTTCCAAAATGCAATTAGGAAACAAAAAACTCCTGGAAATAAAACGCTGCAAAATGGGTTACACAAATTGTAATTGCTGCTTCCACTCAGAGCTACGAAAAACACTACGTGCCAACTATAGAATTACGACCAGTTGTAATATTTATTGGAATCTCAGCTTGCTTAATCTAAGACTAAAAAGACGATTAGGTACCTACCTAAAGAAATCAAGAGTGCGCCAATGACGTTGCATTTCTTCTTTATGGTCCCCCGCAATCCGAGTTGTAGTGACGGACACCGCGTGATGTAATTTAAAGCAGAAACGGTACAGAAACTTAGACAGGTCGTGAACCATACTGCGACCAACTAGAACATTTTTTAACTAAGATGATATTGTATTTTTACCATTATTTGTTGCTTTCTCACGTAAGGACATATTTTTATTTGTCGATTGAAGTTCACTGTAAAATGTAATTGGGTAGATGTTTGTATATTCTTGTTATCCCATACTAGACTGTTCGCCTGATGCTTAACTTTCTCTTGATAGAAAGCACAAATAGTAATCGAGCTAAAAAAATACTGTAAGACATAAAAAGTTATTGGAATATCTTTTGAATAAACAAACTAATTTTGAAATTTTTTTGTCAAAATCAGATAGTAGCACGATTAGCAGAAGGTGCATAAAATAAAATATATGTATAAGAGTGTAGCTTTAATTTTCTTTCTTTAAATTTGACAAACAATTTTCATTTTCAAAAACATCTGCGCTAAGCCTAGAATAGAAAGCATTACTATATACACACGTCAGAGAGGGAATCGCTAAATGAAATATTCCCAGTAAGATGCTTGTTAGCAAAAATACTGTGTTACTAAAATATTCGAATGTAAAACAAGATGCAAGTTTACATCATTACCTAAAAAATAATCTATAGACCCGCATAGGCTGGATCGAAGAATTTGCTGTTCGAATGATATTAAAATCGTTGTGCTGTTAACAAAATTTATCCTTCCAGAAAAAATATGCAAATAAGTACTTAATTCCTGTTTTTGTTCAATGAAATATAAATGTTTTAGTTATTATTTTTTTTAATGTTCTGTATGTGCTTGAGTTTAATCAATATCATATTCTCGGTTCTTAGTATAAGCACACGTTATAACAAATATATACATTTATTATTTACTAACAAAGCTTTTAATAGTTATAATACCACTAGTTCATGAAGAATTACCGATAATTATGCATGAAAGCATGTTGAATAGAAACTGCATAAGTCTGTTTTTATTGTCGTCATTTCAAGCACAAATAACCCGAGTCCTGGAAATGGACAAACGAATGGAGTTTCTTAAAGGCAACAAGCTTGAATGCTAAATTATCTATGTAATTCTTGATGTAGATACATATCGATAGAATATTTCGCGAGAAATTATCACGGATTATTTTGACTGAACTTACGACTTGGTCATGAAGAATAAATTCAACATAATGTCTTAAAAATGTAAAACTTATTTGTATTAATTCTTGTCAAAAATGCGTTGCTACTTAACGGACAAAATATCGTTAGTGACTATTGTTGAATGATAGTATTATCTCCATCTCTCTCGCAACTATAGGAGTTTCCATTCTTTTAGTTCCATCTCTCGCACTGCGTTGGAGTCAATAAGGCATCGCAAAGCCCAGTCCATTATCGTATTATGTGTATGAATTACGGGATAATTGCATTCATTCAATGGACTTTTTTATATAGGAGGGAAATATTCACATTGAAGCGTTACGCGATACCGTCATCTGGTGTGAGTTCGGAGAGGAAATGACAATTCTTTTGAGAAAGCCCGTATAGTCTTTAGTATAAAAATCCGAAAATATTATTTTAGGTAATATACCACCTTCCATAATAATACCCGAAATTTTTTTTGATTTCTGTATTATTTTTGACTTTTTTTTGGTCCCTTGGCTGTCCGAACTCACACCTATGTGTTAGTTCGGACAGGCACTTATTTCCATATATAGTTGAACTCCACGTTTAGTAATGGCAAGTTCGGAATAAAAAATAAACTACGTTTTAAAGTTCTAACTAATAAACAACATTTATTAGATGATTGAGGTGAAAAAAAAACAAGTGAATTTTTTTTATTTATTTTTATTGTTTAATCAATGAAAATAAACATCAAATATTTGGTTGGTCCTAATATGAAACGAAATAAATTTAAAATAGTGAAACACATAAACATAAACACCAAAAGATACAAAATATCATGTTATTAATATGTGGTTGGAATATATATGTAATAAACAAACAAATATAACACGAAATAAATTTAAAAGAGAAACAGTTATTTTATTTTATTTTTAAATGTGTTGTGTTGTGAGGTCCCTAAAAACCAATCTATTTATCCTACGAATAGTTGGAGGATTAAGAACAAAAACAATTTTGTTATTGTGAACGTATGGAAGTTTCGTTAAGATTCTGATAGGGTCTATCGGGACTTTCAGAAGGTCGAAATCCAGACTTGATATTTTTGTTCAGTCTTGTATGAATAGAGTCTAAGATTAGCTTTAATCATTTTGGAAAATCTTACTTAGATAAAACTCCCTTGTTTTTTAACTTCCAATTTGCAAAGGTTTCCTCCATTGTTTCTTGAGGGGCCCGAAAAAGGCTACATCTAGGGGTTGTAGCAGAAAAGTAAAATTTGAGGGTAATAGTATAAACATAATATCATTATTTCTACATTCTTTAATTATATTTATTAATAGTTCGGAAGTAAGGCAAAATCAGTTTTTCGAACCAATCTTCGAACACTGAGCCTTCGAACAAGCAACTTTTTGTACTGTTATAAACTGCACCTTCGGGACCCACTTCAATCTATGTTGGATAAAGGTAAAGTGCATGAAGGATGTGCTGCATTTACTAGAATCATTGATTCGATCAGGATGTTTGGATCCCTTTTTGCACACTATTTTCATTCTTCCTGGATCATCTGATAGACTTGACTTGTCATAATTAACAAGGTTTGACGGAGGCACATCTTTCAAATTTTCCTGCAGATTTTCAAAATATGCAGTTATAATTTCGCTGTTTAGGCTAGTCTCTCACTAAGATGTTTATGTCTTTTTGTAGAACACATTTTCCGGAAACACTTTTATACGCTTTCCTATACGATCTAGATAGTTTTTCACCAGCAATCTAATATTTAATCTTGTAAAAGTAAAAGGAAATCACCACTTTGCAGGAAGTTAAATATGGTGGCAATGAGATTCTTCTTCCTAAACTAATTTAGGCTGACCACCACTTTTAAGAGGGTCTCGTTCCTTTACTGCATCACTTAATGTCGACTTATAATATTCGGCAGCTGACCTTAAGCTCTTCTTTTTAAATTTCACATCCTTTACTGCTTTTTCAAATTGCGCCTCACTTGAATATACCTAGTTGGCTTCTATATTGACGACCACAACGCCCCACTTTCGAACTTACCGCTCTGAAAAAAATTATTATCAAAGAAAACAGGTAAAAAACCAATGCGAGAAAAAGAGAAATACAAATTTTAAGATCTCTTAAAATAATCGATTTTCGGGTAATATATAACAAAAAATATGAATATTATTATGTCCGAACTCACACCACGAGAAATTATTTTTTAATAAAAAAATATATCAGAAAAACAGTATTTGAAAAATATGAAAACAATTGTTGGTTATTTTGAGACCACATATTTCTATAAAATCTAACCATAATTTTTGTTATTACTATTGCCTTCCAAAGTCTGTAGCAGTTATAAGCAAACTTACCAAAAAAATGCTTTTATATCGGTATTATTGATTTTTTTTTCAAAACCAATCCGTATATTCATTCACATTCACATTCACAACACGATCGAAAAAAGTAAGATACCTACTAAATGATAAAATAATTTTGCGAGACTTTGAAGTATAACAAGTAGTCCAAATGCACGAAAAATAGTGGGAGTGTCTCAGTATCCGAATTTGAAATACGTGTCTGAACTCACACCAGATGACGGTACCTATCATGCTAGTGGGCTACATATATATTTTTTTATCTATGACCAGACCACGAACCCCGAAGGTTTAAGAACTAGGCACCGTGGTTGCTTTAAATAAAGAGAAGAAAAGCTTATTCATGAGGGGTTTAAAAACTTGCAGATTAGGAGAAGAAGGAAAGACATTTGTTGGTAACACATTCTATTCTGATTTGCGAAGTGTCAAATGTAAACAGGTTGGCAGAATAAAAGTATTTTCGAGCTCGGAAAAGGAAACTCAATTTATTCGCGGCGGCTGCTGTGGCAATCGAGGTTATGTGATCATGTCAGCGAAGATCTTTGTGAAAAGTGATACCGACTAGGCCAGAGAAATCTTTGACGTCAAACCTTTGATTATTAATTTGAATGGTGTGGCTACTGGGAGATAATTTGTCAGATAGTAAACAAGATTGTGTCTTAGGGGTGTTAAACCGGACAAGGTTTTTTGCTCCCCTTTTTACGATTTTAATGAGGTCCTCGGTTAGGGATAATGCCATTACTCTCTATGCTGGAGTGGAGTGTGCTATAGTTCGCGTAAAGGTGGATAAGATTGCTGGTAGAAGAAAGCAGGTCATTGATGGACCGGAGGAATAGGGAAGGTGTTATTATTAAACCCTGTCGAACGTTTTTTTGAAGGAAGACCATAGGCAGGAAGTTTGTTAAGAAGTGCGTCATACCATATTTGATCAAATACTTTGGATATGTCGAGGGCAATCATTTGTGCTTCTCCTTGGAATTCTATGGACATATTCCAGTTGTGAGTTATGAACGTAAGAAGATCTGCTGTGGATCTTTGATTGAGGAAGTCGTATTGCCTGTCATGTATAAGTTTATACCTTTCTAAGTAATTAAATTCATTCCTAGGATATTTGGAATAACTTGCTGAGGAGAGGGGCCAATTAAGAAGCGCACTTTTTTAGAATTATGACCGGAATACCATCAAAATCCGAGGACAGAGTGCTTTGAGAATACTTTAAACTTAATGGTAATTTCGTGCATATTATATGGCAAAGCTGGTACTGATGGAAAAGGAAAGTGAAGAGCAGGGATTAAACTAAAATTTGCGGCGAATTGTTTAACAATAAGCTGAGGTATTGCTTTAAACGTTAAGGCGATTTTATCACCAGAAATTAAGGGTGGAAAGGAGCTCTCTCCTTCTAAAGTTTTAATTAATATTTATGGCAAGTGACCAAAAGGATTTGCTCTAATTTTGGTAAGAAAGAAGTTTGCCTTTTATGCGTGAATTAAAGGCATTTTTGTTATGAGAACGGATTTTCTCTAGTCTGGTATTGGCGCAGGATTTTGAAAACCAAAGTTTATTTTTGTGAGGTTTTGAAGTTTTTATAGAATGTGGTATAAAAGTTTCTATACCTAATTGAATTACATCCGAGATTTTTAAACAAATTTCGGAAGAATGTTGGTAGAGAAACAAAGATCATTCCAAGAGAAGGAAGAGTAGAAATCCCGCACAATATTAGTGTTATATTAATTAAACAGCACTTATCATATACACACAAACATTAAGTAATGGAGCATTATTCTGAAAAATTTAAAAACTGACTTAACAAAGCAAACTTATTTACACAACTATCGGAAATTAACAAATATAGCAAATAAACCATATTCATTTTAGCACTGGAGCTACAAACATCTCGTCCCAATTTTTTTGGATGCAATAGTACATACAACTAATACACTACCCACACACCATATCTAGAATTACATAAATTTATTGAGCATTTACCTTCACTTCGGCGCAATTTTGGTTTTTGAAAACATTATTTTGTTAATATTGTCATGCCTGTTTATTTAGAGTTTCAACATTGCCTTCAAGTATGGTAAAAGGTCCAACGTTCTTATTGTTGCTAACTGCTAGTATCGTGTAACGTAATACCGTATATAAGTTATTTTTACTTGCATTTTTGATGCCCTTGCCTGTTGTTCCTATAAGGTAATCTCTAGAATAAAGTGATAGAGACCCCGCTATAAACCTCGGTAGATTTTATATATTCGAGAAAAAGGTTCTGATTTTAATAAGTATTAAGCTTTGTTCTCATCTTATTGGTTGTTCATTCCTTATGTAAAATATTCAAGGAATTCCTAAATATCCTAATAACCTTTTTATTATTTTACTGAAATATACAAGTGATTCCTAATACCGTTGATTGAAGGAAAAAGGAAGATGGGCAACCTTATGGGCGAATTCGTGGCACAAAAGGTGTCCGAGATGTAGCTGGGGATATCGTCGCCGCCGGGAAAGGTGTCCGAAATTTGCTTGGCGCCGCGGGCTGCCAGTCGTTTACAGCGGATAGATCGGATAATCGGCGGAGATGTACGAATCACTTACCTGTATTATTTGTTACATCATAGTGCTTATTGTTTTTTTGCTCGTTTTCGAGTCAAACTCGTGAATTTTTAACTGTGCGAAACTGGAGTTCGTTTCAATCTTGTGAAACTGTTAATTAAAGCAAATATGTCTGCTAGAAAATAGAGTGTGCGTATGTTGGATGCAACAATAAAAGAAAAAATAAAAATAATTTGGGGCGCTTTTTTAAATTCCCCGTGACGAGGCCCGACATTCTTTGTCAATGGGTACGAAATTGTGGCAATGTTGAATAAATAAACGTGTATGTGAAAATCATTTTTCTAAACACGATATGTATTCAAGTGGCAAGACAATTACAGAAGAAAATGCCGTTCCTATATTTTGGAAAGGTAAGTGTTTTTTATTTTGAATCTTATTTTTGGAATGTCCCTGCTAAACTTAAATTGAAATACAGAATAAACTGCGCAGGGTCCTAATATTGTTACAAATGTTACATCACAGGAATTTGATGTTTTTTGAATCTTTTGAGTATTGGAACTTTCTTCTCTTGATTAGTACTGTTTTTAAAATAAATTAGATGGGCCATGAACTTATAGATTGGCGCCTGATAAATACATGTGCTTGTAGGTAATGGCCGTATACTACCAATAGTATAAAAGAAATAACGGGGATTCTGCCAAAAAGTTTATAATACATTTTTTTCTAACATCCAAGCTTTCGAAATAACTCGTTTCTCCTTTAGGGCTCTATAATAACCTAATTATCAGAAGATTTAGGACTTTTTTTACAACTAATAAGTACTTACACTAATTAAAATGCAAGGACAAAGGGAATTTGCAGAAAATATAAAATTGGATAGATTTTAACTACTAAAATATTGACATCATTTGACAAGAAATAAACAACTTAAAACGAATTGTTTTTCTATTAAATAATAATGACAGAAATACGTTAAATATGTCATATATATAATTTTATATTTTCTGAAAATTTCGTCAAAATTGTCTTTTCATTTTAATTAGTATAAGTACTTATTAATTGTAAAAAAGTCCCTAATTTTCTGATAATGATGTTATTATAGAAGAAGAAATGAATTATTTTGAAAGCTTGGCAATTAGAAAATAAATGTACTATAGACTTTTTGACCGAATCTCCGTTATTTCTTTATACTTCTATATATATATATATATATATATATATATATATATATATATATATATATATATATATATATATATATATATATATATATATATATATATATATATATATATATATATATATATATATATATATATATATATATATATATATATATATATATATATATATATATATATATATATATATATATATATATATATATATATATATATATATATATATATATATATATATATATATATATATATATATATAATATATATAAATATATATATTTTCTATATATATATATATATATATATATATATATATATGTTGTTGTCGTCTTTTTTGTTATTTTCGTATATATAAATATATATATATATATATATATATATATATATATATATATATATATATATATATATATATATATATATATATATATATATATATATATATATATATATATATATATATATATATATATATAATATATATATATATATATATATATATATATATATATATATATATATATATATATATATATATATATATATATATAATATATATATAAATATATATAAATATATATATATATATATATATATATATATATATATATATATATATATATATATATATTATATATATATATATAAATATATATATATATATATATATATATATATATATATATATATATATAAATATATATATAAATATATGTATACATATAAATATATATATATATATATATATATATATATATATATATATATATATATATATATATATATATATATATATATATATATATATATATATATATATATATATATATATATATATATATATATATATATATATATATATATATATATATATATATATATATATATATATATATATATATATATATATATATATATATATATATATATATATATATATATATATATATATATATATATATATATATATATATATATATATATATATATATATATATATATATATATATATATATATATATATATATATATATATATATATATATATATATATATATATATATATATATATATATATATATATATATATATATATATATATATATATATATATATATATATATATATATATATATATATATATATATATATATATATATATATATATATATATATATATATATATATATATATATATATATATATATATATATATATATATATATATATATATATATATATATATATATATATATATATATATATATATATATATATATATATATATATATATATATATATATATATATATATATATATATATATATATATATATATATATATATATATATATATATATATATATATATATATATATATATATATATATATATATATATATATATATATATATATATATATATATATACAGTGTGTCCGAAATTGGTTATGACAGTATTGGGATCTCGGAAACCGTGATAGTTACAAAAACGTTTAAATGGAGAAAGTTTTAGACAATTATGTTTGTAATTTAACGCCGTTTTGCTCGCGATTGTATCTTTTTTAGTTTTTGAGATATTTTGAAAAAACCAAAAAACTGCATTTTCGAAAAAGTCCTATAATTTATTTATTTATGAAAATTTTCAAAATCTTTAAGAACATTATTAAGGCAACTTTTTACGTAGAGTGCACCTAGTCAGATTTTACATACGACGTTTCGATTTTCTAGAACCATCATCAATTTTGTTTTTTCTTATGGCCGCTATATTCGATTTTAACAGTTTTGAAAAGAGTATTTCTTTAGCTTTTCAACGGTATATCACACTTGTAATTAGGTTATTACTAAAGGTGCAAAAAGTGCGTAGAGAAAATATTTAAACGTTTTTTGGAATTATCAAAGTAAAAAATTAAAAATTAATAGTGTTAAAAGGCAATATGTAATTCAACATCCAGTATCGCAAGTTTCTAACCAGCGCCAGCGTTTGAAAATAAGTTCTGCCAGGCTGCCGTCTTTCGGGGTACGTGTCAAAATACACATCCATGGCCCTGTTTGCATTTCTTTCATTTTTAATATAACACACTAACATATCAAACATTTCTTCATTAGAAAAGTTTAACGCCATTGTAATCCTTATTAAAACAGCGATGAATGTTAAATAAAACTTAAACGTTGCATTTTTGACAGATTAAAAGCATTCTATTATTTCAAAACCAAAGCCTACTTGAGCAAAGATGTTAGTGTTATCTGCGGCTGGTCATTTGAACATTTGTGAACATTGTGCAATGTTATTGAGTAGTTTTTACTAATTTTTTGTAGAACTGGATGTTGAATTACATATTGCCTTTTAACACTATTAATTTTTAATTTTTTACTTTGATAATTCCAAAAAACGTTTAAATATTTTATCTACGCACTTTTTGCACCTTTAGTAATAACCTAATTACAAAGTGTGACACACGGTTGAAAAGCTAAAGAAATACTCTTTTCAAAACTGTTAAAATCGAATATAGCGGCCATAAGAAAAAACAAAATTGATGATGGTTCTAGAAAATCGAAACGTCGTATGTAAAATCTGACTTAATAGGTGCACTCATCGTAAAAAGTTGCCTTAATAATGTTCTTACAGATTTTGAAAATTTTCATAAATAAATAAATTATACGACTTTTTCGAAAATGCAGTTTTTTGGTTTTTTCAAAATATCTCAAAAACTAAAAAGATAGAATCGCGAGCAAAACGGCGTTAAATTACAAACATAATTGTCTAAAACTTTCTCCATTTAAACGTTTTTGTAACTATCACGGTTTCCGAGATCCCAATACTGTCATAACCAATTTCGGACACACTGTATATATATATATATATATATATATATATATATATATGTGTTGATTTTTACTCCTTCACGGATGGAAAAATACAATGTATTTTCACACTGTATATATATATATATATATATATATATATATATATATATATATATATATATATATATATATATATATATATATATATATATATATATATATATATATATATATATATATATATATATATATATATATATATATATATATATATATATATATATATATATATATATATATATATATATATATATATATATATATATATATATATATATATATATATATATATATATATATATATATATATATATATATATATATATATATATATATATATATATATATATAATATAAGCAATAGATGATTAAAGCGGTTTGAAAGATTATAAATATCAAAATAATTCGATATCGCGATATACATCTATCACCATTTCCAGACACACTGTATACACCATGGGCCTAAATTTAATTGATTTTAAATTATTGATGAACATTTTCATTTTATAATTTTGACAACCTGTAAAATCCAAACGGTTTGACTTAGCGAAAGCCTAGAGCAAAACGGTTGGCACATTCCTATTTTGTTTTTACTTCCCTTGTAAGAGGGGGATATTGAAATCGTGAAAAAATCACTCTCCGAGGTTTTTTCAGGTTTGAAGGTCCCTAAATGCCGAAAAACATGTTTTGGCTGTTCGCGGCATAACTAAAAAAGTACTTACCCGATTGACTTTATATTTTGATCAAAAAATAAGGGTTATCTGGAGATGACATGGTGACATTTTGGTAAAAATCCAATATGGCAAAACAATATGGTGGCCTACTGAAATGTTAAAAAAAAATTTTACAAAAAAATTACTTATCAAATTTATCTAAAATTGTGTACCTACAGAAATCAAGTAATATGTAGGTATCAACTATTAAAATTTTGGTACGAATCCAAGATAGCGGAACAAAATGGCGGTTTAATAAAATATTCTAAAATTCAGCCTGAAAAACTACTTAATGGACGGATTTCAAATTGTGTTTCATAACTAATTGTTGTATAGAGTAGAACTAGTAAAGCTGTGGTACTAATTCAAAATAGCGAAACACCATGGAGGCCAAATAAAATATTTATATTCACGAAAAAATCACCGTTTCAGATTTTACATATTTTGAGGTTTTAGCGTCCCTAGATTCCAAAAAATATTTTATCAATTTCCTCGGTCCGTCTGTCGGTTTGCCTGTCTGTCTCTCAGTTCGCAGTTTAAAAACTACTCATTAGATTAACTTCAAATTTTAGTCAACAATTGATGGTCACATGTGGGTGATTTGGTAATGTTTTGATAAAAGTTCGATATGCCGGAACCAGATGGCAATCTAGTGAAACGTTAAAAAAATTACTACTAAAAAACTAATTATCCAATTTCTTCAAATTTTGCCCAACAATCATGGGAATGAACCCGGTAACATTTTGGTATAAATATAAGACAGAAAAACAAAATTATATTAATTTAAAATTTTAATTCTATCGATCTGTCTGTCGACCCGTATCTTTCCGGCATAACTAAAAACTACTTACCCGATTGACTAAAAATTATGGTCAAAAATTAAGGCACAGTTTAATTCTGTGATTGAGGGTCATATGGGAATGACCTGGTAATATTTTGGTAAAAATCCAATGTCAAAAGAAAATGGCGGCCTAGTGAAGTTATTACTAAAAACTACTTAACCAATTTATTTTAAATTTTGCACAAAAATCAAGAATTATGTAGAAATCGACTGGTAAAATTGTAGTGAGTATTCAAAATGGCGACTTAATGGAATATTTATAAATTCATCCTGAAAGAAACTACTTAATGGACTGATTTCAAACTGTGTGCCATAACTAATTGGGGTATAATTCAAGATAGGGGAACAAAATAGCGGCCAAATAAAATATTTATAATCGTGAGAAAATCACCCTCTCAGGTTTTAAATATTTTCAGGTTTTAGCGTCCCTAGATGCCAAAAAATGTTTTTATTGCCATCGGTTCGTCTGTCTGGTTTAAGAGTCATATGGGGATGACCTAGAAATATTTTGGTAAAAATCGAATATGCCGGAACAAGATAGCGGCCTTAAGAAACTTTAAAAAAGTATTATTTAAAAAACTAGTTATCCAATTTCCTTAAATGTTGCACAAAAAACAAGTGTTACATAGGAATAAACTGTTAATACATTGGTATGAATATAAGATAGTAAAACAAAATACCGGGCTAGTAAAATATTTAAAAAATCAACCTGAAAGAACTACTCATTAGATTAATTTTAAAATGTATGCATGCATTAAATGTGATATAGAGATAAATTGGTAAAGTTGTGGTACGAATTCAAGATAGCAAAACAAATATTTCTTTTTAAATGAACGAAAAAAAAAATCTTATTTTACTGATTGTGATATAAGGATAAACTAGTACGAGTTCAACATGACGTAACAAAATGGCGATATGTATCAATGTAAAGAATAAAAAATGTATAGTCACGAAAATAAAGTTTTGGAAAATAAACCACATAGAAAAATAAGAATATTGTTGAATACATATTTTTTTCAGTTTCCTTTTCTGACCGTGAAGTTTAATATTTACTATTTCAATTCAGTGAAATAATTCAAAACAACAAAACAATGGTTTGCTATTTAAAAAAAAGTGTTAATGCTTTTTAATATTTGTTGTAAAATCTATGTATTTAAAACAGTGATTGAGCTAAAGTTTTCAGCAAGTTCGTGAGAGAGTTGTACTGCACCGATTTATATAATTTTTTTTTTAAATGATCGTCTGGTAACCGAGACCTTGCACATCTATTTCTTGTGTATATAGGGTGTTTCAAAAAAATCGGGTCACGGATTGGTCACGATTCTTCTCAAACTGCTTGACGAAAAAAACATGCGTTTTGGTTGGTAGTAGAATGTAGAGGTTGAATAAGAAGGAATTTTTCAAAACTCGGCGGTGAAACTGCCCCTTAAATATTACAATATTTTTTATTTAAACAAATGGTTGGTTTTTCGGCAAAACGCTTATGCTCGTGTATTTTATTTGGTTATTTAACATATTTTAAGGTTTCCTAAAAATGTATACAGAGTGTTTCAAAAAATTGGGCCACTGATTAATCACGATTCTGCTCAAAAATTTAATTTTAAGGGGATGAAACCGCCCCTTAAATAATACAATATTTTTTATTTAAAAACGGTTAATTTTTCAAAACAACGCTTGATTAGGTATATTTTATTTTATTTTTTACATATTTTTTAAAAATGTATACAGGGTGATCCAAAAAATCGGAAATAATTTATTAAACAAACATCTTCCAAACTCCTGTTGACAAAAATTGAACGGAAATGCAACAACGTGGTTTATAAAATAAAAAAAAATAAGGCGATCTAAGTACCTACCTATTTATATCCCTTTCGTTAGCGTCATACGCGAACGAAATCGCGTAACCTCGTTAGCATGTGTTTAATTCACGAAAATAATTTAAGGAAAAAATGCCTTAAGCAGAAATTTGGACGTTTCGCATAATTATTAAAGTAATCCAGCAAAATGGCATTGACAAAAATATATACAGATATTTAAAAATCTACATGTATAGCGCGCGCTAAAATTTAAAATTAAATAAAGGAAGGAAGAAAGAAAGAAAGAAATATATTTATTGTGCAACATATATACAAAAAAAAATATTTATATATTACATAACACAAAAGGCAAACATTCGCGCAAGCGTTCTTCCATGTTGCCTGCCACATAAAAAAAATTAAATCATCAATTGTAACAATTGTCTAGTATAGCCTTTTTTAAAAGTCTTTTTGGTTCTATCTAAGTACATATAATACACATCTGAATTCAACAATTCGACAGCCAGGAAGGCAAAAGAATCTCTGTATTTAGCAGTAGAATGCAAAGGTATATCATATCTTACTATAGCTCTTAGATTTCTTTCATGTACTTCCTGTCTATTGGCAATCAATTGCCAGAGGTAAGAGGGCATTTCTTATGATAAAGCTTATACAAGAACAACGCAAAGTGCAGCCTAGCCCTGTGTTCAAACTTTAAGTGCTCATTTTGGATATAAGTTGGAGTAACATGATCAAATTTATTGACACAGGACACAAACCGAATACACGAGTTTTGAGCTATTTGAACTTTTCGTTGAAATTCAGAGGTTAAAAATCTATAATAAACTACATTACAATAAACCAATGTGGATAAATCAAAGACTCGATCAGCATTAATTTAATTCTTCTTTTTCAATATTAGATAAACAGATGTTAGTTTTCTAGTACAATGAGCCTCAAAATTCAAACTGCTATCAAATGTAACACCCAGATTTCTCGCTTGGTCAACACGTGGTATTTCTATTTTGTTTACATGCATTGTAGTAAAATTATACATCTGAAATTTATTCATGCTGGCTTTTGATGCTATAACTAGGTACATGCTCTTTTTTGCATTAAGTATAAGTCCATGGTTAGTTGACCATACAAACAGTCTGTTTAGGTCTTCATTTATTTCACTTACCTGTGTGTCATCTGCCTATAGCTGTGTGTCATCTAAAAGGTGATTAGGCAAGTCAAATGTATATAGATATATAACAATGGCCCTAGGATACTTCCCTGAGGAACACCACATACTACATCAACTGATCTTGATCTTGCTCCATCCACCTCAACTATCTGCCTTCTAAAACTTAAGCAATTATTAAACCAGATGCAAACCTGGTCAGAAAAACCACAGTACCGGAACTTTGCTAGCAGCATATTGTGATCAATAAGGTCAAATGCCTTGCTGTAATCCAATAAGACCAAACATGAAACCAGAGACTGATCCATATTTCTGGCAATGTTAGTTGTAACACAATTGAGGGCTGTGGCTGTACTGTGATCTCTTCTAAAACCAGACTGAACAGTAGGTAATATGTTATTATTGGAAACGAAATCAGTCATCATTACACTAACCAAAAATTCAAACATCTTTCCTAAGATTGGCAAAATATTTATAGGCCTTAGTTCACCCAACGATTCAATGTGTACAACCTAGTTTTATAATTGAAGTTTTCCAGATATTTGAAAATTCACCAGACTGGAAAAAATCATTGTAAATTACAGTAACAAAAGGCACCACAAAGTCTAAACTAAATAATAACATATCATAACTCAACCCATCGATACCCTTAAACTTCGATTTTATATGCCTAAATGCTTGATATACATCATATTCCGTAATATTCTTAAATACAAATTCGTTGTTTTCTATCATCAAATTGAGCTTATTATTTTCATAGTAACTTTGAGTGACGTTATCAACAGGTACAGCTAACTGACTTTTACTTGCAAATTGATCGCTGATCTGATTCACATCTCTTAAGTGAGTGGGAATCTCAGTGTTACCCTTAGAGTTAACATTCCAACTGTTTTTAATATCCAAATAAAAATCTTTATGAGCAAGAGATAGTGTTTGTATTTACTAAATGCCTTCTTTTTTAATTTTATGACATCCTTAATTGTATCTGTTATGTAGGGTTTGAATTTCTTTTTAATCTGAACTGTTTTTAGTGGGGCATGGCTATCAAAACCCTCAGTCAGCTGTCTGTTAAAAAAGTCAACTCTAGAATCAGGGGATTCATGCCGCAAGCCCATACCTAAATCAGTTAAATACATGTCAGCTTCAAAAAGATCTTTGTTAAAGTTTTTAAAATCTCTATATGTAACAACCCTAGCAACCGGCTTAGGAGCTTCCAATTTCAATACTGAGTACACCAACCTATGGTCAGTTAAATTATACATCTCCAAAGTTCCTGAGTCGAGTATACTAATTCGCTTATCAACACATATGACATTACTTAAACTAGAACTATCTCTGGTTACTCTTGTGGGATCCTCAATAATCTGTGACAGACTAAACGTTTGTAATATTGAATTGAAGTATATACTTTCGTGATTATCAAGCAGCAGATTTATATTTAGATCACCCAGGACCAATGTATATTCATAAGAATATGACAAGGTTGACAGTATAGTTTCGATAATACTTAATTTTCTATAATTAACTGAAGGAGGCCTGTATAAAACTCCAACCAACCATTTTACACTTTTGTACAATACCTCATTCCACAATTGTTAAATCTCAGAGTCAAGACCACAGAAACAAGAAACATTGACAACCGAGCACCTCAGGCTGCTTGCCACAAAAATGCACACACCACCAGCATGCTTCAATCGGTCATAACGATATATCTGATAACCTGGTATGTTTAGCAGCGAATCAGGATATTGGACTGACAGCCATGTTTCTGAGACAGCAAAGATGAAATTTTTCATGCAGCACCAGATCTTTTATATCATTGAAAGAAGGGACAATAGACTTAACATTTACATACGAAACATTAAAGTTGTAACTGAACTGGTTCCCATGATCGCACTGTAACTGCTATTTAAACAGTTGATCTTTACACTCTTCTAGTTTGTTCTTGTACACCGAGGAGTTTCTATCCCAGACAGCATGATTTACATGTACACTTTCTAGGCTTTTCATATTAAATTTCGAACAGTTATAGCATTTCAGTATCTCTTCCTAATTCCTTCCTCTAATTCATGGTTTTTAGAGCACCTAGGGCACACAACATCTTTAGAACAATTGGCAGCCAGGTGATGGTAAACATAGCACTTAAAACATCTTTTGAAATCATAACCATCGTAAACCCTGCAAAAGTCATATCCTACACACAGAAACTCACATTCCAAAATTTTTTTGTAAGCAACTTGGTTGACTTCTATTAAACACTGGTATATATTCTTCTTGTTAATAACTAAATATAACTTTTATGTTAGTATGTAAAAAAAAACACAGACAGACCGATGGAATTTAGAAAAGATGTTTTTCGTCATCTAGGGACCCTAAAACGTGAAGATCCGAAAAAATCTCGGAGAATGATTTTTTCAATATTTATGGATAGTACTTATTTAGTAGTTAAATGTAAGTTTATTTTAATATTTTTTCTAAATTTTCATTTTCTTTTTAATGCAAACGTTGCATATTTATTTACCTTTTGTTTTGATTATGTATTATTTTTTAAGAACATGTTTTGTTTGAAAATTTTGAAATAAAGTCATTTTATTTCAATTTTGCTTTTATTTCTTTATGCCCTAAGTCAATGTAAACAAAAATAAAAATTTTCTATGAACAATATTTTTCTTTAATTTTTCATTAAAAAAAAAAGGGAAAATCACATGGTGAACAGGGTATCCCAATTCTAGGAGGGAGAAGCTATACGAGATATGGAAAAGTGTAAACTGTAAAAAAGTTGCCCAAATTTGAAATTGAGGATATTAATAGATATCTGGAAAAATAGAGATTTTTGAAAATCGTTTTAATTTTCTACCGAGTTTTTTAAAAAGATATTTTTAAATAACATAATAATAAATGTCACATCAACACAGCCACCTTTTTCCCTCTACCAAAATACGTTATTAAGTTTACGATTCGACGATTAATTTCCGAACGATCATCATAAACTTTGCTTTTTAAATAATCAAAAATTTTGTGTTCTTGTTAATAAACAGTAATTTTAATTCTAAATCCAACAGCATATCACACCTAACATTTTTCCGATATTTCGGACTAAAAAACCATCATCAATGCTAGTTAATAATGAATGCCGAGGAACGGAAACTCCGCGTAGGGTAAAAAATTCAATTACCTACGTTATCCTGAAACGGGCAAAAATGTGGTAACGGAAATGTAAAATTTATTTGTCTCTACCTCTTTTATTAGAATCAGAAAAGAAGTACCTAATTCAAAAATATTTCACTTTTTTGATCTACTCCAGAATTAAAAATCCATTCTCATTGCCATTTATTTCGTCGACAATATGACGTGATTAGATTTTTGACCCGATGTGAAATTTCGTTCCTCATCATAAATTAGCACTGATGAAGGATTTTATTAGTCAGAAATATTGGGACATCCTGTAACTTTATTAGTTCAGAATAATTAAAAAAATAAATTTTGTGTTAAAAAAAGGTAAGTAACAATAATTTTTAGTTTAAAATAAACTAATAAAAATAAAATAAGAACCAACCAATATTTCGTTTAAAGTCGTACAAAGAACATAATTTCGATTTAAAGGTAGACCTAAAATAAACTGCATCTTAAATTGAAACCCATATTATCATCTTTACCTACTCCTTTAGTCCTCAGATATCCCAGATATTAAGTTTTAGAATGGTTTTCATTAACGATTCACTTGTTGTTATGTTAAAGTGGTGTATTATTTGGCGTTAGGATCCAGTAAACAAAACAACCTTTCGCCAATTTATTGTTGCATCCTCAGGATATATAGATTTTCTATCCTGCATGAAAGCCATATTAGTCTTTACCTACTCCATTGGTCCGCAGATATGTTTTAACCCAAAAAAACACACCACTCTAACATAACCACAAGAAGATCGTTAACGAAAACCATAATTTAATATCTGGGAAATATCTGCGAACCAACGGAGTAGGTATAGACTGATAATAGGGGTATCATGCAGGATATAAAATGTATGTGTCTTAAGGATGCAACAATAAAGTTCTGGTGGTGCTAACCCCAAAGAATACACCACATAACATAAAAACAAGAGGATCGTTAATGAAGACCATGAAGACCATTATGGGTTTCATGCAGGATATATATACGACAATTTAAAAGTCTTTTTTTTTAATATAATGCACCACAAAATAACAACAAGAGAATTAAAAACCATAAATTGGATGTAAAGACTGATAGTTTTACTGGACATAGAATCTACATTTCTATCCTGAAGATGCAACAATACAGTTTCTATTTAAAAATAGACTTTTGTTTTTTTTTACTAGGTCCTAACACCAAATAATACACCACTCTAACATAAAAACAAGAATATTGTTAACGCCATTTTGTATATCGCCATATTGGATTTACCAAAATGTTTATAAAAAACTCCAGGTCATCCCACATAAGACCCTTAATTTTTGACCAAAATTTGAAGTCAATCGGAAAAGTAGTTTTTTAGCTAAGCCGACGAATTGTCAGACAGACAAAAAATTTATTTGGCCGATGGAATTTTACTAGAGAAAACATGTTTTTTCGTCATCTAGTTACCACTTGTTTTCAAATAATACCAAAATTTAAAATAAATTGGATGAAGATTAAAAAAATCTTGGAGAAAATGTTTCCAGATTTTTTCACGGAAAAGTTTTTTTACAATACTTCCCTTTTAAAAAAATCTTGAGAGTGATTTTTTCACGATTACAATACTTCCCTTTTACGAGGGAACACCAGTTGCGTAAATTGTATGTATTCAATATTTATGGATAGTACCTATTTAGTAGTTAAATGTAAGTTTATTTTCACATTTTTTCTAAATTTTCATTATCTTTTTAATGCAAACGTTGCATATTTATTTACTTACTGGTTTGAGTATGTATTATTTTTAAATTGCGAATTGTTTGAAAATTTTGAAATATAGGCATTGTAAAAAAAAATAAAATCTTTTATGAACAATATTTTTCTTTAATTTTTAATTTAAAAAACCATATGGAAAAACGCTCACATGGTGTACAGGGTATTCCAATTTCTAGGGTGACCATTGGGAGAAGCTATACGAGATATAGAAAAGTTTAAATTGTGGCAAAGTTGCCCAAAATATGTTATTTAATTTTACGATTTTAAGTTTACGATTCGACGATTTATCCCCGAACGTTCATTATAAACTTTGCTTTTTAAATGGTCAAAAATTTTATGTTCTTCTTTATAAAGAGTAACTTTAATTCTAAATCCAACAGCGTATCACACTTAACATTTTTCCGATATTTCTGACTAAAAAAACATCATCAATGCTAGTTAATAATAATTGCCGAGGAACGGAAAACGCGCGTCGAGTCAAAAATTCATTTATCTACGTTATCTTGAAGCCAGAAATGTGGTAATGCAAATGTTAAATTTATTTCTCTCTACCTCTTTTATTAGAATAAAAAAAGAAGTACCTAATTCAAAAATATTTCACTTTTTTGTTCTACTCCGGAAGTTACTTAAAAATTCATTCTCATTGCCATTTTTTTTTTCTCGACAATATAACGTGATTAGATTTTTGACCCGATGTTTCAGTCTTCATCATAAATTAGCACTGATGACGGGCTTTATTTCTCAGAAACATTGGGAAAACGCTCAATTTTGGGACACCCTGTACATTTACTAGTTGATAATAATGTAAACAGTAAATTTTGTCTTAAAAAAAGGTAAGTAACAATAATTTGTAAATTAAAATTTAGATTTAATCGTATATCTAAAATAATCTTCTTTATTTTGTAATCGTAAAATAACACAAAGTTTTTTTCTTACTGTCAAGACCTAAATTTGCTATGGCGCTGTTAACGGCTAAAGAGATAGAATTTTTGTTGGATTAAATAATAACGTTGGGTGATCAATAAACCATAATAATATTGCCCGGCACCGTCTTCCACGAATCTCATCGTTTCCCGATCAACGCCGCAGACGACGCGACGGTCATCACAGCGAGACCCGAACGACTGACAATGGGTGTTTTATGCGTTCGCCGTACAGCGGCTCCACCGTACAGCAGCTGAAATGTAAGTTGAATGAAATCAGCACTGCCACGAATTCGCCCATAAGGTTGCGCATCTTCCTTTTTCCTTCAATCAACGCTAATACCCTTCTTATTTAGAAACTTTATACGTTGCGAAGTATAACAAACTCGTATCGGTCGGAATGTGTTAAAGCCATGCTATTGAAATAAGTAGAAGGCAAACCAAAACCAAGTTATTGGCTTCCCAACAGCCTTAGCTTATTGCTTTCTTTTAACAATCAGAGTTCACTACTCTTTCGGATTCAGGACATCTAAAATTAGATAAAGTAGAGTTGATAAACTGTACAAATGCAAATTCCGAGTTGCAGACCGGACGTCTACCCCTCAACTCAGAAGATCCTTCGTGTTTTTATTATTATTATATTACTAAAATATTGAAGCCACTAGTTAGAATTTTTAGACCCGAAAATGTCAAATTGTCATATTGTATATGCATACCAAATCTGAAATTAATCGGTTATGTGGAAGTGGGTGAAAAATTCGTTACAAGATTTGAGCCAAACAATCACACGCACGCACAAAGAAGTCAATCTAATAAAATCGTGGTAAAAAACCTTATTTATTGCAGTCCGGAATATTATTTTGAGATAATATGAAACAAAAAATATAACAAAATAATAGTTATCTGTAACTTTCCCCTATGTTGGCGATAAAAGTTTGCTTCCTAAAATGTTATAGTTGACTTCAACGACTAATATTCCCGTTTGGTTAGGCCCCGCTCTTTTGGTAAGCTCCCCATGCAGGAAGTGTTCCTGAGGGATAAGTATTCCCAAAGGATAGGTGTTCTCGAGAGAAGAGGTGCCTGAACTAAGGGTATACCTACTAACGCTAGTAGTTGAGGGATTTAAATCAATAGGTCCAAAAGCTATCGACAAAATGGAATATGTGGAAGAAAATCAGAAGAAAGAAGCACCTGAACGCGTTTCATGTGGTATGGATACAACAAGGGGTCCTTGAGAATTTTCGACGTATAGTCTTATTAGTTATATTCAAAACATTTGCAAATTTTTTAGTTGAAGTACCCTGACTTTCCTCTACCGTATTCAGAGCACCTAATGAATAATAATAATACGAAAAATAAATCGGTAAATTGGCTTTTACCCGAAATTTTCTCAATTTACAAATATAACACATTTTATATATCCATATACTTATTTGGTAATACATTAACACATTATAAATATATCCATTATTTACAAGATATATAAAAAAATCAGTTGTGACATTTATTATTTTCATCCATAGAAAAAGACTTTTATTCTAGGAAATGCGATTTTTCCGGATTTTTAAACATTTAGTTAGACCGCCTTTTGTTTCAGCATATAGGATATGCAACAATGTTATCAGTTTATTCCTATATCATACTTAATTCTCGAGTAAAGTTTGAGGTAAATTAGTATAGTATTTTTTTTTACTTTTTGTTAGGCCGCGATTTTGTTTCGCTACCTTTTTTTTGTACCAAAATTTTACCAGTTCATCCATATGTCACATAATTTTTTTACAAAATTTGGGATAAATTGGATAAGTAGTTTTTGAATAATAATCTTTTTGACGGTTTATTAGGCTGTCATTTTGTTCAGTCATGTTGGACTGTCCTCCACATACGACCCAAGTTTTTGACCAGAATTTGAGGTTAATCCGATAAGCAGTGTGTTAGCTGTGCGGCGAACAGACTGGAAGGCAGGCAAGCAGCCAGACAAAGAGACTTTCAGACAGACTGACGGAATTGTGGAGATATGTTTTTCGGCACCCTTGAACGTGAAGATCTTTAAAAATATCAGAGGGTGAGTATCTACGATTACAATACTTTTCTCAATATAATTAATGCCAAGATCGTAAATTTCTCGTTGATTTCATGTATAAAACACCAGAATCACTAATTGTATTTAGGTTACAACAACATGTACATTTGTTGTGGTCATAAAATGGTCGAAAACAGTGGCATAAATACTTGAAACATTTAAGAATAAAAATATAAAAAAATAACAATAAATCGTTTAATCGAAATAAACTTGAAACACAATTTGTGTAGGCGCAAGTCCATGACAAACAATTATGTCTGGTTAGAATCTAAATAATCTATATATACTTATACCTTTCCTTGATCTTGAAAAAATTTTAATATATTAAAAGTCAGTTGTCGTATTTAACGTTATCTACATAGTACATAATTAGAATCCATACCTGTTATTAGAGGGAACATAAAAAGTTTGATTTTAATATTAATACTTTTATATTTCTTTGTAATAACAATTTACCTAAGATTTAGTTTACAAAACGAAGACATTTCTAATTGCATTTGTGTGCAGAGAACCTTTTGTTTATATTATTATTAAATATTACGCGAAATGAAGTTCTAGTTTAATATGTTTTATAATATCAATATAATATATTTTGACGTACTCGCACTTTTTTCGCTATAGTTATTTAGCATTATTAATTAATTATCCATTAATGGTTTCCATAAAAACTAATTTTTATCTGCGCTTGATGGACACATTTTAAAATTATTTTTAATTAAATCTCATACACGCATGTGGCAACATTTATATGCGCAATAACAAATCGCAAATATTAATTTTGATAATAAAATGTATAGTTTATTGTTGATTAAGTAACTGAAAAATATTTTTAGATGCAAAATGACAAAATAAATTTAGGGTATTTCACTGTTTCTCAAGCAAGCTAAATTCTTCTGAAATACATTTTTTTTTTCATTTTCAGGTATTTAATGCACTTAGAGCTACTTGTATAAATGTATAATGTTTTTATATACTTTTGGGGGTTTGTCGTTTTTTTTTTGGATTTCCATGCCTTTAGGTCTTCTCTATATGTGAACAAAAATTATTTTTTTCGAAAATCGTTCAGAAATTATGATATTTTTTAAAGAAAAGAACAATATTTCCTTGCAACTGGTTATTGCCAGACAACGGAAAATCATTGTTAGAAAATATTTATTTGTACTATAGGAAAAATATTTCTTGTGTACTAAAAAAATATCAAATTTGACAGTTCAATATAGCTTTGTTTCTATAGTTACAAAACAAATATTTCATGGCATCTTTTATTTGTGAATTAAATTAATAATGCTTATTTCAAAACTTGCTTGTAATAATTTATGTCTTATCAATAATTTTAGATTTTTGGAAAAATAGTATGTATACCTCGTAGGAAAATTCACATTTCCGGATTCCGGGGATTTTTAGGTTTTCCTACTAGGTATACAATGTACTATTTATACAAAAAAATAAACATTATTTTTTTTTTTTATCAGAATGTTAACTCTTTCTGTTCTAGATTTGACTGTCTTCGTTTTATGCATTTTCAATATATGAATTATTTACGTTTTTATAACCCTTAAAAGTATGGAGTATCTACGCTCGTGGCACCCAAAATCTAATCCCCGCGAGACACTTATCTATACTATTTTTGGTGCAAATTTTAAACGAATCGGTTTGACCGTTCTTAAGTTACCGTTGGGAAAAGTTTGTTGACGTACACACATCCGTACAGAAATCATAATTTTTTTCTAAAAATCCGTTTTTCGTATTCTAAGGACTCTAAAAGGTCGAAAAGAACCTAACTTAAATTTAAAAAAAAATTGCGATTCCAATAGTTCCCCTATGAAACCTATATAGTATATTATTAATAAAATATATTGGCTCTTATATGGGGAAATAAACATACATAAGGTTGAATTGAGAACCTCCTTGGCAAATAACTAAGAAGAACTTAGTTATATCCGAGGTTATATTTTAACTTGTAAGTTTAACCCCATCATAAAGCCCATAATAATATTAAATCCAAACTTGCTACATTTTCCCTAAAAAAATAATTATTGCAATTACAATCACAGAACAGAGACAGGCAAACGAAAGCGTTTTTAATTTCTATTTCTTTGTAAACTAAAGAAGAAATATTGAATTCCCTTTTGCGGCATAAGTGAAATTTTTCTGTTATAAGTCACTCATTTTTATATAATTGGTTATACGAGTTATCGATTGATTTTTTATTAGTGACATACCTACATGTTATAATAATTAACTGATTTTTTTATTAATTTTTGAACAGCTAAACTGCATAATGTTGAATTAATTTTTATGTATATTGTCCTATTATCAGGAACTGATGATATACTTAGCTAATCTAAAAACTGCTACAAACTGATCATTATGTACTAAATTATATATCCATTATTTAGAAACTATACACACTTTCTAGTAATTAATGACGTCGTATGTTTAGATTAGAATGCACATATAAATACCGCCATTTCTAATTAGTCGTCAGCCTAAGTCTGTACTTCGTCGTGTAAACTTATATTCGTAACATTTAAGAAAGTTGTAATTTTGGAATTCGATCGAATAAATTCATTTTAAATAGTAATAAATGTTTTTTAAAAACGGTCTTTCCTGAAAATTACACGTAAATGGCGCAGTCGTTGTAGGATCCTCAAAGTTCCAGATTTTCACTATCCAGAAGTCTTGCTTTCGCTGCAACAAGAATTTCTACGAGTGGAGGTCCAGATCTTCAGTTTCAACTGTCAATTGAGGATACAAGAACATCATAAGTCTCCAAGAAGCATTTTTGTAAGTTACCTTTCTTTCCTAAAGTGCTATTATAATTTTGTGAATTGGTGTTCTTTAAACTATTAAGTCCTTTTGTAAATTTTCACCTGTAAAATTTTCAAGTTTATTTACGTTCTTTTGGAAAATTTTCATACGAAAAATTTTCAAGCTTTAGATTTTTAGAAATCCTCATACCAAAAAGTTCTTTTTGCGAGTGTTAAATTTTCATAAATAGAAATTTCTAATTCTATTAACCTTATTTTAATATTTCATACAAAACTTTAATTTTATGAATCTTGACTTAATCTTAGAAGATCTCCAGAATCTTAGTTTGACAGACAATAAAATGGCTGAAAGTTTAAGAGCAACTGTCCAACTCTTAAAATCTTTTAATGGTAACCCCGATCATTTAGAATATTTTATACACGCAATAGACGAATTTTATACACGTTATTATACTGGTGATGAATCACAGAAAGAATTTGTTTTACTTTTCATAAAATCCAAATTAATCGATTAAGCCGGAAACTTTCTTATGAGTCGATCCGATTTAACAACATGGACAGATATTAAAAATGCTTTAAGACAAAAATTCGGCGACCCCATTTCTAGACAGAACTTAACAAACCAATTAACCTTTTGTGCAAAATACAAAAACGAATCTCTCTTAGAATTTATTGATAGACTTAAAATTTTAGTACATAGAATAACCTCTAAATTACACTCAGAACATTTGTCACAGGTAGTAAAAAATGCCTTTATTGAACAAGCGGAACAAACGGCAGTTCAAGTCCTTATGGCAAATGTGCCCTCTGAACTAAAAACCATTTTGTTAATTCATAACCCTGCAAATTTAAGTTTAGCTACTAGCCATGTTATGAATTTTACAATGTTAGAAAATCAAATTAACTTTAGGCCTAACCCAAATAATAATAATAATAATATTCCCCAAAGACAGATACAAAAAACGCCTAACTTCTTTAAGTCAAATCTATTTCAACAAATGCCAAATAATTTTCCTTCCCCAAATAGTAATTTTCGCCCTCAGCAAACGCAATTCCCTAGCCAACCTATAAATGTTCAACCTCGCAGGCCATTCCCGCAACAAAGATTCCCGACTAATTCGCAAGTTTTTGGAAAACCAAAAAATGTTTTTGCACATCAAAATTCAAATAAAAACTCAAGCCAACCTACACCAATGTCCGGAGTTAGTGTCCAACAAAAACATTTTAGGCCGAATAATTCAGGTCCACAACAAAACCAATTTTCTCAAGTGCCTAACAATAATTTCCAAAGACCAACAAACTCCGCTTCACAAAACTTTTGGCAGAAAAATCCCTATGCTAACCCCTTACGATTTCAGGAAATCACTTATATGAATGATTATCCCGAACCAGAATCCGAATATTTTGACAATTCAGATCTTTACAATCCTGATAACCCAGATGATATAGAATATAATTACAGCCAGTTTTCTAATGACCATGAAAATTGCGAAGAACAGACCTTAGAGGAAAATGAAAATTTTCCATCGGAGGCCTCTGGAATAGACCATCCAGTTTAACTTTAAATAGCTTTCAAATTAATGCCCTTCCATATATCGAAATAAAAAACCCCCCTTGTAAACTTCTAATAGATACAGGTAGTCTAATTAGACCAGCTATTGCAGAAAAATATTTTGCAAATAAAATACGAAATTCCAAACACACCCTAGTTACATGTATGGGAAAGCAAACAACACAAAGTAAAGCTGAAATAAATATTTTATCAGACTTTGGTATTTCCCAACCACTTGAATATATACTCTACAACTTTCATGATTATTTCGATGGCATAATAGGCATTAGAGATTTGACAAAACTACAACTGAATATAGACTTAATGAACCAATCGCTATATAATAACAAATATACCATACCTTTTTATTTTCGTACAAATTTTGAAATTCAAAAAATAGAAATTCCACCTAATAATAGTTTATTAGCAAAAATTAATACTGATTTGCCTGAAAACACGGAAATAACCATTCCTTATATAAAAACTAATCAAGTTGAAGTATCTCCTTGCATAACAATGGTAAATAATAACCAAATTCTTCTCGAGTTAAAAAACTTTACTGATAAAAGTGTAATTCTTGAGTTTTTGCCAAATCATATAAGAGAAATTAGTTCACCGTTTCACTCCGAACAATTTGAATTATTTAATTTAAAACAAGTCCGAAACGAGGTATATCAAACTGACGACTATATAAAACTTAATAACCCCTTTTCATTAATACGTTCAGACCATCTCAATTCCGAAGAAAAGAGTGCATTAGAAAAATTAATTAATCAATTTCCTAATGTCTTACATAAACCAGGCGATAAACTTACATTTACCAACCGTGTTAAGCATGAGATAAAAACAACAGATGAAATTCCTATACATACTAAAACATATCGGTATCCCTATGTCCACCAACAACAAGTTAAAAGACAAATATCTCAGTTGCTAGAAGACAATATTATTAGCCCTTCCCAAAGCCCCTGGTCCTCTCCTGTTTGGTTTGTTCCAAAAAAAATGGACGCATCTGGCAAACAAAAATGGCGTATGGTCATTGATTACCCCAAGGTCAATGAAAAGACCATTGATAATAGGTATCCTTTGCCTAATATCTCTGATATCCTTGATAAATTAGGCAGAGCTCAATATTTTACTACGCTAGATCTCGCATCAGGATTCCACCAGATTGAAATGCATCCGAATTCTATTCAAAAAACAGCTTTTAATGTAGAAAATGGTCATTACGAATATACTCGTATGCCATTTGGTCTAAAAAACGCCCCAGCCACTTTCCAGTGTGTCATGGACAACGTCCTCCAAGGCCTTCAAGGTAAAATTTGCCTCGTCTATATGGACGACATAATTATTTTTGCAACATCCCTTCAAGAACATGTTAAAAACCTAAAATTAGTATTCCAAAGGTTAGTAGAGAATAACATGAAAATTCAGTTAGATAAATCAGAGTTTCTTCAAAAATCCGTTGAATTCCTTGGTCATGTCATTACGCCAGAGGGAATAAAACCAAATCCCCGAAAAATAGAGGCTATAAAAAAATTTCCAATTCCTAAAAACCCAAAAGAAATAAAATCTTTCTTAGGTCTTATTGGATATTATAGGAAATTCATAAAAGGTTTTGCAAAACTCACTAAACCAATGACAAATTGTTTAAAAAAGGATAGAAAAGTAGTTCATACGCCCGAATTTGTCAAAAGTTTTCAGATATGCAAAGAACTTCTTATGAATGACCCAATACTCCAACACCCCGATTTTTCAAAACCATTTCTGCTAACCACTGATGCTTCTAATTACGCCATTGGAGCAGTCTTATCCCAAGGTCCAGTAGGTCAAGATCTACCTATTGCTTATGCCTCTCGTACCCTCAACCCCGCTGAATGCAATTATTCAACGATCGAAAAAGAATTATTACTATAGTGTGGGCAACCAAATATTTTCGACCCTATTTATTTGGAGTAAAATTTAAAATCCTCTCTGATCACAAACCATTACAGTGGCTAATGTCAATTAAAGAGCCAAACTCTAAACTCGTACGATGGAGATTAAAATTAGCAGAATTTGACTACGAGATCCAATATAAAAAACGCTCTCAAAACATGAATGCAGATGCATTATCTAGGCCCCCTGTACAAATAAATACCCTAGAAAATAATGATTTTCCGGAAATACACATACCGGAAGATAACTTAACTTTAGCCGACATAAGTGACTTTGAAGAAACTTTCGAAGAACTTATACAAGACAATTTACCTAACCTTCCACCAACACCGTTTGGGTATAGACACCCAGTACAACATTTAAAACCCCCTTGTATAAAAGCCCCTGTTAAAGTTCTAAAACAACCTGACAATTTAGAAATACCAGAATTTTCAGACGCAAGTTCAAGTACCACTAGTCGACATTCTTCTGAAAAATCTGCAAATAACCCTAGAAATAAACTTCCTCCAGATCAAGATGATAACCAAACTGTACATACATCTGAGGAAAATCCCATCTTAGGAGCACCCTATACAATAAAACACCTTAATACCTTCAAAAACCAAATAATCTTTCGTTATTCAAATAATAATTCTAACAGAAAAGAAACACAGTACCCATTTGAAGGAAAGAAAAGAATAATATTCTTTCTACAAAATGATCCTTGTGAAAATATAATTTTGAAATTAATTAAAGAAAATATGCCTCCAGGTAACTACTGTATGCATTTCAAAGATAAAACTCTGGAACCCATTATACTAAGAACATTTCGAAAATTCTTTAATGCTAATTCGTTCCAGCTAAAAATAAGCAACACCCTTGTCGAAGACATCACCGACAAAGACGAACAAACTCACAAGATACAAATATATCATGAAACAAAAACATCTCACCGAGGAATTACTGAAAACATTACGTCACTAAAAAGAACTTGTTATTGGCCGAATATGGAAAAGGACGCACAACAATACGTTAACACATGTGAGATTTGTCAAAAATCCAAATATGAAAGACAGCCACATAAAATTAAATTAAAACCAACCCCGATCGGTAACGAACCTTTTGACCACTTGTATATTGACGTTTACCAATTTGACAAACATAAATTTTTAACAATAATTGACAGCTTTTCGAAATTAGCACAAGCTTATCACATCTCTTCAGAAACAAGTCCCGAGATAGCCGGTAGACTAATTGACTATATTAAACACTACGGTATCCCAGGAAAAATAACAACAGACAATCACTCATCTTTTAAAAATGCATTGATACAAGACCTTTGTAAATTGCATCATATCCAATTACATTTTATTACTCCCCACAATCCAAATTCCAATAGTCCGATAGAACGTTTTCACTCGACAATCAGAGAAACGCTACTTTCTATACTCGAGAAAAATCCCAAAGAACCTGTAGAAAAATTAATGTCACTGGCAATCCTCTCATATAACAACTCGGTACATTCAACAACGAAATATACGCCCTTTCAAATAATTAAGGGAAAATTAGATTGTAAAAATCCCCTCGAACTTTCAGAAGAAGAATTACAAACACAATTCATGACTGAACACCGCGAAAACATAGACTTTATCAATAAACAAATTTACGACAAATTAAAAGATTCTCAAAAGAAAACTTTAGAAAAACGAAATGAAAATTTAGATGACCCTCCAGAAATCAACACGTCTAAACCTGTGTACGTAAAAACACCCAGTAGACAAAAACGAATGCCCCTGTATAGAAAACTTAAAAACCCTCGTAACTCATCACAAAAAGAGAAAATTTTTGACAATAAAACTCCTATTCATAAGAGACGTCTTAAGAAACAAAGAAAATAAAAAAATGATTTCATTGTTTCAGACGATGCTCAAGATATGGATTCTGCTGTTTGCCCTAGCCACAATGAAAAGCATTAGTTATGAAATAGAGGAACTTCGGAACCCTTTATTACCCATTTCTTTAGGAAATAGTTATTTAATTAATGACCAACATACTGCCTTTTATCATGTAAACATTTCAATAATTAGATCATGTTTACAAAGCATAGAAAAATCCTTAATACAAATTCAAAAGGCCATTTCACAAGACCTTAAACATGACGCGTTATCATTCATTATTCAAAGTAAAGTAAATCAAAGCTTATATTTGTATGACCAATTAAATCGAACCATCTCTTTATTTAAAGAAAAGAGACAAAAACGTGGTCTTATTAATATTGTAGGGAATGCACAAAAATGGTTATTTGGAACTTTAGATGCCGATGACGAATTAAAATACGATAATTACATACACATTCTTAATAACAATCAAAAAACCCTTAGCGACGATTTAAAACAAAATAAAGACGCACTAAAAGCTATTACGAATACTTTCACAACTCAAATCGAGACGTTAGAAAATAACCAAAAACAAATTAAAAATCGTTTAGACTCGTTAGAAAGCCAGGAAGCAGGCTTCGCAAACACTTTCTATATATCTGTGATAATCGACAACACTAATTTGCAAATACAAAGAGTTAATGAGCTTTTACAGAATTTAGAAATCGCAATTAGTTTCGCGAAAGTTGGTGTTATGCATCATTCCATATTAAAGCCGTCCGATTTAAAAGAAATCATTGAACACATTCCTAATGAAAGAATTATAAAATTTAATAACTTAGTTAATTACTATGAGATAATGTCAACCCAAGTGTTAATACAAAATGACTTAATAATATTTTCAATACATACACCAATGGTATATCCAACCCTTTATATATTGTATAAAATATATCCTATTCCTATCCTTAACCATACTATTAGTATCCAACACCCTTATATATTACTTACAAGAGAAGACTTCTACAATAGCCCATACGAGTGTCCACGGATCGAGAACAGTCATCTTTGCAAACTAGACGATTTGACCAAAGATGAACCTTGCCTGTACAACACTCTAACAAAAGCCAGAAGTGAGTGCCCCACTCTAGAAATTACATACACCTCTAGTACTATTAGGAAAATACAAGACAATACTGTACTGGTTATTCCTGAAAAACCTATTTTATTGAAAAGTCAGTGTCAGTTTTCAACCAAACAAGAGTTGATAAACTCCCCTTCTTTGATATCTCTCGATGAATGTAAAATAGAAATTAATAATTTCTCATTTAAAAGAGATGTAAATGAAATTGTTGATTTTCAGTTAAAATTACCTGTACTCAAGTTTAACCTAAATTCTACTTCTAAGAAAACACTTATTTTAAAAGAAGTAGATCATCTGGCTATAAAGCAAGCTCAACACTTAGTTGACCAAATAAAAAATCATAAATTGGAAAATTTAAAAATAATATCTCAACCGAATCATGTTTGGACGTTTATAACAATAATCTTAATTCTAATAATAATATTGTTCACTTTATTATTTTTATATTATAAGTATAATCCAAAGAAAATTGTTACTAAAGATATTGAACTCCATATTGTAAAAGATTCAGAAAAAAGTGATGAACCCTTGTTTTCTGAAACTTGAGGAGGGAGGAATTATATATCCATTATTTAGAAACTATACACACTTTCTAGTAATTAATGACGTCGTATGTTTAGATTAGAATGCACATATAAATACCGCCATTTCTAATTAGTCGTCAGCCTAAGTCTGTACTTCGTCGTGTAAACTTATATTCGTAACATTTAAGAAAGTTGTAATTTTGGAATTCGATCGAATAAATTCATTTTAAATAGTAATAAATGTTTTTTAAAAACGGTCTTTCCTGAAAATTACACGTAAATACTACGAAAGAACAATTAGATACACTTCGCATATTTTTGAACGAAACATGTGTATTAAACAAATTTTTAACTCCAGTGAGCGAACTATGTTGGAAACAAAGAAATAAACATGCTAAAACGCTTGTTTTAAACTGCGATATTGTAAATAATTATTATTACCTTAATGTATTCACAATAAACAAAACAATTATTAAAGTATTTTCTTCAAACTAGCTTTTTTTAAAACTAACTAAAAAAATTTAAATTTCCTTACCCGGAACTTCCTTCCTATAAATCTTTCCTTTCATTAGGAATAGTAAAGTGTAACCCATTTTAGTTCCAGGATAGTCATTTAGTATACTGTCTTTTCAAACATTTTTATGGCGCGCCATTTTGTTCCACCGTGTGGGAATGGTACCAATATTTTACCAGTTTCTACCTATGCCACACTTATTTTTTAGGCATAATTGAAAATAAGTTGATTTTTTAGTTGTTTTTTTACACTGATTTTTTTTTAAGACCTCCATTTTGTATCATCATTTTGAATTCATATCAATAAATCTCTGCATCATATTCAATTTTGCTGCAACATATTGAATAAAAATATTTTTTGTAACGATTTTTAGAGATTTTATTTGGCTGCCATTTTGTTTTCGTACCACAATTTTACCAGGTAATCTCTATACTGCACTTAAATGTCTAAAATTTAAAATTTATCTAATACCTAGTTTTTAAGACAGATTTTTTTAAATAATTTATTAAGCCGCCAATTTTTTTTGATGTCTTGCATTCATACCAAATATTACAGGTTGATTCCTTGGTTTTTGCAAAACTTGAGATAAATTGGATAATTTGTTTTTATAGTACCACCATTTTCTTCCGTCATAATGGATTTTGATCAAAATTATACCAGGTTATCCCCACATAACACTTAATTTTTTGTCAAAATTTGAACTCGATCGGGTAAGTAGTTTTTAGCTAGGTCGCGAACTGACAGAAAGACAAATGAAATTGAGAAAACATAGGTTTTGGCATCTAGCTTACGCTAGATTTACGCTAAAACGTAAATATATGTGAAACCTGCATTTTTTTTCAAGATTACAAACACTTCATTTGGCCGTCATTTTGTTCGGCCATCTTGAATCCTTACTACAGTTATACCAGTTCATCCCTATACCACAGTTAATTCTTGCACCTAATTTGAAATCAATCTATTAAGTAATTTTTTTTTCAGGCTGAATTTTCAAATATTTTATAAAGCCTCCATTTTATTTCGCCATCTTGGATTCATACCAAAATTTTACTATTTAATTACTAACTAGCAGTTGTATTTTTTGCACAATTTGAGGTAAACTGTATAAGTAGTTTTTTAGCAATCATAACATTTGGTTAGACCGCCATTTTGTTTCGACATATTGATTTTTTTCAAAATGTGAATTTCTATATGACTTTTAATTTTTGACCAAATTTTGACGTCAATCGAATAAATAGTTTTTTAGCTGTGCCGCGAAAAAGCAGACCGATAGACATACAGACCGACGGAATTGAGAAAACATGTTTTCCGGCATCTAGAGACTCCTAAACGATCTGAAAAAATATCGGAGGCTTATCTTTTTACGATTACAATACTTACCTTTTAGAAGGGAAATAACAAGTAATTTTTACATTGACGTACACAGCCTTTTTGTAACGTCATTTTGAATTCGTACTAGTTTATCCCTATACCATTTTTAATTTTTTTACAAAATTTGAAGTCAATTAAATACGATTTAAAAAAAATTGCCTGCCATTTTGTTTAGCCATCTTGAAATGTTATTACAACTTTACCACTTTATCTCTATATCACACTTAATGCTTGCACAATATGTGAAATAAATCTAATAAGTGGTTTTTTCAGACTCATTTTTTTTAGGGGCGCCATTTTCATTTGGTTTCTTATATTGATACCCAAATTGAAAGCATTTCATTCATATGTATCACTTGATATTTGGTAAAATAAAGTTATTTTTGTTAGGTTTCAGATATGTAATTTATTTGTTATTTATTTATTTTTTCTTTCAAAAACTGCATGTTTTTGTGCGCGTACTCACAGTCTGGCGAGAGCTCTGATGATGCAAAATCGTACGCGACCCCTGTAGGGTTAAAAAAGTACAATACTTTAATTATTTGACGAAAAAGGTTGACCAGAAGCTAGAATTAATAAAAAAATTAAAGAAAACCTTAGGCGTCCAATTTATATTAATAAATCAGTACGGCTCTGTTGGAAATTATTTAAATTATTCCCTGTATTAATTACACTACTAAAATAAATAAAAATTGCTTTTTTAAATGAGCATTTAATGCGTACTTTATTACCCACTATAGTCCCACCTATTCATAAAAAAACGCATTCAATCGACACGATCATATTTTATTGCCTGTTGCCATGCAAAACCATAATTCTAACCACATATTTATCTCTTATCTAAGGAATAAACTATTTTGACGAGAATTATGTATACGCACTGTAAAAATTTGTTATATTATCATCATCTCGAGTATTTAAAAAGTTGTTTAGGTACTACAAATTGGATATAATGTATATTAAGTGTAGGTGTCCCCATAAAAATATTTGTATACACCAAATTTAGAAAAAGAGTCGTTGGTACTTAATAGTAAACAGCCTTATTTCTTGAAAGGCACACTATTTCCTATATATATATATATATATATATATATATATATATATATATATATATATATATATATATATATATATATATATATATATATATATATATATATATATATATATATATATATATATATATATATATATATATATATATATATATATATATATATATATATATATATATATATATATATATATATATATATATATATATATATTAGGAATAGTAAAGTGGAACCCAATTTAGTTTCGCACATAGTCATTTAGCATACTGTCTGTATTTTTATTGCGCGTCATTTTGTTCCTCCACCACCACCATATTTTACCAGTTTCTACCTGAACCACCCTTATATTTTAGGCATGATTTAAAATAAATTGATGTTTTACTCCCCTCGTAAAAAGGAAATATTGTAATCGTGAAAAAATCACCCTCCGATATTTTTTCAGATCTTTACGGTTCAGGGTCCCTAGATGCCGAAAAACATGTTTTCTCAATTCCGTCGGTCTGTCTGTTCGCGGCATAACTAAAAAACTACTTCACCGAATGACTTCAAGGTTTGGTCAAAAATTAAGGGTCATATGGGAATGACATGGTAACATTTTGGTAAACATCCAATATGGCAAAACAAAATGGCGGCGTAGTGAAATATTAAAAAACGTATTACTAAAAACATAATTATTCAATTTATCTAAAATTTGCACAAGAATCAAGTATTAGGTAGGAATCTACAGGTAAAATTTTGGTACGAATCGAAGATGGCGGAACAAAATGGCGGCTTGAAAAAATATTTAAAAATTCCGCTTGAAAATACTATTTAATGAACTGATTTCAAATTGTGTGCAATAACTAATTGTGTTATAGAGAAGAACTAGTAAAATTGTGGTACTAATTCAAGACGGCGGAACAAAATAACGGCGAAATAAATATTGGTAATCGCGAAAAAAATCACCCTCTTAGATTTTACTTATTTTCAGGTTTTAGCGTCCCTGTCTGTCAATCCGTCTGCACGCAGGATATCTAAAAAACTACTTGCAAGATTGACTTCAAATTATGGTCAAAAATTAAGGGTCAGGGTTGCAGAAAAATCAAGTAAGTCTTCTGTAGAAATCAACTGGTAAAATTTTGGTACGCATCCAAAATGGCGGCTTAATAAAATAGTTAAAAATTCAGCCTGAAAAAACTACTTAATTAACTCATTTCAAATTGTGTGCTATAACTAATTGTGGTATAGAATTAGTAAAAATGTGGTATTAATTCAAGATGGCGGAACAAAATGGCGGCCGAATAAAATATACTCAATCGTAAAAAAAAACGTCTAAGATTTTACATATTATCATACATATATTTTAGCGTCCTTAAAAATTCATATTGAATTTGTTTTAAATTATGCCCAAAAATCAAATGTGGCATAGGTAGAAATCGGTAAAATATCGATAGGAATTCAATATGATGGAACAATATGGCGCACAATATAAATGTTTAAAAAAATTGTATATATGTGTTATTGATTGTACTATGTGCTGAACTAAATTGGGTTACACTTCAGTCTTTCTAGTAAAAGGAAGGACTACGATAACGAGGGAAATTCCGGGTGAAGGAAATTTACCGTTTTTTTGAATTCATACCAGTTAATCTCTGTATCATATTCAATTTTGCTGCAAGATAATAAGTCAATTAAATAAAAAAAAATTACATTGATTTTATTAGACATTTTATTTGGCCGCCATTTTGTTTCTAAGTCTTGAATTCGTACCACAATTTTATCAGTTAATTTCTATATGGCCCTTAATAAATGTGCAAAACTTAAAAGTTATCTAGCGAGCAGTTTTTTAGACTGAGTTTTTTAAAATAATTTATTAGGCAGGCATTTTTATTTGCTGTTTTGGATTCATACCAAAATATTTCAGGTTGATTCCTTGGTTTTTGTGCGAAATTTGAGATAAATTGGATAATTTGTTTTATAGTAATAATTTTATTAACATTTCACTAGGCCGCCCTTTTGTTCCGTCATATTGGATTTTTGCCAAAATAATACCAAGTCATCCCCATATAACCCTTAATTTTTGATCAAAATTTGAAGTCAATCGGCTAACTAGTTCTTAGCCACGCCGCGAACTGACAGACAGACAAATGGAATTGAGAAATCATATTGTTTGGCAACTAGAGACGCTAAAACTTAAATTTAGGTATGTAAAACCTGCAATTTTTTTCAGATATTTTTGATTTCATTTGATTTAAATTCTCCTAAAACAATATTTCTGGTAAGCGCTTTGCATAATTTACCTTAGAATTATGCAAAAATAAATTTTGCTTTAAAATTATTTGAAATAATATAGTAATTTTATCTTGAAATATTAATAAAGCATATAATTAGTTGCAAATAACAAACAAATAAAGCATGCCATTACCTTAGATTTCGGCAGTTCATGAAAATATACTTTCAAGAGCACCCCTAATTTCTAAAATAGCATAACAAAATCTTATATTTACCGTATTTTATAAACGAATTTAACGTTTGAATTATTCAATTAGACTCTTGCGGTAGCTCTTTATCTCGACTCAAACTCAAATACATTTTATAATTAATATGTCTGACCCCTCCTCAAGCATGTTTCTGACCCAATCTCTGTCACATATTATTTTTAATTTATATCTAGTAAATCTGTTATTAAAACGATTCACTAAATTAGGGCATTCGAAAATGTATAGATTTTGTCATCGTACTGAAATATACTATTTGCAAATTAATATTTTAACCTAGTGAGATACTGGGATTTAGTAAAAATGTACCATAGATCTGGAATTCGCCATTATGGCGAAAATATAGAAATTTGATATTTTCAACCTTTAACTTTGGCCGCCGCGAAATAAAAAATCATTAATTTTTTTTTTATTGTAGTACATTTTATTAAAAAGCTTAACACTTGTATCTACTAATATAGGTATTATAATTGCACATCAAACGACTTGTGAAGAATGATAATTTTTTATCATTTGCAGTTCATTTCAAAGATGCTAAATGTTATGCTACTGAAAGGGTGGCATTCTAACCTTAACCTAACCAATCTGTGGAAGGACAATTCCGGCTTAAAAGTGTCTAGTTTTCCACAAACTTGACACTGGAGAACCATTTTAAAGACCTTCAAAAAGTTATCTCACCAAAAAAATACAATACACACTAAATATCCGAAAATTCCGACTCAAAAAAACAATGCACAACTTGAAATGCTCTAAAACACCTACGAATAGGGTTGCCAACTTTCAAATTTCAAAATAAAGGACATTTTAGAAAATAATTGCTTACTGTAATAAAAATGCGCCGCAGGCAATTTTTTTTTTGCGCATTCACCATTTTATCATTTTTTTTAATTCTGTGTAGAAGTTTCGGCGTAAATCTAAAGATGACAAATCCTAATATGTAATAGCCAATGATTTTTCATAATATTTTTTAATTTAAAAAATTAACAATAAAAAAACTTTGTTACAATAATTTTTATTAACATTTTTTTACATAAAAAGAAGATAACACAAACACAAAACATAAATTCTGTTTTCTACTAAATAACAGCATAAAAACCTACATACAAAAAAATAACATTTAGGTCTACAAAACTTTTTTAAATTTATATTTTTCTTGAGTTTTTGCTTTTTGAAGTAAACTTGTATTGTTTTTTACACTATCAAAAAATTGGGCACAATTTTCGTTTATATTAAAATATATGTACAATTAATTTTTAATTAAATCAATACTATATCTGTTTCTCTCATCGGACCACTTAAAATTTACCACACTAAACACTCTCTCTGGAAATGCCGATGAGGCAGGAATACTCATAAAAAATGAAATTATTTTAAATAAATTACTAAAATCACAATTATTAATATTTTTAAAAATAAAGTGCCACTTGTCACTAGAGCAAGATTTTGGAAAATGTTCGTTTCGTTTAATTAAATCAAAATTTTCCTAACTTCTCATTTTTTCTAGTTTCTAATTGGTTTTTAAAATCAGTCATAATTTGAAAAATTTCACATGCTGTTGTTTTATTTGATTCAATTTTTTTTATTGTTTTTTCAAAAACTTCACAAATATTATGTATAAATAACAGGTAAATTTCTATTTTAAGAGGCACTTCTATTGAATCGGGAAAAATATTTAGAATGTTTTTAAGTTGCTTGGAACATGCTTCTTGTGCACTGAGAAAATAAGAGCATAATCCTTGCCAATTTACAAGAAGCCTTTCAATACATGGTCCCATAGAAAGCCATTTAGTGACTACATGACGTAAAAGCTCTTTATAAGTACTTTCAACAAATAGGCAGAAATCTTGCAATTCCTCTCGCCTTTTTGCTGATTGAGAAAAATGCGCGTATATTTTTAAGACAAGGTTTTCTACGTCTAAATCTAAATTACCCAGAGAATGTTTGAAGCAATTATGTAAAATATGCGCATGGCAATTAGCTTTTAAAATGTTTGGATTTGCGCTTTGAAGATTTGTATATAATGAATGATTTTTGCCAAAATTTGCGTTGGTATTGTCGGCATTTAATGAAGATACTTTTAATAAAGATAAACCCAATTGCCCTAGCGACTTCTGAACCGCTTTAAACATTCCATTGGCTGACTCATCGGGATTTTCGTAAAAATCAATGATTTTATTTGTAAGTCCTTCACTTTTAGAAAAATATTGAATGCAAATGGGAAACAATTTTCTATTTTTCCGATTTGAAGCATCTATTTGTATGGAAAAAAATACATCTTTTAAAGCAAATAAAACGTTTTCAATTGAAAATGGACCAAGAATATTTGTAACATATGCTTCTGATTTTGTTCTTCCACATGACAATTTTTGGGCAATTTTTGAGTCTGTGAAAATTTTTGAATTCAATTTAATCTGGCAGTCAGTTGAGTTATATGATATATGGTGTTTAACAGCATGAAAAACCTGAACAAGCTCAGACGATATAACCATACCTTCTTCTTTTGTGTCTTTTTTCGCAAAAAATGTTTCCATGACCCTGGATGATTTTGCACTTTGGCTGCGCTTTTTATGGCCCTCACTCTCCATATGTTGCTTTACAGATGATATTCCCATAGAGCCGATAGAAAAATAATTATTGCACATCGTGCATCGTGCTTCATTTATATGTTTTCCCTCCTTGAGCCAAGCGGCATATTCCTTAACTTCTAGCCATGCTTTGTTAAATACACAAAGTCTTTTTCTTTTCTTGGGCAGAGTGGAAGGACAGGTAGATGTAGATGGCTGTGACTTTGAAGCCTCACCACCACTGGGTTCGCCTTTAACATTGTTCTTGTTCATAATTATCTATAAAATAAATAGCGCACGTCAATTGTGAATTCAGAAACAATTAGTGAATACAGAAATCAGAAATGTTAAAATAACATTATTTTTTATAGAATGTTTTTGCTTAAACTTAAAAGAGTTTTCACTTACCTTTAAGATAATAGAATAAAACACTATATTTTAAACTGCATACATAAATAACACACAAAGAGAAAAAAATAAACGCTCTGCATAGGCCAACCTATTACCTACCAATAAGAAAATATCGCGAATTTTGCGGGAATTCGCGCCGAGACATGCACGGGGAATCACCGACATTTTTGACATTTTCAAGTGTTGCCAATGTTGCCATTGCCAACTGTAGGACATACACAATAAATAACAACCTTAAAAAAATTAAATAACTAATTTTTTAATCGTAAAAAGGATTTATTTTTAATAATTCAAAGATGTTTGGATTTTAAAGGACATTTATAGTCCTTTGACACCTTTTCAAAGGTCAAAGGACTTAATTTTCAAATAAAGGACTGTCCTTTCAAATAAAGGACGGTTGGCAACCCTACCTACGAAGTTTTTATGAATTAATTAATATTGGGTATGCTGATGTATATCGGCGAACAAACATGCGCGCGACGTTGCCACTGTTGGAGTAAATTTTTACAACACGAATTGAAAATAAATCAGTAGTAATTAATACCATAAACAAAAAACTTTCAATTTAATTTAATGATAATAATTTGCTTAACAACAAATACAAAAAATGTGTGTTTGCGGAAATGCAATTACAAATGCAAAAGTCTTTCATTAGTAAAAACTTAAATATGAAAACATTCTATCCAAGTATTTATATTGCTGACAACACCGTTTCACAGAAAATCATATTGGATTATGAAGCCAAATAGATCAGGGAACGAGGTAGAGCAGCAAATGTGATGTGTGATTCTTATAAAATATAAATAGATATACCTCTTCATGGTTATATATCTATGGTTTGAAAGATGGCGAGTCAAAAGAAAGTTAGAAAAGCAAAGCCGATTTTTAACTTATTTTATTTACAATTAATTAAAGCAATTACTAGTTATTTAACACAAGTGTTAAAATAATTTTTTAACCACTAGTATTGAAAAGGAAATAAAAATAAAAATAAATGTCCTACTTAAGTTTCTTCGTAGTCAATGTATTTTTGACTCACGTTACACCAACGTCACAACAAGGATTCCTGTCTGGAACATGTCCTGCCAGTGGCGCTTCTAGAACTCTGGTCTGTAAGATACTAGTTGGGAGGAGGGGGGGGGGGCGCACACCCGTTTAGGCAAATTTTAAACAAAGGTTAGGAAATTAAAGAATTATTATTTAGCTGTACTTAATCTTCCTTTTAAAATTCAGGAACTAAACTAGTGATAGAATATTTGGAAATAAAATAGTAACTATTAATACTTTCAAAATTACTATAATATATCTAATACATAGTACATACCTTGTGAAAATGAAATGGAGGATCATGCAATTACAAATTTTAGTCTTTTTACTGCAATAGACAAAACAAAAGCATTTATCGTTTTCGTCGCCCATACCGTACCGTGATTTTTCGTGTATTAAGTCTGACAGTGGCGAGGGGAGTAAGGGAGTAAAAGTCTTATGTGTGTGAGATGTTGTTGCCATATCAGTCGAATATTATTCATACATCGAAAAATTATCACAATAATATCTATCAAATTCTCCGTTTAATAATTTATTGTTAAAAATATTAAAGGCAAAATAATTTTCAATATTAGGTATTGGGTGTCTAGGGGGGGGGTACTACCCTCTCTACCCACCCTTTAAAGTGCCCTTGTGTCCTGCAATGCCGTAGGCGCAATGAACCGTTTCAGTCAAACGACGAGCGCGATTTCGCTCTTTTTAGACCTTATCAGGCCGCCATAGACTATCGAACCTCGTGTAGGGCAAAGACACAAAAAGGAATCACAGAAACAACTACTGTGATTCCATTTTGTGCCTTTGCCCTACACGGGGTTCAATAATCTATGGCGGCCACAAGAGCTCTAAAAAGAGCGAAATCGCGATCGTCGATTGACTGAAATGGATCATTGCGCCTGCAATATTGCAAGACATATTCCAGACAGGGACCACACGGGCTTCGATCGTCTATGGCGGTCCGACGAGGTCCAAAAAGAGTGAAATCGCGATCGTCGTTTGACTGAAATTGATTTTTGCGCTGCAACATTGCCGGACATGTTCCAAACAGGGATCATGGTATCCTTGTTGTAACGTTGGTGTAACGTGAATCAAAAATACATTAACATTATTTCTCCCAACGAAAGTCAGAAATGAACAGTGCAATTCAATGTCGGTCCACGACCGGCCATTAGCCAGCGGAGTAATTGTTTCTGTGATTCCATTTTGTAATCTTCGTAGTTATTCTTATGTAATATACTATTATAACTGCGTCACTATATTTTAAAAAAAAATCACACAAATCGAATTTTTTTTTACATAATTTAAAAGGTAATTAAAAGTATAAGCAATACATACTCAAATTTTAAAAAAATTTATATTAAAACGAAATAGAAACAGAATTTAGTCTGCATACATGTCAGAAATTTTACATTCAGATTAACCAAAAAATATTAATTGTTCATAAAAATCTATTGGTGTTGGTATAATGTATTTTCAGCAGTTAATGTTTATTTACATTACAAACGCGATATACAAATTATTACACAAGTGCAGTAATATGCTTTACGGAACGAGTAGTGTAAAAGATTTTATCTAGGCCATTAAAAGTTTAAATGCAAATATGAAAGTTTTCTATTTTGCAATCGTAAAGACGCCCTTTCGATCCGTACCGTAGTGTCATAGTGGCGCACTTTTCGCCACTAATTTTTTTGTCTCTTCAAAGTTGGCAACGCTAAACCACGGCCTCCACAACTGGGCATGTTTTAAAATTGAAAAATAAAAAAGGTGCGCATGTAATTGCCACTAACGTGTCACAAACTTGAAAATGGTCAACAATAAATATGTTTTTTAAAGATATGCTTTTTTAAATATAGTGCACACATTTAATCTAACTCGTGCTAACCAATCATGACTATGAAAGTAGTGTTTTAATATGTATTGTGTTTATCATTAAAAGTTTACATTTTTGACAAATCTTGTCAAAACAAATATACCACCGGCAAATTTATTATAAAACTGTTTATATTTTAAATAAATAATTATTAACATTTTCTGTGTTTTTTTTTTGAATTGTGTAATAAAAATCATTACAAAACTAGTAGATAAATTAAAATTTCATAACTCAGGAAAAATAATTTGTTACTAACAAGTTTGTATTTTTGTTTTAAAATAATGACTAGAAAGAAGAAAGTATTGAAAAAAATATTCACGTTTGAGATTTCATAGATCTATGTTTTCCCATTTTGTAATCTATTCCCTGTTCGCGACATGACTAAAAAAATCGGTAAATCTCCTTTAACCAAAATTTCCTTCATTATGATCCTTTGCTTTTATTGGGAATAGTAAAGTGTGACGAAATTTAGTTCCACACATAATAATTTAGTAACACACAAACATTTTTATTGGGCGCCATTCTGTTCCATCATCATTTTTACCAAAATGTTACCGGGTCATCCCTATATGACCCTTAATTTTTAATAAAAATTTGCTAAGCTAACACTTACCCGTATATATAATCAACTGGTAAAATTTTGATACGAATGAAAGAAAATTTAACCTGCTAAAAAACTACTTAATGGATTGATTTTAAATTGTGTGCTATAAGTAAATGTGTTATAGGAATCGACTAGCAAAATTGTGTTACTAATTCAAGCTAGCGTCCCCAGATGCGAAAAAATATGTTTTATCAATCCCGTGTGTGTGTGTCAGTTCGCGGCGTAACTTAAAATTTTCTTACCATATTGACTTTAAATGTAGGCAAAAATTAAAAGTTGCATGGGGATGACCTGGTAATATTTTGGTAAAAATCGTATATGGCGGAACAAGATGGCGGCCTAGTGAACGTTAAAAAAATTAATACTGAAAAACTAATTATTCAATTTACCTCAAATTTCGCACAAAAATCAAGCGTTACATAGGAATAAACTGGTAACATTTTGTTATGAATCCAAGATAGCAAAACAAAATATTTAAAAAATCAGCCTGAAAATACTACTTATTAAATTAATTTCAATTTTTGCACAAGAATGAAGTGTGATATAGAGATAAACTGGTAAAGTTGTGGTTCGAATTTAAGATGGCGAAACAAAATGGCGGCCAAATAAAATTTTAAAAAATTAAACGTAAAAAAATATTGTTCAACTAACTTTTTGCAGAAAAATTAAATGATGATAATGGGATTAACTGGTACAAATTTAACATGACGTAACAAAATGACCGTATGTGTCAATGTAAAAACTACTTATTGAATTTATTTTAAATTATGCCCAAAAATCAAGTGTGGCATAGGTAGAAATAAACTGGTAAAATATTGATAGGAATCTAATATGATGGAACAAAATGCCGCCCAATAAAAATATTTGAAAAGACACTAAGTATATGTAACACATATATGTTCTGAACTAAATTAGCTTACACTTCCCTATTCCTAATAAATGATAAGACAAATAACGAGAGAAGTTCTGGGTAAAGGAAATTTACCGTATTTTTAATATGGTGGTTTAATATATTTTTAATACGGTAAACTTTACCCTAACTTACTATGCCTAAATAAAAATGATATTTAACTGTGTTTTAGCATAAACATAATGTCCAGTCGGTTTAAGAGACTTAATACAGTTCGGACGATGATAATGTCCAATTAATAGCAGAAAAGGAAAAATTTGCAGTTTCTTACAGATTTCATTTTTATTTCGTTAATTAGAGTCTTCTCTAGGATTTGTAAACCTTAGTAATTTCCCTTAATCGTTTTTAATCTAACTAATATCACCACTCTATCGAGTATCTGTAATTACCAAACTAATTAATTGGTGACTCTTTTTGAGTTAAATGATGTCTATTTGTATACTACGAGTATTCAGAATTTTTTTTTAAACACATTGAGCAAGTATCAAGAGTGATAGCTGTAAAAAGGAAATTTATTTTTCTTTTTCTATACATTTTTTTAAATATTTTCAAAATATGTTTTTTTCTGAGTCTGATCTGGCATTGTGTCATAAACGGTCCATTTTTATTTTTTAGCTTTTCTATTTTATTTCGAAATATCAGAAATAAAGCTTCCTTCAATGTTATTGTCATTGGCAACTATTAATTATTTTTTGGAGAAAGCAGTTTAGGGCAGTAGGACTCTAAGCTCTAAAGGAAACTTTTTAGGTCTTATGGGGTGGCTTAGACGAATATGTAATAACTAATTTAGTTTTAAGTAAAACGATAACCTTTAAACTATAATGGCCAGAACAAAATACATTACCTAAAAGTAACATACATATTTATATGTTATTACACTTATACCTTAAGTTAAGGAAACGTATTATATTCACAAGAGAAATATAAAAAAAAAGCTGTAGGGGCTTGTCTACTGGTTTGGCAACTATTGATTTTGTCCTCTACTGGTTTTCATTTCCCTGTAAAATGAAAAGTGTACGAAATGCACTTTTTTCTAGTAAGCAATAAGGCAAAGGATATTCCTAATAAATTGATGGAAAATAAAGTATTCGCTTACACAAAAATTAAATTAAAGGTATTTCTACAATATGAAGTAAGTCAAGAATAGCTTGAAAGATTGACAATGGTTTATTTTGAAATGATACATTTTCCAGAGCTAATATAGTCATATGTTGGGTCAGTGCCATATTTAGGGATGGGGTTGATGGTTGAACTCTTACAGGGGCAGTTAAAATTAAATAATTATATTTTATATTATGGTTTTTATTTGTCATCCATTTATGTTTATATGTCCAATTACGTATGAAATTAGAAACGGGCCTTTTTTAGTCGCCCATTTAAGTTTATACGTCCAAGTATAGCGAGGACTTTTTTTTAGTTACCGAAGTTCATTATCCCTCCTTTGCCAAATACATTAGTTGCTTCATAATTTTGACGCAAGTAAGTCTAATAATGTTATATAGATATTGAAAGGGAAGGTTTAAAAACCCAGAAGTAATTTCTGGATACGCCACTGTGTTGGGATAAGTCACAGCAATATTTAAGTTAACGAAAACTCTTTATTTAGGGTTAATCCAAATCTTTGCAAATGTATTAAATACTAATATGCAGAGATTAGAAAATTATGCGTCTGCTCTAAACTGTTATGTATACACGTTTTATCCAAACCCGACTTTTATAGAATTTACACTTCAACCTGTGCAAAGTTACCATTTCACTGAACTCATTTCAAGGTTATTTTTGGCACCTAAAATACCCAACTTTAATCGTTTCATTGTCAAGGAGGAAATTGCTAATTATGCAAGTACACTGCGTTTCGCATTATGCATTTTTTTTAATCTTATCTACTCTGTATCAGACATCCGGCGTTGCTATAGGCGATAATAAAAATATTCCAAAAAATCCGGCGAGTTGTAAAATATATCGCATGTTACCATTTTATGTGAGGCCTAATATAATATTTAGCCGATCGATATCGCAAACTGCTTTATTTTATTCCCTCTTGAAAATAAGGAGAAAAGTTGGGTTTAAACAGGGTCCGTTTAAGCTCAATTATGTATTTAGGTTTCACTAATTTTTTACTTCTTTGAAATATTTATAAAACGGTCAAACATAATTAATGCATATTGTTTAAAAAAAAATTGTTTGATGTGTATATATAATTTTTGGCTCAAATGAGATATTTTTATGAAAAATGCTAACTACTTACATGTTATTTAACTAGTAAATAAAAAAGTCCTGACCCTTAAAAGCAAAATAATCTGACAGTTTATGGGTTATATTTTGTAACTTTTCTAGTTACCTTGTATTTTATAAAAATATAAAAATAGACAATATTTAGACCACCAGGGCTAGCTATTAAGTAGTTAAGCTACTAGCTAGCTACTGTATTGATAACTAATAGCTTTAAGTAAGCTACTTTTGCAATACAGTGGCTTATAGCTGTAGCTTTTAATATTTTCTTGAACGTATTCACAAAGCTACTCTAAAAGTAGCTACTTACTCAAATAAAGCTACTTTTGGCTGCTTAAGTTACTCTAGTAATAAATTATAAATTATAATCGCCACCTGGTCAACTTTGGGTTTTGGATAATAATTCTACCAACTGAAAGGTGAAAAATCTTACCTTACCGTTAGTTCTGGATTCAGGATTGTGAATTACATAATAATAATAATAATGATATCTCTGGACGTATTTGGTATTTTTTGATAACTCTTTGGGAACAAGACAGTTTTCTTTTTAGCTCATTTTTCTTAGGCATTTTGCGAAGAAAACGTAAAATTGCTTATTGTAGTTTTGTTCAAAATCACTATAAATAGAGTTGAGGTAAACAATAATTATTATTTCATTCAATTTTTCTAATTTCAGGAAATTGTTGATAGTGTACTAAAAATGTTTTGTACTAAACGTATATCTTGTGAGGTGGGATGGGACTGCTCTAAAAACGCAACAAAAAATATTTATTTTTGAATTATATTTTGTCCTGAAAACATTAAAATATCTAAAGAATTTTTTTTTATTGCACTCAAGTGCAAAGTTCAATAAAGACTTGCCACTAGAAACCGACAAGAAATATTTAATTTTTTGCAAGGTCTCGAAAAAATTTCTTTTTGATGTATTTTTTAAAGGGGACACGATGGCATAAAAAAGATTTACAGTACTGATGACCAAAATGATCCCTTTTCAAATGAAAGTGATAATGAGCCGGAATACCGACCAGAAAATGAAAATAACCTTAAAAGGAAGACGCTTCCAGATTTTTTTAACGTTCGTTCCAGAAATAAGCATCCAAAACTGGAAAATATAGAGTCACAAGCTAGTGGAAGGTAATAACCTTAAAAAATTATACAGATCGACAACCAATGAACCCTTTCTAACAAAATAAATTAAAACTCTCTATTTTCTTTTAGTAAAATCCCAGAAGCTCTTTCGAGAAGCACAGCTAATATCGAGGAGAATGAAAAGTTTAAGACCCATGCTGGAAGATTTTTTTTATTTATTAAAACAGTGAGGAAACATATTGAAGCTAAATGTCAATTATGCAAACTTACCGACATATATATAACGGGTCCATCGAATAGTACCTCAAACTTTTTAATAGAAACTAAATAGAAAAACCAAAAGTAACTTAAAAAATAGCTTATAAATAGGCAGCTTTTATTTTAGCTACTTGTAGCTTAGCTACTTTTAAATTAAATTAGTTAAGCTACGGAGTAGCTTAATTACTTGTATTTAAAAGTAGCTTATAGCTTGTAGCTAGCTCCTTTTAATAGTAGCTTGCCCAGCTCTGTAGACCACATAACAATAGTAATTTTTGATTTCGCAGCAGGGTGAAAAACATCATACGTACGTTTTTTAATATCTTTACTTTCCTCGTATTAAACCAGTTTTTCACGTTTCTCTTTAAAACGACTAACTCTAGCAAAAAAAGGTACCATTAATTCTAAGTATTTTGGCTCTAACCCGAGTCGTCTAATTACTTAATTTAATTTTTTTTTAATTCCATTTTTTATCAACACTGTATGGCTCAATTTTTTTAAACTGATGAAAAACGTGTCTAATTTGTTTAAAATTCCACCGGTAATAATTGGAATATCATGTCTTTTAATCCATATTGGAATATCATGTATTTTAATCCATGATGAAAAAAACGTATCTAGATTTTTGACCATTTTAAGGCTGCAAATCTTCATTTAAAAGGTATTTCGAAATTTATTTTTTATTATGTTTATGTACAATATTATATAACACCCTGCATAACAAGCAGATAAATATTATATACATATTCCTTTTTAATCCTCGCATTAGTATTACAAAAATCTAATCAACGCAGAAAAGCCTATTCGATTTGCTGTATCTAATTAGATATAGCCGCAAATGTTTAATAATTATTAGTAATTTATAAGTAGTATATTATTATTTTGTAATGTAGGGGAGAACAGCTCATTACAACTATAACTCTTATGCCGGGTTCGCATCCCTGTGTAGGATACACTGTCCTCTAGGAATTTCGCTTATATTACATATCAGTCAAGTTACAGCATTCATAGCGATAGTAAGGCAGACCTGAATGTTAATTCCAATAATTATGATACCAATTATCAATTTAAAAAACCTTTGTATAGAAAAATTAATTGAAATACTCCAGCTCTCAAAAATAGGAAAATAGTGGGCTAGGAAGCTTTGCCAGGAGAAATTCTGAAAATTTCGCCGGATTTAATACTCCTAATACCAGGAAACAGTATAAAGCCACTTGTAGCGAAAATCATCTTTCAAGAGGAATTAAATCAAAAGTAGAAAAAGTTGACACGGCGAGAACTATAAAAGTAGAAACAAATTTTTTTTGTGAAGACTGCTAAAGCAAAGCTGCGAAGTGTTGATTTAAGGGCGGAGGTAACCCTCCTTCCCAGAGCTACTTTTATTTAAGCTAAAATGATAGAAATAGTATAAAGTAAGGACATTTTTTTCGGGATTGGCGGGTTAAGTCCCCTCCAGAACTAGTTTTACTTTTAGCTAAAATAATGTAATAACCTTTTCTTGTTCATTTTATTTACAGTCAATATGCCCACTTATGTAGAAAACAAAAACTGAAGATTTTTTTTTTTGGAAAATTTTCATCATCTCAACAACAACTCCCCCCCACCCTTGGAAGCAATGTTTATATACGCCACTGTTAAAGCACAACGAAATGGTTGGTAACTTCACCTCTGAGAAAAAAATTAATAAATTTAATAAAATAACATGTTTTGAGAAAATATGAAATTTCCTTGGGTGGAGCAATCAATCGTATTTTTATAAATGGATGTATGAAGCATGTTCATTAATTATGTTGATGTGGAATAAAAATGAATGCCCCTCAAACATGACTGGTTTAACTTTTTGATAAACGAATTTATTTATACTAGGACAATTTGATTAAGGGCTTGAACATTACAAAATACTTTTATAAATGTATATAATTAATTTGCATATTAAAACATTAATACAGTGAGTACTAATAAATAATAAATTACAATATTAGTTATACCTTTCTAGTAAAGGACTTCTAATTAAACTTGAAATTACTACTTATGTATATTCATGTTAAATAAGAAAACATTGTTTTGATTAAAACCACTATTATAAATGAATATATTACGGTTGTAATGCACACTGTTTCTATTAGTATTATAATCTGTCAATAGATCTACCTGAACTGATTTTGTTTTCTCGAAAGCGTTTTATTTAATTGGTAATTACTAAAAGTGCTTTCGACATGTTTTTAAAAAATAAGCCAAGTGCAAAAATGATTAATGTTAGGAAACGGTCACTGTAACACGAGGCATGTACACCATTTTTCAGACAATCATAAAGAATCTTTAGTAAGATTTATTTTTTTTTACTTTCAAGCACAAATGTTAAAAAACTTGTTTTCAACTCTAGAGCTGAAAATTGAGTAACTACTTTGACTGATTGTATATAAGGTAACGTTAAAAGTGGTCTTTGCTTCAACTTTATTTGGTTTGCCATCTTTTAAAAATTGTCCTATTGAAAAGTATTTTTCCTATCAGCATAAGGAAAGGTATATTTTTCCACACTAGTTTAAGCTTTGAGTAAGGAAATTGTAATTTTCCGCACGATTTAACAAAAAGTAATATTCCCATGTAATATATTTTTAATTGTAGTCATTTTCTATTAAATAATTTTAAATATTCTCAGCTGTTATATAGAAAAGAATAGATAACAGGATATTTTGAAATTCTTTTTACGTGCAAAATAATGTTCTGCAGCTTAGTGATTCCAATTTACCCTGAATTACGCCAGTTTGACAGCCTGTGTTAGCTGGTGATCCGGTTGATTTATCTTTAGTAACGCGTAAATAAGAAGAGATTAGAAAATAATTTTTACTTTTTTTAGAACGAATAATAATTATTCACAATTATCTCCATCCTCCTACGAAGAAATAACTCCGGACAAAAAAAAACGGAAGAAACCGATGAGGCAAATAGAAGTTTAAAATTTCTAGTTTTTAAAGCACTCAAAAAAATTATTCAGTAAAAAAAATATTTGTAGCGTATTTTAATAATCTGTCTAAAAAATATTCATTTTCTACCTTATGGTTCAAATACTCTATGATTAAGGTTATCATGAAAGTTAAGAAAAAACTTTGATTTGAGTAGTTAACTGCCTTTAAAATAAAACTTAATGAAGGATTTAAGCCAAAAAAATAAATATTTCTCGAAAAAATTAGAAACTGAAAAGTTTATACCTGAAGCTCTAGACAGTGTCTTCCTAATCGTGAAAGTTGCAACAATTTTGTGTGGGCAGAAACATTTTTCGAAAAATACCTTCAAATATTGCAGGGTACTTAGGCCTACTAAATCCTAAGATGTATAACAGAGACAATGTTGGCAACCTCCAGATCCAATATTACCAAAATTAAGAGATAGGGTGGCTGGAAATCCACTTCAGTAGCGGAGTCCTAGGCAAAAAACTCTACTGAAAATAAAAAAAACTCAAAATATATTTCAAAATCCGTATAGGAACAAACCAAATGCCTCCCGTATTAGATCAAGTCGGATGACAGGCCCAACAGTATGACATTTATCTCCGGTAACAGCAGTTTCACAAAAAGCTACAAACTTCTCTTCAAATTAGAACGAATAAATTTCAATGTTAACCAGAAAAACTTCAGTTAAGAAGCGGAGTGAAATGGAATCTCTAACGAATCTGCAATGAGCTATCAATTGTACTTTTAATTTTAACATTAATAAGTTTTAATATTACAGAAATTTCTCGTTTGTATTTATTGTTCCTGTTCAACTTAACTAAAGGATTTTTCTAAGATTATTTTAAATTACATTTACATATTTAATTCTCGCCGAAATGTACATTCGTTTTTTTCTCACAGATTTGTCAAAAATACAAATTTTCGCCAATACATAGCTACACAAAACGTATTCCGATATTTTGTCGTCTTACAAATTTACATACAATTAAATCAGTTCTGCGCCCATACTGTTCCACTTCCTATGTAACAAACATGTATAATTATGGCCGGTGATTGCTCTGGAGTCTTTTTTGCGATACCAATACTATTATGCAAATTACTTAATTAATTAGATTATTACAATTTTAGTGTTCGAGGAAGAAAAACTATTAAAAATTTTGTGCGAGGCAAATGGGTCCTGGGTCGGTTGGACAATTTCCTTGGAAACACTGTTTAAACTAGTCCAGCCTGTTCTTAAAAAAAATGTCACTAAGGGATTTTTTCTTAGGCTAGCGGTGGTATGTTTAGAAACCCCATAAGGGGATGTTTCAAATGATGTAATAGCCACAAAATATATGTAAAAATGTTCATCTTTCTTTCTTATCCCCATTAAAAATAAACAACAAATTGACAAATTTTCATGTGTATTATATGACAGATTTAAAAGGTAAATATATATATGAATGACTCTATCATGCGACAAAGAAAAAAATTCCTGAAAAAATGTGTTATTTTTTGTCACGATTTTTATTCCTGTGTAAAAATGTATAATTCAAAATTAGTAATGTGTTCTTTTAGTTTGTTTAAGTTAGTTTACTTTAGCACACGCTTTTTTGGAAAACAAAATGGTTCATTTAATGCAAAAAAAATTGATTAATTACGTATTCTCCTACATAAATATCGGTAAATTTCCTTTACCCAGGAACTTCCCTCGTTATGATTTTTTTTCCATTTGTTAGGAATAGAGAAGTGTGACCCAATTTAGTTCAGTATATATATGTGTAACATATACTGTCTTTATTTTTATTGGGCGCCATTTTTGTTCCATCATATTGGCAGTATTTTATCATTTTCTTTCTACCTATGCCACACTTGACTTTTAGTCTTAATTTAAAATTAATTCAATAACTAGTTTTTACATTGAAACATACTGCCATTTTGCTACGTCATGTTGAATTAGTCCGCACATATTTCCTAACCCCAAAACAAAAACACCACTCTAACAACAAGAAGATCGTTAACGAAAACCATTTAGAAACTTAATATCTGGGAAATATAACACTTTTGTTTTTTTTTACTGTATCCTAACCCCAAATAATACACCACCCTAACATAAAAACGAGAAAATATCTGAGGACCAACGTAGTAGGGAAAGACCGATAATATGGGTTTCACGCATGATATAGAACCTATATGTGGCCTGACGATGCAACAATAAAGTTGCGAAACGTCGACGATTTAAAAAAGTTTTCTGTTTCTTTATTGGATCTTAGACCCAAATAAAATACACTCTTCTAACAAAAGAAAAAAGGATCGTTAACGAAAACCATGGAAACTTAATATCTGGGAAATATATTTCCGGACCAACGGAGTAGGTACATACTGATAATATGGGGTTCATGCAAGATATATAGAATTTATATGTGTCCTGAGGATGCATTAATACAGTTACGAAACGTCGACTATTTAAAAATAGACTTTTGTTTTTTTACTGGATCCTTACCCCAAATGATACACCACTCTAACATAACAAGAAGAGGATTGTTAAGGAAAACCATTTAGAAATATAATATCTAGGAATACATGCGGACCAACGAGGTAGGTAAAGACTGATAATATGGGTTCCATGCAGGATATAGGATATATATATGTGTCCTGAGGATGCAACAATTAAGTTGCGAAATGACATTTAAAAAAAAACCAAAATGTTATCAGGTCGTCCTCATATGACAGATAGACAGACCAACAAAATTGAGACAACATCTTTTTCGTCATCTTTGGACCCAGAAACGTGAAGATCTAAAAAATCTCGGAGAGTGACTTTTTCGTGATTACAATACTTCCCTTTCACGAGGGAACTAAAAAGGTTTTTTTCAATTTAGTTAGACTAAAATATAAAATGCTTCTTAAATTTGCATTAAATCGACGCTCGTAGGAAAAGTGTTGTACCTAACATGTGCAGAAAGTGTCTTTTCTGCGCTGAATTGCAGTCACGTGCGAAAAATAATTACTTTCCGTGGGGTGATATAAGATTACTTAACTAAAGGATCTTTCTAAGATTATTTTACAATTTCAATACTCTTATATTTACAATTTGAATACTCGCCCCGAAATGTACATTCGTTTTTTCATCACAGATGTGTCAAAAATACAAATTTGCTCTAATACATAGCTAAACAAAACGTATTCCGATAGTTTCTCGTCTTACAAATTTACATACAATTCAGTTCAAACAGTCAGTTCTGCGCCTATATTCTTCCAGTTCCTATGTAACAAACATGTATAAATGTCGCCCGCGGTTGTTCTGGAGCCTTTTTTGCGATACCAAACCAATACTATTACGCTACTTATATAATTAGATTATTACAATTTTAGTGGCCGTGGCAGAAAAAGGATTAAAAATTTTGTGCGCGGGAAGTTCAATCATTCTGGGTTTGTTGAACAATTTTCTTGAAAATACTTAAATTACTTAAACTAGTCCAGTCTGTTCTCAAAAAAAGATGTCACTAAGGGATTCTTCCTTAGGCTAACGGTAGTATGTTCATAAACCCCATAAGTGGATGTCCCAAATGATGTATTACTTGTAGTAGCCCCAAAATATATGTGAAAATGTTTATCTTCATTTTTTATCCTCTTAAAAAAATGCTCTTAAAAGTGTTGGCAAATTATCATGTGTGTTATATGACAGATTTAAAAGGATATCTATATTGATGACTCTATTACGCGACAAAGATTAAAGATCCTGAAAAAATGTCTTATTTTTTGTTACGATTGTTATGGAAAATTAGTATTTTATTGTTTTTTTGACTTTCATGATTTTTTTTTTTGAGAGTTGCAACTGGTCAAGCGTAATTCGTTTTATCGTTTCACAAAATGTACAGATTTCGCAAATTTCGCGTTTTAGCTTTGTGAGGGTAGCGACACACAATCGACCAAAGTTGAAAACTGTTTAGTCCAACGGCTATACGTTTTCAAGGTATTATGCAGATTTTCTTCTGCAATAATATTACAAAAGATTTGAGAAATATCAAAATGCAAAGGTCGCACTGATTTCCGGACTTGCAAAACTTCGGGAAATATCAGAAAGGGATAAAATCTTGAAACTGAAAACTGAAAGGTCGAAAGCAACCAAGTTCCTTCTGAAGGTTAGTCATTCAGGACAGGTTTTTAAGAAATAGACCAAATTTCAACTAGTCAGGTGTAAACCGTTTTACGTTTTCACAAAATGCAAAGATTTCGCATTTTTGCATCATAAGGGTAGAACATATAATCGACCTTTCTTCGTCTTGTTGCTTTCAACTTTTGGTTCTTATCAGTTTGGCGAAGAAGCCAAAGAGCTTGTAAATTTATCGAATTTAGACATGTTTGCAGTTCAAAAGTATTTCTTCAAAGAAGAGAACAAGATTTGTTAAAATTTGTCAAAGTATAAAAGATTTTATCCCATTCTGATATTTCCCGAAGTTCTATAAATCTGGATCTGCGAACTTTCCCTTTTGATCCTTCCCAAATGTTTGGTAATTTTACTTCAAAAGAAAATCTATATAATACTTGTCTTAGGGTATTTCCCTGACTGAAGGTGACTAACAGAAGTCGAAACCAGCACAACACAACTTGAAAACGTATCGTTGGACTAAACAAATTTCAATTTTTGTCGATTGTGTGTCGCTACCCTCGTAATGCGAAAACGCCAAGTTTGCGAAATCTTTACGTTTTGTAAACAGGTAAAACGATCTACAGATGACCTAGTTGAAACTGAGTATATTTTTTAAAACCTGTCCTGGGTGACTAACCCTCGGATGGAACTTGGTTGCTTTCGATCTTTCTTGGTCCCATCAGTTTGGCGAAGAAGCCGCAGAGCTTGTAAATTTATCCAATTTTGATATGTTTTCAGTTCAAAAGTAATTCGTTTAAATTTGTGAAAGGACAAAGGATTTTATCCCGTTCTGAAATTTCCCGAAATTTAGCAAATTTGAAGATCGGTGCGAATTTTGCGTTTTGATCTTTCCCAAGTCTTTTCAAACATTTAAAAACATTGAAAGGGGATTTTTTTCTATTTTTGCATAAGAGAGAAAGTATGTGTTTATAAAACCCATTGGGATCAGAAACAGTATCAAGTAGTGTCTCTTGCAATCTTACAACTTTCAAGAGTAGTAGCATTGAAGAATGGATGCTCGAGAAACTTTAAGAGGAAATGTGTTTTATACATGAAAGAGAAGATGATTTACAAACAAAACGTATTTGAACACAAACTAAAATCAAATATAATAGGCTATGACGGGAAATTTTGCTTGTTCGATACCAACGTTTAAATATCACTAAACTTGCAAAATCCATTTATTATGCAATTAAAGATGTATTAGGTAGAATTATAGACACAATAATTTCTATGGAGAATATTAATTTCATTTGGTGAATGTTCAGTTGTCTAATATTCTAATAGTTTTTATGTAACTTGTACTATTTGTTGCAGTGGCAATTATTTTATAAATCTTAACATAAAGTTTGTTGCTGAAACGTAGTCGGTTGTACGTTCATTGAAATTAATTTTCCAAATATTGAGTAGCAATATTTAATAATAACCTTAATGCATCTATGACCATTATTACTTACTATTTTATCAAGCAAGCCCTTCAGGGGTCAATTTTCATTTTTTAAATATTAAAATAACACGTAGCTTTGGGAAGCTAAAGTTTAGGAAATTTCATTATAATTAAATTCTAAAATTAGGTTAACTGAAAGTTAATAAATATAGTATTTATTTGAAAGCACTAAGTTATACAGGCACTATTTAACCTTTAAAATATATGCATTAAATTATGCCATTACACGGACATTTTTCCTTAATAGTTGAAGACTGCTGATGTACTAACTCATACCACAGTAAAATACCTAAAAAGCTCCCGAAACACCCGGTTTCTTTTACAACAAGGTATTCTTTGAGCCGAGTCAAAGCAGACAGTAAGCGTGTTGACGAATAACAATATATGTCGATAATAATGGCAAGTCTGTCGCCAAATGCCGGTTATTCACCAATCGGCGCATATATATATATATATATATATATATATATATATATATATATATATATATATATATATATATATATATATATAACCTACGAATGTTGAAAGGTTTTCTTTAGAAATGTCTATTTTGCGTTGGTAATGGTAAAGATTGGCCATCGGCAAATTGAAAAGATGCGGTGTGTGGATGTGTTACAGTTATCGTATAATATTTAAAGTAACGAGGTGGTCACTAAAGTGTTACTAGAAAAAAATACCGCCCCTCCAAGCTTTTCTATCCTGTTAAATCTAGTGAATTTACATAACTGCACAATTAAATTCCGCATAAACAACTACCAGCTGCAATAAAGTCCATAGACTGACATTTATTAAGAAGTATTTTAAGATGTTAAAACTTCTAAAATCTATTTGAAATATGGTCGGAAATATGCTGCAAAAATAACGCACAACCCAAAATTATGCTCTATTTAAAAGTAAACCGATAAACCGATTTCGATAATTTTTTTTGAACTGTAGCATTTTTTAGTAACTGCAACGAATCTTTTACTCAGATTTTAGTTTTAGGCTTATACAGGGTGTAAAAATGAGAATAGCTTTTCACCTTAAATTTGAGACACCATGTAGGGCGCATTAGCCACAACAGCGGGTGCCTATTGAAATCATATTGTAGCGTCATGTTTTTCGAACATTTTGTTTTTTATCTTTTCTTATATCTATACTATCAAAGAAAATATACATTTTTATACCAGAACATGTTTTTTTTTTTAATAAATCACCATTTTACTGGATACTAAGTTGATTTAACAAAGTTTTTAGTAGGTTATGATAAATCAAGAATACCATCAAATGTCAGTTTTTGACAATTCCTTTATTTATCTTGCATAAGTAGTTATAATAGGGGAGCGCCTCCTCCTCCTCCTCTTCCTCTCTCTCATGTCCCTCATTCTTAACTTCCTCCCCTTTTATTCTCATTCGCATCATATTTTTAATTTTTTCTCTTTGTTCTCCCACATTTGATTTTGCATTCTTAAGTCTTATAAATAGGTGCATCATGATAATTTTAGTATGCCGAGGCACATTTACTAAGCTGTGCTCGAATTGCGTAAAAAGTTATTTTTGAATTTTTCCACCAATTTTGTATAAAACAAAAAGAAAAAATGTGTCAAGTAATAAGTGAATTATGTGTAATCGCGAAAAATTAACTACAACTATCAGACAGTTAAAAGTTAAATATCTCAATTTCTTTGAAGTGATTTCGAAAGATGAATACACCAAGCTGTTTTATCCACTGAAACGAGATTATTTGGAAGCAATTCACTGTTATGATGATTATTTAGAAGGAATTATAAGCCTTACTACGTTTTTCAATACATTTGGGAAATCATACTTTGTAGGAGAATTAAGCCACCTAATAGAATTTATAGGAGAAGATTGCCAATTTATACCTGCTATTATTGCAACCCAAAAGAGGTTTCAATTATACGAAGATAAAAAACAGGTATTATCAAGGAAAGTTAATCCTATTCGCAAGAGACGTCCCCCTACATATTTAAAATATTATGTTAAATAAATGAAATGGCTGAGTTGCTGATTGCAGTTAAATTATTAGAGGAGAAATTTAGTAATATTTCAAAAACCTATTTCTCATATTGTATGGCAAGTGGTCCGGAGTGGATAGACTTTTATTGTAATCAATCTGCGGAATTCGTAAAGGCTGCCCTCTGTTGCAACAAATACATTGAAACATTAAATTTTTTTCAACTTATTCAAGATCTAAAAGATATTGGGTTTGGTTACTATTTAAAAGACTTGAAGCAATTTATTGACGAGGATACTATTCTTCAAAAAATTGAAAAGGAAGAATAAATTTAATAATATTTACAATGGAGCAAATGGTTACTGAAATGTATGAAGAGTTTATTATATCTGCTGCATACTTCCAATATTTATCAATTGTAGGCGAAGAAGACGCAGAAGCACAAGATTTGTCAGCATATGTTAATACTATAGATCGAATGGAACAATGTAAATTAGCCGCTAAATTTTGTAATGATTATTTAAAATATAAAAATGAGTATGAACTTTAAATGAATTTAGAAAATTAGATTTAAGGTATCATATTTATTGTATACAGTCATGGTTGGTTAATGCAAAATAAAAAGGTAATTAAGTTTTTTTATATTTTTATTCATTCATAAAACAATTGTCATATAAAAATAACACATTTGTCAAAGCACACATACAAGGTGATTTTGAATGATAGAAGCATTTTGGTTCCATTAGCTTTAGCGCTGGTTGTTCATCTATTTCAATCACAGGCTTTTTAGAATATTTCTGTATAAAATCCTTTTTTTCGCTTCCTTTTACAAAAACAAAATCTGCTTTCTTCGTAAGTGTTTCAATTATTTTTGGGAAATGATGTAATGGAGTAAATCCATTATTCCAATGTATACAATGATAATTTTTCGTTAACCATACCGCCTGCTTGTGACAATCAGGTGAAAGAAACTCCATTGGAAAAGGCTTTTTAAAAATGTAATGAGTCATTTCATAACCATCAAAAGCTGCAAGCTCTTTCGGTATAAATTTATTTTTTTCATCCTTGAATCCTTGAATATCTATAACCAATCTCATATTTTAAAAGCAGCAAATTTTTTAATGAGACTTTTTTTACTTGAATAATTTGCAATTTCTTCTTTCAGTTGATTAATTTTAAAAATAAATTTTTCAATTTGTAGTTGTAGTTTTGATGTCATGACTAAAACTAAAAGCTTTTGAAAATTTCTTTAAATTAAATCGAAATATGAAAATAGTGGGGATAAAATTTATAATTTTTTCACAATTTTAGTAAGAGGGTTGTAGCTAAATAATTTGTCATGTAAAATAAGACAATAAGTAGAAGTATCTTTTTTAATTGCATTGTGTGTCTCAAATTCAATTCTCATTACTACGGATCCCGTTTGAATTGTTTCTTTTTGATGGGAGCAATCAATATGTGTAAAAGGACTAATATTTTTGAATTGTTCAGGATTAAAAATGGGTTCATTTGGAACACCATAGTAAGACTGTCTAAAGTTGGCAAACATTTCGTATAAAGCAGAAAATTTGTTTTCTTCGAAATTTAAGTACAAATCGTGATAAGGATATCTTTCAGAATTTAAATATACTCTAATATTTGACAAGGTAATATTGTCAAATTTACTCATATCTTTAACAATTTTCCCTTTTCTGTTTTCTTGAAAGCCAATCATAACATGACGAGGAGCTTCTAGTTTACTAGTTGTTTTTACCGGTCATGTGTGACGGGTTGTTCCGGTTAGAGAAGAATATTCAACAAGTTCCCAACTCCTGAATCCTATCAATATATCTTTATTTGATTCTAATATTTTTGATAGAGCAAGTTGTTGTGGCATATCAACTAGAATGTGAGGAACTTTCCAATAAATTTTATCGAAAGTAACCAATGGAGTGTCAGGAGCAGTAACAAGGTGTGCCGGATCTTCTTTGAAAATAACAACATCTAAATCATCAGTTGATCTAATAAGAACCAAATCCTAAAAGCATTTTTAGTGGTATGGATACGGAGAATTTTCCATCATTATCAACTAAAATTTTATCACCTTCTTTCCGATGTGGAAACCAACCTGCATTTTCCAGTTTTAAACTTTCGTTGGTATTGTGAGAAAGGTAGCTTTTTAAGGTTGATGCTAATCCAACATTTCTTATTGAATCTATAGTAATTCCGTTTAGTTCATAGCGGATTTCTCTGAACAAAAAGGCTATACCATTGTTAATAAATAGCAATTCTTTCTTATATTTACCTTCTGTATTAGTTAATTTTCCTTCGATATAAAGTAAACTATCTGATGGTAGAGTGTAAGCATCGAGTTCTTGAATTGGGATCCTTATTTCATCATTGTAATCGAATTTTGAAGAAATATATGGTTGATATGTGTGAAGCTCAGAACTGACGATGGAATTGTCTACATAAAGCTTTTCGTTTACGTTTAATATGTTCATTATTTTAAAACAGTGAAACACAAGGATGTGAGAAATTTACGATTATCTCGACTTAACTTGTTGGTGTTGGATTTGATACTGAACTGTTGTTTAGGCTTTTTCTTTTTATAAGTTTTTACTTTGTTGATAGTGGTAGGGGCAAGTCTCATCCCAAGGGCTCTATTATATCTAACAACCATTTTATATTTCACTTGTTTGTAAATGTAACCTTACTGTTATAGTTTCTCCTCTAAAACTGATAAGTTCTCCGTCTTGATCAACTATTTTAACTGTTATATTGTTAATTGCTTTGACGCTAACTGGAAAATACAAAATGGGCAAAGGAGATTCAACTATTTTATACCCTGGAGCTACAGTTGGATAAAACTGGTGAATAATATGAACAGGTTTACCATTATTGTAAGAACCGACACAAATATTACAGTAAATACAAATAGCATTCACCTTAGTTATTTTTGCAACATTATCTGATTCTTCCTCTTTCATAGCTTCTAGTATCCTGCTATTAAAACCCAACATTTTTCCTATCGAATCTTCCTTGGTAAAATCAATTATTCTACTACACATTAAAAAAGTTTTTAGAGTATTAACATTTGCTTTTAAAGAAAAAAAATGTTTTCATTCGGAAATAAATCTTCTATACTTTCTCTTATGTATGTTTCTATATCTGTAATGTCATAAGTTCCGTCGGGAATAACAATTACTTTATTATCTATATAAAATTTATTATATCCTTCTTTTATATTGGGGATAGTCATAAACGTTTCAAAATCAGCTAAACCCAGGTAATATTGTTTTTCATCCTCTAAATATATGGGCGGATTAAAATCAGCAGACAAAACAGAACTGTTTCCTGATATGGCAATTGTGGTAGACATTGCAGTTTATTTATGAATGAGATATTACAATAAATAATGAGTTTATATATTTTTTTGCAAAAATTTTAGGGATAGTTGACCACAGTTATATGAATTAAATTTTTTTTTATTTTCATAAGTATAAAATACATCCACTTTGCCATTCGAATTAAAATATTTGAGAAGTTCAAAAGGTGGTTTTAAATTTCCATAACTATCAAAATATATTACATTTTTGTTATTTTTAATATAAGCAGTCCAATGAGATCCTTTATTTTGTTTTTTATCCAAATTTACAATACCACATTCTTTCAGATTAATTTTTTTTGGAAGTTCATCGAGCATAAAAACACCTCTAAAGCCAGTTATTTTTAACAGCTTTACATATTTAATATCATTGTTCGTAAGTGCTCTTTTTGGAAAACTTATTTTGAGTTTTTTTTTTGTCTGATTGCTTTCATTTTGACGGATCCTCCTTTATAAGGTCTAATAAATAGTCACTTTCCTTTATATGGTCTAATATATAATCCTTTGCCTTCTTTAGAAGCATCTTCCATTGCAATATTATATCTATGTATTTCTTCTAGTTGCTGTTTAGCTGCTTTAGCATCATTTACTGCCTTAGCAATTCCTGCCGCGCCTCCACCTAGTGCACCCAGGGCGCCAAGAATGGGAAACAAAAGAGGTAGAAATCCTCCAATTTTTTTGAGTGTTCGAATGATACGTTTTTTTCTCAATTTAAGTTTACCCCCTTTTGTATTTTTTAATCCCAAACCGAACTTTCTTTTACCCTTCATTATTCCTGCAACACTTAAAGCTGCAATTTTTTCACCAATAGAAGAATCTTTAGCTTTTACCCTATCCCAGGCTTTTTTTTCTAATATTTGGTCAGATATGTGTCTTTTTGATAAATCTTCAGTCTGAGAGTAAGATATATCATGTTCTTTGCAAGCGGAATCCAATGGATCTATACCAACGTCACCTCTAGTTAATCTTTTTTCCAAGTTGGTGCCGGGACCACAATAATTATATCCTGGTATATGAACTTCGAAAGGTAGTTTACTAATTAATTTATTTACTAAACCAGAGCCTTTTCTATTACGTGTTTTAATAGTTTTTTTCAACTTATGACGACCCACAGTCATTGAAGTTCTTTTTATACTAAAAGCACATTGACATTTTTCTGGTATAAATACTTTTACAGCTAAAAATATTTACTAGTGTGATTAAGAATGAGGATTGAAAAACAAAAATTCTCATTACCAGTAAATAATCATGACGAAAAAATTTTAAGTAAACAGTTGAGAAAGCATGGTGACTTATTTTGCGGTGGTTCCAAAAAAAGGGCTTATAGTTGGTTGCAGTGGTAGCGGTAAAACCAACGTTATGCTTACACTGCTCGAGCATCCTAATGGAATTAGGTTTGAACATGTCTATGTTTATTCAAAGTCATTAGATCAACCAAAATATGAATATTTAAGAAAGCCTATGAAAGAAATTGGATACTTTGAATATGATAGCGATGAAAACATTATTTCACCTCATGAGATAAAGCCAAATTCCGTTAACATTTTTGATGATATTCCTTGTCATAATCAATCTATTATTAGAGACTATTTCACGCATGGAAGGCATAGAAACACCGATTGTTCTTTTATTTTTCAAGGATATTCCTCAATCCTTAAACGTCTAATTCGAGAAAATGCAAACTTATTAATTTTATTTAAACAGGACTGTTTGAGTTTAAAACATATATATAATGACCACTGTATATTGGATATGACATTTGATCAGTTTAAAAATATTTGTGCTAACTGTTGGATGGATCCATATGGCTTACTTGTAATTGACAAAGATTGTGAAGTAAATCACGGCAGATATAGGAGTAAATTCGATTCCTTTATATATTTATAAAAGTAAAAAATTTGCAGTTTTATTTCATTTAAAACTTGTACAGCATGGATAAACGTTTAGCTCGAGAATTAATAAGATCGAGACAAGCCGTGAAGCAGAAATATCAAAGCTTGAAATTAGCTACTTCTACTGCTCAGTCCGAATTAGAACAAACTTATAGACCAATAACACAACCACTTAAACAGCTAATTTCAAGTATTGGTAAATCCGAACCATTCGATTTAAAAGAAGAAAGAGTTTCAAAGTATGAAGATTTCAAAACACCTACAAAGCTTTATAAAACATCAACTCCGACGAAAAATATTCAGAAAACAGGAAAAACTCCGTTACTCCCTACAGAACTACCAACATTTTTAAATGACAGTAGTATCACTTCTTCCTCTTCTGTAGTACAACCATTGTCATCAACTGTTATAGCAGAAACTTCAGATCCTTCTAGTGACACAACAACAAATTTAAACTTGTCAGACATATTGGAACAAACTAGAAAAACAATTCAAACCTATGTTGGTACACCATCATATAAAGATTACTTAGCAGATTTTAATAAATTACCCAGATCATATATTGATGAGGGTGTGAAAGATACACAACATAAATTTGACCATTATTATGGAATAGTTCATGACCTCGAAACGGATAAGTTTTCTTTTGGTTTAACACAGATACCGGTAGAAATTATTGGAAAAGACATTAAAGTGGGAGGAATAACGTACACAGGCACGCCAGGTTTATACGAATTGCTTTTCAAAAAAGAACCGAAAGGTTATAAGAAGGAAGATTTAGATAATTACATGAACATTCTAGCTAAAACAAACGTATATCGTAGGAATTTTGATTCAAATGAACAAGTTCAAGGAAATACATCACACAAATATGTTACAATAATAGGACCATATTTACAAAGAAAGGGGATTACAAAGACAAAAACCTTGCCAAGATTAGTTATAGCATTTAACAAACCAAAACCTCCGTTTAGAACGACTAGAGTCAAATCTACAGGAAAGGAATTAATTTTGAAAACAAACAGATCAAATACAGACTATGTATACTGGAATAATGTAAACGAAATTGTTGATAGGCTACGTTTATTAATTTCATCAAGTGATGCGGGAAATAATGCTCATAGTAACGAGATTATCTCTATTATTGAAGAATTAAGAGAAGATAAAGTAATACTATAAATAACAGCTATCAAATATAATCATATTTATTGTTTAATGAAAGCTCAACATGACAGTTGATAAATTTGGACGCCATATTTCAAAACAAAATCAAGAGAGAATAAGTGACATTAATAATTTAAAAAGGAGATTAGGTGAAAATGAAACAAATAATGAAATCTTTGCTAAAAAGCTTAAGGTTTTTGATGAAAATTTTAAGTATGAAAACCAGATTAAAGGATGTTATACCTCAATTGAAAACGTTAATAAACAGTTGCTAACGCTAAATCAAATAAGTAAAGATTTGCAATTTTTAAATGAACATGTTAAAAAGGAAGACAAAAAATTAAGTGATGATATCAACAAAATTAATAAAATAATGGAAACAAATATAAGAGAAGTAATAATTGAAAAACACAAGGAAAAAATTAAACAATTAACTTTTATAAAAAGGTTAGATGATGAAAAAAAAAGAAATCAAAATAGCATTCTTAACAGTAGAACAATTGACCAACTCACTTTGGAAGAAAATCAACAATATATTTCCTTGGAAAATATAATGTCCAGTGTGATTAAGAAATTAGAACAAGAATTAAATAAAACAGAGGAGGAATTCAAAAATAGTGATAGTAGATCAACTACTTTCTTAACTGGAGAGATAAAAAAATCCTTTAATGCGTTAGAAAAAGAGATTACTAAAATTAGTAAAGTTTTAAATGAAAAAAGTTATACAATACAAATTGATAAATTGAATGAATGGGAAAAAACATATAAAAGTTATATTTCGAATTATTACAAAACATAGAGAGTGAACTTCCTTAAAATTGAATAAACAAGTTTGTTGTCATGACAACCGTTAAACAACAAGTCGTTAATGAATTACATAAACCTGCTAGAAAAAACTACAAACGCAGAAGGGTGGTAGTGAAAGGGTTAAATGATCTTTTTCAAGCTGATTTGGTTGAAATGTTACCCTATGCCAAATTTAATAAAGGATTTAAATATATCTTGATTACCATAAATGTATTTTCTAAGTATGTTTGGGCCGAACCGGTAAAATCTAAATCTGGAAAAGACGTAACAGCGGCCATGAAAAAAATATTAATCAAAAAACTCCACCAAAAAACTTGCAAACGGACAGAGGGAGAGAGTTTTTCAATGTAAATTTTCAAAATTTGATGCAACAATTTCGAATTAACCATTATAGCACGTTTTCCAATTTGAAAGCGAGTATAGTAGAAAGACTGAACAGGACTTTAAAGAATAATATGTGGAAAATATTTAGCATTCAAGGAAATTACAAATGGTTTAATATATTAGCGGATATTGTAAAAGATTATAACAATACAAAACATTCTTCAATAGGAATGAAACCAAAACAAGTAAATAAAACAAAACAATTTGATCGAATTTTTATACTACAAAAAAGAGCTGTTCGTTACCTACTGAGACTTAACAGTAGAACTCACTGCCGAGATTTCTTTAAAAGATATAAAATACTAACCCTTCCTTGCTTATTCATTTTGGAATCGGTTTGCTTAATTCGTAAGCATGCACCTGCTCTATTAGAGAGACCTTCTCACAACTACCCTCTCAGAAACACTGAGCACGATCTCTATCTTCCAACCCCACACTCAGAGTTAATTAAAAGATCAGTAATCTACAATGCAAAAAAAATGCATAATCACATGCCATTTAACATCAAATCCATAATATCTCTGACTTCATTTCGCAAGGCTTTGAAATCATTCTTACTGGAAAGCGCCTTCTACACCGTGAACGAGTTTTACAACACATAAATTTATCCTTATGAACCCCTAGTGTGATAGTTGCCATTACCAACCATTTTTACCGAATTTTGTATATGTATTTTTTTAATTGTTTCGTACTTTTTTATTTTTTATTTTTTACTTTGCTTTTTTATTTTTTTTACATTATATTTATGAAAATGTTTATAACATAGTACGACTGACAAAGTACATTTCTAATGTACTTCTTTTAGGATTCTATTATATTAATATTCTAAATTCTTGATTTAAATATTATTTTTCTATAATATTTATGATGTGTTTTTGTTTTGTTTTGTTTGCTAATTTTGATGTTTGTAAACTATTTTTTTTTACAACAGCTTTGTCCACAAAATTGTAAAATTTTTTTGACAATAAAGTTTTAAAAAAAAAAAAAAAAAAAAAAAAAGAAAATAGAATCTTGAAATCTGCATTTACTCATGCTAAAACGTTAGATATAAAATCTCCAAAGTTTAAAGTGGGTGATCACGTACGAATAAGCAAGCATCGAGAGGCATTTTCAAAAGGTTACACACCAAATTAGTCAAATGAGATATTCCACATTAAAGAAGTTAAGATGACAAACCCTTGGACATACTTAATTCAAGACGAAGATAATTAGGACATTCTGGGTGATTTTTATGAGCAAGAATTACTAAAAGTAAAGCATACCGATGTGTATCTTATTGAGAAGATTTTGAGAAGGAAAGGAAACAAAGTTTATGTGAAATGGTTAGGACTTGATAAAAAATATAATACATGGATTGATAAAAAAAATATTGTTTAATTAAATTGAAATTAAATTTTAGTTAAATTTGTTTTATTTCTGTTCCTCACTTTATGCTTTAGCTGATACAAATTACAAAGTTTTAATGTGCTAATTAATTTCAAATAAAATTCACATTTAGGAAACTAAAATTTTATTAAGTAAAACATCAAATACAATTTTTATTAAAACGTGTCAAATATATTTTATTTCTATGTTCCTCAGATAATATCGAATCTAGAATAAGTTTACAATCATTTATTCTTTTTTCAAAACGGAGTCTATCTAAGTACCACATCTGAAAGTTACTCCTACGGGCTTGTCTGTAAGCAAAGCTCCACTTTACTAACACATGCACCTTATTGTTCTCTTCCAGAAAATATATTGTTTTCTTCGTAATATTTTCTTATTGATCCATTTTCATTGTTTTCTTCGTAATATTTTCGTTTTGTTCCATTTTGCTTCAATTTGTTTTCCATTTGTTCAGGATATAAAGCAAGTAATTCCATCATAGTTGAAACATTTTCACTGTTAGGATTTTCTGTTGGACTTATTAAATTATAAACATGCGTACACAAGTCGCCACAATCAGCTGAAATATTATTTTGAAATATGTATTGAATTCTTGCCTTTTAAGTATAGATAATCTATAATCAATAATTTCCTTTAATCGCCACAAATTGTCCAAAGACTCTTGTCCTAAGTATATGAAGTGTGGGCCTTTTGTAATTTGTAGAACAGGGGTATCATTTATTTTCTGAACCTGCAGATGAATGTTGTTTATATTCACACTGGTTTGATCAACTTGAGGAAAGTAGAAATTGTTTACAATAATTCCTTGATGAACACAAATGTCTTTCCAATTTTCTTCGGTTAGTGCGATTGAAAATCCAGTTTTTCCTCCAATTACAATTTTTGGAGAAAAATCATTTAAACTAATGTCAACAAGAACAAATTTTGACAAAGAATTATTTAAAAAATAAATTTTTGAATTAAGAAGCGTTTCCAAAGGTTTATGAACCACGGCGTTGTTCATAATGACTAAACGAGACTGAAACATATTGTGTTATTCTTGTACTTAAATATTCTCATCCCCACTTTCTTTAAAGTTTCGATTAAAATGGATTAATGAAAAAATAGATTTCCAGTTTGAAATTTGTAATAAAGATAAATAATTAAAATGGTAATGTATAAAAATAATGCAAAGTTTAATGTAACACTAATGATGGAAAAGTAATAATTTTTGAATCCGTCATAATAAATGGTACAGTTGGGGGTTAAAATTTGTAACTGATTATTTTTAAACTCTAACATTTCTATCCAATTTGTATCAAAAATAGATCGATTTGGATAATGATACAAAATTTTAAAAAATTTACTTGCAATTTCATTTCCATTTATTCGTTCCATCCAACTAATTGTACTATTGTTAATTAATCCAATTTTCATAAATTTACAATATTTACTTAGAGTGACGTCTGTTTTATTAGAAAAACATATTTCACACTGTGTTACGCCAGGGGGATGATGAACATAAAAAACATTTTGGAAAATAAAATAAAGAAGAATAAATTGAGATCTACTGATAGTCATTAAAACAATTAAGCAGATACTTTCACCACGAAAGCAAAAGCAGTTGTAAAAAAATAACCATAAAATACTTAATTTAAATATATGTAAAAGTTCATAAATAAGGATATTAATAATACTATATAAAATGTGTAGCTTGAAGACTTATTTTGAATGGTTACAATTATTCGATTCCTATTTTTCCATAAACAGTTATTTAAATCACAATTCCTATCAAATTTCTTATGCTCCACAATAGGATCATCATAACTTAACCAATCAAAAATTTCAATACCACAATAAAAACATTTACAAATATCATTGATTGAAGTATAGTAAAAGCCAGCTCCAGCTAACACTTCTGGTCTCAATTTTCCTTTCCATTTTTTAAAAGTGGAAAGTCGTGTTTCATATGTTTTAAAATAACTGTTATCAATTTCTTTGTCAAAAGTTTCTAAGCACATTTTGTGAAAGACTTATGAAGACTAACTTTGGTTTCAAAAACAACAAATTTAAATACCTTATAATATCTACATAAATATATCTAAATCTTCATGTTCTGCATTCCATTGATACAAAGCAATATCTTGGTGTCCCCAAGCTAATGTATTAAAACTATAGGGAATTTTATACCGCTTATCATCTTCGGAACTCAAAGCCAATTTATTAATTAACTCTGTAAAAATTGTATGTTGTCTAGATCGAAAAACATACATTGAACAAAAGGTTTTAGAATGATTTTCAACAACATCTTTATAATGAATAAAATCCAAATGCTTTTTAATTGCACTTTTTTTAACACCTTTTGCTTTTTTTGTTAAACTGTTTTCCGTTTTAATACAATATGCTCTTGCTCCAGTACCAAAGAAAGCAGTAATGGGTTCACCAGCATATTCATCTTTGAATTTTCCTATAACTGACTTTGTAATAGGCATTTCATGAATATTATTAAATTCATAATTAGATGTGTCAAATTTGTGAATATTTTTTATCATGTCAGAATAAATATTTGGAGTTGTGACTTCTAAAATGAACGAATCGGTGTATAAAAGTGAAATATTTTCCTGATAAAGAGGTTTTAAAAAATTATAAAAGAAATCATACATGACAGTTTTAGATATATCTAATATTGAGAAGCCTACATATATTGGTTTATTGTAAGTAACTTGAATCTTTTGCATTTGAATAGCTACCAAGTTTTCAGAAAATATTGTTAAGTCCTTGAAATATGGTTTTGCAATTAAATTCTCAGCACCATCTTTTCTTCTATTTTTTTCCCACTCTGTAACAAGTCTTACGTCAATTCTCCTATCAACATTTTCCATAGTCTTGCCATAAATACTATTATTTGCCAACTTGTAAGTATTACGATCAAATTCATTCTTTGAATCATTTCTTAATCTTGAATTCAAGTCTATATATTTTTTCAACCAATCAGATTGAGAAAACTATAAAACTCTATGAACTTTAGTTAACTTGAGTCCATGTTCCAAACATTGTTTTAATAATTGATAGTGAATAACATATTTTGATTTATCATTTAAATTGGGTATTAATTTTATGCATTTAGAATTTGGCGGTTTAAAGTTTTCTGGACAAAACGGAAAATCGTTATGATAGGAATGTAGACTTGTAGGATATTCTAAATCAACTTCTAAAACATATCCCTTATTAGATTTTTTAGAAATATTCATAATATTTAAATCATTGATTTCTTTATCTGTTAACCAAACAAAATCTCCCGTTCGAATGTGCTGTGACATTGCATAACCATACAAATTTGTTGCATCATAATAAATTATGTATTTAGTTGGCTTTAAAGGATCAAAATTTAAAAGAAATGGGTTATTAGCTTCAGATTTTCTACAAATGCAAGAGCTCACACCACCGCGAACGCTTTTTTTGAAAAAGTGTATCATATCTGGATCAGTTAACAATTCTAACTCTATTCCAGTATAACGCAAACAGGCCTCCCAGTATAAACCTGGAAAAGTGTAAAAATGAGCTGGATCGAGCTTATATGTGGATAAACAAGTGCTTCTAAAATTTTCAAAAATATCTGCCAAAAGTAAAGTATCAGAGAGTAAGTAAACGTCGGAGTATTGACCAAGAGATTCACATTTAAACAATTGCCAAACCTTTACAGCTCTTTGGTATTCTGCATCACTGATGTGCTCATCCGTTAAAGTATTATAAAATTGGTCTTTCTGAGGTAAAGTTGTTTCTTCTAATTTTAAATAATTATCAATATAACTGTAAGGAAATACACCTTTTTGCCGAATAAGTTTAAATCTTTCTTCATCATTGAAAATTTTTTTTATTTCCTTACATTGTTCATCTTTTAAGCTTTCAGAGAGTTTTGATAAAGAATGGGATAGAAATTGAAAAGAATCAATAAACCTTAATGATATATTTTTTTTCTTAGCCTTTTGTGTCTTTTTATCAAAAAAGTTATCCACATGAATAAGCTTTTCAAATGAAATATATTTTTCCTTGTTTTGTGCGATAACTGTTAGTTGTTCTTTGTTTAAGCATAATTTTTTAAGAAATAGATGAGAATCATAATTACGCAAATTATGCAATATAACTGGAATAAAGTTAGGTATTCTGTAATTTATGTTGCAGAGTGAATGAGCTGGACCTCTATAAAGACCGGTTATATGACAATGATCTGCAACCCTGTCATTTAAAAGAGGTTTATTACAAATATGACAAACTTTTTCATAGTTATGATAAATTTTGTCCAGTTCGTTCAAAGGGATCATTTTTTTAGGAGCCTTTAAATATTTATTGTATATTTTATACACATCTCTTTCTAAAGAATTTATAAATAATGTATCACAATTTTGACCTCTATATTTTTCAAATTTAGAATAATTATCGTCGAAGGAACATTTAATGTAATAGGCAAATGAATGTGGAATATGTTCATATTGTTTAAAGGTGTATGAAGTATTAGGATTTTTATCAACATTGTCATTATTTAAAGGCTTTAAAATGCATTCAAAATCTGCATACACCACGAAAGGAACTTTCATTTGTTTATGATAATTTACAAATTTCAAAATATTATCATATGAATAGTTTCCAAACTTATCTTTTATTAATTCTTTAGAAGGTAGGTTAATTCGTAAATGAACACAATCATAGCTATTGTGTTGTAATAAATTTTCTTCTGTAGGGAAATATTGTAAACAACCATCGCAAATATATTTTTTTCCGTGATGTTTAGAAATTTGTGCAGAAACTAGTTTTGATAAATCTTTAATATAGCAATAATGAAATGTTTTTTCATCATCATCACTTATTAACAATAAATTGACATGTTGATTTTTTTTATTCGATGAATAATAAAGTGGACCAATTACTTCATACCCCTTTTTAGGATTTATAATTTCTAATCCATATACATTAATAGAAATGTTATTTTTTTCTTCAAAAATCTTAATGTTCTTTAGCAACATTGGAAATTCTATACCTGACATATCCAAAACAGAAGAGTAGTGTGGGTAGGATGAAGTTTCAAAATCTAATCCGCTTGGTTGGTGAAGAGCAGACACAACTGCCCAGGCGAAGCAAAAGTTGTCATCATTCCTAATGTTGATCACAGCTTGACGTCTCTTGATCTCTTGAGGAAGTTCGATAAAAGATGAGGCACTCAGCGGATTGTGCTTGTTAACATTAATTTCCAAATGAAGTAAATTCATCAAAGACCATCCTGCAACGTAAAAATTAAAAAAATTACTTTTTTTGTTGCTGTTGTAAAATCGAAAATAAATTCTTTACTTGAATCTCTTTCTGCAAATTCGTCAGCTTTCTGGTCAATAATGGTGCAGATTTGCTCTAACAGTTCTTTTTTCTGATATCCCTGGCAAATGACTTGGAACGGCGCATTAAAAGATTTAACATCATAGCTGTCGCTGCTGGGGTTAAAATAGAAACCGAACAGTTCCATATTTAGCTTGATACATTTATGTTTCTGCAGTTCTTGATCTATTAGATGTGCAATTTTGTATTCCAAATGTTGAAAATATTCTTTCACATTTATGAAGTTTTGGTGTGAGGAAATCCTATAAGATATTATTCGTTCCCTGAATGCTGACTTGATAATTTCAACACCTTCCTCCAAGCCTATTTTGGAATTGTTCTTGTGCACACTAGATCGAAGATGTCCACCCCATAGACTTTGGTTTATATTTTTCTTGCATTCTTTACAATATTTTACAATATTTGTAGAATCTATAAATTAAAAAAACCTTTAACAAGCTTTGGTTTTTTCAACCAACTGTTGAGTTTTGTGGAATTTCCGTTAACATGTTTTTTAATATGTCGCAATAACTTATCCTTTCTAGTGAAGACTTTATTACATGTTACACACTTATGCATTTCTGAAGTTTTCTGGATAATAATAATAATAAAATTAATATTGTGCAATTCTATTTAGTTATAGTCAAATTTTGAAAAAAGCAATTGCATTTTTGAAGTTCTTTGTATAATAATAAAATTAATATTGTGCATTTTTATTTAGTTATAGTCAAATTTTGAAAAAAGCAATAGAAATTAATTGACTTTATGAATCCATTTCTTCAAATGAGTCAACTAATTTGTCAAAGGCCTGTTTAACATAATTCACCGTACTTTCGTCTCCCTTTTTAATTGTGATCAAATTAGTTAAATTTTGAATAGCGAAACCCAGACACTTAAGGTTTGCTATTTGTTTTTTATTTTTTTTATTAATTTTAAATTTTTTTTTAATGATAAATGATGGTTTCGAAATTGATATTTGTTCAACTGGTGAATTATTAGGAGAAATATCCGAAGTTAAATTTGCTTCAATTTGTTTTTCTTGCGAATCAGAATTTACAATAGCATATGGTGAATTAATAGAAGATATAGCCGAACTTAAATTTTGATCAATTTGTTTTTCTTGCGAATCAGAATTTACAATATCATATGGTGAATTAATAGGACAAATAGCCAAACTTAAATTTTGATCAATTTGTTCTTCTTCCGAATCAGAATTTTCACTAAACAAAAAGGGAGAGCAAATTGGTCTCGGAGAATTAATTGGCGATTTTAATGTTAAATAATTTGGATTAGATTTTTGAAAACAAACAATATCCTCATAGCTAGAATTTTGAGTTTCGTCAATGTCATTCAGTTCTTCAAGAGTTTGTTCAGTTTTTGTTGTAATTAAGTCCGTTTTGTTGTCAATAATGTCATTAAGATCGTCAAGAGTTTGTTGTTGAGTAGCTGTAAATAAATATTTTTCGTTGTTGTGTTTGTTGGCATTATTCTGAACTTGGCTATTGAAAATAATTTCATTCAAGTCCTGAATAGTTTGTTGTTGACTAGTTGTAAATACGTCTGTTTCATTGTTTTGTTGGTTTGCAAAATTTTGCATTTGAGTACATGTGTATAAGTCAAAGTCATTGTCAATTATTTTGCTACTCGATGCCAAAAAATTGTCCATTATGAAAAAAATCGTAATAACAAATAAAAATGCCACAAATGTACATAAAAATGTCACCAATATATATAAGAATTAAATCTTGCCAAATAAAAATGTTAGAAATAAAAATTAAAATTAAAAAATTACCAAATAGACACAATGTAAACACCAGAAAACTCGCGAGCTCTGCACAGTGTGAATGCAGAAATCAATTGCATTCGTCTCTTCGCTGAGGCGATTTTATATGCAAAAGTTAATCACATGTGTCCTACTTAAAGTTGAACGACAATCTCTAAAAACCACTTTCCCAAGCCGATCAACATCCTTACAACCCCCCCCCTCCCCCTCCCCCCTCCCCCCCCGGACCCCTGAATTTCCGAGACTCAAATCTCGGCTCCCCAATTTCGGGCTACCCTCTTCAGGTTAAGTTAAGTTAGGTTAGGTTAGGGTTAGGTTAGGTTAGGTTAGGTTAGAAAAAAAGAAGAAAAAAAAAAGGGGAAGAAAAGATAAAAGGAGAAGGAAAGAAAAAGAAGAAGGAACGAAAAAGGAGAAGGAAGGAAAAAGGAGAAACATATAAAAAAGAGAAAGAAGGAAGGGAGAGAAAGAAGATAAGGTGAGGGTGAAGGGGGGGTTAAGGGGGTCTCCCCTTTTAATGGGGGTTGGCGGAGCGGGGGGGAAACTGACAGGGAAAGGGACAGCTAAAAAAAAAAAAAAAACTTAAGTATTGCAGGTAGTAAAAGTGGTGGTCGATGGGATATATACTTAAGAACATCCACTCGACGATCACACAGTATCATTCGCTGTAATATCAGTTGTCGATATTATTTATAACCTATAACCAAAATTGTTTTTTATCAAATATATCTATCTAAATCTAAAGCTCCTAACGATGGCAGAAAATATGATTGGAAACGCTGACCAAATTGAAGAAAATAATGTGGAGAACGCCGCTCAAATTGAAGAAAGAGAAGAAATTTTTATTAACTTGGAAGGCGATTCCATCACTTATAAACATTCATTTTTGGACAAATCATCTAGGCTTGTTAGAAGATCATTCTTGTTTAACATCGACATTAATTATATTGAGGAGGAAGAAGAAGAGATGGAGGAAGATGATCAGGAAATTGACGAAGGAGTGGACATGGATGGACAACTGCTAAATTTAGGAACCGAGGCTGACGTAAAAGTAAGCAAGTTTAGGGCTAGTGAATTATTTAATAATTTTGAAGAAAAAGATGTATGTGTTATACAAAGCTACTCTAAAATTGAAAGTCGAAGACTAGGAACATTTGCTATTTGCCTTCCTTGTAGTGCAATTCACATGAGATATTTACGGAGAGGGGAGTCCGATCATGTGAGCTGCCACTACAAAAGAGCTTATGTTGTTAGTGCTTCTGATTTACATTGTGCTATTTGTAGGATACATCTTTTTTACTAATTCCTGAACATGCTTTCTTTTACTGCAATAAAAATGAAAAAAAAGAGATAGAAGATTATGTTGTTAAATATTAATAATAAACAGAGTTTGTAAAGGTGATGTGTAGATTATTTCAACAATATTAATTTTAAATATAGGTTATAAACGTAATGGGTAGATAATGTCAAAAATATTAATTTTAAACATAAATTGTAAAGATAATAAGTAGAATACGTCAACAATATTAATTTTAAAAAATGTCAACTGTTACTATAAGCGGTTATATATTTTCAGTGCTATATGCAAAATACTTCTTTTTATTCTAACATCTGACACTGTATTTGTAAATGAAATAGCTAATCATATGTAAAAAAAAAAAGTGTCGATTATGTCAACTGCCACTAGAAGCACTCATATATTAGCATAACATTTTGTTAACGTTTGTTTCTGTATTCAATTGAGTTTTCTCTTACTTGATGCAAATTATATTAATATTATTAGTATAATTAAAAAGTAGTAGATTAGGCTATGCCGGTCCGACAATCAAAACCGTCATTTTTACATGTAAATTCCCATAAGAAAATTTAAGCTTCGATTTGCAAAAGTGGTGCCATTTTAGGGCGTGGCACTTTTTGTGTAAACCCATAACAATTGTTTTGTTGTATGTATTAAAAAACTTGTTAGATCATTGTTGTCGTTTCAATATAGGAAAAGGAAAAAATGTGTGTCAATTATTATATATATATTTACATTTACTTTTTTTTACAAAATTATTTGTTACCAGAGTTTTCACAAACACAAATTATAAAAAAAATATTATCCTCTTTTTAAAATTACAACAAAATAATGTCTAATTACATCTTTGAAGATTTGTACCAAATAGTAATATCTAGTGCGACATACAGGACAATTGTTTACCATTATAGAACAACAATTTTCATCATTCCATCTTAAAATACATTTTAAACAAAAAATGTGGGAACATGTATTTGGTCTACATGAATCATAATATTCGATTATTTCAAAACAAATAGCACAAAACACTTTTTTCTCTTCACTCTCAGTTTTGTTCAAATTTTTTAAAACAATCCCATTATTTTCTTCTCGAACTAATGGTATATTTTCTTCTTGAACTCCTGGTATAATTTCTTCGAGGCTAATTGTCTGAAGCGGAATGGATCGATTTCTTTCTCCAACTGATTCACTCATTTTATTTTAATATTATTATTAATAGATTTATTCAACAGATTTTTTTCTTTTAACAGTCACTCGTACCTTAACATACTAAAATTATCATGATGCACCTATTTATAAGACTTAAGAATGCAAAATCAAATGTGGGAGAACAAAGAGAAAAAATTAAAAATATGATGCGAATGAGAATAAAAGGGGAGGAAGTTAAGAATGAGGGACATGAGAGAGAGGAAGAGGAGGAGGAGGAGGCGCTCCCCTATTATAACTACTTGCATAATTTATCTACATATCGTCTTAAGTTGAATAAGAAAGTTCATACTTTCTGATTTAATGTTTTTTCGTAAAAATGGCACAGGGAAGTGACGTTACATAATGAAAGGGTAAGCTACAATGCCATTGGTTTGAGATCAGGATTTTCACATACAATTTCTCCTGTTGTCCAACGCTTCAGGGAAACTAATGACTACAACATACGTCCATGACAAGGTAGACGTCGGGTGACTATAGTTGTTCAACATCACTGTATTAGACTGCGTGCTTTAAGAGAACGTTTTACCACGTCAAGGAACCTTTTTATGCAACGCAGTGCAGTTCATAATATTCAACCAAGCATTGATACTGTGAGTAGACGTCTTTCTGAACACAATTTACATGTCAGAGTTTCAGCGACGTGCCCTGCATAACATGCAGGCCATCGCAGAGGTAGACTGCAATTCGCTAGGGAATATGTAAAGTGGACTATTGAGGACTGGGATGACGTTCTATTTACAGACGAATCTAGGTTTTGTTTATATAGCTCCTGTTATGCTCAGTGCAACGTACGTGAAACAACTTTATTTAATGGAGACTCTGTGATAGTTTGGAGAGGAATTTCGTTAACCGCATGGACCGATATCGTACCTTTATGTCAAGGCTCTTTAAATCATGAAAGGTAAATTAATTACTGCAAGATCTCATGTAGCGCATATCGTCAATGAATATTTACATGAAGTAAATATTCGAACTCTAAATTGGCCACTGCACCTTTCCGATATGAATCCTATCGAGCACTTATGACGTAATATTGGTAGTGCACTAAGACAATGTCAGTCCGCTCCTGCCACCCCGCCAAATGTCGAAAAATTGGTTATCGATATTTGGAATAGACTCGATCAAAATCAAATATAAGTTTTAATATCGTGTATGCCTAGGCGATAAACAGCAGTCATTAGAAGTAGAGGTGGAAACACGCGCTACTAATGTACGTTTTGTCTTTAAATATTTTTAAAAACTATTCGCATTTTTGCATCCTGTTTAAGCCTAAACAGAAATCTGAATAAAAAATTCTACCACAGTGCAATTGCTAAGGAAAAGAGCTACGCTTTTGTACGAAGTCGCAAATTGCTCTAAAGTTAGCTAGATAATTCTATAAATTTTTTATTTTTGGAGTGAATTTTGACCGTAGAGGTTTAAGTGTTATCAATAATAACAGCTTAGCTGTGGAATATCTTTACCTTAAAACTTAAAAATATCCAAATATTCAAATTATGGGTAGATAAAAGGTAAAACAATTTAAGCAATCACGCCGAAAACCATTTATATATCGAAACTGTTTATCTGCCACCTGTCAACATGTACAGATCAAGATCTTGAACAAAATCTTCACTGCAATCATTAACGATTATGAGTGCATTTGCGAACGACAGTCACACGCACCGACTTAACTGGGGGCCAGAGCCGGCTAGAACGTCATACACGTTTCCATATTTGTTGCCTCGTGCATTATGCTTATCAGCGCCGCAGTTCAAGTTCAATGTTGGCGAGCTTGACCTTGAGAGAACGTTGTAACGCATAACAACCGATATATCGCGCGCTAAATTTACATACAGGTTTACATTGTTTTTACGTTTTGTTCTTTTCACGAATTTAGCGGTTAATTGGAATGTTATTAACAGTAATCTAGTATTGCACTATTTAACATTTTATAGGGATACATGTTGAGGATGTAACGTCGCTCCTTAAAGATCCAGGCTCGTAGCCAGAGGGGAGTTCCAAAAATATATAAATATTTTTCTTACATAGTTTAAACTACGAACGTAGAATTCCAGTAACAGCTGATTATCAGTTGCGTATTGCCTCTCCTTACTAGAGCCATTCTTTAACTCGAACTCAAGAGAATTAGGAAGTAGTCCATTTTATTTTAAATTATAGCTATTTAAGAGCTCATTTCAACTAGTTTATATTGCTAGACCATCCGCGCGTGCAAAAGAAGTTGCAAACTAATTGCAAAAATCGATTTTCTGCTACTATCTACCAAAATACTGTAGAGAGAGCAAACATGTAAATGTAAAAAATTGTGAGGATATTCTAAACAAAAATGGTCCTAATGAGTTTTTCTCTAAATGGGATTTTGTTTCTAAATCGAATCAGAAACAATACGAAACTTGTCCTAGCTCCAAATGTATAAGAACTCCAACAAAAATTATTAGGTTGTGATAACTATATAACGCATTTGAAAGGGGAAATTTGTGGCTCAAATAAGTGATAACTAGTTTTGAAACCTGCAAACTGACACTATAGCAATGTTTCGTAAAAAGTGCCGGAACCATTAGATATTTCAATATACTTAGACATTATATTAGGTTAGTGGGGTTACAAAGTATATATATTTTTATTACTTGTTAAGGTCTCCTTTCAACAACGAGGTCTAATTGGACGAGATCATGGTTCTCGGTCACTCTTTCGACCCACTTCATAAAATATTGCCCCTATCTTTCTCTCGATGTGTTAACTCTCGTTTACGGTCAGAGCTTATTTTTGTTTGAGGATATGCGAAAATCTAACAGCCTGTAGGAAATTCTATTGCGGTGAAGGGTATAATCGAAAGCAGCCACGATGTGAAACAAAACAAACAAAATAAGCTTTATTGTCATCAGAAAAACATGTCTCATTGACAAAGCAACCTTAAAAATAGAACTGTTTTATAATACCTTATGAAAGAACTTGATTGGGGAGGCAATCTTAAATTTATTCAGCGAAACCGTTATATTTCTATTTAAATGACGATGGATTTTGACGAACCTGGTGCTAACCCGGTGCGGATTCAACTAACGGTACCGAATGTCAAATTGGGTGTTAGTATTAAATTAACGATTTGACAAAAACAATTCTTTTTATTTATACAACTCCTCCTATTTTAATTTTTGTCATGCTTCTAGTTTTTGATATATATTAACAAGACATTCATTTTGTTTATAGACCCCCTCAAGAATTTTTTAGGGTTTTTTAATACTACAAAAAACGTTTATTGCAAACATTTTTTTTTACATAATTTGAAGAGGATAATAATTAGTAACGCATATAATTAAAATATATAATAATACACAAAAAATAATAAAAGTGTCAGAAAACCAAAATTACGTCTATTTGGTTTTACATATACACTAATTGTCACCTTAATATAAATAATATCTTCTTGACACAGTCGAATACTGAAGTTGTGATAAAAATTCAGTTTTTATCACATTATCAAGGTTAATGCTGGACCACGTACACGGTGTTTGGGACATGGAAATCACTACGCAAAATAACACCACGTCTTTATGAGTTAAGTACTCTCACGAAACCACTGTAAAATAAATAAATTGAAACCTAAACATAAGTACCTTACAATCTAAAACTAACTGGAAACTAAGTAGTCCAGTAGCTGTAGGGCCGCCAGGAAAACTACAAGAAAATTAGGAAGCTGGCCAATTTTTTTCCGCTCCTGTTGAGTACTTTTGAGCTAGCAAAAGTGTACGTTACATTATCCTCCGCAAGCAAAAAAAATGTAAAAAGTCACAAAAATAAATGTTTGTGCCGACAGCTGCCAACACGTTGTAGATAGAGAGAGCAGCAATTACGTAATTATAAAAAATCAATCAAAGGATATCATGAACAAAAATGGTTTTTATGGTTTTTTTTATAAATATTACAGTAAATCTACCAAAAATTATAATTTTGTATGCTTAAAAAATGAATATAAACGAGGAAATCGGAAAAAATATGTGATAATTAGTTTTTACCTGTAAAGTTTTCAAAATGTGGAAAAAAATTTTAAATTTTAGTTTGCTTAATATTTTTGTGGTTTTGCCGATTGAATCTTTTTTTACTTATTTATAAGAATTATTTGTAAGAGGTCCTGGAGCGAAAGTACTGCAGTAAAAACCTCGTTAGTTATGTTACTTGCGTTTTAGTACTTTACCATATTTTTCGAAAATCTTATGATCGACAGCAAATCAAAACTGCAGGAATTATGATATCGCTTCACATTAAGTACCATAGGAAACTTGAACTACCAGTAATAAGTTTCTCATTTTTTTCTTCGAAAAGTTCTAGTTTTTAAGAAAATTAAATATCCCTCAAAATTGTTAACATTGGATTTTTTTCTTTAAATGACTTTTATTTGACTGTTTTGCATATGAAATAAAAAATGAGTTCATGATCTTTTATTCATTATACTGAGAAAAGAAATGAACTTGTACTGTGCGCACGCGCTGCCATCTCTGGTCAGTTTTCAGTTTGCAGGTAAAATCTGATTGCCATATATTATACGAGCTGCCACGGATTTTCCCTTTTAAATTCATATTTAGAAATTAAAAAAATAATAATTTTTGGTGGAATTATTATAAGCAGAGTTTTAACTTGACAGAAGATGTCAGTGGGAAAAATTAACTATATAGTCCAATCGATTTGTCTCGGGAAAAGAGTATCATTAAGACCATTTTTATACGCGATATCCTCTTCTTCCTTTTCTATACATTTGCTCTATACTTTCGCAAATATTGACAGCACAATATCAGACCCCACTAAAGGTAACGGTGTAAAGTTAAAATAACAGACTTTTTTTTCTTATTGTTGACATAATATAATATATCAATTACTATGATCCTAATATTAGTAATAGTAATATTTGTAACAAGTAACATATTTGTATAACAATCGTTTAGGTACCAAACAAAATAAAAATCTGTTATCACAACGGGTATTTTTAAAACATTTCTAATCAAATTTTTTACATTATGCATTATATTCTGACTGCAAAACAATGTACCTCCCTCTCATTATTTTAAAATAATTTATTGTATATTTATATCAAGGTATAAAGAGATAAGTATACTTGTGTTTTTTTATATCGACATACTTCGTTTTTGCCTGTCGGAATTTATGAGTACGTAGCTTAGGGAAAAAGTGCAGATATTATAGATAGATATAGATAGATATATTAAGAAGAATTTCGTACTGCGTACGCCAATTAATACAGAAAAACAACCACATTTTGACTACCGTAGGATGGAATAGAATGGGGGTTCGCAGAAGTGGATAGGATCAAAAAGTGAGAGTTGAAATCACAAAACCTTAATATCGTAATGATTTTTTTTCTACTTGAGTTTGGTTGGATGCCCAACTCTTGATCTCGTAAAGGCTGGTAGTATTTTATTATCCAGCAGTTGATAGCACTAAAAACCACTACATAGTCAAAAGCATTGTCAGTCAGCTGTTTTCACTGGCGCGTACACTTTGTCCATAAATACGAGCTTGAGGAGCATATATTTAGGGCAGTGGACATAATTAAGCCTAGTAGGTTAGTAGCTAAGGCTCACAAAATTATTTTAATTTTTTTGTAAGTAACAAATTTCCTGGTAAAGAGTTCAAATTTCAGTTCAAAATAGCTTTTTGAAACGATAATTAAATATCCTGTCAGAGAAAATATTCCAACGAATAAAACGAGCCCGTGCTGGTTTTAAGAGCGTAATAATTACCGAGTAATTCGAACGCCTTTCTGCAAAACTAGAAGGTATTTCCGATAGCAACTAACGATGAGACCAGCTTTTGCTTCGACCCGATGTTAATTGGAAGGATGGAATGCAAATATCCGAGGCGAATTGTGAATCATAGTAAATCGTCAACCTCAATCATGTTCGCTGTTTCTGGTAGTGGAGATTTACTTCCATGTTATATCGTCTACAAAGCCTTGAATATGTACGACTTTTGGTTTTGGGTCACCCCGTACTGGATATACTCGCAGTAAATCGGAATGATTCAACAGTTATTGTTTCGAGGATCGGTTACATTCAATCGTTATACCATATTTGAAAAAGTTACCTAGCAAGAAGGTATTAATTGGTGACAGGTTATCGTTTCACCTTTCAGTATAATCAGTACAAGACTGTTCAGTGAACAATATTATGTTTATATTTTTACTGGGCTCCACCCACTTGACGGTCGTATTATGTATGCTTCAGTGGATATCAAAACAATACCGTCTCCCTGTTGTTATGTAGATACATTTTACACTTACCTCTAAAACTAAGAGCACGATTTAACAAAGTTTGTGCGCTTGTCCAGATTTGGAACAGCCGTATATATTTTGAATCCACGGCGACTCCTACCAAGCACGTCACTTTAGAGAGCGCGCGTATTTGAAATTTGATTTTCGATAATTTGGGTGCGTTTTCTTATGGCTAAAATCATGGTTTATAGCTTTGATGATGGTTTTGTGCACTAATCCTGACCTAACTTTATCCACATTTTTAATAATTATAAGTTTCTTTCATAAAAAAAATAAAAAAAAAGTCTTCCACCTAAACGGAGATTCGAATACATGTACGCCGTATCCAAAGCCGAGTATACTACCACCGAGCTTGAAAGCCCATTACATTTAACAAAACTTGTTTATACTCCGCGGAAATAAACGACTAACAAAGAGGAAGCACATTGAGCAATCTGTATTGTGACTGGTAGGAGTCGCAATACAAGGACTTGTTCTAATGCAGCCATGTCAAACATGCGGCCCAGTGAGCGTTTTTCTGAGGCCCAAATCAGTTTTGAAAGCAGCCAGATAATGCGGCCCACGAACAAGTTGAAAACCGTTTTTGAAAGCGCGCGCTGCTGCAACAACGATTGGTATAATAAAATGAACAATTGTACATAGTGGCATCAGTGTTTAGGAGCGTGAACTACACATACCCAACCTAAAACCTAAAGCCAAACGTTATCTGGCTTGTTCCATGAAATTCTATCGAACATTCTGGAAAGAACTCGAGAAATCACAATCCGTATATAAGCCGTGTTCGATTGAGTTCAAGTCGTTCAGTGTTTAGTCAGCTATGAGTCAGTTGCGATAGAGTTTCGAGTTGAGTTGCGCACTTATTGCTATAACACTTAACAGTACTTATTATAATTTATTTCGGATACAGTTTTTAACATGTCTGTTTTAAAACCAAGTGGCAGTAAGAGGAAACTAGTAGATGAGCGTCGTATCTTTCAAGAAAAATGGGAATTACAGTTTTTTAGCTGTGAAGTGAAAGACAAAATGATTTGTTTGATTTGTAATAGTACAGTCGGTGTCCCAAAATTATATAATATAAAACGTCACTATGATATTCATAAAACTATGTTTGACAAGTATAATACAGGCATGGTTAGAAACGAAAAGTTAAATAAGTTAAAAACACGGTTGAAAGATCAGTAGCTTATGTTTACACGTCCAAAGCCAAAGTCCAAAAATGAATCTGTCCTTCAAGCGAGCTACGTAGTGTACGGAGTTGATCGCAAAACACTTAAAACCATTTGTTGAAGGTGAATTTATAAAAGAGTGCCTCGTAAAGGCCGCGGAAGTCCCGGGAGCGTGGAGGCATTTCAAAATATATCCTTGTCTCGGAATACTGGCACTGAAAGAGTTACTGAGATGGCTGCCAATATAAGTGATCAGATAAAAACAAAATCAGACTCTTTCATTGCAATTTCTACTGCCTGTGACGAAAGTACGGATGTGTGTAGTGTGGAGCAACTCGCTGTTTTTCTTCGTGCTGTTGATACAGATATCAATGTGTATAAAGAATTACTGGAATTAGGACCATTGCATGATACAACAACTGGGAAGGATATTTTCACTGCTGTTTATGGATTTCTGCAAAAGTACAATTTAGGTTGTCAAAACTGTATTCCTTTGCAAAAGACGGAGCTCCTTCAATGACTGGCGTAAAAAATTGGTTCGTTAAAATATTACAAAGATCAGAGAAACGGGCAGTGACAAACCAGATTTTTATCATATTCATTGTATAATCCACCAAGAAGATTTATGCTTAAATGTGATCAAGTTGGAAAGTGTTTTAAAGTCAGTGAAAAAAATTATAAACTTCATAAGGTCACGAGGCCTTAATCAGCGACAGTTTTCTGCATTTTTACGTGATTTAGTGAGTACACTGGTTTACCATACTATGCAGAGGTGCGATGGCTTTCGTGTTCTATGGTACTCGACCGATTTTGGAAACTCAAAGAAGAAATACGCGTTTTCATGGAAACAAAAGGAGAAAATTATGCGATGTACCTTTTTTTTACAAGATCTTTCATTTATGATAGATATCACAAGACACTTGTCGGATTCAAATACGAAATTGCAAGGACCACGTCAAGTTATTACAGATATGCATGATCATGTGAAAGCTTTCAAGTGTAAGATGTTGTTGTGGAAAAAACAGTTAGCAGAGGATAATCTGTCACATTTTCTGACTTGTAAGGGATATCAGGAAGTATACCAATATCATACAAAATATATTTAGAGAAAATGAGAAGCCTTCTGGCAGAATTTGAGAAGCGTTTTCGGGATTTTAAGACCGAAGAAAACAATTTTTCTCTATTTACTGGTCTTTTCACTATCGATATTGATAAAGTTTCTCTTCGCTTGCAAATGGAGGTAATTGAGATTCAGTGTCAGACCCATTTAAAACAAAAATTTGATAGCGTTGGTACATTCTAATTTTATAAGTACTTGCGATGTATATGATAAAATTTGCCTGTAAAATTCTGTCAATGTTTGGAAGTACCTATAAGTGTGAAGAACTATTTTCTTTGATGAAAGGAAACAAATCTCCCGCAAGATCGCGATTGACGGACGCACACTTGGACGCAGTTTTAAAAGTTATTTCCGCGGATAAATTCGCGCCACAAATAGACAACTTAATTAAAGACAAAAGATGTCAAATATCTGGCAAAAGAATTTAATGTTTGTAGTTTTTGTAATGTCCTTTTTATTGGAAATTTAATAAACAGACTTGTCCTATAATAGTACTTTTTATCAAGATTTTCAGTAGTTTGTCTTCTTTAAGATAAGGTTTTGCGGCCCACCTAGTCGATGGTCTTCATGCTTTTGGCCCACCAGTGACTGAGTTTCACATGGCTGTTCTAATGCATAACATCCTCGATTTCCTAACCATTAACTTAGATTTAAGCCCAAGATAATGTTGGCTGTGATGACAGGTTTACCGGTTTTGCAGGAAATTAGACCACTTCGATTTCTTAATGCATCTCCATACCTTTCAAATGGTAAAAAAGTACGAGAACCGGGAAATATTTTGGCACTACAAGTTGGACGTTTTTGCAGAAAACCAGAGTTCGGTTTTCTTAACCTTATCTCAATTTCATTATTCGCAGTTATTATACTCCTGTCAACTTTGCTATTACCTCATTACACTAAACTAAATATTTAACGAAGTTTGTGTATATACCTAAGTAGTGTAACATATTACAAAATCTCGCGTTGTAAGAAGATTTTTCAGGATCTGCTCTATTTACAAATTTCTCAATAACTTCGTTGCTTCTGAAAGAATCTTAAGAACTATTTACTTTAAATTGTAAGTTGTAAGTAAGAATATTTAATTGGTATCTCTGTGCCCTACAAATTTATTAATAGGTCTTCAAAAAAGTTATAATAGTCTAACTATTAATTAACAATTCCATAAAAAAATTCTTTTTCTTCCTATGCAATTCTTAAAATTGACATGGTTTGTAATTTAATTCATTACTAGTAAATTATGAATCATTTCTATCCCTTCAGTTTTTTTGTACCTTGATTGGCTTTGTTACCTCTATCCGCCGTTCCATGATCCTGCGTTTAAACATTTTAGTAGCATTAATAAATACACAACCAGTTGCATAGCCAGATGTGTGTAAAGGGCGCGAAACTTTATTCAAAAATAACCAAGGGATACAACAAAATTCTTCGTGTCAGCCAGAGGTTTTTTTTGGTCGTTCTGATTTTCTACCTGTTATGAAAGCTTTTCCCTTTTACTTCCCACGAAAAAGAAAAATCACCCTCCCAGGATTTTACAGATCATGACGTTTTAGGGTCTCTAGATGTCTATCTATCGGTCTGTAAATGTTTGTCGATCTGATTGTCTGTCTGTTCTCAACATAGCTGAAAAACACTTACACGATTGACTTCAACTTTTTGTTAAAAAAGTAAGGTCATGTAGGGATGACCTGAAAACAAAATGGCGGCCTAGTGAAATGTTAAAACAATTATCACTAAAAAACTACTGATCTAATTTACTTGAAATTTTGTCCAAACATCAAATATTACATAGAAATAAACTGCTAGAATTTTTGTACGTATTCAAGATAATAAAATATTACAGCCTAAAAAAACTCCTTTTTAGATTAATTACAAATTTTGTGCAAGCATTAAGTGTGATTGAGAACTATAATTCTAAAATTGTGGTATGAGTTTAACATGACGATACATATATATATATATATATATATATATATATATATATATATATATATATATATATATATATATATATATATATATATATATATATATATATATATATATATATATATATATATATATATATATATATATATATATATATATATATATATATATATATATCACTAAATAGCTAGGTGCGGAGCTAAATTGGTTCACACTTCCCTACTCTTAGTAAAAGGAGAACTTCTTTTATTATTACGAATGAATGTTATGTTTTATATAGATTATAGTGAGGTTGAGATGTACTTTATTATTGTAATTTTAAGGTCTTTTATTATTATTATTGTTATTTTCGACAACTGGTAGTGAATTGAGTGAATAATACGGATCATGTTGCCCGGGCGCAATTCCAAGTAGTTGTGGGATTTTGTAATAATAATATGCTATTGTGGCAACTTAACTGTGTCAAGCTAAATATTTAGTGCCGTGGTCTGTCACTTGACCATTATTAGGCAAGTGGACAATTTAAAAAAGATATTGGACAATAACTGAAATTGTCTCAGGTTACTGATTAAATTATGATTTCCAAATAAAAAAAAACTATAAAAAGATGTCATCTCTAATGAATTAAATTGTCAATTCCTAGTTTTAAAATTGGTATTAGAAACGCTGCAAGAATATTTATTTAAAATCTACGCAGGCAACGAAATTACTAAGGAGGAACATTAAGTTGCAGCATCGAACGTATATCTCCCATGGCCCATGAGATAAAACTATTGACATTAATGAATCTTAAAAATTGTAAAATTAAAACATTAATAAAATTATTCAATCTAGAATACACATTTTTTATCGTTATTTCCGTTGTTGGCCATTTGAAAATTCTGATCCAATGAAATATTATCGTTCTTATCTATGTCATTTAATGTCTTGAAACGTTGATTTACGGGGAAAAAAGCAATTCCCTTAAGGCTGGGTTCTCAATATCTATAGGGCTAGGTTATTTAAATCGCTAGTGTACCTTCGGTTTTTGTGTATTTGTTGTGATTTTGATCCTATCATTTATTTATTATCCTGGATCTTAGACAATAAGTTGTATATTCAATTTGAATTTTCAACAGAACATAATACGGAGATTAACCAACAGGCTGGGTTTTTAACTTTTTCTGTAACTATTTATATAAACTTACCTTTTATCAACAAGCGACGGCGAGCGCATTATGAACAACAAAAAACAACATCAAGTTGATCTCAATTTTCCTCTCTTTTTCTTGAATTCTCCGTGAATTTGCTCATTGTAAAAAAGTCAGGTCCTGTTATACAAGTTTACAAGTTATATATACATTCTTTCTCGATATATGATAGATGACAATGATATATGGATATATAGATATATATATATATATATATATATATATATATATATATATATATATATATATATATATATATATATATATAGATAGATATATATATATATATATATATATATATATATATATATATATATATATATATATATATATGCTTAAATACTTTATTATATATTGATGTTCACACATAAGCAATATTTGTATTCAATTAAATTATTTTTATTTTTCTATATATATACTTATATATATATATATATATATATATATATATATATATATATATATATATATATATATATATATATATATATATATATATAGATAGACATATATATATATATATATATATATATATATATATATATATATATATATATATATATATATATATATATATATATATATATATACATATATATATATATATATATATATATATATATATATATATATATATATATATATATATATATATATATATATATATATGCTTAAATACTTTATTAGTCCGGATCTGTTGATGTTCACACATAAGCAATATTTGTATTCAATTAAATTATTTTTATTTTTTTATAACGAAATCTTGGGTACTTATGGTCTTTTTTTAGCTCATCAGAAGATTGGAAGGTGAAATATATGCTATTCCAGTTATTTGACTTTGGTTTTTCCTCTAGGTTTTAAACTAGGTCTTCTTAACCGACTGAATCAATAAAGCTTTTTACTTCTTGAACTTTAAGAACAGTCCAGATTATGAAGATTTTATTTTATATGTTTGGCTTTGTGTATTACTTGAAATCAGAAATATTTTGGGGCATATAATATTTATATTTTTTAAAAAATAATCATGTTATATAAAGGGTTATTTACAGTACTAAAAATTAAGGATGCGATTCCCTAAATAATTTTAAGTATAAAATTTCAGGTATACTTTTGTCCAAAAACGCATATTTTCCAAATACAGGGTGGTTTAGTTTTTTTTATTCTTATTCTACATTTTGAATTAACAATTAAAAATTAGTATTCATATTATCTTTTGAAGGAACTATAACAGTATCATTGGAATTTAGATCAATATACAGGGTGAGTTTTTCACTGGGTCAACTTTTAGATATGACGACACAGAGATTATTGTAATTTTTTATATATGGCAATGTTTACAAGTTATTTAGCGAAATAATCTTCCTTACATATGAAGTTTCCGAAACAAATCCTTTAAATACGAATAAAATGTAAAATTCTAGATTGTATTAGACGTTTTCCCTCCAATGTAACATAGGCGAATGGATATTTTTGCTAAATAGCTTCCAAATACTGCCAAATACGGAAAAATTGCAAATAGTTTAAGGTTTCTAACTTTTATCGTGTGGCTGAATGAATACATTTTGAGTAGGGCATTCAATGATACTCTAAATTTAAAAATACACTAAAGTTTGTTTTATTAGTTTAAATTAGAAATTGCTTTTAAATTAATTTAGGTACACCATATTATATGTGGAAAACACAATATGTAAGTTTATTTCACGTACATTGATTTACATATATTGGTTACTTACCTTTTACCGAGCCTTTTACATTATGCTAATTCTGCAACTCCGTAAATAAACTAAAAACAATACATATCTCTTTATTAAACTAAAAAGTATCAAAAAATACATATAGCAAAAAAAACTGAGGTTTTTCTGTACTTATTTATTAATAAGTTTGTTCGTTTTAATTATATTTTGCTAGGTATATAAATTCTTTCCAACAAATCTATTGTATTTAAATCCTATTCATAACTATATATTTATAAAATGTTTCAATCTTTCTATAACGGTCTTAGGTAAAACCAAAAAAAAATATTTGCGACATGGTTATTTGGCTTAGTCAGATACTGCTTAGAACCAAAGGAAAGTATAAACATATTTAGTACCCAGTCTAGTATTCAGGTAGACTGGCATTTTGAGTTGTTTTTAAACTGTTTATAAAGCTGAGTTGTTTCTTTGCTAGAAGTATAGGAAAGTCGATTGTCATTAACATTTACCTTTAAAATAATTGTTTTCCGACAAAACATAATAAAATATTTTTCTAGATTAGACTTTTTATATTCATGACAATATCATTTTAAACGTGGGTAGACCTCGAAGCCTAAAAGTCTAAACAGATGCTTTAAGTAAGAAGAGCAAACAAAAGATTTCTTTTTCGGAGTTAGTTTTTTTTGGCATGTTATTTGGATTTGTTTTTCAATTGTTATCTAATCATTGTCCGGGCTTTCGGTAATGACTAAAGGTCCCTAAGTACCATTTCGATATACCTTGTTACGAGGTTGTTTTTTTTTCGAAAATAAACAATAATTTTATTGGGATTTTGCCAGAACGACGAATGGCAGGAAACGATATTGAAAGGCATAAACGCGTATTTATTAATCGGCCAACTACGCTACATTATTGAATTGACCTTTACGTGTATTTGACCTTGACTTTGAAATATTCTAATTTGAACATATTATCTTGTAAGTTTATAGGAATCATATTTATTATACAGGATTTTCCCTGCAAGTATTCGTATGAAATGAAACAAATTATCGCACTTATAAATTTCAAGTATTTAAAGAATTATTTGCCATAATATATACGCAATGATTATTATAGTAGCAGTTTTAGCTCCGATATGAAAAATGTAAATATTGCATCTTATACGTAATATATAATAATATGTAATGCGTTTTAAATAACACGACACGCAGTATCTATGCGAACACATGCAAAGGTTGAATCATCGCCAACACGATGGCAGTTGTTAAAATAGAATCATATTACCCGTTACGCAATACAGAAAATATAATATGGAATGGTGACCTCGGGATTAAAAAAAATCGGCAGGGGATAAAAACATAAAATAAGCAAAAATTTATTTAGTAAACATGTCTTGTCCGACATCCTTTCAATTTCTAATGTTTAATATATAACATAAAATGCATCAGAGGTCAATAATGAATAAGATTTAAATTATAAAAAGAATGCATATATGCAGTAAAAAAATACGAAGTTCAATTTCCCATATGTAAATCAACGCTATTTTGGTTACATTGACTGCGTTGGAATATTTGAAACCAACTGTGTTCGTTACTACATCAAATATTCTTTTTTTTGTACATAATAAGCAGAAAGTCAAATGTTCGTAAATTCGGTTCTGACCTATCATTAAAAAAAAGCTGATTCAAACCAAACTGCTCGACAAAAAAAAACGAAACACCTTGTTTTGTTGGGACACATTTGAAAGCGCGTAATCCGAAAATTACTGGATCGAATTTGAAAAACTCTGAAAAATTCTGAAGAGTTGATTCTTTGACTCTTAGTTCCAATTTTGGAAATACGTTATTTTGCAAATCGCATATACTACAGGGGGTCAAAAACAAAGTTTTTTTTTTCAAAATTTCATGTTATTCCTATTTTTAGGACAGTCAAGTTAGATACTCGTAATAACCCTCCGTATTAACAGTTAGGCAATCCCTCGAGACCTTTTCGAAATTTTGCGGATATCTTGGCCAACTACGATTATTTTTAGGAAATATTTTGTAGTTTAGTCCCAAAAATTAACAAAATACGAAATATATTGATAAGCTGGCTTCACAGCGTTTTAATACAGATCATGTGCTTTCAGTTTACGTATACAAGCTGATTCGTTAAAACCAAAAAATAATTATCCTATTAATAACATGGAAACTTTTTACTATAGATCATTAAAAACAGGGTGTTTTCTCTAAGCGGTTTTTTAGTTTTGGTGATATCTCTGTCAGTTGTCAAAATATGGTAAAATAAGGAAATATCTACGTTTAATGTTGGATAGAGACTCATTACGTACTGAATCGCTTCCGAACCAGATAGAATACGGTTTGATTATACAAATAAGATTTTGTATTTTACAACCAACCGTTCAAATTAAAGTGTCGAATATACAGGGAGGTTAAAAAGTAGAACGGTAAAAAATATAATTTACTATTATTAATAATGTTTGTTGTAGCATAGGTACTCTGTACTTGAGATCAACTGTTTCCGACTTTCGAAAATTTTTTTTTTTAGACAGTAAGTTGCTGTAAAATCTATACGGATTAATTTAAAATCAAATGGTTTGCGTTTATCTATCTTAGTTCTTTAAAAGCTTTCTTTCTCTTACCTGCTGTAGAGAAACGAGCGTTACTAAAATAGCACCTCAGGTACTACCTGTCGATTGAAGCAATCATAATTATTGTTGTCATTATTGTTTTTGGATATGAAAATTTTTTGCAAGCAGCAAAATACTTTTAAGAAGATAAAATTACTAATGAAGTAAGTATGCAAACTGGATTTATTTCCAGTACCTACTAAGAGGAACTGGGACAGACCCTAGGGATCCATTAAAACAAGCTTTAAGGTTTTAGGAATTTCTATTGAAACGTATAAAACATAAAAAATAGGTATTATAAAATTTGTTGGTTCATTTCAGTATTTTTTATTTTTATGTTTTTAATACGTTTCAATAGAAGTCCCTGTTGGTAGGTATTGGAAGTAAAAAAATGACAACAGTAATTATGCTAATCGGCAGCTGGTACCTGCCGTGCTATTTTCGTTTCATAGTTCAGGTAGTACAGTAAGAAAGCGTTTGGAAAACTAAGATAGGAAAATGCAAACCATCTGGTTCTAAATTAAGCCTTTTAGATTTTTCAGCCACTTGGTATCCAAAAAAGTTAATTTTCAAAATTCGGAAACAATTGAACTTAAGTACAGAGAATATAGGTTGCAACAAATATTTTTAGAATTGTCCGTAATTTCAGAACTGCAATGATGTACCAAGGTATGATTTGAACGATTGTAAAAGACGAAATCTCGTTGGTATAATCAAACCGTATTCCTCCGCTAATTCGGAAGCGATGGTTCGTAATGGCTATCTGTGCAACATCAAACACATTTCATTTTCCTATTTTAGCATATTTTTACAACTGAGATATCACCAAAAATCAAAAACCGTTGGAGAAAATACTCTGTTCTTAATGATACATGGTAAAAAAGTTCTATATCATGTTTACTTTTAATAATTTTAATTTTCTTTGGGTTTAACCTTTATTTTTATTTTCACAAAAAAAAAACGGCTTTTGTGTAAAACATATCCCTTAATTTAAATTATCAGTTTTAACCAAATCACCTTGTATACGTAAACTGAAAATATATGTTGTTAAAACGCTGTATAGCCAACTTATCAATATCTTTCGTACTTCGCTAATTTTGGGACTAAACTGCAAAATAATGACAATTTCCAAAAATTGCTATATAATCTTAGTTGGCCGAGATATCTATAAAATCTCGAAGAGGTCTCAAGAAATTGTTAATAGGGAGGATTATTAGGACTAACTAACTGGACTGTTCTATAAATGGAGATAACATGAAATTTTTGGAAAAAAACATCTCTTTCTTAGAGATACTGTAGTTTATGCGGCGTGTAAAATAGCGTAGTTCCAAAATTTGATATAAGAGTCAAAGAATCAACTCTTCAGAATTTGCAAAGTTTAGTAAATTCGATTCAGCAATTTTCGAGTAACGAGCTTTCAAATATAGCGCAAAAAATTAGGTGTTTCTTTTTTTTTGATGAGCACTTTATTTACATTTTTGGTGTTAATTTGACAATAATTAAAAAAATTAATTATTTAATTTCACTTCATCATTTGTGCCAAGAGAGAAACAGTATTCATTGAGTTCAATAGTAATAAGAGAGATTTGACAGACAATTTTTACTTTTCCAGTACCGTAAACATATATACATAGGCGCCAATTCCATGGGGAGTAAATAAGTTTTAGGTGCGGAGCACCCAGCGCAGTTCACGGGATACTTTGTGAACTTTGTGTTTTAAATAACCAAATTTGTGTTTTAAATAACCAATGTTATAAAAATATTTCTTTAAGGATTTATTTTGCCATTATTAAAACTTCTAAAATTAAATACTATTCTGTCAACATCATATAGATAACTGAAGAAGTTTTTCTAAACGATGCTGCATGATTCTTCTGAAAAATTAATACTGCCTGTGTTCTACATGCAGGGTGTCAATGTTTAAATGTGTGAAAATTGCTATAACCATTTTAATTACCAATATTTTCTTATAGAAATTAAAATATGGAAAGTATTTGTAACATCAGAAATATCATAATGAGCTTATGATTATATTATTTACAAATGCTGAAATATTGTGTGATTATTTCTCTACACATTTTAATAAAGCCATTAGGGACCAGGGGTATATACCTACTCGTAATTTAAATTCATACATCTAGATGTAAATTTTAGTTTAAAAAGCATTCTGTTATCATACTTTATTTTTGAAAAACTTAATGAAAAAATACAAGTATCGATAGTTGATATTACCACCGATAATTCGTTAATCCGGCCCTGGTATTATTGAGTTGGCGAATTTTATTATTAATACTTGTTGAGATTATTTCCACTAAATAAAATAATTTGTACATGATAAGTTATATAGAACGTTTCGAAAATGCCAATTAACTGCTAAAAGATATATAAATCATGGCCGCTGAATGGATGGTATGGTGACTTGGAACATCTCAAAACGTATTTTCTTTTTGAAGTCAAAAGTAAATGTATGCTGTCTTTGCGCGTGTAGATTATAGCACAGTCAGTATTATTTTGTTTTAAATTGATTTTACTTTTAAAAATTTTATCTTTTTGGTAATTTTTCAATTTTGTCTAACGTTCCGTGTCGCTAACTATAATATGTTGCCGGTTTAATCTATAAAAGCATATATATGCAACACATTTTTAATACCCTCGTAAATCGGAAGTATTGTAATCGTGAAAAATGTACACTCATTTTTTCATATCTTTATGTTTCAAGCTTCCTAGGTTCCTAAAAACATATTCTCTCGATTCCGTCGGTTTATATTTTTTATTTTTTTATCCCCCTACCCTACCAGTTTTGCAAATGGCTTCTCAAGCTAGTCATTCTTCTTACTGCAGTGCCGATGGATGTGAAGTTAACATAAATAGGGGAAGTGTGTCATCTTTTGCCAATTCCTCAAGATCCAGCAAAGTATGTTTAGAGAACTTTTAAAAAGTTGTTTATTATTAATTTGTATTACAAAAATTTGGCCAAGAACTTAATTGCGGTAAAATGGGCATAATACCGATTTTTCTCAAATTTTGCATGTTAATAGTATACCATTACTAGTTTTGCTCTAAAAATTTACATTCAGCCTTCAAAACTATAAATGACTCCTGCCTAGCCCTGCATGAACCGATTGTGTTCAATTTGAGTTTTTTTAAATATTTTTGTTTATTTACCTATCGCCAAAATTAGTGGTAGTTTATTTGAAAGATAAAAAACTCAATTTTCTTACGCATCAGTCTTAACGGGGAAAGGTTTCTTCTCTTAAGTGTCCGTGTGGGGTTGTTACTGGTCTATTCCTTATTTTAAGATATTTACCTTGCTTCTGATTTTTGAAGTAAGCATTTAAATCGTATTTCACCATTTATTTTCACGAAAATCCGTTTTTGTACTATAATAGTAATATAGGTTTTCTCACTGTCCTGCATCAATCAGTATTTATTCACAAAAAAAAAGTTTTAAGAAGGCTTTATAAAACATTTTAATTTATATTTTAAAGCACCTATAACTATTTGATGTTAATATTAAAACCAAAACATTTTAAGATAGCTGTTAGGAGCAAACTGTTTAATAAAGGGATTTAATGGCAACAATAGGGCTTTCATATAAAAATTATTTAATATAAATGCTTAACAGTTTTTTGGTTTGGTTTTATGTGCATGAGCGTTAAAATCCTTGCATTGGATCAATGGTTCTTGTAGTGTTTTTGACTCATATTAAGACACCTATAAAGTTACCGACTCAAAACTGCCATAAAGTTATCATGAGTCCATTTAAGGCATTTAAAAAGTGTTTATTTGGTACTTATATAAAGTTGAAAATAATCTGTATTGTAAGCTGCGTGCGTACTGACATATTTATCTCCTAGTATTTATGGCGCAAGGGCCTTTCAGTTCTTATTAGATTATAATTTCTGGAGAATGATAGCTAGAGTGTGGAGATGGTCTTGAGAAAATGGGAGGACACTTGCTCTTGGTTTGGCTTATTAAATGCAGACCAGTTTAATATTGTGGATAATTTCAGTTTTTTTAAAGACATTGATTTGTGTTGGAAATAATCAAGTTTCTACGTATATGTGAGCAATCATCCCCTTGGAATTTGAACATTTGATATTGGCACCAAACGAGACCCAGTTCCCGTTACACCACCTATTAGATATACGATTATTAGTTTTAAGAATTAGCCATTTAAGTGTTATGTTATTAGGATATTGCTTTTTTTAGGGAACATGTATTCTTATTCTCTATTTCTAAGAACTTGGTAAAGTATTTTTGAAGTACAATCGATTTTGATATTCTGTCGAGAACGTATTGATTGTCGTTCTGATAATTTTTGTAATTTGAATTAGAATAAATTGATTGTTGGAAGTTCAGTTTTTCTCAAATATAATTAATACATTTTTATTTTACATTTGTTGGTAATACCTATCAAAATTACTTCATAAGTTAACCTTTTCTAACCTACTACTCCAAATATTAATATGAATACCTAAAGTAACTAATACATTTATTGATCGTTCCCCGTAGATCTATTCATTGCAATAAAATAACGCGCGGCCTCATATACCTCGCATCTAGCTGTAAGCTGCAGGTGTTCACTGTGATTTGCGACTGCTCCCAAAAAGCCGGCTTTTTGGAGCACAACAAGAGAGAGAGAACTGTTTCTTTCTTAAACTGTGGTATTATATTTTGTTTCCAGAAATAAACACGTTCACCAAACAGCTGCAATAAATCACAAACTCTATGTACACAGAATTCGAATCACGAGAGTTTTTCAGAATCTCACCAAAGATATTTCCCTGTGCAATATTTATAGCTGGGCTCTTCATAGTGACACAAAATATATCCAAGTCACATTATTGACACTTTATATGACGAAACTATAGAAATTGACTTGGCGAAATATTTTAAATAAACTTTCCAAGCCGAAATTTGTTTCAGTTTTTAACCATTTCAATTGAAGAGACAGGAATTCCACAGTTTGGCATTTAAAAAATTTAAGAGCATGGTTGAGAAAATTTCGATGCCGAAGCAGTGGCGGCTTGTCAGGGTAGGCCTCTGAGGCCGCGCCTCACCCCCAAAATAAAGGAAAAGAGAATTTTTTTATATAACTTTTTATCTATTACCAATTAGAAATATACTTTTTAACAGTTTTACAACATAATAACATTAAAAAAAAAACAAAATATAATCCCATAATAAATATTTTAGAAAATAAAATGACCACATCAAAAAACCGACCGTGCAATCCCTGCAAACCCATTCCTAAAGAAAGTGCTCTCGAATGAGGCGAAATAATTTTAGCTTGGAAAGTTTCGACTTCTGACCTATTTATCAACGGCCGGTGCCGATGCCGGCGAGTCACCTGATTACGACAGAGCGGGATGGCGATTGCCGATGCACGCGTTTTCTATTGCATTCTTGAGGCGATAAATCTGTAGCTTGGATATGCTTTTATTGGTTATTTAAATCACATGACTAGCGAAATATTCCAACGGCTTCTTTTTACGTGGTGCGTGCGGCTGAGAAAGAAATAGGAAATAGATTGCGATAATCGCTGATTGAGGGCGTTCTGTCTTTTAAGGTGAATAAATAAGCGTGAATAAGTTTTTGTTTTGTTTTGATTTGGTAAGTTGGACCGTTCCATTTTTTGTATTTGCTTTTTGCTTTTGAAATGAATCCTATTCACGACATTATTGCTTCATTAATTGAAACGCCTTTTTTAAGAAGAAGCGAAACTGAAAAGAAACAGATATTAGGTAGCCGTCCGACGCCGAAAATTTTAGCAATATTTAACGATAAGAGGCAAGGTAAAAAATATTCTAGAACTTTTCAAATATCTTGGTACGAAACTTATAGGTGGCTATGCGGAAGTATTTATAAAGAAAGCTTATATTGTTGGCCTTGTATTTTATTAGGTTGCGTCAAAAATAATTGGAGTTCAGGGGGCGGATATTCGGATTTAAAAAATTTTTCACGAGCAGTAAAATCGCATGAAAGTTCAAGAGAGCATATTAAAAATTCGGTAGCACTTACAAGACTGGAGCAAAATAGGGCGACTATTGCGGATGCACTACAAGAAAATGCAAGTCTTAATAAAATTGTTTATAATGAAAATGTTCGAAAAAACCGTTTATTATTAAATTATTTAATTGATGTTACTATTACTTTGGGTAAACAGGACTTGGCATTTCGAGGTCATAATGAAACAACAGATTCTTTTAACCGTGGCAATTTTAAGGAAATATTTGCATGCTTAATAAAAAGAAATGCCGAACTTACTGAACATTGTGGTAAATTTAGTAATATTTTTACGGGACAATCTAAGACTATACAAAATGAACTAATTGGTTGCATACATGACTATATTCAAGAATATATAAAAAAAGAAATCAATGACACCGATTGTTGTTTTTTTGGCGTAATTGCGGATGATAGTACTGATATAACAGAAAAATCACAGTGTTCGATAACAGTTAGGTATGTGACCAACGGATCTTTAAAAGAAAGATTTTTAGGATTTTTTGACGTTAGCGATAATAGAACGGCAGAGAGCCTTTTTCATTTAATATAAAACAGCTTAGAGCCTTATGACTTTAAAAATAAATTGGTCGCGCAGTGTTACGATGGGGCTAGTGTTATGGCAGGTGAAATAAATGGGCTTCAAACAAAAGTTAGATCTATTGCTCCTTTAGCTATGTTTACTCATTGTTGCGCCCACAGATTAAATCTAGTTTTACAACAGGGAACAAAACTGATTACCCAAAGTCGTATATTTTTTGCCACTTTATTAGGAATACCAAATTATTTCCACCAATCACCAAAACGGTCTTTTGTGCTTAATCAGATACTAGGTAAAAGAATTCCCCGAGCTGTAGAAACGCGATGGTATAAACGGTCAAAAATTTTAAACTTAGTGGCTAATGAATGGGACAATTTAATTATAGTATTTGAAACTATTGCAAAAGGATTTCTAAAGCATTTTAATGATTTCGAATTTTGCCTTTTAACGCATATTTATAAACAAATTTTTAGTTGCACTGATGTACTGTTTCAAATATTACAGTTAATGCATTTAGATATAAATTACTGCATTTCGCAAATAAACCTTGCCAAGCAACGAATTATTGAATTTAGAAACGAGGACCATTTCAAAGAACTTTTCAATATTGCTAAAAAAGCCACTATTCTGCCAACTAACACACGTCGAGGGCAATGTTCTAGCGACTTTGATATTTTTACTAAATATAAAATATTATATTTCGAAATAATAGATTGTATAATTCTTCAATTAGGGACGCGGTTTGAAAATTTAAATAATTTAAATTTCTTTGCTTTAGTCGATTGCACAAAATATTCGGAATATGTTAAATGCTTTCCAGACGACTTATTAAATAATTTATTAAAAAATTATCCAAACATTTTTGACAGAGATAGATTAAAGAATGAGCTTTCTGTATTGTATAGGGATGAACAATTTTCAAGATGTCGAAAAAAGTCTAGCTTTGTTATCTAAAGATTTTAAAGCAATTTTTGCGGAAGCATATAAGCTTTTTAATTTAGTTTTAACTATTCCCGCAACAAGTGTATCGGCCGAACGAAATTTTTCATGTCTTAAACGGATCAAAACCTACCTAAGAAACACAATGACACAAGAACGGCTTTCGGGTTTAGCAATGATGTCAATAGAGCAGGAATTACTGTCAGAACTTAGTGAAGACCAAAACTTTTACGACCAAATTATAGATAAATTTGCAACCTTAAAAGACAGACGTATAGATTTAATGTACAAAAAGTAGTTTTTTTATCTTATTTCATACAACTATTTATTTTAAGTTTTAATAAACTAAATTATGTTTTTATTATCGCAATCACCGCTATATTTTAGTGATAGGTGTACATATTTTACTTGTTTTGTTTACTTTTTATTTACTTTTTTTAGAGTTTATTTTTTTAGTTTTTAATGGTTTAGTAGGGCTATTGGCGATGACCTCCATTAAAAAAAAAGGTCAACGCGTCGCAGAATAATACCTCATGGGTGACGTGGAAATTTATTCACATTTAAACAAAATTAACCTCATGTAGCCTCACCCTTCAATATACTCACGAGCCGCCACTGTGCCGAAGATACTTCAATGTTTTGCAGGACAATAGACATTAGTATGTTTTTGTCACACAATAGTTCCATTTAAACTGAAAAACCCCACTAATCAGAATGAGTTCCGATATGCAACAAATCTTTTTTCGTTTATGGAAATGCAGCATTAGACTGTTAGATCGACAGTTCTTCCATCCATATAGCCAGCAATTTTAAACACAACGTATATGCAAATTATTTGTCTACTGTAGATATCCAAACAATGATAACCAAATTACTAAATATGAAAACATTACGAGTTGCTGTTTTTGAGTGAAGCGGGGACAGATTGCCGCCCCTATGTGGCTGCCGTCCTGTGCAGTCGGATCGTTGTACTTATGGTAGTTTTGCAGTTTTCATTATTATGAAACTAGTCGTGATAACTTGTAATCTGTATTGAGTTTAATAGTTTCTACTATTATTAAGTGGGTAGTTGTAATTTGTATTTATTTTGAGTGTTTTCGATTGGCCCAAAACATATTCCAGGGCAAAAAAGTGGCGTGCTAATAGTAGTCGTCTAGATATTCTGAGATATTGAAAAAAAAAATAGGAACATTTCGAGGGTCTCAAATGCCTGGTTTTGAAAATGATTTCTATGTTGCCAATTAAATTCCATTTTGTCAACCAGTTTTTAGTTCCCGCCCTCTTCACAACTCTGTGAAAAATGAACTTAATTAAGCAGAATCTGTTTTCGCTTAGAGCCCTAGGCCCCACTATTTATGCTGCGTTGTTATGACGTAGCTTGGTAAGAAATTGTGGAACACTTGTTTTAATTAGTATATAAACAGGAAGCAAAAAAGTTAATTCTTAAGTCAAACGGCATTTCGTGAAACATATATTTTGGTTAAAATAGAATAGAATAGTTTATATTACCATAAAATATAGTTGTACAGGGTCGTCAAAAAGTATAAATCTAAATATGAATTGATAATATTTACATAAATGGTATTTACATAGACCGAAAGAGTTCTAGAAAATTAAAAACATACAATTATATTATAAGCATAAACAAATTCAATTAGCACAGAAACTTAAAAAAATACAAAATATATCAATAAAAACATACTAAAAAAGTCATATGTTCACTTGGATGAACACAAGTAATTGTCAAAATTACGATCATGTGTCAAGCTAGCATCGTACTACTCAGGATTGAAAATATTCCTGCACCGAATAAAAAACCTTACCAAAAAGAAAATGTTTGGCTTTATTCCTAAAATTGTTGCCATTAAGCACTCTTCCTAAAATTGTTGCCATTAAGCACTCTAAAGTGTTTAATGTAACAACTGACAACTGTAATATGGAGATCTCTGAAAGGACGCACATAACATATATACAAATGCAAAAACCAAAAATATTGATGAAACCAAACGTTTATTTTTCAGCCTTTTTCATAGTACAGTCTTTTAGGTATAAAAACTTATAGACTTTACTTAAAAAACAAAAGGAGTAACTATTATATTAACTAGTAATTTTTGGCCTTGCCTCCTATTTTGATCTTCTGATCGTCTGGGAAGCGGAAGTATTTCTTTTGAAGTTACCATTTTTGATGAGGAAGCAAATGGATTTTCAACTAATTGCTTTTCTGGGGTCGAATGGACTATCTTAGCAGGTGCATCACGAGATGTGGATGGAGGATAAAACTGATAAAGCGAGATATTCTCTGAGGAAGCAAATAGATTTTTAGCTGGTTGCTTTTCAGAAGTCGAATGGACTATTCTTGCTTTTTTGCTTAAAGTGGTTAGATGCACTTAATATTCAGGATCAGAATCCGATTCAGAATTGTTGCCTTCGTAGTTCTAAATGGTCATTTTTGAGGTAACGGAGCACAATAGAAAGTCCTAGTCTGAAAACACATTTCTGTTCTTCGGATAAATGCCGAAGGTTTCAAAGGCTTTAACACCTTTGTCCATCGTAGAACAACATTCATACGCAGGTCCCAATATTTTGGCAATTTGAAAATGCGTGATTTGTATTTCTGGATTAGTCGTTAACCAGCAATCACATTCATTAGCATACAGCGTTTTTAGTGACTGACTGAAATAATACGGCCTCCAAGGATCTATATGAAAAATGATGTCTTATGATCTTATGTCTAAGATTAACAACACCAGGTGATCTTTATCCGCTCGAACTTTGCTTTGGAAGTGTTTCAACCATTCTCTGGTGCTATTAATATAGCCTGAATCTGAGCACATTCCTATTGACTCAGGATATATCAGGAGGTGATCCATCCATTAGTTCATTTTTCGTATGTTTTCGAATATAAACGCCGGGCCTAGAAAATTTCCACCTGCACTCATAGAACAAACAAGAGTGACTGTTTCACCGTGTTCAGCAAATGAAATTTTTCCGACTAGTGCTAACAATTTTGGCAGTTTTGTTGGGAACGGTCGATATTCCACTCTCATCCAAGTTATACACCGAGCTTGATGGAAATTTGTGTTCTTTGTAAAGATAGGTTTACAAAAAAATGCCCTGAATTTTATTAAGCTCCATCATCATTCCTAAGCTAGTTGGATTCGGAGTTCTTAGCGCTAGACCATCTGTCATCCATATTTTTGCAATATTGGACTGGCAGATGTTCCACCTCTTCGGTAAAAACTGGCTTGAACATTGTAAAGATTTTGCTCCATACCCAGATTGTAACCATTTACGCAATGTCGACTCGTATACATCTAACTTTCCAGCAACGAATTGAGTAACCATCTGCTATTAAATTGTTGTTGTATTTAATATTTCATATCTTCAATGCATAATTTTCTGTTGGAGGTTCTTTTGTAATTCCTCTACAGTAAAAACTATATTGTAAATAAATATGGAGTGTGGGGTAAAAGTCCGCGCGGATTTTTGCTCCGTGAGAAATTCGGATAAAATATTTTTAAATCTACCGCCATTTTTAATCTAACGAAATGCATGCACATTCACTGTGTCTTACATACCTTCACATAACATAGAACAAGCTACTAAATGGTTTTTAAAATACAATTATAACCAATGCTACAATAACTTATTAACCAATTTGCTAAACAATATTTATAATCAATAGCAAAAGTTATGGTACGAGCGGGGATCGAACCAATACTGTCTCCACTAGAAGGCCTGGAAACAGCCGTTAACAGCTTGCGATGAGTCATCACTAGTAGTTAATTTATGTAGTTAACTGCTATCTGTAAATTCGTTTACGACATGTGTTTGCATTAGTTTTTACAAATAAATTAGAACATTAGTAGTTTTTAACTATTTCAGTATATATTTGTCTATTAGTTATGAGACTGGTGGTATAAAACTTTCGTCAAAATAAAAGCTTGTGGTAGTGAGGTTAGGTGTGGATTTTCAAAGTAATATTTTAATTTGGAATTATGCCTTTAATTTGTTGTGTACCTAATGGCAATGGAAGCGATCGGAAAGAACCTAAGGTTCATTTTTTGGGTTTCCAAAGGATGAAGAAAGTTGAAAGAAGTGGCTTCATGCAGTAAAAAGAGAAGGCTTTACTCCAACAAAAGCATTCGTAGCATAACATAACTGTTTCTTTTACTGCCCTAATACCTTCAGAAACCCAGCCATTCATATTAAATTTTTATAACCATAGTTATTATTTAATTTTAATTTTAATATTTCAACTCGACTAGATCCGCCTCATACACATTATGCCAACTTTCTTGTGAAAGGTAATTATAAAATGTTTGATGTTTATCTTGATTATATATACGTTTATACATCTATACTCCCATTGAGACAAGTCCCACTTCCACAATCTGAGCCTTACGATCGGAACACTCCTATTTTATAAAAATATTGTCTAAACAATTCACTTCTCACGAGTTGAACTGTGTATGAGCTGGCTGAAACCAAAAAAAAATAGTTGAGTTTTACTATAACTATCATCTATTTTATTAAAATCTACATTGAAATCTCCCAGAACCAAAATTCTCATTTTGGCAAAAAAATAAAACTTTCTGTCAAATACATGGTGCATTAACAAAATTCTTAATTTTTGCAGATTCTGATTGCAAGAATAGAATCAATCTAAACTTATGTAACATTGTATGTTTTATATAATTATTATTCTTTTATTTTGATAAAATCTTATTTTTTTAATACTATATTAGTCTCTTTTCCGTAGTTTAAGTTGTTCATATATATGTATATATATACTTGTGTATCTGTTAGTTAGTCTGTGAATAAAAGTGGGATAAAAATGTAGATATTGTTTCATTTTCATTTCAAATCAAGAAAATCCTTCCTCTGACAGGAAAGAGAAAAGATTTTGCAAAAACTAGAAAATTCATTAAAAAAAATCGGTAAATTTCCTTTACCCGGAACTTCCCTCGTTATGATTTTTTTCCATTTGTTAGAAATAGTGAAGTGTGACCCAATTTAATTCATTACATAGCCACAGTATATATGCGTTACACATACTGGATTCCTACCAATATTTTACCATTTTCTTTCTACCTATTCCACAACTTGACTTCTGCGCACAATAAAATAAATTTAATAAGTAGTTTACATTGACACATACCGCCATTTTGCTACGTCATATTGAATTCATACCAGTTTATGACATTTTTACATCTAATTTTTCTGCAAAATCAATTGAACAAGATTTTTTTACACTGATTTTTTAAACATTTTATTTATTTTATTATTGCGGTCCGCAGTTACTTCCCAGATATTATGTTTCTAACTGGTTTTTGTTATCGATCCTCTTGTTGTTATGTTAAAGTGGTTTATTATTTGGGGTTAGGAGCCGATCAAAAACAGTCTTTACCTATTCCGTTGGTCTGCAGATATTTCCTAACCCCAAATTATACACCACTCTAACAACAAGAAGATCGTTAGCGAAAACCATCCAAGTCTTTTGTTTCATTACTGGACCCTAACCCCAAATAATACACCACTCTAACATAACCACAACAGGATCGTTAATGAAAACCATGAAAATATAATATTTGGGAAATATCTGCGGACAAACGGAGTAAGTTAAGACTGATAATATTGGGTTCATGCAGGATATAGGAACTATGTGTCATGAGGTTGCAACAATAAAGTTGCGAAACGTCGACTACTTAAAAATAGACCTTTGTTTTTTTATTGGACCCTAACCCCAAATAATACACCACTGTAACATAAAAACAAGAGGTTTGTTAACGAAAACCATTTAGAAACTTAATATCTAGAAAATATCTGGGGACCTACGGATAATATTGGTTTTCTGCAGGATCTATATGTGTCCTGAAGATGCACAAATTAAGTTCCGAAACGTCGATAATAAAAAAAAAAAAGACTTTTTTTCGGGATCTTAACCTCAAATAATACACCACTCTAACAATTTTTTTTAGCATTGCTCAGCCATGTTGGATTTTTTACCAGGTCATCCTCATATGACCCTTAATTTTTGGTCAAAATTTGAAGTCAGTCGGGTAAGTAGTATTTAAGCTATGTCGCGAACTGCCAGACAGACCGCCAGACAGGCCGATGATAAAACATGTTTTTTGACATCTAGGGACGCTAAAACGTCAATATATGTAAAACCTGAGGTTTTTCATGATTAAAACATTTTTATTTGGCCGCAATTTTGTTCCGTCATCTTGAATTACTAACTAGTTTTACTAGTTGAGCTATACACCACAATTAGTTATGGCACACAATTGGAAATGATTAAGTAGTTTTTTGTTTTGTTCCGCCACCTTGGATTCGTACCAAAATTTTACAAGTTGATTCAAACATAATACTTAATGTTTATGCAATATTTGAAATAAATTCGACACGTTTCTCTTTCATAATATTTGTTTAACATTCAACTAGGCCGCCGTTTTGTTTTTGCCATACTCGATTTTTACCAAAATATTACCATATCATCTCCATATGACTCTTAATTTTTTTATCAAAATTTGAAGTCAATCGGGATAGTTTTTGAGCTATGCCGCGAACTGACAGACGTATAGACAGACCGACGAAATTGATGAAACATATATTTTAACATCTAGGGACGCTAAAAGGTGAAACCTGAGAGGGTGATTTTTCACGATTACTAACATTTTATTTGGCCGGCATTTTGTTTCGCTATCTTGAATTAGTACTACAGTTTTACTAGTTGACCTCGATACCACAATTAGCAATGACACAATTTAGAAAGCAATTCATTAAGTAGGTCTTCAGGCTGAATTTTTATATATTTTATTAAGCCGCCATTTTGTTCCGCCATCTTGAATTCGTACCAAAATGTTACCAGTGAATTCCAATATAATACTTGATGTTTTTGCAAAATTTGAGATAAATTGGATGAGTAGTTTTGTAATAATAATTTTTTTAACATTTCACTAAGCCGCCATTTTGTTTCGCCATATTGAATTTTTACCAAAATCTTACCAGGCCATCCACATATAACCCTTAATTTTTGAACAAAATTTGAAGTCAATCGGGTAAGTAGTCTTTAAGCTATGCCGCGAACTGACAGACAGACAGACCGATAGACGGACCGACGGAGTTGATAAAACATATTTTTTGGCATCTAGTAAGCTAAAACGTAAAGATATGTAAAAGTAAGAGGGTGACTTTTTCGCGATTACAAAAATTTTATTTGGCCGCCATTTTGTTCGGCCATCTTGAATTAGTACCATTATTTTACTAGTTGATCCCTATACCACAATTAGTTATGGCACACAATTTGAAATCAAACTATTAAGCAGTTTTTTCAGGGTGATTTTTAAATATTTTATTAAGCCGTCATTTTGTTCCGCCATCTTGGATTCGTACGAAAATGTTATCAGTTAATTCCAACATAATACTTGATGTTTTTTCAAAATTTGAGATACATTGGATGAGTAGTTTGTTAATTATTTCTTTTAGCATTTCACTAAGCCGCCATTTTGTTTCGCCATATTGGATTTTTACCAAAATGTTACTAGGTCGTCCCCATACGCTGCGAACAGACAGACAGACAGACCGACAGAATTGAGAAAACATGTTTTTCGTCATCTAGGGACCCTGAAACATGAAGATCTGAAAAAATCTCAGAGACTGATTTTTTCACGATTACAATACTTCACTTTTACGAGGGAATGTAAAAAACTGGTTGTGTCTCATTTCAACCAATTTTGCAGAAGCAGATTTTCTTGCGTTATGTTTTCCTACAAATTGGTATTAAAATAAATTTGTTACACAAATTTTTTTTGTTATGCAGCTACATATCAAACTGACAAAAAGCACTGCTTACTTTGCTAGAAAATGCCTTATATCACATAGTATTTGAAAGTTGGTAAGTAAAAAAAAAAGCTGAAGCCTACTTTTAATTTATTTCAAATCTATTACTCAGTTTTACAACATATTTAACAATTTTTTATATCCACTTAAAAATAATATATATCTACTTAAATAAAGAAATATTAATATATGTATAATCTTCTCTCTTACTGAAAAAAATAAAAAAGCTAGAGGCAGCAGATAAATGTTCATTAGTCTGCAAATGTTATATCGGAAATTGCCACTGACAATATTCAGATATTGCCATAGGCAGTAATTAATAATTGTCCTATATTTATGAAAAAAAATTTCATACATTTTTATACAATAAAACCAGTTTAAATTTTTATAAACACTTGAATAAATCACCCCTTCAATATTTTTCAGTGATAATGCATACAATTCTTAGTTCGACCGCTGAAATAGGTAATTACGAGCCAGCTTTATTAATGAGTTTACACAAACATCATTTCATATGACCTACCTCAAATTAACTGTCAAGGACGTCCGCAGGGGGGGGTAACAAAATTCAGACAAGGAAGTGCGGTGTACCTTTAATATGTAAGTTCAGCAATTAGAGGACATTTTCCAAAATACAGGGGGAGGGGGCAAGTGCCTTTGTATTATATTGTTAAATTGTCGTCCCTGATATGTTTTTGCAGATAATGTAGCCTAATTCCTTTTTGATTTTATAAAGACTATTACTAAACCAACTTTGTAACTGTTTATTATTTTTGTCACCAGAATGTTGTGTTTTGTATGGGCAGCAACAGTTTAAACAATGCACAATAGAGCCTATATAATTATGCCATACTTTATCCAACGAAATACTAGGGTCGACAATATCCGTCCACTTCTGTCCTTACAAAATAGTAGAAACCAACGCAATATTATTGCCAGATAAATCTCTTATGGTGGTTTTATAGTGATTTAATGTCTCCACATCTTTACAAAACTCAAAAATAAACGAAAATTTATGGGCGAAATGATCACTAATATGAGGATTATGTACCCTGTAATTCCGTAATTTATCCGGAATGTTCTTTTTTACATAATTGATCGTGCTATCATTATACTGGCTTCCCACGACTGCAGATATTCTTGTTGGTTCATTAGTAGTTACTTTTAACAAAAAACAATCAAAAACATCATTTAGTTTCCTTCTCTGTGGCCGAGGCTATAGTGAGACACCCGACAAATATTACCAGGTGAAAAAACTCTTAGTTAAGAAATTAAAAAAGAGAGACATCTAACTCCTTTTTCTTATTCTTCAACTTCAATCTATATATTTAAAACTCTAAGCCAGATTTTTCAGCAAGTTCGGGAGAGTTGTACTGCACCAATTTACATGATTTTTTTTAAATGATCGTCTGGTTACCAAGACTTTTCAACACTATTTTTTACATTGATTTATTGCATATTTTTTCTATAAAACCAATATGTTTTCCTTCAATAACATTTCTGGACGATGTGGTGAATGCGCTCCATATTCTTATAATTCCACTGGAAACTCATCGCGCCATCTAGTAGATATTATGTTTGAAGTCATGATAATCTGTGATCTACAGCTTTCTTTCATACTTTTTCTGATGCTGTCGGATTTCTTCAAATATTTCTGTATTAAAAGACAATTTGTGTAATTTAACAAATTGTTAAATATTATAGCTAAAACTTTTGAAAACTTTTATACAATGATGTTTTTTAATAATACGCACTTATTCTCTCAGATTTACTTTCGCACTTTTTTATGCTTAAAGAGATTAAGGAGTGTAATAAATATTTGTCTTATTAAATGTGTATTTTAAACACATATTTTGTGTTGTAATAATAATTATATAATAAAAATCACAATGCGTTAATAGTCAGTTGCGATAAATACCAAATTGTAAATCACCAGTACCCTATAAAAAATTTGCAAATACACGGCTATAAATCATTACGCAAATATAAACTTAGATATGCCAGTAAGTAAAGAATGCATTTTTGCAAGGTTTATTGATATAAGTGCTACGACTTTTTGTTGGGTAGAACTAGAACATACAAACTTTGCATAAATAAATAAATATAATAATAGATAACACACTACAATTACGGGTTTGTATAAAAAAGCTGCACGCGCAATAAAAAAATATTAGAATATTAAGCGTCGTGAACCGTAATCGCATAGTGGCAGCACATGTTTAAGATTTTATATTAACTGACTCAGAGTTGGCTTTAATATTATTTATATTTAAATCAAAGAATTGAATTTTTGTTATTTTTTCTTATAAACATATTTACTAACTATTAATGAAATGGAGTACAATTTTTTATCAAATGTTGTTTTTAGTTCTTTTTTAAAGCCTTATTAAAAAAAAACAATAATTTTCGAAATCTATCCTAATTAAGTTGTATTTAAATATTTAAGTTAAAATTTATAAAACTGACCAGATGAGGTCGTTTTTATCTTCTAGACAGAGAAAGGAAACAATAATTTTACGCAAATGTTATGCTTTAATCTTACATTCTTTAAGCCGCTTACTAGTTTATTATCCCAATTAAAACGTTTCCCTTGTTTTGAAAACGTTTTCCCCCCTTATTCTTTACAGTAAAATGTCTGGTCAAAGTCAAATTCTATTTGTCAAAATAAAACACACTAAATGAATTTGTTTCTTAATACGATTTATGACTTTTTTCTATTTTCCAATCATAAAGAAGAGAGGTAGTGTCATAATAATCTTCTTTTCGACAGTATTGTTTTTCTCTACAAAGTTTGCAATGCTGAGTCATGGTCACCCCGAGTTTGAAACCGATTAGAATTTTAAATGAAAACAAAAATGTCGCGCATGTAATTATCACTTTCAGCATGCATTGTTACCAACTTGAAAATATTCAACATAGTTGTACACACAATAGAAAGATATGAAACATTCCTTTCATAAGACACTTAATCTCCTAGCCATTCAAAAATATTATGTGTTATATTTAAAATATTTGATATTTTAAATATAACACTCTCTATATTACACCCCTCTCTATACAGAGGGAATAAGTTTATCGTCAGATTATGTTAATTAAAATTAGTCTTGATATACATTGAAAATAACAAATATCGCTAGGCTTCAAAGAAATCGTCCTCCAATTTTCTCTAAGAAACCTGTCTATAAGACTTGAAAGAAAGCAGGATTCTTTTCGGTCTCAGTCAGATAACTTTTCTTAAAAAACAGTATTTAAAATGTTACATATTTTTCGTCCTTTCGGTCATCATCAGACCTAACATATATCAGCAAAACTCTAATGACTATTACTGGTTAAAACAAAAAATTGTCTAAACAGCCACTGTAAAGCTCGACGCACGGATCTTCGGCTGCGACGTCTGAAGGAACCGGGCTGTAAAACGCATAAAACACATCGCATCGCTTCGTGTGTTGTTGAGAAGCCTTCGATATTTTGGAAGTTTAGTCGACTCGTCGAAACTTTTAATATTGACAATGAGTATTTCTTGCCCGCATAGTTTCTGTAGCCCCCGACTTTACTTTATATTTACTTCCCAAACAGGAGACACTGCTTCGTATCTCGATGAGAATAAAAATTAAATTGTTAACTATACTACGTTTGCGTCGTTTTTAATGTTTGTTTGGATTTATTCAGGTGGTGCCATTTCCTCACTTGATGTATTAGTACAAAAGGAAGAGAATGATATCCTAGGATATACTGTGTACAGGAAACCAACACATAGATACTTAAATCACCATCGTCTATCTCAAAAACAATTCGTCAATTCCGGAAGAAACAGAAAAACTGACTGAAGCTTAAAATCAAACGGATATTGCAGTGAAGATTTGTCCAGATGAGGTCTTTCGATTAGGTATTATAATAATCTCAGACCTAAACCTGTATTGGATACTCAACCATTAAATTATGCAATTTTACCTTTTAGGTCGGGCACCACAGAAAAAATTACAAGAGTTCTGCAGAGACCCATCAACGCAAAAAGATTGGGTAATGCTTAAGAACTAGGACACCAAAAGATGCAATCCTTTGCAATCAGAAGGAGTTTATAGAATTCCTTGTTCTGGCGGTAAAGTGTATATAGATTAAACTGGACGATCAACTAGACTTAAGGAACATGAAAAATGTATAAGCATGTAATTACAGATCCTTACGTCCTGAAAATACCTTACATACAAGCATACAGAGCTGAAAAATGTTGCAAACAATGCATGGGCAAAAAAATGTTTGGAAAAATACCTTTAAATATTGCAAGGTGCTTAGGGCAATAAAAGCTTGAGATAGATACCGAACATTGTTTCCTTAGATCATCAGCGACAGTCTTCGCAAACTATTACGAATATTAAGACACTGGAAATTCACTTCAGTAGCATAGTCCTTCATTAGGAGCTCTATTGAAAATAAAAAAAGAAGATTCCACACAAAACAAATATTTCCATGTAGCAACAAATCTTACTTTTAGTCAGCGTTAAACTAATAAAAAATATAAATAGACATTGTAAGAAAGCTTTTACGGAGAAGTAACAGAGGCATCTTCAGGGATCTTCACTGTATAAGATCAAACCACTGAATGAACTCCGATGAGCCGAGTTCAGGTATTTATAGTCGACGCGTGACTCACCATGATGATTGGTTTTCACGCATAAGAACCCGAGACTGATGTAAGAACCTTGGAATATTTTACATTAATCATGTGCCTTGTTGTGTGCTCTTCAGCGACAGCGGATTGAACAATTTGTTTCTTTCTTATACATCTTTCATGTTACACTTTAGCGCAGGAAAAAGGACACCAAAAGAATTACACCTTTTGGTGTCCTTAAGCACTGCCCAATTTTTTTGTGTGTACTAAAGGTTGTGCGAATGACGGATATCCGCATGATCCTTGCAGTTTTATCTGGAGTACCCTGAATAAAATGAAAATTGCACTACTTAATGGTTGATTATTCAATACTAGTTTAGGTCTGGGATTATTATAATACCTAATCGAATGCCTAATGTCTTTAGTGCAATATCCGTTTGATTTGAAAGCTTCAGTCAGTTTTTCTGTTTCTATCGAAATTGAATTTGTATCACATATTGACGCAGTCTAAACCCAAGAACCATGATTTCTTAGAACGTGTCTAGAAGGCTCGCTGACTCTGAGACAGAATTGTAGTTTTTTCAAGAGGCAATCCAACGACTATCGAGTCGTGACATGTCTTAAATAACAGGCTATTTGCTGTGAGACGGAGATTCGTATAGGCCGTGGGAAGTGTGAATCTGAACAGGCCTATTTAATAAGTCCAAAGGTCGTGCGGTTACTAGAAAGTTCCACGGGTGAGCGCAAGTATGGCGTCGCTTTGACAGAAAGAGTTATACATCGATAACACTAGTTCTAGGAGTTAACCCTTTAATAGTGGAAACGATGTGCCTTTACCCAAGAATTATAAATAATTGTACCGTTCAACAATTTACGGAGAACACTTTGCCATAATGAAAAAGAAAGAAAGAAAATATTACTTAAGGAATGCAATATTATGTCTGTCAATATGACACTAACCTCCGGATTTACTAAACAATTTTAAGAGTTAGACCAGATGAAGTTTTAGTTCAACTGTTATATTTTGCTTATACCATTGTTATTGTATATTAATAATAATTACGACATTTATAAAAAAAATTGTTCCGTTGTTGCATATGTTATTTTAAATTTTGTAAAATGTTAAAATAAATGTATTGTCAAGTTAGATCTCGTCTAAAATTAAAACCTCTTTAGTGAATATGTGAGTAAAGTTCTAAATTAGGATAAGTCCACAATCAGAAATATCGATCAGGTACATACTCAACATTCTCAATGAATGAACGTTTATTTTGCAATATGGTAAGATTTTAGCTTGCGCTTGAAGCCTATATAAAAAACAAAATATTTAAGATCTTGATAACGAGAACAATTAGAAGGTGCAATTATTATTTTGAAAGCGAGAAGATTATGAACAAAATCGCACCAAAGTTACTTTGCAAACCTATTTATGTACACCCCGCATATTAAGATATCGAAAATTAAGCAGAATTTATTTACTTTCAAATGAAAGCCTGCATAACGTAACAGTTAAACATTCGGATCTCAGTTTACCCGTCTTCGGTTCAATTTTCCAGTCAGTGGTTTTTTTCTTGTTATTTTTTGTGTTAATGATTTAATATTTGACTTCATATGATTTACATCTTAAAATATGTTTTTGGAGCAAATTTTACTTTTTATCACAAAGTAGGAAACAATTTTGATACAGCTTATTAGGAATATTTTGTATCATAGGTAGATCGATAACAGGCTTGCACCGAGTTAAGGGCCCGAACGCATTATCTGCGCAGAGTCACACATTAAAGCCATAAATGACAAAAGCATATAAAAAACTATACTGTTTATTATCAACATATTACGTAGAAACTACGGAATTATAAAAAATAAATAAGCGAATGTGCCGAGGAGCATCTGTAAAAGCAGTTATTTTACACACGTTCTACTCTACTCATGTTACTATACTAGAATACAGGAGGGATTTTTATTTTTAACCGGATATACAGCGTGTCCTAAAAAATTCTTAACAAATGGAAATTTTTTTTATTTTCCTTCCCTTCCTTCCCTGAAAATATTATTGGAGTTATAAAACTTAAAAAATATTGTACAGGGTTGCTAAAAACTTAGAAATTCTAAAATTTCCTAAACTACCCATAAGTTTAGTTTTAGAACAAAACGCCATAAGAGAATTATTCTAGAGGTGTGATAAAATACTACATGTCATAAAGAAATTCAAATCTGAATGCAATCTACGGGGTATACAAAAAGTTTTATGTAACAATATCGTATAAAATATCAACTAAGAATGAACAATGAACAAATTAAACTTTTACGTGAGCCCGTTCCATACAAATTATGGTTCTTATACTGAACTCTGACATTGCCGCTCTTACCATAGCTGGCGTAATTTCTTATACACACTGCCTACTGACTGTTTCCAGGTGAGCGACGTTTCGGAACGGCCTGTGAAGATAAACCTTTTCTTTTAACAGTCCTCAAAGGAAAAAATCCGACGGGATTAGGTCAGGAGACCTAGCTGCCAACTGGATTGCAGAATACCTTCCTATCCAGAGAAACTATCTGTGTACTATGACATGGTGCTCCGTCGTGTTGGTACCAAAGTGATATTTAATGGCAATTCTTTAACAAATTCAAACAATTGGGTATTTAAAAAAATTGAAGTAAGTTTGGCTTGTCAAATTTTCACGAAAGAAATACGGCACTACTATTTGGTTATACAAAATACCGCACCAAACTTTTGTTTTAAATGAGTATTGATTGCGACACTCTATGACAAAATTAAGATTTTCGCCACACAGCCAGCGGCAATTCTGTGAGCCTACGATTCCGTTTGACGTAAATGTCGCCTCATCGATAAATAATAATATACAGCTTCTCCTTGGAACCATGCACTGAATACGAAACGAACTTCAAAAATCCCTAGGTGAAAGTGTATGGATATATCTAGGTTTGTAATGATAGAATTTATTTGCTCGTAAAATCGTACTGACTGTTGACTTTGTTACGTTATCCGGAAGTAATTTTGATATTTTTCTCACCGAGACTTCAGGATTTTCAACGACCGCTTGCAAAACTTGCATTTGATTTTCTTCGGTAGTAGACCAGGTTGGGTATTTTCTTTTAAACGTATCAGCAGACCCAGTGGATTTAAACTTGGTCATGACAGTTGCAATAGTAACATAGCTTATTTGTTTATCTGGATGTCTATTATAAAAAATTTCAACCGATTCACGACATGTTTTATAATGATCTCCAACAATTAACACAATTTCGGTTTTTTCCTGTTTTGTTAATTTAACTACCATGATGAAAATAACAGAAAAATATTCAATGTAATAAAATAACCAAACACTTTAATTATCTACTGTCAGTACAATGCAAGATTATGTTTCCGTAACAACAGCATGTTCAATTCTTTTTTCATTCTACTCAGTTTTTTTAGTAATTAGAGTAAGGGTAAAACGTTACATGTTCTGTTACTAGAAAGGTACTTCCGAATGTCTTTATGAAATTTAGTATTTTATTATACCTCGGAATACTCAGAATAATCCTCTTATGGCATTTTGCTTTAAAACTAAACTTATGAGTAGTTTTCTCTTCAGGCCATTTTAGATTTTCTAAGTTTTTGGCAACCCTGTACAATATTTTTTGAATTTTATAATGTCAATTATATTTTCGGAGGAAGCAGAACTTTTTATGAAGAGTAACATTTTTCATAAAAAGAAAAATGAAAAGTTTTTTTCAGGAGACACTGTATATGAATTGCAACAGACCTATCTGCATAGATGCAGTAGAAAAGGCGAATAAAATCATAATCCAGCTGTTTAAACAACAATAAAAATTAGTCCTAGATATTTGATTTTTGTATCAGAAAGAATAAATTTTCTAATTATTTCAAGTCGTAGTAATAGATTTTGGCAAGATATCAGTTTGAAAAATAACAGGTTAGTGTAACGTTTCATTTCAAAACTTACTTAATCATTTAAGATTTAAATAAGTGGGAAATTATGTTCAACATTATAGACCATTTACAACTTAATTCATAAAGTGTATCCTATATTTTATAGATAATTCCAATTAATTCTAGGTTTTACTTTAGAATATTACAAAAATTGAGTATCATAATATGCAAATTAAGACTTGGTCGGTTAGATAGTTTCCTACAAAAATTTATTCATTTCATCCTTTACATTATCGAGCACTATGCTACGTTTTTCATCAAACTAAATTTTAAGATAGAGTTAACAGCATATACTGTAAACGGGAATCAAATTAGTTTGAATCCAGTATCATTTCCGACTTATTTTTCGGAAAAGCTTTTATTCTTGTTCAAGCCAGGTTGACAATGTCGACTCAATTGAATTATTTAACTAAAAGTGATGAACAAATAACCACAAATAGATAAAAGGTTGGTGAAGCTCTTCCATCAATATCCTTATATGGTTTACTAATGATTCTTTAAAAACTAGCACCATAAAATATGTATAATGTTAATAAGACTTATGAATGATTTATGACAATCAAATAAATAACCGGCCGTTATAAACAATTTGTTTTACTTCCTAATTTCAACATTTTAATATTAAAAAGCTGATTTAGTTTCCTATCACCTTGGTGGTAAACTTACTGTCATATTACCCTTTATAAGGATGGGGGAGTTGTTGACTTACGAAAGATTTAAATCGCGATGTCTTCTGAATAATTGAATATGCTTAAGCTTATTTTAAAGGGAATTTCAAGATGTTCTAAGATTCGGATCGAGTGACACTTCCTAATTTTTCACTTTTTGTAACGATTACATTGTTTGCTAATTTTTTATATTTTTTTATGGAAGGCTGTACTTCTCTTACGAGAAACAAATATTAATAAAAGACGTTCTGGTGAAAACCGCACATCGATATTATTTTTTAACCTATTTTCAAATATGTGAATTATTACGTATTTTTTGAGTGAAATGATTAATAACGAGGATATCGGAGTGAAACTAAAATCTCCAGGGGTGTCCTTAAACCCTTGAAGTTTAGAGTGAAATGACACAAAAAAACCAACTGGCCAAAAAAGCCGTGCTTTTTGTATTACAAAATTACAGAAATTTCGGTACAGATGCCGGTTTTGCTTGTTGGTAATTGTGTCTCGTAATTAGCCAACTTGCCAACTCAACCACAATTTAGCCAACTGCTAAAGATATTAGGGAGAGGGGCACAGCCCCTCTTCGTAGTGATGCCCTTGATAATCTCGGTTTTGGTAATGTACACAAATCACCTCATATCTGCGATGTGAAGATCAGCCAAATACAAGATATGGCGGTTAACCTTAAAATTGCATCTAATTATCAAGGTCATATTTTTTGACGAAGAAAAAAATAACTTATACCATGAATAAACGATTGTACACTCGGTACAATCGATATAGAGCTAGAATAACTTAAGATAAATGACAAAATTTCTCTTTTTTTTTTAATATTATATATCGAAGGCTATAGTGAGTAGATTAACTCACATATATGTAATTTTCTTAAATATCTATCTCAATCATTTTAAAGTTAATTATTTTAATGAGTTTAAAAACAAGTCAAAAAAATCTTTATAGTTCTAATCGCAATAGTAATCGATTACATTTGAAAAAACATTGTACATGGCTGCAAACCATTTTATATTTGTCAAACTAACATCAATTTTCTATTCGTTTCCATTAGCGCTGAGAAGTCCCCACAAGATGTCTTAAAAAACTTAACGTAAATGACAAAATTTGTTATTTTTGCTTAAAAAATATTTTTTTTATAAAATAATGTGTAATATAAATGCCACACTTTGAATTTTCAAATAAGTGTCAATTGAAACTAATGTGCTGTAGATCAAAGTCTTTTTCCTTAAAAATGGAAAAAGCAGAGATATTAAAAAAATACCAACAACGAAAGTGTGTTATCACTCGAGTGCGTCATTGTAACTGGTCACGTCTACACGGTGTTAAGAATTTTTTAAGAAAGTTACATCAAACTTCTGATTTGCCCTGTAAAATGTATCAGTTATAACATCATATTCCAGGTGCAACACACTTGCAGCCCTATTTTTAATCACTCTGATTTCTACATTTTTCAAGATTGTAGCTAGATATATAGCACATTATATTTGCATTGCACTTTATGAAAAAATCAACGTATTGCATTTTCAACGACACACAATATATGTATCATAAGCTATAGTAGGCAGGTTAGTTTACATTTTAACACATACAATGTTCGTAAATATTTTCAGTATTTTGGTTAAATTTTCTTTATAACTTGGTTAATTGGTCTTTATCAAACTTATTTTATAATATACTATTAATAAAATTATTAGAAGTTGTTTAAACTCAATAACTGGAGCTCGATTTTCCTTAGCACTGTGCTTAACAACCTTAGCTTTTCTGTACCTACTATTTGCAACCGTAACCAAGTGAAAAGTAATCCCTAATCATGATAGACACGGTTTACATACTATGAATGTAAACGAAGCATAACTGACTCCACCCTAATGACTAATCCACAGTGACTACTACCAAAGACCCATAATATACTTTGAATAAACACTCCATCAAATACAAATAAATTAGCCACTTCAATGGCTTGAGTCATCAGTTAATTAGAACGCACACCATAATATTTAGCTCGGGGTTGCCAGAAGCGTGACTTGTTTAGAAATGCAATATAAAAATTGTTCCTTAAAGACAACTAGGATTGCCAGGTAACTAAAAGAGGTAAAAAAAAAGGTAAATAAAAGACTTTAACTAGCTGATCGGATGAGTGTATCATGGATTGGCAATTCGACGCGGAAATCTCTCGATAGATCTCAACTATAGGTAATATAATGCAAAGTGGGATTTTTCTTTTATTTTAGATCACTATGATCGCCTATTCAGAGTATAAGCTGTCTTCGGTACTAAATTAGAAAGCTTGAACATTTTGCCTAGTGCAGGTAACGGTTTTATTACTAGGACAAAGCCATAGTAGGTATATGGTGTTCCTAAGCATTAAGAGTTTAGTCTTGATAGCGGTCATCGAAAGTAGAAACTCAAACTGAGTATAACTTTTAAACGTCGTATACCACTTTCATACAAAGTGAGAATTTTTGACGCAGTGGTAAGGTTTTAACGGATGAACTGTATATTATTCTTTTATAGGTCAGAGAATATTGGAAACAACAAAAAGATCAGCGATGGTATTTTGCAAAACTATATTCAAATTTAAGAACTGTTTTGTATTAGTGGCAAATTAGCTACACTAGTCTATAAGTAACATCTCAAAGCATCAGCGCCGTATTTGGTTCTAATACCCCCGGAAATTAATTTATATATACCTCCGCAGGAAACTCGTGAGAAAAAGTGACGATCAAATAAAAAGGTGTTTATTTTCATATAATACAAGTGGTTTATATAGAAATTTGGTCCGGAGAGAAAGTCTAAGCCATAGAGATATAGAATTATAAAGTGGGAGAGTGTTTTCAGCATATAGCGATCTTGAAATGTAAAGATAATTAGAAACTAAAAATTTATTTTTTGTATGATATACTTTCTAGGAAAGAGAAGTTAATACACTGAGTTTGTCAGGAGATATTTTATTTTTCAATTAATCTGCCAACGTTCCATGCATCGACGTTAATTTGTGAGTTTACGTCGACTGACAATTTTGTCAAACTTCAGACTTTCTGACGATCTTATCTAAATTTCTGTGAGTTCTTAAAAAAGTTTGAATATTTTAAGTGATTTTTCAAAAGTTTTATAATATACCGAGGCGGAAAATTAGTAAAAATGGTAAAATACTAAATAGTTTGTAGAGTTAAGTTTAAAAAAGGTGATTTTATAGGTACGTTTGCCGCGTGCAGTCCGCGGAGTTTTTTTATATGTAAGAAAAATAAGATAAAGCATCATTAACGACCAAACAAATATACTTCTTTTTATATAGCTACCAATTAAATACACATTTGAGAATATTTTAGTATAATGTCTAGAATATAACCAGAAAAGGTTTTTACTAGGGTGATCCCTCGGGTGATTCATAGTTTCAATTCAATATTTTTTTAAATTGTATGGTATTTTATTTTCTTATACAATTTAATATACACATCTAAGTGTGTATATTGAAAATACACATCTAAGTATGTGTATTAAAAACTTTTAGCGTAAATTTCCTATCAGTATTAAAATATGTGACCTATAGTTTTACTGTAAGTCTTACGATCTTAAAATTATAGTCTGGTGTGAGAAAATTGGGATAACAGTAAAATATATTTAGTATTATTGAAATAAATTATTTAAAAAGTGTTGTACTTTTTTTTAGGGCGTATTCCGTAACCGGTGAATACGGAACACGAAACCGAAATCAATATTGGAAACGGACTACGGCCTTAGATAATAATAAAATAAAATAATTGTTTCCGTTTAAACGATAGATAATGGATCATATATATTTTTAAAGAATGAGTCCTGTATATTGGAAGCGTGGGAACTTATTAGGTCGGATAAAAATAGCTGATTTAGATTTTTGATTTCCTAGATCTTGACCAAATTTAGCGAAAATCGTTGGCCATTTGCTCGAGCTGGCAAACATTGCACAAAACACAACGTATTGCACACGCTCACCAAATTAATGAGAAAATGAGGGTTTCTCTAGTCCAAAACGGATAGAACTTAGGTTTTCAGAAAACGTTTTCTTACTATTCGTATTTTATTTTCCAGCCACGACTTTCTGGCGTGAAAAAGTAATATATATTAGTTGTTGCGTAGTATATGCAGGAGTAAAGCGTGCTTAACTATTTATAATTTAATAATATGAAAATTTCGAATATACTGATCCAAATATCATAGATTAGATATTAATTATTTGTATGCACGCCATTGGAACAATTACCATTATTTGTTTACTAACCTCTATCCCACGTGAAATCCTCTACGTCGTTTCACGTATCCTCTTTATGTTGGTTGAAAACAATTCTTATGGAAACACAATATTTTTGTTGTGATAGAAAAAAGTCTTCAGTTTCCTTATAAAGTTATTAAGTAAATCCGGTGATGCGAAGCTTTATTGGTACCCAGCAGAGAAGTGATTTAAAAGATTGTTACGATTGATCGTCCGAAGTAGTTAATAAAAGTACTGGAGCCATATTCATTTTTTCATTATCTAATATTAGAACACTGCTTGTGGCGTTTCTCAGTCACCTTCTATTGCAAGTCAACGAAAGGGCAAATATATTTATTTTTCGCGTTTACGTTTACTACACTGTCCTACGCACAAAGGAAAAATATATTAATCTAATAATAATAATAATAAATGCTTTATTTAACAATTCTGTTCTTTCCGATACCATAACTATCGAATTCCGGGTACACAAAAATCTCATTAAAAAGCTTAATTGCAAAAGCCTTTATACTGACAGCAAAAAAGGATTGCTTTAAAAGAACGCAATATCGCAAAAAATCGAACTAGCAGCATTTAACAAAAAAGACGAAAGAGATGAAAACCCGTCTCCATCAGTGGAGCGTGATCCGACGATGCAATTTCCCGAAGGCTTGCTGCAATCCCATAAAACGAACGGCGGCTCCGTATTATCCTGGTTTTTGCCATGCAATTCCCGAAATGGCTCCGGGAGGGATGGCGCGTCTATCTATACAGTGCGCAAAAAGAAAGTGTCCTGTAGATTTTTTATGTGGAAGAAACTTCAGCTTGAATATATCCATAATGACTTTCGTACGCTAAAATAAAGAGATATGCAAATTATAGTGCTTGGCCCTCCAAGTGAAACGCGTTAACTATCTACAGCTACTACAAAATGTAAAATTTATTTGAACTTGAAGATTCTAATTTCTTTTCCTTTGGATCATTTCGATTTTATTTACTTTTGTATGTTATCTGCATATTATATAATATTAAGTATTAAAATCGATGTAACAACCCGTTAATTTTTTTGCGATATGTTTGTATTTTTTTAGTCTTAGGTAATTTTTAAGAGATTGGTTTCTTGAATAAATAGAGTGGATATGGATCGTCTAGTTTCTCCAATATAGACGTCACCACAGGATTAAGGCATTGCATAAACTCTTTCTGTTTGAAAAGAAATAATATCCTTTAACGACCCAAAACATATACAATTTTCAAGGGTGTGTTGCAAATTGTACCTATGTTGGACTGGCGAAGTAACCTTGCAATCGTGTCTGTGATTCCGTATATAAATGGAACAACTACATTTTCTGTTGGTGATTTCTTATTAATTTTCTGTCGTGGAGTACGATTATCATATTTTCAAAATGACCATCTAATATCCTCAGTGAAATAATCTTTTGTCTTAAAGCTTGGGTCTGTTTCTCTCTTTACGATTGTAAAGAATTTTAGACACAAATCCCCAGGGCTCTGTAAACCAAGAAATAATAACTGATTGGTTCTCTACCGCATGTTATATTAAATTTGGATTTAGGTACATCTCCGCATGTGTTGGTTTTCTGTATACAGAATGTCCTAAGAAACCATCTTCGTTTAGAAGGAGACTTGCGCCTTCTAATTCAATTTCTGTAGCAAATTTATATTAGGGTGTTGCTGGTTCAGATCATCAAGAAACACGGAGAGATTTTCTGGACCGTGAGACCATATGACAAAATTTTACTGACTATAGGCTTACGGAACATGAACGCTGTATTTGAAAGAAACAAATTGCACAATCTCGGAATTCTATAAACAAAAATTAGAGAATCTATTGGAATGTACAATTGGCCACAGCCGTGAAAGCTTCGTTTTGGGAACAACGTCCATCAAAAGTGTAAACAACTGTACGGACAAAACAGATTTTCTGGAGAACATACAAATACACTGAATAAAACTTCTATCATTTTAAATTGCACTACATTACATCATGATAATTGTTTCGATACACAGTTTCTTCTTCTTCATTCAGTTTTAGGGCCAACCCTATATTAGGAAAATAACAAGCTTACTCAAAACAAAATGAAGAAATCACGGGATTGAAGTGTGGTTCGTATCCCAAAATGTATATTGGTCAAACCGGTAACTAGTATATATATATACCTACACACACATATATATATATATATATATATATATATATATATATATATATATATATATATATATATATATATATATATATATATATATATATATATATATATATATATATATATATATATATATATATATATATATATATATATATATATATATATATATATATATATATATATATATATATATATATATATATATATATACCTACATATATAGATAAACAGATAACTTACTTAAAGTACAACTTCCTCTTCCTACTTGTACTTTTGAGGATCACAGGCTAGATCCTTAAATTTCGGTTGGCATTATCTCGAGCTGGGACAACGACGCGACGCTCCTCGGCGATATCGTCTAATTGATCGCAACTTTGTGTCCTTTGGGATGCACCAGAACTGAGTGACGGAGAGGAAAAGGATAAACGGATAATAAATATCATTATACTATAGCGTCACTGTTCTTTGTCTTTGCCTTTGTCCTTAAAACAGTAGCAGCGTAGTGTTTTTATTTGGTATACTTGATACTGTGGTTAATTTATTTTTTGAATGTATACGTTATTTTTCTTTGTATACATTTTTGCTATTGCATACGTGTATATGAAAAAATAAAGTGTAGGATTTTGTAAGAGACAATGGTAATGATATGGATATAAGAGCGAAATATTAGTTCAGGATCTAACAAGTTAAAAAATCTGCCTTTTTGCCGAAAATAAGCCACTTTACTTGCTTAAAAAAACAGCTTTACTTACCCAAAAAAAAAACATTATTTTTTCAGAACACACCAAGCTCCCTGTGTTGGGTTCAAAATAGTGACAATTTTGTTAGAAACCTGTTCTGAAAATTTATGTAACGGCAGATGTGAGATATTAGCATCAATTTTAAGTTAGCCAAGTTCAAAAATACGAGGGGTAAACCGCTGAGGAATTACAGTGTACAAATTCTAGGAAGTACTGAGAATTGCAAAGCAATTAGAGGGCAGTACTAGGAATTAGTAGGCATTAGTAGGCATTACTAGGAATTAGTGGGCAATACTGGGCATTGGCAAGGAATTAGTGGGCACTACTAGCAATTTTTGGAAATAAGTAGGCATTACTATGGGAATTTCGGCCATATTACGTTTTGCGTTGATGTCGGACATGCGTTATTAGATATTGGATTTGGATATACATATTTGTAATTACGGTCGATCTGACAACACCGAGGACGACACCCACTTGAGGATAATGTGTACTTGCCAGTCTTTATCTAACAGGCACCTGTAAGAGTATCCATGCATGGTTCTTTCGTGGCTTTTTTCTTTGTAGACCGATCCAGATAGCATTGTTCTGCTTATTTATTTTATAATAGAGAAGCCAGTAGAGAAGGCTACTTATAAATTATTTTAATTAATTTTGGCGAGTGTCTTGTTCCGTAATGTTTTAAGGATAAAACTCGTCGTGAACAAGCAGGTCGAAATCTACGACGTAATTATTTCAAGAATTTAAATTACGGTCGTTATTATTTAAACAGTTTTATCTTCGTTAAATAAATGACAGTTACAACTTCGGATAGCTAGTAGATTAAAAAAAGTTAAGAACACATTTCATTTATATTTGAAAAGGTAGAAAAATACACTGGCTGGCATACAACTTAGAATAACTATAATGCATCCTAATAAAATATATGTATAAATTTAAAAACAGCATTATGATTAATATTATTTTTTTTACTCTGTTGTCAGGTTCGTTGTAGTCCCTCTAGCTCCGTGTTAGTCCATTTCAAGGTTCCGAAACTGTAGATCGGCACGAGCACAGCATAGGTGTTAATTGCTATAATGAGATTTCCGACGTTCAGTTCTGTCTTTAGAAGAGCTCGCACTCTTTAAACGTACTGATCTTTCATCTTGGTCTTCCCTTGCTTATCCTGGAGCAGTCTAGCTTGTTGGAATCCTAGGTATTTAAAGTTTAACGCTTTACATTTGTCCACTCCAAATTCCATATGGATATCTTTCGAAAAGGTGTATGTCACATCAATAAGCTTTTTTAGTTGGTAATGGTTTCCACCATACATCTTAATATATCCATAAACAGAAGGTGGGATATGGTTCAGGAATCGTCTCTATTGGATTTGTTGTTGATGTCATGTCTTGTATCGTTGAGCAACATGGAGAGGGGGTTCATCTTTAAACAGAACCAAAGTGGAATTAATGAGTCTCCTTGGTAAATTCTCCTATTGATGTGTATCTCATCGGTGGTAAGAGATTGATCGCTATTATAGATACTCAGGTTCGTTCTACACTGGTGCTTCATTGTTGCCAGGAAACTGATGATCAAACACCTTTTTATAGTCTATAAAAGTAGTGTGTATGTTGCGTTGTTTTTTCTGTGGCTGCTTAAGTATCACAGAGTCGATGATAAGTTGTTCTTTGCATCCTTGATAGTTTCGAATGCATCCCTTCTGTTCCTCGGCTAAAAGGTTATGACTGTTAACATGATGATACGATTTGCAATGCATCCTGTTAAGATCTTGTACATGGTGGGTAAATAGGTGATGAGCCTGTACTGGGACGGGTCTCCTGTCCTATTGTTTTGGGTAGCATAGTTGTAGTATTTTAGTCAAATGACGGGCCATGACTTCATGGAGGACCTCAATTATCTTATACCAGAAATTTTGAATATGATCAACTTCTGGCGACTTTCAGTTGCTCGTTCCCTTAATAAAGCTGCTAACTTCCTCCTTGGTGATAGAGTCAAATTCCATTAGTTTAATTTTTGGTGTTATTGATATCTTGATATAACTGTCTTTGGTTGGTGTCCCTCTTTGATTATTTGTTGTAACTCTGCAGACATTTCGCTTTAGCTTTTAGTTTCTGGTTTAGTTTATCCTAATACTCATCTAGTTTTTGTTGATAGTTGGGATCGGTGGGTTTTCCTAAATATCTTCTTAATGCGCGTTTAAAGTCTGCTGGAGGGGTGTTCACTCTTCCGAAATTCTGTAAACTTTCCTAGTTCCTGTCTCAAATCATCTCAAGTTGTTTCTGCGATATGGGTTTTTGTTGGTGTGTAGCTTTGCCTGTTTTTTTCTCGGAATGCACTTGTTGTTTGACAGCGACTAAAGAGCAGTAGATGAGTGTGTGGACCTTCTCAAGGGTGTCATACTCCAAACTAAACTCTGCTAGTATAGTGCTGAAAATCTTGAGAATGCTGTGAGTCTCCCGATTAGTTCTAAGTTCCGGGAGCTTTGGTCTTTGAGTTGGATCTAGGCCGTTAAACTCAGCAACAGCTTTATGCAGTTTGTTGTATACTTATATTTTTCCATGGTCCTGGGTGTTGTTAGCTCTGTCAATGACGTCTTGTTCTGTAGATTCGACTTCGCCTATATTTACTTCATTTCGTACCTCCTCCTCGGGTTCTTCCGTTGTGGACGGAGCTATGGGCAAGTTCAAGCTGCACCTTTCCTTTAAGTTGTTCCTTCTTATTATTATTATCATAATTATTATTATCATTATTATTTTATTATTATATTATTTTATCGATACTGCAAATATGTAACTTAGGTTTTTAGCTACAAGAAAAATGATAAGAATTGTTGCTATAAAAGTGCGCAACTGTTCAGAAATTAGAGTTCAGGATCTCGCCGGCAAAAATACAACTGATTAATAATATCTCGTAAATTCTTGGATAGCTTAATTGCGCGAGGACAAATATTTTTTTTCTACAGACATTTTTAATAATGGTGGATGCCCCGCCACCGCTGATTGCAAATTATTCAGGTCTGTCAGACTGGAAAATTGGAAAATATATTTTGTAGAACAATATGAAAATTGAATTCTAGGTATTTTGATTAAGCAATTATATAAAATCAGCTAGTTATCTATAAACTGAAATAAGTTATGATTATGACAAAAGTCATAAAATGCCAAAATAATAACTTTTTACATTTTATAGATTAGCAGGTGATTTTTTCATGATTGCTAATTAAAATACCTAGAATCCAATTTTAACTTTGTCCTACAAAATACATTTTCCAATTTTCCTATCGAAAAATGTTAGCTACACAAGAACTCGTATAAGAAGTTCTTAGGTAGTTACATTTTTGCTGGCGCATTATTATACTTGTTTAAAAAATGAATGTGATTATCTACCTCAAACTAATCACTGGAAATTTTCTGTGTAATTTATCTGTTTTTTTCGACAAGATTTGTAATGCTTAAGTCGATTTCAAAATCCAAAATATTTTCTTACTTTGCGTGAAGTTCTTTTATAACATTTAAATGTGTTGGAGCAACCAATAATTGAGCATTTTCAATAAACTTGTTTGTTCCTTTCGAGTCCTTCCTTTCATATATATCTACGATAAAAACGGTAATAAATAATTATGATTTTTTTTATCAACAGTAAACCAAGCAGAACACATTTTTTGTTTTTCTTTATTTTTCGTCTATTAGGCTTCTCTCTAATATCCTAGAAAAATACTTTTATAGTTTAAACATTTAAACTAAAACGCAAAAGTCGAGGCAAAAGTACAATAATAATATATGTAATTACAGTTAGTTACTACGAGTCAAATATTAAACTAGCAGGATTTTGGTAAAGCTTTTTTTAAATTATTTGCTATTATTGATATTAAAGGTGCATATTGTATGCAAGAATTGAATTATATTTGGTAATAAACTCGTAAGCTATTATAACATAAACCGAAAGACAATTAAACATTATTCTATTTGTCTTTGACTTGTATATTAAAAATTCCTTGGGTTACATATGCTAAATAACTCACCTGTATAATAAGTAACTATTTCAGCATTATATCTGTGAATATTATAGTTTTAGCCACTTTTGTTAGGCATTACAAGGTATTACGAAGAAGGTATTACTGGGAATTTAGGTGCATTACTAGGAATTACTGAGGTATTATAGTGAATTAGCGGGAATTAGTAGGCATTGGTGGGAATTTACTAAGGAACTATGGGCATTAGTTAAAAAGCATTGGAGTAATGCCCAAAATGTACACAATTTAGATCAGCGGTTTGCCCCATGCAAAAATATTACAAATATTGCATAAAGCTGCAATATTCGGTTTGGCATCAGTTAAGTGTAATAAAAACACTGTTGGGCGAGTTGTAGATCAAGTTATTTTATTTTTAAAAAATGAAAGAAAAACAATTATTTTTCTAAATTATTTTAAGAGATTTATTAAAAAAGCAATCAACCAACCAAAAATCACTCGAAACTTACAATCACATTTTCATATAATTTTTATCTTTTTTAAGCGATTCAAGATATATACATTTTTTTTGGGTTTTGTTCTGCTTCTTGGTCTATGCCAGAAGTATTCTGCGAGGTTTCCAGCGACGACTCATATATATATATATATATATATATATATATATATATATATATATATATAAATGTATTTACAAAAAGGATTTCTTGGATTTAGGTCGTATTATGTTAATCAAATTAGATCACAACAGCTTTGAATAATTTTTTGCTTGACGTTTCGACTGTTTATAAACCTTTTTGAAAACTCTTAGATGTAGCCTTAGTCTCTATAATAAAATTTCAATACTAAATAAGGATTTTCACTTTAACATATAACAATTTACACACTACAACCGATTAATATAAAATTATTTTCAATACTTATATCAATATATTATAGCGCATCATATTTAAAATATAGTTTAAGAAACTCTTGCTAGCAAGCAACTTAGCAAGAATAAATAGGTGTCGACTTGTTTTCAGCCGATGCATGCGTATAGGGAGAAGTTATGTAAATCCAGAAGGGTAAGTATTTCATAATATAAATAGTGTAGAGATATCCCTAATTCCCATTCCTTGGCCAGAGTTAGTCTGACGGTTACTCGGGCTTAAAACTTTGATGATGGATTCAGGGCATCAGATTTCCAAAAAGTATTAGAAACTATGTATGGTAGAAGAATATTAGCAACATTCAGGGAAGGAAGAAAAGGTGTTTGGCTATATATATATATATATATATATATATATATATATATATATATATATATATATATATATATATATATATATATATATATATATATATATATATATATATATATATATATATATATATATATATATATATATATATATATATATATATATATATATATATATATTTAACTAATATATATATATATATATATATATATATATATATATATATATATATATATATATATATATATATATATATAAGAAGCAAAAATATAATTTTTGCATGTAAGCGGCCTATGACAAGATATTGCTTTCGATTGTGTTACAGGGTACCCCTCCTGCGATCGATTTCTGAGCCTTTACGCTCATCAAGCAGGCTTGTACCTAAGGAGATCTCAATTAAGGGATCATCGATGTGACACAATCAGAAACGAAAACGTCTATGTAAGTGGAATAGTTCCACGTGCAAATCATAACACTTGGCGCCACCTATTGAGGCTCTAAATATATATTGTATTGTTGTACATATTACTCCGTCGAGGGGTAAATCAAAATGACGTATAGGGGAGAGGTCCGTTTTGAATGGGTGATAAATTTGGGTTAGACAGATTTTATTTACGGTAAAAAAAAGCATCGCACAGGCATTCTATTCCCTCCGGAGGAGGAAACTCTCTAGTAATCAGTACTGGCAACTTAACAAAAATAAACATGTGTTGACTTGGTTGGTTATATATATATATATATATATATATATATATATATATATATATATATATATATATATATATATATATATATATATATATATATATATATATATATATATATATATATATATATATATATTACCAATATTTAAAGAATAGGAAAGACAGGTATGTGGCTTTCTTTGCGCTTCAAAACATAAACATTCCTATAGTCAATCAAATATAAGAAAAAGCTACTCCTTGTCTACAGAGATCCGAAGAAGACAGCTGCGGTTCAAGAAACAAACGAAGTAGAACATAGTCATGTAGTGTTTAGTCTTTAAACTTTAAACTTTGTGAGATAAGTGTAACAATTAACGATTTTCGAATGATAAACAATTTTTCCAATTTACGATTATAAAAAATATATACTTGACTGACTTCATACATTTTTTCTATGTTTTATGTAAGGTTACTGTAAGTGTGTTTATACGTATTATATTGTCAATCGATAAATATTGGGTTGGGAAAGCTGACAATCTGTTGGAAAAATTGTAACAATTTCTTTTAGGACGGTCCTTGGCTTAAATTGGAAAATATACAAGTATACTTGAAATTTGGGTTTTATCTATATGAAGACTTTATTCAATACCTATATAACGGCATAAATCTATATAAAAACGCTTATTTTGCCTTGAGATATGAATTAAAGTAGTTTGTTCTTCAAAAAGGTTAGCGTATCTGATTTTGTGGTGACCCAATCAAGTTACTAAGAAAAAATACAGAAAGAAAGGACTTAGAGATTAGAGGTAATAGCAACCCCGCTGTAAGGAGAATGGCACATTCATTTTATATTAAGAATGAAATATCTACCTTGCATAAGACACTGGCTGTGGTCTGAAAGTACTAAAACAATGGCAGGGTAGAAAGTTCTAATGAAAATTAACTTAGGTTACAAAAACACTGCAAAGTGAAAGTACCTGTTGGTGAAAAAAGAGGAGATTATTTGCTGGCAAAATTTAAGAGCTGTACGAAAGTGTCGAAAGGAAAATCTAAATATCTATTACCTATGCGAAATGTAGGTAAATGAGGGATACGCAGTTGGTAAAATATTGCTATAGAGAAGGAATTTGAAGAAGTGGTTTACTAGCACTTCAGTCCAAGAAAACTTGTGATGACGGTGAAAACGGTTCTTTTTAGGGCCAAAATATTCATATTAGAGAGAGAGAAATTTTTACTTGCCTATAGAAATGCTACTGGCTTATCATTTTGCTTTAGAAATAATAAATTGTATTCCTGTGCAAATTAGTTTTGGCCTATCTGGTGTCAGCCATAAACCAACATAAACAACTGAGTATTTGTAAAAATATATTAGAATTATTGAAATAATTTTTAGTTTTCCGTTCTGTAAAAGATAAGCTTTCTCGATTTAACATAATTTACAACTCTCCTGCCTTTTTGAAATTAGGTTTATTAGAAGTAAGAAAACGAAGTTGGGTTTTTTGGTGGCAATTTTTTTAAATTTTACTGGATAATATATAGAACTTGCAAGTCAACCTATCATCTAGTTCGGTAAATTAATTTTGGATTAACAAAATTTAGGCGAAAGCAGAATTTGAAACGCAGTAGCAACTGTATAATGATAATCTATAATATTTTTATCAGGCAAATGTTAAAACACAGGAGTCTATTGGAGGTCGAGTTCTGACATTAGCAAACATAGCTGCTTTCAAAACCCTCTTTATTGATTTGGTATTATATACTCCACAAATTACTAAAGTACCATAGGGCTAAATATAAGTAAATGAGTTTATTTATTTGCCAAGACAAGTAAAACACAATACATGCGTGCGTCTTAATGAAAATTTAAATTTGTTAAATTAATAATTAAAATCTATTATACGAAATATGTCGCTAGTACGCTATTTCAATTAGCAATGCGGTTTAAAAATATTACATCAATGTAACTAAAATCTGAACTGAGCTCTTAGTCTAGACTAGGGTAAACATCCTCAAGGAGGATTAACATCAGTGCGCGAACCATAATTTGGGTATGAATTATGTCAGCAGATTAACGTAGAATATACGCAGGACGTAGATGTGCGATAAACTCCTAAATACTGTAAAAAAAATTATCTTAATAGATTTTTTCAAATTATAGAGTCAACTAATATATAAATCATTATATTCTGCATATTTAATAGCTACGTCTACAACGAACGCTTCAAGTATATAGCAAAGGAACCAATATAAAAAAAGTATGTGTATAGAAAATATATCAAAAATTTGTTAGCAAAAATTTCTGGATTTTTCGCTACCATTCCGGAAAATCGACCAATAGAATTACCTATTATTACTATTATTAAGTTTAATCATCCTTCCGGGATGCATACTAACACATAAATATTACGACACTAAGGTGCCAATTTAAAATTTTGTCATATTTCTTTTTACAGATCCTCCTCGGTTTGGACACCCTCGCCTTTGAAGATATCCGAAGGTAAACAGAATGTGTATGTTTCAGATAAAAGCCTGCATAGCGTAATGATTAAAGAAGAAAATTTCAGTCTAATAGTCTGCGATTCGATCTTTTTTTTTGTTTTAGCACCATAGTTTAAATTTTTATTACAATGTAGAAAACAGTTTTTGGTACGGTTTGTTCTGTATATTTTGTTACAGAGGTGGATTGATCTTAAGCGCTGGAGTGCAACAGCGCGAGGGCACATTATTAAATCCATAACACAAAAATGAGAAAAAAAAAATATTAATAAAAATATTATTTATTTTTTACATCACAAAAAAAACTATCAAGAAGTACGCGAACTCTACGAAATGCATACCCTAGCATCTTACTATATGAGAATACCCAAACCGAGGAGCATATGCGAAGATATTTAACTTAAGCTTCTTGCTTTCTGCACTGTTGAGTTCATATGAAAAACAGAACATAAAAATAATATAAAAACTAAAGAATTTAAAATAAACGAGTAAGACCCCGTCGAAATTCGACGGACACTATAATTTTAAAATTTACACTTAAAAATCAAGAGTGGCAACCCGTCAAGATATGAATATTTATAAATCACTTTTCTTCGAGCTTTGTAAACATTTTTAGTGGCATATAGATAGAGAGAAACCAAATAGACTAACCTAGTACAAGAAAACGAAAACTACACAACAGTAATAAATTAGAAACATTAACTTTTTATAATCTCCCTACCTAAGTGTATGGCATACTCTTAGGAGCGTACAAGGGAGGTCAAAGTAATCCTGGTTTTTTTATAGAAAAAATTCCTTTAGTGTCCCTTAAAAGAAATACAGGACCCAAAACGATTAACATTTTCGGCTCTAACTGTTGTTCTGATTTGTATGGTTTAATGAAATTTTATTATTATATGTAGGTCATAAAGACTGATAAAACCATTCACTAGTAGATGTTTCACATAGTAAGGGAAGTCAGGAATGGACTTACCATCACACTCGTAGGGCGAATATTTTGACAGGTTGAAAATTTTTTAACGTCTTTCTTTAAAAAAGGTACTCTACATTTGTTGCGATAAAACTAGCCGTTTTCGAAAAAATCATGATCGAAATAATAAATCAGAATACTACAATAAAAAAATCAGAGCTGGAACTTTATATATCAGAAAAGGGATTGTTTGTCCTTGTGACTCTTTTATAGCCACATAAGTCTCATTTTCTTCAAAGCGATAGGCATGTCAAAAAATTTGTTTGGGGGCGGCTTCAGTTGTTTTTATTTCTTTAAGAAAGTGTTATTGACAACACTAGTAAATATTATCTGCTTAATTGAGTACACAAGAAAAAAGTTATTCTTATAGCGAATATGCAATTTATGGACAAGCATTCGGCAATTGTGTGGAAGCAAGAAGAAAATATTACGAAACAATTTCAAATCGACCCGAAGACCTTTTGAAAGGGTTTATAGTAGCTTAATTCAAAGAGCCAAAAAGTCAAATGATCATTTAAAAAAATGCTAAAAGCATCTATTACTAATTTATTTTAGGAAGTTTTTTGCCTCCTTATGGTGAGGAAGGGCCTCAAGGAACCCTAAGTTAGAGGAGAAAATTCTGAATGAGATTGCTGAAAATACCACCAAAAGTGTAAGAAAACTGTCAGTTAAAGTCCATGCGATAAAATAGGTTGTTCAGTAGACCCTTCGAGAACAACTGCTTATCGTGTCCAAAAAGTAAATGCTTGTCTTGATTTAGGCAAACTCCAAATTTAACTAATATTGTGTTGTTCACGAAGTCTGTTTCATTTGAGGGGTTCAAATTATGGCAACCGATTAGGTTGTCATAATTTGCATATCTGGAATGAAGAAAATCCCCGCAATAGTACAGACAAAAGACCAACCGGTTCCTAATTAACATGTGGTCGGGGATTACCGGGAATCATTTCAGTGGACCGTTCTTTTTTAAAGACAAATTAAAATGTACCTTTTATTTGCAAATCCTGCAAGCAAACTAAAACCATTTATTAGAAAATATGCTCTTGGAAATTAGAAATCAATGCTGGTGATCAATGAATAAATAAAGGCGGGAAATTAAAGAGGCTTGTATATTCATAAGCTACGGTTCCTACTGGCCGAAATATTAAATAAGGTGGCTAACCAAAATATTTAATGATTTTGAGACACATTTAGAAACAGATATGTATTCCAAAATGGAAAAAATTGAAGCAGTATTATCTAGACTTGAGAAGAAAGTTGATCAAAAAATTAGAGAAACTCGTAAAAATTGGATGCCATAAATATCGATCATAACATGTATATGATCGATATTGACGCATTATTTTTTAAGCATTAGTTTATTCCTTATAACGCCATACTTTGGTGAATAAAATCAGTTTTAGATAAACACTGGTTGTGTTTACAACACAATTGATAAATTTGGACGCCGAATGGTTAGTGAAAATGTACAATTATTGCTGGTGTCACCAGGAATTGGATTTAAGCTGACTCCAAACGGTCAATATATACAAGAAAAATCTTTAACCAATGCCGCCCAACCCATCAAGGGTAACGATGCTGTTACCAAGGATTATGTAGTTAAAAAAATTCAGAAGTTACGCCTGCAAATAGTAGAAATTGTTGACAAAGATTTTCTTAATGAGGTTCGTGGCAAAATAGATCAGCTGGAAAAAAAAATGCTAATATTGAAGTATCAAAAAAAGAAATATTTAGCAGAATGGAAAAAGATGAAATCAGATTGCACAAAATTGAGAACAAAGTTAGTCGGTTAATTTCAGCATCTAAAGTGGTAATATAATGAAATATACAGCACCACTGCAAGGGATAATGTAGGAGAAATGATCCCTAAGTCAGTATAGCTCCAATTTGCCGAGGTTTACTGCTATACGAAGATAATAAAGAACCATGATTTTACTCGATAAACCCAGTTCAATTGTATAAGTATTTAAATAAAATAAGTTTGAAGTTCATAATGTTTTTTAATCTCGCTTATACGCAACGGTATACGTCCCAATTTTAGCGATTTAGTTCGTCAGCATTTATCAAATACAGCTGATGATCAATGAATAGATAGAGGCGGGAAATTTCATGAGGCTTGTATATTCAACACAAGTTCACACCACGAAAGGCCTGATAAGAAAAAATAACGCACCATTGCAAGACAATCCTAGAATGTTATTTCAAGTACTAGAAAACATTCGATAGATAAAAATGTGTAGAGGAACAGGGCGCCCATTTCCAAAATCAGCTCAAGTGGACAAGATAAAGCAATGCTTTCACAATTTTAACACGTTTGAGTTTAAGTGCTTTTCGAAATACTAAAAATATTCAGTTTTAAATAGTTTTTGTAACTAAAGTTTTACCTGTTTCTTTAAGCTACGATCAAGCCTTTTTTGTGAGTTAACTTTCGATTTGGAAACTTATCAGAATAAATTCTTCTTGCCGCCACATAATGACCCAGTGCTTCAGTTAGATGCATTTGTGTATTAGTGGGATGCAATAATTACAAATTTTTATTATTTTAATGTAAACTAGTAGGCTCCGCAGACCTCGTTCTGCCTTTTCCGTTAGATGGAGCGATGAGTTTCCAGGGGAATTATAAGAATATGGGGTGCATTCACAACATCTTCAAGAAATGTTATTGAAGAAAACATTTTGGTTTTATAGAAAAATACGCAATAAAACAACACAAAAATTAGTGTTAAAAGGTCCTACTAGACAGGTAATTATTTAAAAAAAAAATCATGTAAACTGCTGCAGTACAACTCCCTCACGAACTTCCTGAAAAATCTGGTTTGCTTAGTGTTTTAAATATATAAATTAATTTCTATAATGTTATTTAATTCGTTATTGAGCTTAATGACATATCTCAAAATTTTGGCACAACCAATGGGGTGGCAAGTCCATTTCTGACTTACTTGACAATGTAAAACTTCTACTGAAGCAGATTTTTGAAAAGTATAAATTAATTTATAAAGTGTGAACCTTTTTTTAGTCATCGTCGCTAATTTTCTTGAGTGAAGTTGTGTTGAGTTAACAAACAAAAGGTAAGGACCTTTTTTTTTTAGTCGCGAAATAATGTATTTAAATATAGACTTCAAAATAAAAATTTACCAGTCTATCCCTGTGGAGCACTTCATTTTTGCGCAGAATTTTAAGTAAATTGGATAAATAGATTTTTGGTACTGAATTTTGTAACATTTCATTAAGACTCCTTTTTGGTCCGCCATAGTGTATTTACACAAAATCTTTACCACTTTATCCCTATATCACATTTTATTTTTGCGCAAATTTTGAAGTGAATTTGATCAGTATAAGAAACTTCTATAAGGATTTTTTTATATTTTGTGACGACGCAATTTGGTCCACCTTATTGGTTTTTATCAAAATATTACTATTTCTTCCGTTTCTCAACCTTGATTTTTCTCCAAAATTTGAAGTCAAATCGAATAAGTAGTTTTTATGGTATGCCGCATACAAGCAGAATTTCACACAGACTGACTGAAATGGGAGAACATGTTTTTCGGGGTCCAGGAACCCTAACACGCAAAGATCCATAAACATTTCGGAGGGTCATTTTTTCCCTTTTACGATGAAAATAAGAATAACCCAAAGAGTGGATGCTTTTGGTACCATGTTAGCCTTCAAATACGCCCGAGATTACATAAAATATAACCACCTCAAATGTCCACATCAACAATGAGAAGGTCTGCATGAACATTGAAAGCTTGGAGACCTGTCATATTTTTAGCTTTATGTCCAGAATACAGAAGAAACTGGTTGGAATTCAGAACAGGGCACAGCGAATTGAACATATGCTTGTTTAGTGATGTGTCACAGATCAATTTATTGTATAGTGTTGGCCTATTTATGAATCTAAACGTAAATGCCTAAATTTATATTGGCAGGGTTTTAGCGCCTGCTGTTCTACGATTTTTGAAATAAAGATAGTATGACCAGCAAAATCGACAGATATTAATATTGTTCTACATTATGGAATATGATAAAAAAGCTATAAAATGGAACGACCTAATCATCCATTTTACCTCTCATTAAGCAGGAGCCAAATGTATTTTCAGTATATGCATTAGTTACGCAAACTGAACGGAGTCTATACGACATTAATTTAAATTGTTCTATTTCATATTTGGTTTTATTTTTTAAAATGTTATTTCTAAAATGTATCAATTTGATACTTTTTATGTAAAAATATGATATAACTTGTGTATCCATTATGTCAATATTTTGCATTGTAGTTATGAAAAAGATTTTTGAGTGAATTAAGACTTGTCTCTAAATCCTCTATATTTATAACAAAGCTGGATACGAAAATAGATATAGGACAGAAACTTGAATAATCTATCAAGCTGATCATATAAAATTAGTTCATATTTGAATATTTTGGAAATGGTAATGTGTTTGATAAAATTTCGTTAAAAAACAAAATCTCATATTTCACCCTGTATACACTAAGGCGCTCGCCGCGGAAAACGTGGCAGATTATTAGTGACTGACATAGTTGAAAAACTAGTACAAAAGCTGAAAAAAAAATTGTAATATCTTGAGTAGTTAGAAACATGTGCGATCTGTGTATTTCAAAATAACTAATTTTGTGCTACCATATAACTATCCTCCCGGTTCCGGTATTCGTACCAATACCGGCATTAGCGTTAGGGCTACAGAGATGATGCCTTCGGCGCCTAACATGATAGAAACTGTAAAATGTAAACTGTATCTAAAACCAATTTCTACTTTGTGGTCAAAATTTAAATTTGAGCTGAAAATATATTTTAAGATATAAATCAAATGACACCAAATAATAAAGTTTTAATGTAATTAACACAACAAAAAAAAACAATCTAAAGCTCTAGCCACTACGCTATCTAAAATATTCAGATATTATAGTAATCTTTTGAACAACCGCTAAATGACACCTACGTTATTTCATAAATCAGTCGACATTTTTATGAACAATTTTTTTTACCTAGAAATATTAAATTTTTTATTTTATCATGTGTTTGAGGGGCTCGAGTCTCAGAGATCATGGATATTCTTTAGTAGGGACAATCAGTGAGCCCTCAAGTTGGTTGATTTTTATTGTAATACAACGTTCGGTTTTTCGACAAAAACATTTAATACACTACAATTAATTCAGTAGTTTACAATACTTGTACGTTCTAGTTTACGAGACTAGGGACCAGCAAATAACTTAAATAAACTGTGGACACGCGAGTTATTTCAATAATGAACATGTTGCTAGAAATCAACGAAATATATACAAAACACACATGCACATAAGCACTTATCAGTGAGACGAGATTTTTTTCCAGCACAATTTATAAATATTAGGCTTTATTAAAGGTAAGTTGACTTTTAACAATTATAGGAACCTAAACTACTAGGGTGCATTTTATACATTAAATAACATTCCGGAAATTAGTTTAGGAAGGACACATTAAAAGAAAAGGTAAATAGTTTTTGAGGAAATCTAATAAAAATGTGGGAATTCTGTCTTTAAATACGTTTCAAAACGGTGGAAAGTTGTAAATCAGCTACTTCAGCCTGGATTCAAATATTCGAAAGGTGTATTGCCTACTTTTCGTTTCAGAGAAACTTAAGTATCTATACTAAAACTTATTATTTATTCAATTAAATTTTTTTTTTGAAGATTAAGTCACTATAGTAATTTTATTTGCTCAGAGCAATTCGGTTCGTAATGGGTCTCTGTGCAACATTAAACGTAGTTATTTCCTTATTTTAACATATTTTAACAACTGACTGAGTTATCACCAAAAATCAACAAACGACTGGAGAAAATACCCTGTTCTTAATTATCCATAGTAAAATGGCCCTACCTTATGTTTACAAGTGAAAGTTTGTTTGGTTTGAACCGTCATTTTGAATGTTACAAAAAAATTGTTTTTATTTATAAAATATTCCTTAATTTAAATCTTTAGTTTTAACAAATCACCTTGTATACGTAAACTGAAAGCACTTGATCTACCTTAAAACGCTGTAAAGCCAACTTATCAATATCTTTCTTAGTTTGTTCATTTTTGAGGCTAAACTGCAAAATAAGGACAATTTTAAAAAATTGCCATATAATCGTAGTTGGGCAAGATATCCACAATAACGCGAAAATAATAATAAGGGATTGCCTAACTGTTAATAGGGAGGGTTATTAGGGCAATCTAACTTGACTGGCCTATTAACGAAAGTGGTGATATGAAATTTTCGAAAAAATCTTTGACATCCTGTATTTTAATAATATTTTTACAGAGAAATCTGTAATCGGTGTTGTAGAACATCTCCAACCTTTAATGAAACTGTTTTCCTTGCCCTTTTGTAAAAAAAATATATTGCCCTAGAAATTATAAATTTGGTTGAGCCTGTATCAATGTACCCACGCAGTAACCCTCATGTGCTTGAAGTATTTTCTTATATTATCTTCAAAAATGAAAAGATTTGCTCATTGCACTTTATGAAAGATAAAGCAATATAGTTTTCATTATCTGGTTATGCCAGAAGTTTCGGACAATGTCATAAAAAATTAATAGCATTGTTAAAACAAGAAAAATGTGAAATTTAAAACTTTTAACATTTTCATTAGTTTCTTCGATATTTTAATAAATTGTTAAGTGCGTTTTAATATATTAAACATTTTATATTGTTGTCAATGAATGCATATTGTGTTGAAAAAGTTGAAAATCTGTAGCAAAATTGTAATAATTTCTCTTAGGACCGTCCTTGGCTTAGGATTAAAAGTATACCTAAAAATCTAATATAGCTTATGCTTATAGTATGAAGTGAAGCAGTGTATTCTTCAAAATGGCTAGCGTTTCTAAGTTTGTTTGTGGCCCAATCATGTCACCAAAAAAAAACTATAGAAAGAAGGAACTTGGATATTCAAATTCAAATTTAACAATAGTTTATTTGTTACAATGTTTACGTATCTTAAATATTCTAAGTAAGCAGTAAGGTAGGTAAGAGACATAAAAAGTACACAATAATTACGTAAAGCAACGAGGGGTATAGGAAGGCGCAAAGAAAACCTACGAATATTGAAGATAGTACAAAACTTGCTATAAGAAGAATTGTTCATTCATTTTATTTTGAGAATGAAATACCTACCTTGATTAAAATATTGGCTGAGGTTAAAATAACTCTTCTATGTGCAAACGGCGTAAGTTTCGCAAAACTGCAAAGTGGAAATTTTGCAGGCGAAGAAGATATTTAAAAGCTGTAAGAAAGAATCGGGAAGACAATCTAAATTTCTATTACTTGGAAGAAACTTAGGTAAATGAGAGATACACGGTTGGTAAAATATTACGGCAGGATAGAAACTGGATGAAGTAGTTTACTAACATTTCAGTCAAAGAAAACTGGTAATGACGGTGAAAACGATATCGAACCTTGGGTAAACGAGGAATATACGGTTGGTAAAATATGGCAAGATAAGAACTAGAAGTAGTGATTTATTAGCATTTCAGTCAAAAAAAACTGCTGATGACGGTGAAAAAGGTTCTTTTTAGGGCTAAATTATTGGTATTAAATAAATTAATTTTTATAAATTACGACTTGCCTATCTAAATATCGCTGGCGTATTATTTTGTTTTAAAAATAATAAAATCTATCCATATGCAAATTACTTTTGACCCATCTAGAGAGTATCAGCCATAAACAACTCTCTGCCTTTTTGAAATGAAGTATAATTAGAAGACAGTAAACGAAGTTGTGTTTTCGTGGTACTTTTTAAGAATTTTACTTGAGAATTCATAGACCGGTGTTACTTAAAAGTCAATTCATCATCTAGTTTCTTTTAGGCGAACCTTTACATTGTGGAAACAGTAGCCACTGTATAATGAAAACTTGCAAATTTGTTATGACATCTAAGTATAAAATGTATATCGGGCAAATGTCAAAACAAAGTCTATTGAGGTATGCCATTAGCTTATGTTTCCGATAATCGATATTTCTGGCAGTTTAAAACAAGCTGGTTAATAAAAGAATTACACAATATCTGAGAAATATTATCCCAATTAATTAACCTCTCGCAATAAAAGTAAACAATATGAATTGTAGTTCATCAAGAAATGTGCCCGACTCACTTTTTAATTCAAATTAAATATTGGCATATTGTTCTTTCCAACACACTTTCTACATACTCACACACTACTAAAGTACTGTAGGGCTAAATATAGGTAAATGAGTTTTTAGTATTTAGTCCTGAGTAAGTAAAACGGAACATATGCATGTAACTATTAAAAAATTCAAATTTGTTAAATTATTATTGGTTAAAATCTATAATTCGAAATATGTACTTTTTTTTCGCGGACCGACATCAGTGCACAGATTATAGCTTGAGCAACCTGCTCTAGTTTATGTATAAAACACTTATCATTAATTGTTGTATTAAATATTACCAGATTTAACTGACTATAATTTAAAATATCAAGAAGACAAGAACCATCGTAACAAGAGCCGATCAAAAATGACCTTAACTTTAAAAGAAAATAGGAAGTAAACTACCATATATCCTTAATATTGTTGGAAGTGGTCTACATATTTTAGTTTAAACATTTTTATTGGATTATAGAATATCATATCGCCTTTCTGGATGCAATTTTATGAAATAGCACAAAAGCAGGAACGATGTGGAGACGGTCATAAACTCGAGACTTACTCTAAAGGACTTAAAAGTTGGTGCAGGAACAAAGGCAAAAGGCAAAAGTCATAAAAGTGCTATGCTAAGGGAACGCGGTATGGTTTTAGAGAAAAGGCAATTTTTATGTCCTTAGTTTAACGTTGAATACACGTAGGACGTAGATGTGCTATAAACGCCTAAATAATATAAACTATTATTTTAATTAACATTTTTAAAGTAATTTGCAAATTTCATGTGTTTTACTGTTGCTTAGAAATTAGTTTCGTTTTCCAAATATAAAGTTAATCTATACTAATATATAAAAGCTTAGTTGACTGACTGACTCACTCATCACGCTTCAGCTCAAACCGCTTGAGGTAAAAGGCTGAATTTTGGCATACAGGTTGATTTTAGGGTAGAGAGGTTCGATAAGAAGGGATTTTTTAAAAATTCTAAGGGGGTGAAACCACCCCTTAAATATTACAATATTTTTTATTAAACAAGCGGCCAATTTTTCGGAAAAACGCTTGAACACGAGTTTTTTAATTTATTTTTTTTACATATTTTAGGATTTTTTAAAAATTCATACAGGGTGTTAATACAATATTCTTTATTTAAAAACCGGTTAGTTTTTCGAAAAAACGCTTGAACACGTGTTTTTTAATTTATTTTTTTTTACATATTTTAGGATTTTTAAAAAATTCATACACTCTGGCCAAAAGGGTAAAACCATCCCTTAAATATTATAATATACTTTATTTAAAAAACCGTTAGTTAGTCGGAAAACGCTTGAACATAATATGTTTTATATTTTATTCTTTTACATATTTTAAAAAATTTTAAAAACACGGACATGTTGTCCAAGGGGCTGAAACCACCCCTTTAATATTATATTTTTTATTAAAAGAACTGTTAGTTATTCGCAAAGCACTTGAACACGTGCTTTTTATTTTATTTTATTACATATTTTAAGATTTTAGATTCATATAGTTTTTGAAAAAATCGGGTCATTGATTAATTTTTGCGATCTTTCTCAAACCGTTTGCCGTAGAAAGCTGAGTTTGTGCAAACGTTCAATAAGAAAGAATTCTTTAAAACTTCGTTTCCAAGGGGGTGAAACTACCCCTTAAATGTTTATAAGTTGTCAAAATAAAACCGCTTTTTGGTTTAAAGAACGAGCTATATTAACTCCAAAAAATACACAGCAGATGAAATAAATCTAGCTTTATTGAAAAAAATTACTGCTCTACAATTAACATACTACTCAATAGATGTAGTTATAGAACAAGAAAATGCGGTTACTTATCCTATCGAGTTTCTACACTCTCTAAACCCTCCAGGAATCCCCCTTATGAATTAACTATAAAAGTGGGGGCACCAGTGATGCTTATTCGAAATTTAAAACCACCAAAATTGTGTAATGGAACTCGGCTACAGGTTAAAATATTACAAAACAATGTAATAGAGTCTACTATTATTTCTGGCCCTGGTCTGGGAGAAAGAGTTTTTATACCACGTATCCTTTTAATTCCGTCAGACTATCCTTTTCACTTTAAACGTGTACAGTTTCCTTTAAAGCTTTGTTTCGTCATGACAATTAACAAAGCTCAAGGGCAATCCTTAAGTAGAGCTGGAATAGACTTGCGCTATGATTGTTTTTCCCACTCTATGTTGCATGCTCTAGAGTAAGTTCGCTTAGTGCCTTGGCTATTCTACAGCCAGAGAATGCAACAACAAACGTGGTTTATAAAGAGGTACTCAAACGAGGAGATTTAAGTACCTCTTTACATCCCTTTCATTATAGTCATATACGCGAACGAAGTTGCGGGTACCTGCTAGTATATTCTATATACTTAATAACTATGCCTACAATAAACGCTTTCAGTATATAGCATAAGGATTCAATTAAAAAAAAAAGAAAGTGTATCTGATACATATCAAACATTTGCTAGCAAAATTTTCTGGGTTTTTCGCTATAATCGGGATAAATAGAATTACCCTACGATTTCCTTATCAGGTTAAATAATTCTTTCGGAATAAATATTAACATATAAGTAATACGGTACAAGGGTGCCAACATCTGGAAGTTTGTGTTTCATTTTTTTTTTTACAGATGCCTAGGTTTGGACTAGGGTCAAAGGTTAAGGTTAACCGGTTAAGATTTGTCACGGATCCGACCGGTTAACGTAAGTTAACATATATGAAAGTATAGACCTTTTTTTAGTCAACAGCAAGTTATCTCGGACCCCCTATTTAACCGGTTAATTAATTATCAAAATCAAATAATTAACCGGTTGAAGATTGATATGAAAATCGTGTTTTTATTAAGTTTTAAATAACCGGTTAACCGGTCACACTTAATAATTTTAACAGCACTAGTTGGGACACTCGCATTCCAATATAAACAGAATGTCTTTGCTTTGAAAGCCTGCATAGTATAGTGGTTAAAGAAGAAAGTTTCAGCCTATAGTCTGCGGTTCGATCTATGTGTTATCGCTTTTTTTTGTGTTTTAGTGTTTTAGTTTTTGATTTTGTATGACTTACATTTTTGGTTTTGTATAATTTACTCTTAAAAGAAATTCTAGGCCAAATCTAAATTATGAATGTTATGAATTTGTTACGTAGGTGGATTGGTAAACCGTAAAACTTAGAATGTCCCTTAACGGAAATACGGGACCCAAAGAAGTACTCAGCGATTAACCTTTTCGGCTCTAACTCTTGAACCAACTTCTATAATTTATTGAAATTTTATTATTTTTTTGTAGGCAATAAAGACTCACAGAACCATACTACTGTTAATGTTTTACATAGTAAGAGAAGTCGTTGCTCTTTTAAAAAGGTATTCGACATTTGTTTCCATAAAATTAGCCGTTTTCAAAAAAATTAGGTTTTTGTAATTGGTTAACTTTATTATATATTATATATTTATAGGAAAGAGAATTTTAAAATAGGGGTTATTTGTCCTTGTTGCTCTTACTACCATTATTACCATATAAGTGTATTATGTTCTTCAAAACTATAGGGATTACAAAAAAATGTGCTTGGAGTCGAGTTTCAGTCGTTTTATTTCTTTAATAATGTATTATTGACAACTCTTGCCAAAATTGTCTGATTCATTGAGTATAAAAGGAGCAAATATTCTGATATGTATCTAATTTATGGACAAGCACTGGGCAATTGTGTGGAGGCAAGAAGAATTTATTCTGAGACATTTCCAAATCGACGTTTACCGTCCTGAACAACATTTGAAAGGATTCATAGTAGCTTAAGAGAAAGAGAAAAAAAATCAAATAAAATTTAAAAAAGAATGTTAAAAGTGAGACATCTTTTGCTAATCTATTTTAGAAGCTTTTTTTGCTACATCGTGGTGAAAAAATTTTCTTCAGTAGACATTTCGAGAACAACTGCCATATCCTTCTTGATTATCCTGCAAGAGTCAATTAAGCAAACACATTTTTGGAACGGCTTAGGCAAGTTTTACTAGTATTGTGTTGTTCATTGAGGAAGCCGGTTTGATCCGAGATGGAGTAGTAGATTGCCTTAATTTCCATCTCCATGTAATAGTACAGACAAAAAACCAAAAAGATTCGTAGTTATCCTGTGGACGGAAATTAATGGGAATCATTTCAGTGGACTGTTCTTTTTTAAAGACAGTTTAAAAGGTACCTCTTATTTGCACAATTCTTGCAATAAAACTTAAAGGATTTTATTACAAAATATGCTCTTGGAAATTAGAAATCAGATTTCAGCAATTTTGTACGCCAACACTTATAAAATACTTTTGGTAATAGATGGGTACGTAAAAGTAGGCCTATTTTATAGCCACTGAGGTCGCCCTCGCCGAGATTGGATTTCTTTTTATGGGGAAATTTAAAGAGGTTTGTATAGTACACCCCAGTTCACATCAGGAAAAATCTGAAGAACACACTATTGCAAAGAAATTCCAGACAATCCTAGAATGTTGTTTTAAGTAAAACAAGAAAAGACCCGTGAATAAAGAAATGTATAGAGGTACAGGGCGCCCATTTCAAAAATCTGCTCAAGTAAATAAGAAAAAATGTTCAAATTTTTAACTTTTCCGCGTTTAAATGAAGTCCAAAAAATTCAGATTTAAATACTTTTTATAGCTAAAAATTTACCTGTTTCTCTTAAGCTACGATCAACCGTTTCTTTTGTAGGGTGTACTTCGATTTGGAAATGTATCAGAATAAATTCTTGTTGCCTCCGTATAACAACCCACTGCTTTTCCAAAGGTTAGATATTTGTAAGCATTAGTGAGATGTAACTAATAATGACAAATTTTATTATCTTAATGGAAATTAATAGTTATGATGTTATTTAGTTCAGGTAGTTATTGTGTTATAACAGCTAATGTTAAATGAATTTCGCAAATGCCTGAACCTTATTTTTTCGAGTGCCTTTTTTTAAAGAGAAATGATCAAAATGTTTCAAAAAACAGCTCTGTAAAATGACTCCTGTCAATATTTTGGCCCAGCAAGTGTAGTGGCAAGTCCGCTCGTGGATTCCCTGACGATGTGAAACCTCTACTGTAGTATAATTTAACGAACATTTGTGGCCTACGTAAAATATTAAAATTTTATTAAATAATACAAGTCGGTTGAAAAATTAGAGCCGGAAAGGTAAAACGCTGTGTACCCCTTTGGGGCCCTGTATCTCTATAAAAGGGCACGTTAGGATTGTTTTCTATGACAAACTAGGGTTATTTTGACCTCTTCTATATGCATCTTGTATAAAAAACAAATTATATAATTCTTAAATATAGGAGTATACAGTGGTAACAGTCGAGGCCTGTTGGACTCCGCCAGTTTTGAGACGGAGTATTACCATATTTATTTCTCTTGAAAATACGTTAAAGACCAATGGACTTCAATTATTTTGAAGTGAAGTAACAGTAGAATATATATATATATATATATATATATATATATATATATATATATATATATATATATATATATATATATATATATATATATATATAAAGCAATGGAATTTGGCTAACCATAGACACAATAGAAAATTCCATACTTACTAAAAATTTTTGAAGAATCTATATATATATATATATATATATATATATATATATATATATATATATATATATATATATATATATATATATATATATATATATATATATATATATAGTGAAACGTTGAAGAATCCACTTTACGCTTTTTCGCCAGCATCTTAACTAGTGTATTTAATACTTATTTTTTCAGATGCAAATTGTAATGAAAATGACTAATTACAAATTAGTGATAACCCATCTGTGGGTGGAGAGCTTTAATAAAAAAAATAGTTTCATATTGGTCAAGAATGGCGAATTCTGAGAAAAAAATCGCCTGTTGTTTAAAATATATACATTTGAATATTTATGTTGCAACGTCAAGAATAACGTCATTGTCAAAACTTAAATTAAAACAAAAATTAAATAAAAAATAAAAATTTAATAATGATACTATTGGGATTTTCAACTAAAATTACCATAGGAAAATACAAATTATTTCGATAATAAAGAGATTCGTTGGACTGAGACCGTTTTACATGACGTGTTCTGGTCTGGAATTTCTACTGACATAAAAATAAATTGTCAAAACGCTAATAAAATCGATGAAAATAATAGTGCTTTTACTAGTGTTCTGACCATGTGAACATTATACACTAGGAATTTGCACGAAGCGTGTAAAAAAAAATTGAAAAATGGATAGGAATATCCTCGCAACAACAGCTCAACATGTAGACATGTGGAGTTCCTGCATTATTAATGCCAACCAAGATTTTAAAAAATACTAAAAGGTTATTTCCAAGGATAAACCAGTTGATTTCTGTCAGTATTAGTTTTGTTGGAACTGAAAACATTTTTCTTCGTATCCCTCGTAGAAAAAACATGTTTTCTTATAATTTCTGAAAACCCGTTATAATCACTGCGCGTTTATAATATGACTTTGCTTTAATATAATATTTTTAATTTTAACATACGAATCTTACCCAAATATTGGAAACAGCAAAAAAATTACAGAACAAAACGAAAAATTTTACTCTCATTTTACTCGCCCTGTAGATTTTTTTAAAAGTAATTCAAAAGCTTCACTGTTACTGGCGTGATGATTTTTTTGTCCTCCCCCCCGCAAGACTTTTCTAGCGGCCCCCCTGCATAATTTCTCCAAAAAAAAAGTTAACAAAAAAGTCTTAAATTTATTAACAAAAACCATTCCACAAAAGAAAAAATAACTCTAGTAAAAAAAGGAATAAAAAATGAAACGAACGATATACATTTGAGATTAATAGGTACAGGTAAACTAATAAACACAAAACAAAAATTAACTAAACATTAATAATGAATAACTATACTCTGGTTCAATCAAAACTAAAAAATAATAAAAAAACCAAAAGTAGAAGAATCGTTTTCTTTGGCGGTAGACTAGACTTTTTTGTTTTTGTATCGATTAGATAAATACTTATCAACTGGTTCGTCAATATTTACTTCTCTAGCGCTTTCGTGCTCTATTGAGAAAAGAGCTAGAGAACTAAGACGACTTTGAGTAATGGTCGACACTTTTTAATTAATTTCCATTTTGAAAATGATCTTTCCGATTTCGCTGAGGTTACAGGAAGGACAAGAAATAATTGGAATGCAGAACATAGTTCTGATATACTACTTAGCATTAATTCATGTTTTCCGAAAATATAGTTTTCGACTTTACGAGTTGTATTAAGTTTTATAATGTTGTTATACAATAATGTTTTTATCTGAATTAGCTCTGCTGACAACTTAAATCATTTGAATATTTCTGCACTAATAACTGAGCGTTTTCCAAATTTCCTGAGTCATTTAATTTAACCAATATCTGATGATTTGGACCTGAAAATGTTCAATTGTTAAATTGTTTTAAACGCAGTAAATCTTTTATCTAGCTAACTTACTATTACATCTAAATACGCATTCAATAATGTCACTTCCAAATGTTTGATAGAGTTTAGATATTACGTTAACTTATTATTATTATTTCCATTATATCTTATGGTTTCAAAAATTGCGAAATCTGTGATTTAAAAAAAAATATTTTATTTGAATACCCTGTCTAATTTGGGAGCTCCCTAATACCTCGGACTTTCCAGTAGCGCATGCCCTGCGGGCCTGTTAGGCACGCCACGAATCACTGTCATTAGTCATAATATACACGCCACATTTGATTAAAAAAAAGTAATATGGACGAAGCGTTTGCGAATAACACTATAACGTATTTTGTAAGAAGATTCAGTTGTCTTTAATCAGAATTTTAAACAAAAAGGAACTATTTAGATTCGTGTGTCAATATATTTCTAAAACTTTTGGTTCTGACCGAAGTTGTTTATATTTTTGATATCTAAAAATAAACAACCTTTATCTTAACTTATTTAGAAGGTCATGTTCTTCCTATCCCGTATGATACAAGTCATCAATCAATAATTTATTCTGACATGTTGCAATCGAAATTTAAAAAGTATTTATTTAATTACTTACCTATATAACAGCCCATATATTGTGTTATTCATACATTATATGCTAAACCCGAACATTGCTCTTGCAATTGCTCCTTTATCAGGATTAGAAATTGCATCAAACACAGAAAAAATCGCCTTATGGAAATTCTATAGTTGAACCTTAATGTATTCAAAATATACAACAAAAGGTTTATTCAACTATAATGTAATTCGTTTAACACAACAATCGTGTATTTCATAGTACCTACCGACGATCACCAATATCTACTCCAGTCTCCAGTCTCCATTTGAAGGTGAGCGTAGGGTCGTTGGTCGTTTGCCACGACCCAGTGACCGTTTGACACTGATTTTAAGTTATTTTATTATTCTAAAAAGGTATAACAATTTTAGAGTAATAAAATAACTCCATTTCAATAATAACGTTGAATTAAAGAGTTTGGGAAGTTTGGGCAAGGCAGCTATCGACCGTGGGGGACGCGCGGGTGTGACGGAGGTCGTGACGTCGACTGGCGACCCGATCTGACAAGGCTGCCAGTTTATTGTTTATTCAGCTTGACGTTTTCGTTGCGATAGTTGTCAGTTGTGTTTTTTAGAGTATTTTTTGAGATGTTTGAACAGTTAAATAATTGTGTTTCCTGCAAGTAGTATGCCTATAGTTAATAAAATATGAAAAATACTTATAATATACATAAGCTGTTCTCATAGTGTGTCCTCGTTTGATATCTTGGTACCAATTAGAAATAGAGAAAGAATGTATGGTAGACTATTAAAAACTAAATCAGGGAAGTGTAAACCGTTTTGTTCTAATTTGAACTGTTCAGTTTAGACTCTACAGCTGTCCAAAATTGAAAATCCCAGTTTTTAAAATACTCCGAAAACAATTAAACTAAGGCCTCTGGACAATATATGAATTAGACGTAGAATTTTAGATAAAATTCAAATATGTAATAAAATATAGGGTGTTTTAATATGAAAACCTATTTAAGTAGGTATATAAGTCATCGTATATACTAATATTTATATTTAAACTTTTTCTCTATCTCTAACCATTATCACCAAAACCGAGAACACACTACTGGAGCACCTTGTATAAAAAAATGTACATTTTCTAAAGTTATTCAAATATTTGTCAAGCTAAAATCGTATTTTTTCAAATACGATGCGAACTTTTTGAAATGCACTCAGCAAAAAAACTTGGTTAAAATTTGAACCAACATCTCTAAACATAAGTTTAAAATTATAATAAATTAAGGCTGCATTTTATTGTAACAAAAAAGTTTCAATTTTGAACAACAAAAGGCTAATATATGTAATCATATGCACATCGAAGAGATAAGAAGAAAGTAAGCCGGTCGCCGAATGACGTAGATCGCTCACACTTAGTTGGGATAGGTCAAGATCGCTCGAGGCTACCTAGTAGTTAATGGATCTTGCAGTTTGGGGACTTCTTCGCTTTGACTAAAAAATGGAGGAGTCCTTAAAAAGATACCAGTTGAAATATCTGTTTTTGCAGATATTTCAACTGGTATCTTTTTAAGGTATTCGAACATAGAATTATTACATTACATATTACAATAAACGTGATCAAAATGTCAATATTTAGCGTTTATTATGTAGGCACTAAAATTTAAAATATTTTTAACCATGAAAAAATGGCGTAATTTTTAATTTCTCTTTTAGTGGTATAAAGGTAATGTGTAAGTAAATATGAAACAATTGAGACATTTTTTCATTATTTCCAAAAAATATATTTTAATTTAGAATATTAATGTCTTTTATTTTTAACAACATTTAATATTTGCCTGTATATATAATATTTGTTGTAATTATTATTTATATTCAAAACGTATAGTAAATGCGATAATATTGCTACGTTCGTGTGCTTACCTGGCAAAAACAGGTATTAGATATTCCTACTGGCATATTTTTAAAAATTTCTTTTTCTCAAAGCCAAGGAATCTTAAAACTCTTCAAATCAACACTATTATTATAATCGAGGAATAAATTTTTTAGTGATAAATATATATTATTTTATTATATTTATTGGAACTAAATCGCTGTTTACTTAGATTAAATTGAACTCATATTTAGATCAACTAATGCCATTTTAATACTGCTACCTGCTTTAATACTTTATTATTTAATCTTATTTAGAAATTATATTTAGTAGTTAGACGTATAACTTTCTATTTTGCTTAATAATTTAGAAAGTTTAGATAAAGGAATATACAGGATAAGGAAAAAATATATAGGATAGAACTAATAATATTTCTTAAGAACTAAAGGTAATGTTATTTTAACAGTTTAGATTATCAGTGTTGAAAGCAATTACTTTTTGATATTTGGAATGGTAGGTATACTTTGTATGAAACAGCTTTAGCGACTAGCTAGATAATTTCTTTTAAAAATCTTGGCTGCTTAAGATGATTATTAATTTAAAGAAACTTTTGAAGTTGATATAATTTTAGTATTTAGATTAGTATTTTGGAAAAGACTAGAAATTAACATAAAAAATATATCCTCGAAATTGCGTAAAAAATTAACATAAGTAACGGAAATATGTTCGAGATTTTCCAAAAAATAATTGTCAGGTATTAAAAACTGAAAAGGAAAAAAGAAATAGGTAAAAGCCAAATAAATATGCTATCGAATATTTGTCATTTGAAATATATAAAAAGTAGAATACTAGAAACAATAGAAGCAAATATATGGTCTTAGATACTGGTTATTTATTTCGTATCAGGTATATTATAATGTTATTTTTATATTTTAAATAGAAATTGTTCCAGTAATTATCATTTTGAAACAAATAAGTTCCCAAAAACTTATAAAAGATCATACGTCAGGGGCATTCTGACGGAAGTAATACCAAAGCAAAACGGTGCGAGATCTATTAGAAAAAAATACTTAGATGTTGCCATATTAATTTCTAAAGAGCGGGACTAGAAAACATGTTGTATACCTTTTGAAATGTTATTTAGAGACAGTTTCGAGATATCTTGCAAAGGACTTCTCTCCCCTTAAAGTTTTTCTTAGAAGCTCTATTTTTTTTAGTAAAATGGAGATCTTATTAAAATAATTTGACTAATTGCCTGCTTTACCCACGAAACAGGATTTTCATTTTCTAGCACAGGTTTTTTGTAAAACTCAACTGTTCGAACTTTAGTGTTAAAATGTTTTTCTTTTGGCACACAGTCTTCAGTTAGCACGAATTTTTCCATTTTCAAACCAGAACTTCTAGAGTTAGTTCGTTCTGGCTATTTTCGTGGGATAGAGTAATTTTTTTTTAAATAATAATTCATATAATCATCGAGTTTCTGAATAGGTAATTTCTTCTAACATAATATCGCCTTTTGGTGTAAAGACAACTTCTTGGGATCCTATAAACAAAGAGTTAGTCACTGAGTCACTGTCACAAGAGTTAGTCACCATTCCTATGATATATTTTATCTGTTTTGGTGAAACACATATAAATATACTCTTACATGAGTTGAAAACTCTTTAAATAAGAATCAAACAGGTCTTGATTCTCGTGAATCATCAGCCCTAACATCATTTTCGTGAGTATTAGGATGAAATATTAAGCTTGTTTAAAGCTTACACTAGAATCCGTCTCAAATTTCAGACGTTTTTTGATTTCTGATTTAACTTTGACATCAGTCTGATTTATAGATTTTTATACACATTTTCTACAAGCTTATCTAAAGGCTCTATGAAAGATAGGACTCAATAACTTTTTAATTTTTTCTTCACTGTTTTCTCGTTCTATATTTACATCTAAGTTTTTTTTTCTAATAGATCTCGCAGCATGGGTAATATTTCCCCCAACATCTTTGTGTTACTCACTAAGCTCAAAAGACATTATTAATCATATACTTCTGGTTTCTAGTAAGACAGTATAGAAGTGTGATCACTATTAAGTCTTACTCTATACCGAGAAATAATAACCGCTCAGGAAAAACACTCATACACACTCATGGCATAGATATTTGTGCACACTTATGTCGATACAAACGCATGTATGTTCAGAGAATGGTTCATTGAAAGATATTTCTATTATTAAAATAATGGAAACCAGTTTACGATAATTAATTATTTTTATTAAACTCAATAACTTTAAGCGTCTCCAATTCATCGAGAATACTTTGGATTTCATTCATATGGTTTCCATTTCCGGCTTGTTACTCGGTGTCTAATTCAACAAATCTGGCAACCAATTGATTCACGTCGCTATTAAATATATGTCTCGTATTTTCAATAGGACTTTATATATCAACTTCCTCTTCAGCTGATATACAATTTTCTTTATATTCTTCAGATGACTGTCATTTTACAACTTCATTTCGCAGACTAAAAATATTGTGTAAGTCATCTCCGACACACTCTCGTTTCTTAATCTTGTTTTCTTTGGGTATTTGAGTAAGTTTTTAAAAAAGTTTACGTTTACTTCTAATTCTAATATGGTTGACAGGAGAAAGTTGAGAGTGTTCTCGGTCAAATTTTCACTCACTCATAGGTAATATAAGGCTTACGTTGACAAAGTTTGGGTAAAAGGCGGCGCCGACTAAACTGAAATATTTTGCCAGTTGATGTGTTTAATGTGGATCGTGTGATAGGTTGTGGTTACGATTGCGTATTTTTATAGATTTTATTTTCAAGACTTTACATTTTGTTTGTTGATTTTGTGGTTTAAATTAACGTTTTAAAGAAAGGTAGCCACAGTGTTTTAGAATATTAAGACCTTAACTCCCGTATTCACTAAAAAGGTTTAAGAGATAAACCTGGTCTAGTTGCCATGGTACTTAAAACTCTTAGTTCGCCAGTTATGTTTCGCTTATGTTAGTGTCATTTTGTGATTGTGACATTTAGAAAAATTATTTGTTCAATTGTTAAAAATGTCATCTTAAACCTACAACTGTCATTAGACTTGGTCTAAATTTAAACCTCTTTAGTGAATACGGGTGTAAAAGCCGTTTTCAATTATTTTGGCGAGCTTTAAGAAACGACTCGAATTTAAGACCAGTAGTCGACCTTTGCCGGAATTTAAAATTCAGCAAACAAATAAAAACAAAGACAAAGAAGTAAATCGTTATTTTTGCAAAAATAAGTACGATTTATCGGCCTAGATATGCCATTGCGAAGTAACAAAGATATTTTATTGTTTCGTGTGTCTGATTTTTTTCAGATGACTCTTTGTGTTGTATATATTGACCCCCCTGAAAAATTGACCGCGAGCCGCCACTGGTAACAAAAGGAAACCGGTTTAACACTGAAGTTCAAACACTTAAATTTAACATGTGCTTGAAAATGAAAATTCTGTTGCGTGGGTAAAGTAGGCAATTAGTCAAATTATGTTAAAGGAATAGAAGGTCTCCAACTTACCAATAAACTAGGGCTCATCTTGTGTTCTAAGAAAGGCTTCGAGGGGAGGGAAGGCTGGATTTTTTTCACGGCACCTCGTAAGTGCCTATAAATAATATTTTAGAAGGCATACTGGATGTTCTTCAGTCCAGCTCTTTAGAAATGAATACGATGTTTTGCCTTGGAATTACCTCTCTCAAAATGGTGATACTGACCCATGATATTTTCTAAGTTTTTGGGAAATTCATTTGTTTTAAAATGGTACTTACTAGAATTGTTTCTGTATAGAATATAAGAATAACATTTTAATACTATTGTTTATAGTATTCTACTTTTTAAATGTTTCAAAAGGCAAATATTCGATAGCATATTTAATTGTCTTTTACCTATTTATATTGTTTTTTTTTAAGTTTTTAGTTCCTGACATTTACTTTTTTGAAAAAGGTAATAGGTATTTTTAAATTGATAAAATAATTATCGTAAATATATTCGTTGCTTATGTTAAGTATGAAATTTCAGAGAGAGCAAAATGCACCTGTTTAATGGAAATATAGTAGAGTGTTTTCAATGAATAAATCCCAATATTCATTAAACATTTTTATTTTGTTATTTTAGTAATTTAGTTTTAAATAAATAAAAACCTTTTACGCTTTATATACAAAAATGTAGTACTTATACTTTTAGTTTATTTTTGGGCATAAATATTTATGCAGTTTTGAGATCATATATTATTAGATTAATTTCTAGCGTTTTCTAAATAAATAAGAAAATTTTTTTACATTCTTTTCGGGTCTAGGTGTTTACGCAATTTCGAGTCATATATTTTTAGGTTTTTCCGAAAAAAAATACTAATCTAAATACTATAAATATATCAAGTTCAAAAAATCTCTAAATCCAAAATCATCTTAAACAGTCAATGTTTTTAAACGTAATATTCTAACTAGTCGCTAAAGCTATTACAAAGTATACCCATTACCTACCATTTCAAATATTAAAAACTAATTGAATTCAACGCTAAAAATCTACACTCTTTTAAAATAATATTACACCTAGTTTTTAAGATATGTTTAATAGCTCTATCCTCTATATTTTTTCTTCATCCCGTATATTCATATCTCTATACTTTTTAAACTATTTCTCAAGTTTAAAAATATAATCAATTCAAAAAAATATTCAAAACAAAACTATAAAATTATACGTCCAGCTAGTAAATGTAATTTTTAAATAAGATTAAATACTGAAGTAGTAAAACAGTCAGCAGACCTATAAACTTTTCAGAAAGTAAGATCTAAAAAATATCTGCAGCAAAACTGTTAAAAAATTTGATACCACAACCTAACCTAAAACTCAGAAAATCTGCAAAACTGTAAATTATTGTTGAAAGAAATGTATTAAGAAACATCCTGTATATAAATCAATTCTATTAAGTTTAATAAAAAACAGAGGTAAGTAGGCTTCTTAAAAATATCTTGTAGATTTTTATTACAAAAAACATTGTAAACTTAATATAGGGTATTGTAAGGAAGTCAGCAGCAGACCTATAAACTTTTCAGAAACTAAAATCTAAAAAATATCTGCAGCAAAACTGTTAAAAAATTTGATACCACAACCTAACCTAAAACTCAGAAAATCTGCAAAACTGTAAATTATTGTTGAAAGCAATGTATTAAGAAACATCCTGTATATAAATCAATTCTATTAAGTTTAATAAAAAACAGAGGTAAGTAGGCTTCTTAAAAATATCTTGTAGATTTTTATTACAAAAAACATTGTAAACTTAATATAGGGTATTGTAAGGAAGGGTGATGTTTTCTGTGGATAGAATGTAATAGAAGATAACACACACACACACACACACACACACACACACACACACACACACACACACACACACACACACACACACACACACACACACACACACACACACACACACACACACACACACACACACACACACACACACACACACACACACACACACACACACACACACACACACACACACACACACACACACACACACACGCACACACACACACACACACACACACACACACACACACACACACACACACACACACACACACACACATTTTATGCTTTTTGAGTAATTGAAACATTCGGTCAAATGATTGTCGTTTGCAGTCCAAATAATAAAGTATCTTCCATATACCTAAGCCAAAGTTTAGGAAACATACCTATGCCAAAGTTTAGGCTTGATTTGAGCAGTATTTAATGCGTGCTTTTCGAACCACTCCATATAAATGTTGGCTACGACCGGAGAGAGGTGACTCCACAAATGCAATCGCGAGCAAGTTATACAGGATATTTAGGAAATATAGTACCTACGTCCCACACAAGATACCCAGCAAGTTAACGCTACATTACAGAAAACCATCCCACCTTCATGATTCTAATTCATCTAAGACTAATTACTATCTCCAGGGATTAAAAAGTGCTTTGGCTAAATATTTGTTAGACATAATTCAATCTTTACAAGCTAAGACGAATTCTTTTGATCAAAATTCTAACCATTTTTTTAATATTCTTAAGAACCTCACATTAGGGTAAGAAGACAGACTTGTTAGATTTGATGTTGAAAGTTTATATACTAATGTTACTATATGTGAATAACTAGACATAATCAGGCAAAAGTTGAGGAAAGACGATACACTCTTTGAAAGAACGACGTTGCCTCTGGTGGGTGTGATGTGATCTTTTGGAATTCAGTCTCCGTAACTCCTACTTTTAAGTGAAAGATAGGTTTTACTCACCAGATGATGGTTTTCCGATATGGTCATCTCCCTCTCCAGTGGCAGCAAACATCTATATGGAGTGGTTCGAACAACACGCAATAAATACTGCTCAAATAAAGCCTCAACTTTCACGTAGGTATATGGGTACTTTTATTACTTGGAAAGCAAATGACAATCATATGACAGAGCTGTTTACTCATTTAAATAGCATAAGAACATGTATTAAATTTAAAATGGAGGAAGAGGAAAAATCTTCTTTGCTTTTTCTTGACGTTCTCGTTACGCGATCTGCAGAAGGCATGAGGACTACAATGTATTAAAAACCCACACACATTGAACAATATCTCAACCAGATTTCTAATCATTCTGCTAAAATAAAAGAGGGCATCATAAGAACGCTTAACAACAGAGCTGTAACAACTTGTAAAAATACGATGGCTCTTGAGGCAGACATTGAAACATAAAAAAGATCTACTGCAGAATAGTTACTCTGAGAGGTCAATAAGTCAATATCAAAATTACAAAATGATAATCATAATACGGTACATTCCGATCCACAAGAAATATCACCCTTTCTCACAATACCCTATATTGAGGAAACATCTGAAAATATTCGAATAGCCAGAGATTTCAACATCGAAACCGCTTTCAAAGTGAAAACCGTCAAGATCGGGGCATAGCAAAACACGTCTGGTCAAAGGAGCACCGGATGCAGTAGTCGGAGGCTAAAATTTTGCTTAGAGAGCAACACTGGCGAAAACGAATGTTTATAGAACAGCTTTCTTAAAAAAGAATCAAAGCATTTTCAGCAAGCCTGGCGACGATATTCCAAATATATGGAAAATGCTTCTAGCTCAAAAATCTCCGGTTCAGAGTTAGCATTTAGTTTAGACTTGAACACGATTGTAGATAGTTACCACTCGGAACATTGTGAAACCAATGTAATAAAGACAATGCAAGTCCGATATAATGATTTTAATGATTATTCCATATTGTCTACCACCTTCAAACAAATACATATCCCGATTGTTGACACTACGCTACTGACTCAGAGTTTAGTGACAATTGAAAACGCTTGAGGGCGCGATAATCCTTGGCTGACGCGAGTGTACGTTGTAGAATACAGCGGAATTATTAATTTTATTCGCGTAATTTCACGATGTAGATTCCGTATTGAAATTGCATCAAGGATGGTCAAAAAATATCCGGTTTCTTTGGATTTGGGCACTTTGTGCAAAGTTAAATATTTGATAATAATTGCTATACAGTTTATATTAAGTATCTACTATAGGTGGGCTCTGTAGCGAGTTCAACGTTGTGTGTTTTGAATATACGTATTCTACAGTAATAGCGGTCGTCAACTGGAAAAAGGGCGAAAGTAGGTAATACCATCTACACCGATTGTTTCTAGACCTAGATGTGTGCAATTTTGAGGCCAATATATTTTTTACTTTTATGTTAATTATTAAACTTTTCCAAAATACTAATCTAAATACTAAACGTATATCAGGTTCAAATCCTCTTTGAATCAAAAATCATTTTTAGCAGTCAAGTTCTTTAAAGTAATTATCTACTATTTTTACAAATGCGTTTTTATCAGATTACTACTAATCTTTTGATTTTCTAGACCTTAAATCAGACTTGTTTTTTCACATTTGAATATTATCACCAGATCGCATGCGGTTTTAATTGTAATGTAGAATTTTATGTTGTTGCCTAGTTTTTCAAATATGTACCACTTTTGTTTAATTTTGGGAACATTTTCACATCAATTACAATGTGTTTAGATATTAGTAACACCATTTAAATCTTAGGGTAGATAAGGTTGTTTTACATGTTTTCGCAAATACTATTTCACAGATCAGTAGAGGGCATTAAGGTCACTCACCTAAATCACAACTTACTAAATCACTTCGTTAAGGCCCCAATGACAAAAAACACACTTTTTTCAAAAGGTTTATAGATTCATCTTTATCACCTTCTCTCATGCGGTTTTAATTATAATGCAAAATTTTATGTTTTTGTCTAGGTTTTCAAACCTATAACACCTTTATTTAATTTTTAATGGATACATTTTTCACATCAAGTACAAAATATTAGTAACACCATTAAAATAATATGGTAAATGACGCTATTTTACATGTTTTAGCAAATATTGATTCGTAGGTCGGTAGAAGGCATTAAGATCTACCTCTCACCTAAAACACAACCTACTACGTCACTTCGTTAAAGACCTAATATGACCTTGACAAATGACAGTTGACCTTGACAAATAACAGTTGAACTTGACAAATAACAGTTAACCTTGATAAATAACAGTTGACAGGTGACCTTGGCAGATGACGTAGCTCACGTGGACGAAAAATGTTTCACATCAGATATATTGGATAAGAATCTTCATCGGTGGATGGAAAGCTTCGAATCGTTATAATACCTCTACTATGGACATTGCGGGATTTGAACCAATAGGTGCATAAGCCATTGGCAAAATGCAATATGTGAATGTGAGAAAGAAAATCAGTAGGAAGAAGTGCCTGATCGCGTTGCAAGCTGTTTGGATACAACAAGGAGTCCTTGAGAACTTTTTGCACAGTCTTATTAAGCATTTGCAAATTTTCTAGTAGAAGTTCCTGGATCATTCTCTACCGTATTCAGAATATGTTGTTTGATTTCTACCGTTCTTGCTGAGATAGGTCTTCCTGGTCCTCCACTTTGTTTCAGAGCACCTATTTCATAAAGACGTTGATGAATATATTGAAAGACTTTTCTATCAGGAACATTACAGTTAGGATATCGTTCAATGTACAACCGCTTAGCTTCTAACGAATTTATATAGCCATTCATGATAAAGACTAACATAATTTTAACTATTAAGTAGAAAATACAACGTAAGTAGTTGGCAGATAGCTATATATATAGCGGTCAAGCTATTAAATGCAGAAAACGCATTTTCCTCAAGCGTTAAAAACAGTTCTTTTTTTACAAGCATGCGGAAATAAATAAGTATTTTAAACGCAATGCTCCGAGAGTTGTATTATAGTATTATTTTCATTTAACAGGCAAATGTTTAAACAAATAGATGGTGCTCCAATGGGGTCCTCGCTCTTACCAGTAGTCGCGATTTTATTTAGAATATACTTCGAGAAAAAAGCTCTCGAGAAAGCAAGCTTGAGGCCCAAGTTATAGATTCTTTATGTGTAAGACATATTTATTATATGGCAACATGGTATACATTTACTCACGTAAATTCAATGCATCCCCGAATACAATTTACCCTAGAGTTAGAAAAAGACAACAAACTTCCATTTTTAGACGTTCTTGTGAAAAAACTGCATAACGGATATCTCGAATACACCGTGTATAGAAAACCAGCACATACCGACAGATATTTAAATGCAAGATGACATCATCACCCAGCAAAAATTCACGCTGTGGCCAATCCCTGGCAGGATTCTTAGAAAACACAATATACAAACAATTCATAAGCCACAAACAACCATGGTAAACTAATTAGAAATCCAAAAGATAATATAAAATTGGAAAACCACGGAATATATAACATCTCGTACCAGGACTGTGAAAAGTTGTATGTTGGGCAAACAAACAGACGAATATCAGCATGAGTAGAAGAATCAGCAAGAGTAAAAAAACATAAACTCAGCATCATAAATAAACAAACGACTTCTGCCTTATTTTTACATCATCAGGAAACAGGCCACAAAATAAACTTCGAAGGGTGTAAGGGGATTGTTAATATAGAGCACTATAGGACGAGAATAATCCGAGAAGCCATAGAAATAGAAAAACAAGGTGATTTGAATAAAAGGGACAAATGACTAAAGTTACCAGCAGTATGGAAATAAATCATATATAAACCAAAAACCACAGAAAATCAAGAGGCATTAGTCCAACAACAACGAAAATCAAGAGGCATTAGTCCAACAACAACGTCCCGAAAATATAAAAACAATGACGCACCACCGTTTAGATATAAGCTTTTGCCGAGGGTGAGGGTATAAAAGAAAATCCGCTGTCACTAACACTTCCAGTCTTCAATCGGACGCGAAACAAAAAGCTTCGAAAATGCCAAATGCGATTTTGGCGAAACGTCAGCAAAATTGTTTTTTTTCAGAACGAGAGTGATCATTGTACATTGTAATGTACGAATTACTGCCGGGACCTAACAGCATTATATTAAGAAAGAAAGAAGTTAATACAAAAGATCATAAACCTTCTTTTTACAAAATATCACACCTATATTTAATTTCATTTTTTAAATGTTCCATTACTCCATTCTATATATATATATATATATATATATATATATATATATATATATATATATATATATATATATATATATATATATATATATATATATATATATATATATATATATATATATATATATATATATATATCAATCATCATCAACAGCCTTTTCATCCACTGCTGGATATCGGCCTACCTCTCGCATATACCTATGCTGTGTGTCTTAGCTGTAATTTACACAGGTATACGGGACCTACAGTTTATCGTCGAATCCGAACGACGCTATTTGAGAGGTGATTTTAGCGTATTACTGATGGAGCGCGCAACCACCAACCCATCAGAAGACGAGCGCATTGTGTATTCTTAACAAAGTCTGCCTCAGCTCGGAATCGAGCCAGGGACCTTGGGCGCCGAACCGCAAACACACAGCCATCCGCGCCACGCTATATATATATATATATATATATATATATATATATATATATATATATATATATATATATATATATATATATATATATATATATATATATATATATATATATATATATATATATATATATATATATATATATATATATATATATATATATATATATATATATATATATATATATATATATATATATATATATATATATATATATATATATATATATATATATATATATATATATATATATATATATATATATATATAGGGTGTGATATTTTGTAAAACGAAGGTTTATGAACTTTTGTATTAACTTCTTTCTTTCTTAATATAATGCTGTTAGGTCCCGGCAGTAATTCGTACATTACAATGTGCAATGATCACTCTCGTTCTGAAAAAAAAACAATTTTGCTGACGTTTCGCCAAAATCGCATTTGGCATTTTCGAAGCTTTTTGTTTCGCGTCCGATTGAAGACTGGAAGTGTTAGTGACAGCGGAATTTCTTTTATACCCTCACCCTCGGCAAAAGCTTATATCTAAACAGTGATGCGTCATTGTTGCGAGGTTGTTGTTGGACTAATGCCTCTTGATTTTCGTTGTTGTTGGACTAATACCTCTTGATTTTCTGTGGTTTTTGGTTTATATATGATTGATTTCCATACTGCTGGTAACTTTAGTCATTTGTCCCTTTTATTCAAATTACCTTGTTTTTCTATTTCTATGGCTTCTCGGATTATTCTCGTCCTATAGTGCTCTATATTGACAATCCCCTTACACCCTTCGAAGTTTATTTTGTGGCCTGTTTCCTAATGATGTAAGAGAGTGAGGACCCCATTGGAGCACCATCTATTTGTTTAAACATTTGCCTATTAAATGAAAATAATACTATAATACAACTCTCGGAGCATTGCGTTTAAAATACTTATTTATTTCCGCATGCTTGTAAAAAAAGAACTGTTTTTAACGCTTGAGGAAAATGCGTTTTCTGCATTTAATAGCTTGACCGCTATATATATAGCTATCTGCCAACTACTTACGTTATATTTTCTACTTAATATATATATATATATATATATATATATATATATATATATATATATAAAGTTGTTTGATTCGATCTGCTTTCTCATATGCTATATTTTAATCTATCCAAGCCAGCTCATCTAAAAAAAGCGAGGCAAAATATAATATACTACCTTTTTTAAAGTTTCTGAATTTTATATTAAATTTTTTTTTATAATGGGCATGTATCAAACACACGGTTTTCGGAAACGATAAACTCTTTTGAAATAGAAAAAACTAAAATGCGAAAAAACAACATACTTCCACTTAAATATATTCTTTTCCTCGGTAAATTAGTGGTTGAAAACTAGACGCGTTTTGTAGTCACTTCGATATCCATTTAAGAAATATAGATGTCGAGTAAAAAACATCTACTCTACTTCGTTTTACAAAATTTAGGAAGCTAGCAAATAGCGTCCGTACCATATCGCAACGTAAAATAAAGTATAAAAATAAAAGTCGTATTAGTAGACCATTACTTAATAGCTGCATTGTTAAACCTTAAGTTGCAAATTGGGCTAAACATCTTTATAATAAACAAATTTATAAGTGTCGATTTTAGCACATTGATGCCAGTTGTGAGTTAAGAGTAATAAGATCTGTAATAACCGCAAAAGAGCAATTCCTTAAATTTTGCATAAGAACATATTACTCATTTTCTATAAGATAACAACAAATGTTTAAATAATTAAAATTTGTCTCTATTTAAAAACGTATTACGAAAGCATAGAAGAGACACACACATTTCTTTTTTACAGTTGAGACTTTAAACTCTGACCTCAGACTTGAAACACTGAATTCATAATTTTCTACTACAATATGCATTTAGAAATTTTCAGTCACGTAGAAAAAACTCACAATTTATTTAAAAACATACGTATAAGAATTGGAAATGTAATTTTGAAACGTATTTTTAAAAATATCATATATTAAATAAACCGTATTTACGAATTCTCTAAACTTCTACATAGATTTTCTTTTAAAATTAATTGAATATTCATAATCTATAGGATAATTCACGAAGTCCTTGCGAAACTTACAGTGCATAAATCTTGAACTTATTTTAAGGCAAAAAATTCATATATTGAAGTACATATCAGGGTGAACCAGATAACTATTTAAATGGAAATATCTCGGTTATTTTTGAAACTAGAAAAAAATATGTTAAACGAAAATTGGTTGATTCAGCTTTTTCATATTTTATATTTTAATGTAAACAGGGTGTCTGAAAAAAGCAAAGCAAGTACAAACTTTGTTTTTTTAAATATAATATACCACATTTTTTTATGTTTTTGAATTTTATATTAATTTCTGCAAATTTGTTGTGTAATATACTACGTATACAAAATTAACGGTTTTTAAAATTTGAACGGTTTTAGAATTACAAAATACTATGATTCTTCAGATATAATTGCTTACCTATTTAGATATCTGCTGCTACCTGGAGATAAAGGTTTAATTTTCGATTGTCATGACTTTGATGTTAGAACTCTGATTTACTGCTTGACCCATTTTTAATTTGCACTAATATTTTATTTCAACAATAATAATAACGCCACAAGAACACGAAGACATTATATGGAAAATGAGATTGGTCAGAGAATACCATCTGTACCAACTATAATTCATACGAAGAAATTATTGCAAGAAACAGCGTCGATAAGAAAAGTATGAAACAAGGAAATGAAGAACGGAATCTTAACAACAATTAAATGACGAACAAAAAATAAGGAGATATGATTTTGTTCAAATTATAAGAGCAAGTAATGAAAAGCCAAATTATTTCCGATGACGCGATATTTACCACTGCCGGCATTTATAATCGGAAAAACTGCCATGCTTGGTCCGATGAAAATCCATAAGCTGACCAATTTCTTTTCAAAGACGATCCTCAATACTTCATAAAATGTTAGTCCGGTTTTTATTCGTGGCAACTCAAATTGGGTAAGATAAGCTGGAACTTTTGGAAAATAAAATTGAGCACTTTATCGATAAACTACCACTTCAAACTCGGCTAAATATAATTTGGCAATAAAACGAGGCTTCGCCACATAATATTGTGGCAGTAAAATAATTATCAAGTGTGGATGTGGAGATGTGGAACAATCAGCTGACTTACGAACAGCCCAGATCTAACGGCCATGGATTCCTTAATTTGGAGCTCTTTGAAAGATACAGTTTATAGAGAAAAAATAATAATATTGTAGACATTCAGAGTAAAATTGAAATTTAAACGAAAATAAGTCGAAGAAATTATAAATGCACTGGAATGTAAAAAAAAAATTTACGATAAATATGACGAGGTTAAAAGGGGACCTGCAGAGCATTTCATTTAGGGTAGAAGTTATAAGTTTTATTTCTTTTCTTCTTTATGGTTGATTATAAGTTTTGCTTTTAAAAAGTAAATGTTGTTTGATTCGATCTGCTTTTTCATATGCTATATTTTAATCTATCCGGGCCAGCTCATCTAAAAAAAGCGAGGCAAGTAGCAACTTAATTTTTTTAAATATAATATACCACTTTTTTTAAAGTTTCTGAATTTTATATTACATTTTTTCTTATAATGAGGCAAGTATCAAACATTGACGGTTTTCGAAATATTGAAGGTTTAAGAAGGACGAAATACTTTTTGGGATATAATTGCTTACCTATTTAGATACCTACTGATATCTGGAGATAAAGGTTTATTTTTCGAATGTCATGGCATTGAGGTTTGTGCTCTGATTTACTGCTTGAATTTGTCCAATATTCTGCAAAATATTTATGAAATGAGATAAAATATTTTACATAGTTTTTAAATTCTGTTTACTAAATTTGTAGATACAATGGTATTAATTCAAACTTATAATCAACCATAAAGAAGAAAAGAAATAAAACCTATAACTTCTAACCTAAATGAAATGCTCTGCATGTCCCCCTTTAATTACGTCATATTTATCGTAAATTCTTTTTTTTGCATTCCAGTGCATTTATAATTTCTTCGACTTATTTTCGTTTAAATTTCAATTTTTCTCTAAATTTCTACAATATTATTATTTTTTCTCTATAAACTGTATCTTTCAAATAGCTCCAATGGAATGAGTCCATGGACGTTAGATCTGGGCTGTTCGTAAGCCACCTGATTGTTCCACATCTCCACATCCACACTTGATAATTTTTTTGAAGAAAGTCTTTTACTGCCACAATATTATGGGGCAATGCCTCGTCTTGTTGCCAAATTATATTTTGCCGGGTTTGAAGTGGTAGTTTATCGATAAAGTGCTCAATTTTATTTTCTAAAAGTTCCAGCTATCTTAACCAATTGGAGTTGCCACGAATGAAAACCGGACTAACACCTTATGAAGTATTGAGGATCGTCCTTGAAAAGAAATAGGGCAGCTTATGGATTTTCATCGTACCAAGCATGGCAGTTTTTCCGATTATAAATACCGGCAGTGGTAAATATCGCCTCATTGGAAATAATCTGGCTTTTCATTAAGACTTGCTCTTATAATTTGAACAAAATCATTTCTCCTTATTTTTTGTTCGTCATTTAATTGTTGAAATTGCCTAATTTTAAAATCGTGGTATCCGATTTGCTTTAAAGTTCTCTGAACAGCTCCATAACTAACTCTCTTGTTTCGTGGCCCATACCTTTATCTCTGACACAGTCTTTGATAAATTTTCTTCAAAATAAAGTATATTAAGATCCCGTTCTTCATTTCTTTGTTTCATACTTTTCTTATCGACGCTGTTTCTTGCAATAATTTCTTCGTATGAACTATAGTTGGTACAGATGGTATTCTCTGACCAATCTCATTTTCCCTATACTGTCTTCGTGTTCTTGTAGCGTTATTATTATTGTAGAAATAAAATATTAGTGCAAATTAAAAATGGGTCAAGCAGTAAATCAAAAAAAAAATTTTTTTTGATTTACACCGTTTTCTTTTTACCGACGATTTTCAAGGTCAATATAGAACATAAACTTTCACGGCTGTGGTAATTTAGGAACTGATGGTCCTTGGGATCAGAGTGAGGTAAAAGTCTCTGTAGATGTCTCGTGCAATCGAAAGCGGAACGTCGGAAAGTAATTCTATTTTGACACGGTCTAATCCCAAGACAATTATTTCTTAATAAAGTTTTTGTTGGTAACCCACAAGGACATATCATACTGCAGATATGTGCGGCAACAGAATAAAATTCACTTCAATGTTCATTTTAGATTCTAGCAACGTTTCTTAAAATGTATCATATAGGACGACTGAGTTAAGCTAGAAAACCATTACGAATTTCACAAAATATTAAATAACTTTTAAACCGTTGAGTTTTGGATAACAACATATTGCTCCTTTGTCCCCTGAATATTTCTGGAATACTAATACTCTCTCTTTGCTGTCAATTGTGAAAGCGTAAAATTTAATTTAGGCGAAGAAAAAAATGTTTGGAAGTAAACGCAGTCAGTTAAGATGAAACTCGTTTATTCTCCTCCTTGGTATGACCGACCGTCTATTCAAATGGCTGGGGCCACGCAAAAGTCAATTTTTTTTTGCGTTTACATTTTTTTCGGCAGTATCACAACTAATTCTAGTCCCCGTTGACCTAGTATCAAGGTTATTATTCGCAGTGTGACCGGCTAGACGGAGATTGTTGTTATGCCCGGTCGTTTTGTCTATTGTCATTAAATGTTTATACTTAGGACGCATTTCGCGGCTGATGGTAATTAACCGGAAGCAAATAGAAAAGCTGCGAAATTTCTCCCAATAATTTTAACATTTTATTACATTTTTTAGTATTTCTATGTCATTCAAACTTAACATTGATATATCAGTAATAAAGAATTTTTAAAAAATAGTAACCATGGATTTATAAGTTTAGAAGAAAAACGTTTAAAGACTCATAGTTTTGGTACTCGCGCCACCAAACTGTCACAATCAAGTGTTATTCTTAAAACTGGTTATACAGTTTGCTACGTGTTGACTTTTGTAAATCATCAACATCAGCGTGACTGTGACTATTACATTATTTATCCATTTTTTATAATTTGTGTTAATTTGGGGGTATTTCGAATCTTGAGTTGGGTTTCGTGTTCCATATTTACCGGGTTTTAGAAAAATCGGTTACATGCGGAACACAGTTCCTGAAGATCCGATGTCAACAGTATCACCAGAACGACCGACGAATTTCGTTGGTTGCTTGGATAAAGCTCCCTACTCAGTATTCGGTTCGGTTCGTCGGTTCGATTCGTTGATTCGATTCGTCCATTCATATGAATTAACGAATGGGTAAATCAACGAATGGACGAATATTTCATCCACACTATTCATTCCTAACACTGGAACCTGTGGTAGAAGATGGATCAAAATACAAGAGTTCTAACCACACTACACCACAACTTGTTACGTTTTAGATGCGTGTTTCGCTAACCAAGTTAGCATCATCAGCAGATAATATAAACTAGTTTATATCATCTGCTAATGATGCTAACTGGGTTAACGAAACGCGCGTCCAAAACATAACAAGTTGTGGTGTAGTGTGGTTAGAACTCTAGTATTTTGATCACACTATTCATAATTTTTTGCCTAATTCGTTCCCATGGCTTTCATGCGTGTCAGTGTTTGGACATACAGAAAAGAACAAAAGATTTGAATTGGACGAATAGTTCGCTGAGGTCAAATCCTACTTGATTATCCGCCCAAAAGACGGAATTGCCACGCAACAAAACGAATGTATGAACCGGACGCTCCACACTATGTGGACGAATGAACGAATGGACAAATAGTGAGTAGCGGGCTTAACCGGTGTCTGAACTGTTATTTATTTGACGGGCTTTCTTTTTTAAACAGTTTTTCAGGAACCACTGTCAGATATCTGCTTAGTTGATTGGGTAACCAGGTTTGAAAACGGAATACGCATTGTGTGTAAATGTCAAAACTTCAACATATTATGTGCCCTCTGTCAGTAATATAATATTATAGAACAAGCCGAATATTTTACTTCAAATTTAATAAATTTCCTGATTGGTTATTAGTTATTTCGTATTTTCTCTTATTATTTTAATATTCCTTTTCATATATTTTTTTAATCTAGGCTATAATAGATTAGTATTGAATTTTATTAAACAAGCCTAAGGAACAAAACGTGCAAACATTTAATGTAAACAAATAAATTTAATACAATGGAACGATTAGAATGCACTGAAACGACACCAGGTGCCGAGAAATATGAAACATTGGAAACCGTTGTCGATTTTTGTTTTTAGTTTGCATATTACTCGATGGGCGGCGTTGTGTTAATTTGCCTTAAGAATTCTTTGTTGTGGATTTTTACTAATAAATCCATAATTTTTAAAATTCGAATCTTATTTTTGTTAAAGCACACATACTTTAGACAAAATAAATACTAATGATATATTTAACCACAATATTTATTTTATTTATCCAATTGAATTTGATTTTATGATTATAGTTTCTCGGTTATAGCTTTCTTAGTCTGATTATAGTCTTTCTTAGTTCTTTTCTAATGAAACGCAGATCTGACTTCGTAACCACAGCATTTATAATGTGAGGTAATTTTGGCTCCTAAAATAATAAAATAAAACATTTTTATTTCTTCATTTCAAAAGTAAATACAAATGGATATACAATAATTGCAGAAAAAGTCAGATAGAGATAGAAGGTAGAACTATGGTAGTTTGGCAACAAAAGATCTTTCACTCGAGTGTTGTATGAATGGGATAATCTGTTGGACTGACATAACGACCTATTTTTTACAACAAATACGCATATTATAATATATGTGTTTACTAATCATAATACCGTACTCTTTTCCTCTTTTCTTTTATACTCTAAGTTCTTAACCATAGATTCTATTAAAATCTACTAAAGATGTCATTCGTACGAAAGATGTCGTATGTCTGTCTATATTTGACTAAGAATTAATATTTACTTAATATAAAAATATAGACACGCTGGTCAAAACTGAGTCAGTGACGGCTCCTCAGGGGCAGCAGGGTCGGCCGGGCGGTACCAGAAAATGAACAGGGAAAGTTCTCTTTTTAAAAAAGTAAATATTTTAAAAAAAAAATTTGCAAGCATCCTAACAGCGCACAAAACCAAAATGTAGTTTATTATTTCCTGGGCATATAGAAAAATATATCCCTATTATCGTTGCTTGACTAACATACAAATAACGCCATTAACAACAGTCCAGGGGCCACCGTACTAATATATTTATTATAGACGATGGCTCGGCCAGCCGATTCCGTTATCTCACATGCCGGATTTCATCTACTAATTCACGCGATACGTAGTACGTTCGCATACATCCATATGCTATAACCTCGGCTATAACGTTCGTCGTATATCACCCAACACCGGCCCGTCTCGATGTGGCCGTATCCCCGGAATTTTTTCCCATTGAATACTACCATTTTACAGATATTAATTTTAATTATTAGAAAATGACACTATTAATTTTTAAATTAATTTGTTACTTCTTAGTCATGACTAATGATGGTTAATATATTATATTAATAATTTTCACTCCATGTTACATGTTTAGATGTGGTGACGAAATGAGAAGTGAATATTTAAAAATATCATTTACAATTTATTTTATAAGTCGGTCGGCCGCAGCGTGGTTCTTGCCAGACAATATACTTTTTTGGTTGTTTTAGTTGTGCATTTAGCTTTCATTTTGGCATCTATTTTATTTTCCTCTTGAGGCAAGATACATTAAAATATCAAAAAATTAAATTGACTGACTAGAGCGTTTTAGTAAATTTTTTTTGTCATTTAATAAATTTATACTTTAGCCTGGATCTGCTATATATAGGTTGGTGCCTACCTAATTATCATTGAAGAAATAAACAGAAAAAAATAAGACTAGTATTTGACCATATTTGGACGCGGCACCAATTAACACCACATTGGCCTCAAGGGCGATTTTAGGAAACCTTCCTGAGGGGGGTTAATTTGAAAAAGAAGTTTGTTAATATATTTTATCGTAAATGGTATGAGAACAACATAAATACCCATATTTTTATCAAACTTGTTTTGGCATAAGTGAAAAAAAACAGCAAAAGAGCAAAATTCCATAACAACTAGCAAAGAATAGTGTTGGCAACAGTGTTACAAAAAAAGGTTTCACAGTTTCTTTTTTTAAATACATCTAGATTATAGAAAAACTTATTGTTGTAAGCTTAGAGTAAGAAAGAACTTTATTCTAAGTTTGCAACAAATTGGGCAAATATCAACATTATTATAGACGTTTGTTTGTTGAGGTGTGTTTTTGTTTTTATGCGTTTTACCGCCCGGTCCTTTCAGACGTGGCAGTTCAAGATCCGTGCGTCGGACTATACCTATGTACCGGGTTGGCAAATAAGCGTGGTAAGGGGCTGTATATCGCAAACAACTCATTGCAGAAATTTGCGGTAAAACAAAAATATATTACTAAAGTGGCCACGAGAAAATTCTATTAAATTTTAAGATGACCGCTAGGGGGCGTAATTACTAACCTTAATTAAAAAAAGCAGTGTTCTCTGTAAATCGATAACAGTTCAACGGATTTTAATAAACTTGGTATCGCTGAAAAAGATATTCCTTGGGGATCCAACGTTATCTAACTAATTGTGTTTTTGATTTGGGATCTTGTCACTAGGCGGCGTTTTTTAACAATATAACAGAAATTACAAATTTTTTTAAAAAATTAAATGAATGATATGGTTTTTTTTCATGAAAAAATAGCAAAATGAAGCCTTATTAAGCACGCTTAAACCGCATCTCAATATATTGTTTCTAACCTAAAATTTCGGTCAATGTAAATTTAACCTTTTAAACTTAACTTAAATAAAAAAAAACAAATCTTCCTCGGAATTTCGACTCTCTCCAATTTCATTTAAAAAAAAATACTTACTTTTTGTTTTATCTCTAAGTGGTGTGGGATATTCAAATGCTTTTCCAAACAAATGTCTATAACTTAAAAACGGCTCAGCGAATTACAATAACTCTAGTAGCGCTGAGAAAAAGCAAAGCTTAGGGATTCAATGTTACCTAAATTTTTGAGTTTCTGATTTGGAAGCTTAGCACTAGAGGACCTTGTTTATAACAGAAATTGCAAGAAATGAATGCAGAGGGTTTTTTACTCGAAAATATAAGAAAATCCATCCAAAATAAACACGCGGAAATCGCATCTCGATATCTTTTTCCTAAGCTGAAATTTTGGCCAATGAAAGTTTCACCAACTTGACTTAAATCTAAGATAAAATCGAGTAATGTTTGTTAAATACCTTTTGCTATCTGTTATAAAATACTCCAAATTCCTAAAATGGAACAAGAAATTAAATTCTTAGAAACGTTTGTTTTTAACTAGAACCACTATCACAATGATTGCTTTGGTTTAAATTCGAGAACGATCATCTTGCATTCTGTGGCCCTGAAAAAATTTTGAACAAAATATATTATTATTACCTCCTTAAGTAATCAAATTGCCTTCGGTCACGTTCCACACATTGTTCCAATCTTTCATGGGTGGAGAAAACGCCGCTTCAACTTCAGCCACAGGCAGCTGTCGAATTGCATTTCGAATTCTGTTTTGCATATTTAGTCTTGTGGATAGTGGAGTTCAAAAAACAGTGTCTTTTACGCGTCCCCATAAATAGAAGTCGAGACACGTCAAGTCGGTCAGGAAGGAAATAAGCTTCCCCTTCCTATCCATCAGCACTCTCGAAAAGCCTCGTTGATATGGTTCCGAACGTTAATGGAATTGATTTGCCTAATATCCAGTGGCACATCGTCTAAAAATACTGACAACTCATTAATCAAAAACTCTAAGAAGAGTTTACCAGTTAGCGCTCGCTCAAAAAAGTAGGGTCCGATAATTCTGCCTCCTATAATGCCACATCACACGTTTAGACTCCAGCGTCCTTGGTGCTGCACTTCTTGCATCCAGTGTGGATTTTCAGCAGACCAATAATGCATATTATGCATGTTTACCCGACCGTTACTATTAAAAGTAGCTTCGTCGGTCCATAGAATCTATGATAAGAAATTTCGGTTTTGAAGAATCATGCCTAACATCCAGTGACAATAATTTACTCTAGGATTGAAATCTTCTTTATTTAAGGCCTGGTGCAAGACTATGTGATAAGGATGTAGTCCAAAAAAGACATGTAAATACATAATACAAAATAATACACACACACTGTATTAAATTTACATGTTGATTTTTAAAATATTTCGAACAGTCGGTCGTGCTATCCCCAGGTCTAAAGATAACGCCCTATTTCCTATATGTCTGTTAAACTCTATATAAACCAAGACATTAATAACATTCTTCTCAGTTCTTCCATTGCGACGGCTACAAAATCTAGGACGACGAAAACTACCAGTATCGCTTAATCGCTGTACCAAGCGTGGTAATAGTGTAATACTCTCCTTCCGTAGTGATGTCGATCTGGATGGATACCGACCGCGCAGAGTATTGTCTTTCAGCTATTGCTGCATTTTGAAAACACTCGAAGTAGACCGCAATCATCGTTCTTCATCGTTTGTAAAAAACATTTTGAATACTTACATACATAGTTAGTAAAAATGAAACTTCAATTAACAAAGATTTGACGTTTCTCTAGAATATTATTTAGCAGTTTGTCATTTGTTTCCACAACCTACTACTTATCTTATTGAGGGAAGCAACCTGTGGTGTTTATTTAAACACATAAATTGTGCTTGTGTAGATTATTATTTTATTTTTGGCTTAAAACAACTATCAAAATTTATTTTAATCATTCTTTTAAGTTTTTCTTCATTATTTCAGAAAATAAATGTGTTAAAAAATTCTATTTTGAAAATTTTGAGAAACACTGCTTTTTACTTCTCTCCTAAAAGGGAAGTATTGTAATCGTGAAAAAATCACCCTAGATGACGAAAAACATGTTTTCTCGATTCCGTCGGTCTGTCTCACTATCTGTCGGTTTGTAGGTCTGTCTGTTCGGGGCATAGCTAAAAAAACTACTTACCTGATTGACTTAAAATTTTAGTAAAAACTTATGGGAATGAAGAAAAACTCATAATCCAATTTACCTCAAATTTTAAACAAATATCAAATGTGGCATAATGTAAATAGCAACAACATGGGGTCGTAATAAAATATTTAAATGATCAGTCTGAAAAAACTAATTAATATTAAATTTTCTGCAAACATTAAGTATGTTATAGATATAATAAATAAAATGGCGGCCAAATAAAATGTTTGTAAATGTTATAGAAAAATTAAATATGATATAAGGATAAACTGGTACGAATTTAACATGACGAAACAAAATCGCGGTGTGTGTCAATTTAAGAACTACTTATTGCATTTATTTCAAGTTGTGCCCAAAAACTAAGTGTGGCATAGGTAGAAACTGGTAAAATTTTGGATGTGTTCCTAAATTACTATATTCTGAACTAAATTGGTTCACACTTCACTATTCCTAATAAAAGGACACAATTTTTTACCGCAAGTTTCTCCAATAAGTAGTTTCCGAGACACAGCCGCTTACCTCGTTTATTTGTACATACCTATCGAACAAAATCGGTAAAAATATGTAATTTTGTAACTTAAAAAAAGTTTTAGCATCCTCTGCATTTTTTGTTATTGTTGATCGTTCACGCAATTCTAAATATACTACTGTGCAGTTCAAGTGCAATTTCTAAAAATTTAATTTTAATTTAAATGGCCGTACCTTGTAAGATTTATTTTCAACCGGTTATTACAACTTATAAGTACATGTTTTTTTAATTTTTATATTGTGGGATCTGAGTTATAAAAAATGCTTTCATCTGGTATATAAAAAGGGCAGAACAAAAGGGTAATTTTTTACACAAATCTTTGTCAATAGCGAGAATTTGCAAATATGAAATAATTTTGATTCTAAGGGTATCTGCTTAATAAATGGGTAATTAGGAAAAAACTTATTTTCTCAATTTTTTTTAATCTGAGTTATTTTTTGATAACTAATTTTTTTTAAACATGCATTTTCCCTCTATTTTAAACACTTTTTTTGAAAACTTAAAAAAAATCTATTACAATTTTGGTTTTCTGACTGGCTTAGCTGGATTTTACTTCGAGGGCGTATTAATTAACTTTTTCAGATCTTACCATATATTTTTAAATTTCTTAAATTAGGATTAATCCCCTGAATTATGTAATAAATAATTTAACTTGTCTTTGTTAGAAATATATTTTTTACATTAACAGTTCCAGACATGTAAATCTCTACTCGAATATGATTTTCTTAATCAGTAGTCTTTCTATATAACGTGCAACCGAAATATATCGAGTGTGCAACTAAGAAAGGAGGCCGGCTCTGTCTCTGAAACCGTTTATCGCATGATGTGAAAAATTCTCTTATAGTAAAAGTGACACAGAAAAAGAGCCAGAAATTATTTTTAAGGTTCTAGTTCGGCCGCTAGAAGGTGTAATGCGCATAGTTAATTAGAAAAGGGGGATTTTCTCAGAAATTCACCCAGCGTATGGATATCAAAACTAACTTCGTAATAATCTTTACTAAGCTGCAAATGATTTTTATTTATTTGGGCTTTCAAATAAAGTATGAATTATATTATTTTAAGTCTCAGGTCAATCCTCAGATTTCGTTTTTGATAATTTCTAAAATTTAATCTCAAATGGAATAATATATTTATTATAGGCCAGAGTTACGAAGCATGAAAAAATGAACATGGCTCAAACTGCAAGTTTTATTTTAAGGAGATAAGAAAGAAATTGTAATTTTAAACTTATTTTCGAAAAACCTATAAATTTGACGTGTTTCGCCCTTTTACGATATATTAGGCACATATTTTGTAAATATATATATCCGAAAAAATTAAATATCTATGCCAATGACGCGTTTTTATACCCCTTAAAAATATCGAAGACCTACGCTCAAGACAATGACCGCAAAACCTACACTTTTTTGGGGCAAATTTAAAACGAATCGATTTGACCGGTCTCATGTTATCATTCGCGCAAATATTCTTTACGCACATCCGTTAACAACATAAGTTTTTTTCTACAAATATGTCTTTTGTATTCTAGGAACTCAAAACATCGAAAAAACTCATAATTTTTCGAAAATTTTTGTAATTTCAATATTTCTCATATTTAGCCTATGTACTGTAGTAATTAACATTAAAATATATTGGCTATTCTATAGGGAAGTAAAAATATCATCCGATTTAGGGCTTTAGCCGAGTTGGCTACTCATTAAGGAATGGCCATTTTTACGAAGCTACATTGTTATTAAAAATATTCGTTCCTAATATTGATGTGTGGATTAATTGCAATAAACGCCAACACATTTATAATGTTTGCTTCTATAATGCCTCTTCTTGGCAATCAATGGACGGGGCGACAAAAACTATCAGTAGCACAAAGACGTCGTGCCACTCGTGTATTTTTTTTTAACCTTTACTTGTATCTGTATCTATCAAGATATCTGGAAGCATGTATTCTTACTGGAATGACTGCATATTGAAAGCATTCAAAGTAAACGGCACGCATATCAAACTCTTCTTCCGGAAAAATAGGCATTTTGATTTTCGTAACATTGAATATGAAAATAATTTGGCAACTCATTTTGTAATACTATTTTTTTATGGCGCTTTTAACACGTATCCTTAAATTTTAATTATTGGGATTTTAGATAGTTCGCTAATGAAACGGGTGTGTTAATTAAAGCAAGTAAGTTTAATATAAAAAGACAAAAAAATGTTAAAAATTACTTAAAATATTAGTAGTATTAGAACCGGAATGGTAGTATTAGATGCCGGAACAAAATGTCGACTTAGGGAAATATGAAAAATACGCTTTTTCAGGTTTTACATATCTTCTCGTTTTAGAGTCTTTAGATGCCAAAAAATATGTTTTATCAATTTCGTCTGTCCACCTTCAGTCTGTCTGTCTGTCCTTCAGTTCGCGGAATAGCTTAAAAACTACTTATCCGATTGACTTCAAATTATGGTCAAAAATTAAGAGTCATATGGAGATAACCTGGTAACATTTTGGTAAAAATCCATTTTGGCAAAACAAAATGGCGGCCCAATGATATGTTAAAAAAATTATTACTAAAAAACTACTTATCCAATTTGTTTCAAATTTTGCACAAAAATCAAATATTACGTATGAATCATTTGGTAAAATTTTGGTACGAATCCAAGAGGGAGGAAAAAAATGGCAGCTTAGTAAAATATTTAGAAATTCATTTATCAGAGTGACTTCAAATTTAGAGTCATGTCAGGGGATGACCTTGTAAAATTTTGATAAAAATCTAATATGCCGGAATAAGGTGACGGCCTAGTGGAACGTTGAAAAAATTATTACTGAAAAAACTAATCATCTAATTCACCTCAAATTTTGCACACAAAGAAATAGTAGTATATAGGAATGAATTAGTAACATTTTGGGATGAACTTAAGATAACAAAACAAAATGGCGGTATTTCAAAATATTTAAAAAATCAACCTGAAAACACTATTTATTAGATTAATTTCAAATTTTGTGCAAGCATTAAGTGTGATATAGAGATAAACTGGTAAAACTGTGATACAAATTCAAGCGGAAAAAAACGGCGCGGCGGCCAAATAATTTTTTTTTAAATCACCATAAAAAATCTTATTCAATCTCATTCAATTGCTTTAAATTTTGCAGAACGATAAATGTGATATAGGCATAAACCAGTACGTATTAAACATGACGGATCAAAATGGCGGTGTGTGTTAATATAAAAACTGCTTATTGAATTTATTTTAAATTATGCCAAAAAATCAACCGTGGCATAGGTAGCATATGATCTAACAAAATGGCGACGAACAAAAATGTTTTAAAATTCAGCATATAAGTGTTACTAAATGATTATGTACTGAACTAAATTGGGTCCCACTTCACTATTCCTAATAAAAGGAAAGATTCAGAACACGCGAAGTTCCGGATAAAGGTAATTTACCGATTTTTTATAAGAGTATCAGGTTTTATCCTCATATCTCTGTTAAAAATATATTAGCTTGTTTGCGCGCCGTGTATTTTGTTTTTTCGTGCTCCCTAACACTAATATAATAACTAATTTTTCATTCTAGAAGAACAATTATATTATTACATATTAACTTTTAAAATGCCTCCTCCAAGACAATTAACGCTAGTCGAGAAGGCAGAATTAGTTTTGATATGTGGGGATAATTATAAAACAGTGCGTTACGCGTTACATTCAATGAACAACATCCAGACAAACAAGTTCACTACTCAACTGTATGTAGAATTTTAATAAACTTTAAACAGACAATAGACTAAAAGTATAAAAATGAACGTGCCAAAACTGTTTCTACTGAAGAAAATCAATTAGCGGTACTTCAGTTCAGTTGTTGAAAACCCTAGAAGATCCACCCAGCAAATTTCTGCTTATACGGGTATTAAAAAAGCTCTGTTAATATTCTCAAGAAAAACAAGTTTCCTGGTTATAGGCCAATGTTTATTTGCAAGTTTCAAGAACGAGACTATGACATCCGCTATGATTTCTGCATATGGATTCAAGGACAAATAGAAGATCAGCGTGATTTTCATAGACACATTCTCTTTGGGGATGAATCCACGTTCACAACAAATGGCACTGTCTCTTCCCAAAATTATAGGTGGTGGTCGGCCGTAAATCTAGATTTTGTTATTGAAAATGGAAACCAGTATTACTAAAAAACAAACGTGTGGTGCGATATTATCAACAAAAAATTATTGGGTCCCCTTTTTTTTCGCCGAAACCTAACTGGTATAAGTTTACAAGAACGGTATAAATTATTGTTTGTACATGATGGATGTCCCGCTCATTCTACTAGAAATATTTCTGAATGGTTATAAAGATCGACCATTTAATAATGTTGAGGAACTAGAAAATTCGATTCGTTTCCATTGCAGAAATATTCCAGCAAATACCTTGCGATCTACTTTTAGTGAAATTTATGACCGGACAATTAGATGCATTGAACGAGAAGGTGGGCACACAGAAACGCTTAGATAATTTTCCTTTTTTTATGTACTTCCTTAAATTTTTTTTTACTTCATGCTGATTTGTCAATTGTTAAGTTATAATAAACATTTTTGGTAAAACTAGTGGTATCACATTCAATTAGATCTCGGTGCGTTTGATTTTTTATTAATATTAATTCACATTAATTCACTTTTAACCCTCATTTGATTTTTCAAGGATTTCCAGTTTGTCAATTATGTGTACAGTTCTTTAATAAATATTTGAAATGAATACTCATTTGAATCATGGAATACTTCTTTCTTCAAAATAATGAAGACACTTTCATTTATAGAATGTGGAAATATAGAAACGTGAACTTGCATTATACAAAAGTTGTCAATTTTAAATCTTAATCATGAAATCTAAAATCTAACTAATTTAGGATTTTTCTGTAACATTCATTTCACTCCCAAAGACATTTTTTTGCTTTCCGGGCAACTAACATTTTACCTACGCACCTAGCTTAGTATAGAAGCTACAGATTGTAAAAGGGTCATCCCTTTTAGATTTTTACAGTACTTTGCGTTTTAGGGACCTTAGATGGGTTGGACAAGATTTTTGAAAATGGCAAAAATAAAACTGGCCAACGACCCCTTCTATTTGACAGGATCTCAAATACATGCCAATTTATTATTAATCAGCGGTGGTTATAGTAATAGATATTACTGACGGAGTACAATACTTGTGGGATGTTGTTTAATGTATTTTCGTTCTAAAGAAAAACTAATTATTCGTCAGGGGCATGACTGTGGGCCCGTTTTAGCTTAAGCTTTTACTTAAAGAAAAATAAGTATGGTAAAGAGAAAATTAGAAAAATTATATATCGTGTACTAAACATATTTTGGTGAATAAATTACAAAACAAGGAAGGTAAAATGTAGAATGTATTTTTAAAGCTCCGATTTCTCCACAGTTTTCGTTTTATGGCCTCAAGTTTAGGTAAGTTAAGTAAACATTTAGATTAATGTCAATGATGAGAATATATTTTCGCGCAGAAGATGAATTTAAGCTTATTCGTGAGAAGAGCGTTTTCCTATATGATTACGTTGATTCATTTGCAGAATTAAATGACACCAAGCTTCCATCTATCGATGGCTTCTTAGAAATGAAGCCATTAAGCGAAAAGATTTTAAACGTGCGCAATTTTTGTGGAATTTATATAAATAAAATTTATTTATTTAAAATTTGACTTATTAATTTTAGACGTTTTTGAAAATTTCAGAGATTTATGTCTAGCAGAAGAAAGGGAAGCAATTTTTAGAAACTTACCTATATGTAATGTAATTCGAATCTTCGATCATATTTTGCAAATTCGTCAATGACGTCATCATAAAAACGTCGATGCTCCGACATATTTTGGAGAAGTTTATTTTTAATGGACAACAGCGATGTATGTGAAAGTCTCTCCTGCCCCGTTGAATTTCTCACGAAATTTTTTATACGTTAAAAAATTGCGTTTTACTGATAAACTTGTGGCAGGTATTGTCAATACTAATTCACACAATTTCGACACTTCGGTGTAAGCATCTTCCAGCTCCTTGTCTTTTAAAAACTGCATTAGTTCCTTAGCGTTATTTTTTGCGCTAATGTCATCAGTTTCGTAAATCACTTTTAGTTCAGATCACAGTAACACTCGGTCGAAGAACTGGCCATAATGAAGAAGAAGAGCTTTAAACGCATCTTCTGGAAAAGTTTTTCCTTTAAATGCATCAAAATTGCAGAGCTCGAGGAACTTAAAATCATTTAAACCGTTAAATCTATAGTTTATTTGTTGCTGAATTTGATCGATTATTTTATAAAAAAAGGCGTCTGTATGATGTTTGAACATCTCCCACCTTGTCTGTTCGAAGACACTTGGCTTGTGGCTCTACATTTAACGTTATTGTTTTCTCTCAAAATAGGTCAAAGTCATCTCTTTTTTGGTTTATCATGGACTTAAAATCATCCACTTTTTTTAGGCAAAAACCAATATCATTTGTTTTAATTTGTAATATATTAAAAACATTGTCTAGGAATGGAAATATTTCTGAAAATATGTTCAACAAATAATTAAAATTAAAATCTCGTTTCAAACAGTCCAAAAACCCCCTCCAACTATTTGTTGCTTCTAAGTCCCACGTTTCTTTATTTTCTATTATATTCTCAAATAGTTCAATCAGTGATTCACGATTTTCAGATACTGTTAACACAAGTCTTCCATTATAGTTCCACCTAGTAGGAGGTACTTTGGGCAATCCTTTGTGGGCAATGGAATCCAAAGCTTGTGTACGTTTTGTTGACTTGGAAAAAAAAAGCAGCCATGGCATTTAAAGTAACGAAAAATACTTTACACTCTTTAATGTGATTGATGGACTGGGATAAAACTAAATTTAATTTATGAGCAAAACAATGTACAGGGTGTCCCATTTTCGTAGGTTTTACGGGGTTTCCAGCTTATGAGTAGAGATAGAGAGATGCGGTTTTCGCGACACCGTGCTACTTTTCGATGAAACTAAAGAGGCCGCAAACAGATTAGCCCTAACCATTTTAGTTTCCGTGCTACAGGGTGATTTTGAAAATTTGTCATTTTCGGACACCCCCTGTAACTCAGCTATCGTAAAATATATTTAAAATGTTTCAACTGGTATTTATAGATTTTTTCACGTAGAATTCAGTGGCATACTCAGATTTTTGCTGAGAGTCATAGTTTTTGACATATTGGCATAACCTACTATTTTTTAAATGGGACACCCTATATATTATTTTTTCATCTTATTCTTCGTGTCGAGAGCTTTTCAAAAACATACCATAAGTCATATTTATTTTCATAAATAACATGAAAAAATGCATTTTTCTTTAAACGGATTTATGGCATAGCAGATCAATCGAAATAAGAGAAGGTGGCTGTGGAGCCATGGAAAAAGTTAACAAATATTTATTAACGAAATAACAAAGTAACAGCATCAGAAAAAATTAGGAAGTAGGTAAAAGGTAATAATTATAATTTCATTAAAACTACAAATATTGTTCAAATTGTAGACCATTATGTGTCCTACAAGTGTGACAAACTTTAAAAATTCTTTTTAATGCATTTTCTATTGTAAATGACTGTCTTTGTAACTCTGCAAAAGCGTTTTCGGTGGCCATTCTTAGTTGTTCTAAGTTAAGGGGATCGTGGTGGCCACCGAACAGGTCCGTGTGTTCCTATCCATCTTCCAGGAAAATGGTCGTTAAGCCAGTTTTGACTTATTCTGGCATTGTGGGCTGGAGCTCCGTCTTGCTGGAAATAAATCCTATTTAGTTGAGCCAAGGGAACATCATCCAAAATTCCTAATGCGTCTTCTAGGATTCGCACGTAACCAATCGAATTCAGATTTCCTTCATATATTTGGTAAACTATTTTTCGGTTGAAAATAAAACAGGAGACATTGAATCCAAATCTGCCCTGACGCTCCCTAGGAAAAATAACATGGTTGTTTTCTTGACTCCAAAATGGCGTGTTGTGTCTATTTAAAATCCCTGAACTAGTAAAATGTGCCTCGTCTGACCAAATAATCTTTTTTTCAAAATCGATATCTTCTGCCTTCATATTTATAAACCAATTGCAGAACTCCAATCTGCGCTCTGCATCACCAGGATGCAGATGATGCACAAGTTTGTATTTATAGGGTTTGAATTTGTGCTTTTTCAAAATTTTCTGCACTTTGGTTTTCGGTACACCCGCCTCTTCGTCTATTTTCCTGCAAGATGTTTCAGGAGCTGTCTGAACGAGGGCTAAAACGTTGACCTCAGATTCTTCGTTGCCTTTATTGTAAGTTCGCGATCGAGGCTTGTTAAAAGATCCATATTGGCAAAGATTATTTTTAATTTTTTGTCTCGGGATATCTAAGATAAAATAAAGCGAACCAATAAAGTCAAAATGCAGGAAGATAAAAAAGAACTAACCTGTTCAGATAAAGCTCTGCCGCCTGATCTGCATCTTCATTAGACAATATAAAACACGCGTTCATATCATATTTCTCAAAATATTCAAATTTTTGATTCTGAGCCATATTAAAAACAATAATTATAATAGACGTCAAGAAAAATTTAAACGCAATAATGCCAAAAATGACAGCAGTAATGGCTGCCTGATCATATTTTTGTTGGCGTTGCCATGGCTACCACAGCCACCTTCTCTTATTTCGATTGATCTGCTATGCCATAAATCCGTTTAAAGAAAAATGCATTTTTTCATGTTATTTATGAAAATAAATATGACTTATGGTATGTTTTTGAAAAGCTCCCGACACGAAGAATAAGATGAAAAAATAATATATAGGGTCTCCCATTTAAAAAATAGTAGGTTATGCCAATATGTCAAAAACTATGACTCTCAGCAAAAATCTGAGTATGCCACTGAATTCTACGTGAAAAAATCTATAAATACCAGTTGAAACATTTTAAATATATTTTACGATAGCTGAGTTACAGGGGGTGTCCGAAAATGACAAATTTTCAAAATCACCCTGTAGCACGGAAACTAAAATGGTTAGGGCAAATCTGTTTGCGGCCTCTTTAGTTTCATCGAAAAGTAGCACGGTGTCGCGAAAACCGCATCTCTCTATCTCTACTCATAAGCTGGAAACCCCGTAAAACCTACGAAAATGGGACACCCTGTACAAACACAGCACTTGGGAAAGTTTCTCGAACTTTAGCTTACAGATCCCCTAATTGTCCTGCTATGACTGCAGCTCCATCATAGCTTTGAGCAACTAATTTTTTCTCTCCATTAATATCTTTAGTAACGTTATAAACTACGGTATATAATGCATCTGCTGTACGATTTTAGGACACATTCTTAAAACCTAAAAATCGCTCTTGAATACTTCCGTCTGTTTTAACGTAGCGTATTACTATGGATAATTGGCTTAAATTAGTGATATCAGTTGTTTCCAGAACAATAGTAATGAAAAATAATGGTTGCAACAGCGGATATTAAATCATTCTGGATTCGATTCGACGTTCCGCGAAACACGCTAGACTGCTCCAAATGATTTTCTAAGCAATCATCATATTTAGCCATTAAACTAAGTAAATCTTGAAAATTTCCTCTATTTGAAGAAACCCTTGTTTCGTCATGACCTCTAAATCCCAATTCATGTTGTCCGAGAAAACAACATCGATAATTCTTCTTAATATTTGCCTATTTTTATCGACTAGTTCATTGTGTTGGCGGTGACTAATTTCCAACTGTTTATTAAGAGCGTGTTCAATTCTGGTTTTGTCGAAGACTTTTTCTTTTATGACGGCCTGTAAATGCGCTTTGGACATAATGTGTCTCTTTACAGCTTTATGGAAATTGTTTAAATCAGAAAAACCAGTTTTATTCCAGAGACCTTTTTCGTTTTCAAAAAGTAAACATGGCCAACAAAATAATTTACTTATATTTTCACACCCTGTTAGCCATTTAAATTGTTCGTATTGTTTTTCCGAATAAAAATGTCTAATACAGTTTTTCATTTTTGTGGTTAAATTTTTCATAGGCGGTTTTGCCCTTTGGAAACTATTTGATGCTTATCAGCGAAGCTTAATGTTGAAAATCCCTTTACTATTAAGATACACACCACACATTCACACACACTCTTCTTACTAAATTCTCCAACATTTTCAACGTTATTACCGACAGCCGAAGTTGCCGGTATTTGCATATCTACGTCCGTATTATTGTCTTCCATATCGTACCATGCACGACGCGACGTACGTATCACACAACACACGGATAGCCGTTCAAACAAAGAACCTACTCCATCGATAGCTTCCACCACAACTTAAAGCACGCGACTGAAATGCAAAAATTGCAAAAACAGCCGGCGGAAAGTTCAATAACCCCTGGCGCTCGATTCACAGGAAACCAAGCATACAGGACTTGGCTGCAGAGAAGCTAGCGGCCCGCATAGGTTCTATTCGATATTCTATTGCGGCTGGGTCGGAGTCAAGGCCGCATTTATTATGGGCTTGATAATTAAGATAATATTTTAGGATTTTAAATATAAACTAAATGAATGGTTTCCTATTTCAAAAATTACATTTTAGAAGATGTTTTGTAATTTTTTTTGGGGAAGCACTGCTTCCCTTGCTTCCATGAACTGCACGCCCCTAGTGCCTAGCAACATATTGTCTAGATCCATGTCAGTATTTTACAGCTCCGAGGTTGGGTGCTTAAGTAGACATCTGTTCAATAAGAGCTACTAATAGATCTAGACATGGTACAATTCCTTAAATGCAATATGCACAGAAGAGTGGTACAATGTAGTGTCAGGAATGCTTTCGCGAATAATAAATATTTACCTTATTACGATGTTTCCAAACCCTCCTCCTACATAATGTACCTGAACGCTACGAATTTATCTGATGCAACCATATCATAATTCCAATACTGGGTATGTTTTAGAAGCCGATTTAGAATACCAAGAAGATTTACATTAAATACACAATAAGCTACCCTTTTGCCCAGAATCCATTGTCCCGAAAGATTGAAAAGGAAAAATTTCAAAATTGATAAATAACTCTAACAAAAAGAAAAAATATATCATCCACATTCAAAATCTTCAACGCGTATTAAATTATGGACTCAAACTTATTAAAATACAACACGTAGTTAAAAGCATATATAGATCTAAACACATTAAAAACAAACGTTGCAAAAAATAAGTTTGAAAAAGATTTTTTCATTTTATAAACAATGCACTCTTTGGAAAGACAGTGTAAAACGTGGAGCTAGAAAAGCTAAATACCTTTGAGAAAATATTGATAGGAAGCTGGAAGCAGAAGCGTAGATTTCTATACCGCATTTTAAAGACGTCTTGGCAAAAATGTGGTAGTCATTAAAATAGATAAACAGAAAGTTATATATAACAAACTTATTCAACTAGGTTTTACTATTCTAGACATATCAAAAACTATTTTGTCTGACTTTTTGTACAGTTATATTAAATCAAAACAGAGAAAAAAGCAATCTTACTCTATACAGACCGGGACTCACTTATTTTAAAAATTGAAACTTAAAATTTCTATTCAGATATGCGTGGAGATTTAGAGATTCGACACATATAATTACTCACAGGAAAACCCGCGATATTCCGGTAAATGCATCTAATGGAAGTTCTATGGATTCTATAGATTACCAAAAAAGAATTTAATCTAAAAGACTACAAAACAACAAACACATATTCATGATATGTACGTCGATCTTAAAAATAACGTAACTCTGTCATACGCGGACGACAAGCGCTACCTTATGCCCGGTTCCGAGTACACACCTGCTTGGGGCATAGATATATTATATTGCATGAGGCATCTTTGGGAAGTCTAAGTTAAGAGTGACCCATCTATAGCTTACTTTGATTCTCACTCCTTCGGCTGTGTATATATGATTTTTTAGAGGTCTAAGTCTAGGCAAGTATATTATTTAGAAAATTATTTATTTATTTATCTATTTATTTATTTATTTATTTACTTATTTATAAAGTTATAAAATTTTCCTACGATGCTTTAGAAGGTTATATAAACTAAATCCTATGGTTTAAAACTAAAAGCAAGCTATCTTCTGTCAGCCAACATGACTGTTAGAGCTCATATCATGTAAAGCTGTAGTAAAAATGTTTTATTCTTCTTTGTAAGTACTTATATAAATATAATCGTCAATGTAGAAATTTGCATTACACTAACAGTTGTTGACTATCGAGGAATTCTAGAAAGGTCATATAGCCATCATGAGAAAATTTTATAGATTTTTCATATTTTTAAATAACTTACTTCACGTAATATTTCACCTTTTATCGCCAACATTATAAATTGTATATAAGCAATATCTGTATGAAGCCCTGTATGACCGAGAAGAGGGGCTATGTGACAATATTATTAACCTAACAAGTTTTATAATGAATAGTATTCCTTACGGATATTCTTAGTTAACGTGGGATTGAAATAAGTGCTTGTCTCCTTTTTTATACTGTGAGTGAATAGAAACTCTAGTTAGTAGTCATTTTTCTCTGGTAAATTATAGACTTAAACTTTCAAATAATTTAAACTTCCCTACTTATCATTAAAATATTTCATATCATGTAATACAAAACGATGGAAAAGAAACTTATGCTCAGCAGATTCAAATAATGTGATACTTATCCAATTGAATCGAATCTTATTTTATGCTAAAACTGTTTTAATTTTATTATAGTCGTATTTTATGTAATATTGCTAAAAATATATTGTATGATACTGTCAAAATCTCGTAATATTAGATTATAATGCTTGTTGTAGGGTATAAGAAGTATTTTATATGTATATTATACCTACTAAATAAAAGTCACTAGCTATACGTTACATACATATATTATTTTATCAAATCACTATGATTTGTCCACGTTGGATTCTTAAATCCTAACTATTTCACTTAACACTATTCAATTTTTTCTTCTAAATATATATATTGGGATAATGTGTTTTCCGCAACTCTAATTCATAAAGGTATCCTTTAATACGTGAATCATCAAGCTCTTTAAAAGTAAGTAACTGGGTTTGTTATATTAATTGTATCGGTTTTAAATAGTTTCGGGGACCATTTCATATCATAACCTTTACTAAATACACCTTATGTTTACGTATTCCTACGAGGTCACCAACCTTATATTTTACTTTTGTCGGACTGATTTTTGGGAAGTTAAAAGCTTTCAAATTAGTTTTTGAGGTTACTTGATTAGGTTGCATGCCAATAATTCTAAGCTTAGTATTAATATATCTATTTATTAGGTACTTAATTTAAGTTCTTATATCATTTATGCCTTCCACTTAATGAACATTCTTGGTAAATATTTTTTTATTGTTCGGATAACACGTTCAATAATACCTGCTTTCTTAGTACTAAAAGTTGAATAGTAATTAATATTATACTCCTCCATTAATTTTTTAAAGTGTCATATATTTCAGTCTCTTGATCTGATTGCAGGTTTTTAGGCGAATATTTTGCATTTTTAAGAACTGATTTTTATAGATTTACTAACCTCCAAACCGGTTATATCCGTCAGTGATTCTGCCCAAACAAACTTTAAATAACAATCAATGACTGTTAATATATACTGAAAACCATTATTGTATTTTGCATAGGGTTGCATTTCGGTTAAATCAACTTGGCATAGGTCACCAAAACCATGAATAATAGTTCTCCTTCTTTCAAAGTATTCTCCTAGTTGGTTCATGAAACACATCTACAATGTCCTTTTGTTTTTCTAAAGACAAAATTTTATTGTGCATTAATCGTAGACTTGTTAGCAACTGAGTGGAAATCGGCCAAGGCGTTACCGCAAAAGAGAAAACCAATATGCGAATTATGATGATGTCTCGAGAGAGAATTCGTTTAATGAAATGAACTGTACATATTTTGATAGAACTAGTAGAAATCAAAATATAAACAACCTGTAATAAAAATAATTCATTGTCAATATTTGAGCGATTTTTAATAACACTTAGTTTCTATGGAACAAGTTTTTGATTTTATTAACTTTAAATAATGTTTAGTAATGTTTTAGTAGGATTTTCTATAACGTAAATGATTTATTTTTTTAAGGATCTTTTGAAATATCAATTGGTTATGACTATAATGTCCACAAAACAACAGTTTGTAGAGTGATTAAAAAAATGATTTGGGAAATAGCAACACTTGTCTACAATTTGTACATGTTAAAAATGAAAATGAAATAAGAAGAGTAAAAGCTAGATTTTACAGTATAAGAAGGTTTCTCAATGAACAGTAACAATGTACAGTCGCCAGGGTGAGAAAATACAGAAATATTTCGCAACAAAATTTTTCTATAATCTAATAATATGCAAGTAGTTTGTGATTCCAACTTGATTAGGAATATTGTTACTCGATGTCCTGGGTCAACCCATGACAGCACAATGTATAATGTTTATCGGATCTTTTCTCTGTGCATCACTAGAAGCAAATTAATATCAAGGAGGTTAATTGTTAGGTGAGAGTGCTTACAGTTGTACACATTACTTACTAACACCACTTTTAAACCCTACTAATATAGCAGAAATGGCTGACAGTGCTACTCATATTCAAACCAGGAATACTATGGAGCTTACATTTTTTACATAATTTTACCAGTATATCCCTGAGCCACACATAAATATTTCCGCCCTTTTGTTCCACCATCTTGGATTCTTACCAAAATTTTACCAAGTTATCCCCATATCATAATTTTTGACATTTCAATGTGTGTTTCTTCTTTGGTAACTTCAGGATCATTATTGCAAGGTCTAAAAACATAATTTTTGTATTTCGAGAAAAAGAGTTAGTAATTTTTACTAAACTAAAGAAGTGTAAACGTGGGCATTACCTTTCTCCAGACGATGAGCCGAATAAGTTTGATAATGGTTTAAAGTGTACTGACAAAGTCTGGACAATTCTTGTATCAAGGGCATCTGTTTTAGATGTAAATTAGCCTCCATTTGTTGTATAAACTTCTTTCTGAAAGAAATACATTAAAACTGTGTAGAAGACATTATTTCTATAAAATATTTTTTTCTACAGTTTCATAGTCCAGCGCAAAATAGCTAATTCCATGTCCGTGATATTAGTCAAATAAGTAGTTACCAAAGAGTACTTTTGACAAATATTACGGTTGTCAGTATTGAATAAGAGGGTGGATACTAAGAACAATAAATAAAGCAAAAAGTTTATTCAAAGAATTTTTTTATTTTAGATTTTACACAGTGTTACGCATTAAAGGTCAACTAAAAAGGTTCCAAAAAATCCCTTCGCCTAATAATATTATTTAAACATAAAGGGATTGAAAACTACAAATAATAATATGTTTATTGTGTTATATCAAAAAATGTTAAAAAATCATTCAAAGAGATTTTAATCTTTTTACTCCAGATTTTAGATGAGATTACTCTTTTATCTCTTTAAGATTACCTGAGGAGGTGTTGAAGAATACTTAGAATATTACTGCCGGCAGTAACGCCCAAGGGGGTAAAACATGGAATAATATATAAAGTTAAAAAGCATCCATAATCTGGAATAAAAAAATAAAGTAACCTTGACTGGCTTTTAACTTTATATATTATTTCGCGTTTTTATATCCTTGGACGGCACTGACAGCAGTAATATTTGGCAGAAGTACTCTTTGATACCTCCTCAATTGTTCCTAAAAATATGAAACTGTAATCCCATCTAACATTTCAAAAAAAAGTATCTATAATTCGCTTTGTAACTGTATATATTTTTCCGCATTTTTTCCTTTTTCCACGGAACTGACAACAGTAATATTTGGTAGAAGAGTTCTTTCGTACCTCCTCAGCTATTCCTAAAAGTATAAAAGTGTAATCCCTTCGAAAATCTGAATATAAAATATATGTTTGAATGGATTTTTGACATAATATTATTTCTGATTTTCAACCCCTTATGAAGTGACACCAGTAATATTAGGCAGTGGGATTTTTTGATACCTTTTTACTTGACCCCCCCTCCCCAGGGAGACCAACACAAGAAATTCTGTTGGTAGCGAGTGTGACAATCCCGGGGGCCCAGTCACGTAGTGTTTGTCTTGTGCCGTCTAATATATGTAAACCTTTCTTTACACATAACACAACCAAAGTAAATAAAGTTACGGTGCAGGGGGTCGGATCCCCAGTACCGGTCGATGCAGCGAGTGATCGTGTAAGCTCTTCTCGACCGTCAGCCGACTACTACACAGCATCTCCGGTAGGAAACCAGGTCGGAATGCAGATTCCCTCTTCTTAAATATACAACAAACACGGGTGCAAGAGACCAAGAGTAGAGACACCCACATTACAAACATATAATAGATTTTTCATAATAAAACAAAATAATGGTTCTTTTAAAGAAACATCTCCCATTTTAATTCTTAAATCATTACAACCCTTCTTTGGAAATCTCAAATCAACCTCAAAACTAACTGACGGCTCCCTTCTTATTGAAGTCGACAATGAAACTCAATCTTATCTAGCTCCAACCTTTAAAAAACTCCACGACTTTGAAGTCACCACAACACCCCACACTTCCCTCAATATTACAAAAGGCGTTATAAAAACCACAGACCTGGCAAATTGTACCGATGAGGAAATACTTGCAAATCTCAGCGAACAAGGTGTTACCCACATCTTTCGAATTCCCTCCAAAACCCCCGCTTCTAAATCCAACACGTTCATCCTTTGCTTTAATACCCACTCCCTTCCCCCCTCTATAAAAGCAGGTTACCTTTCAATTAGGGTAAGAACTCACATACCTTACCCCTTACGTTGCTTTAACTGCAATAAATTCGGCCATACAACAAAAAGTTGCAAAAATCTATCGACTGCCCTTCTTGTAGGCATTCAGCTTACCCTGATGCCCCCTGCTCGCTCCCCCCCACATGTGTAAATTGCAACGAAAACCACTCTCCCCGCTATAAGGTTTGCACTATTTTTAAAAAAGAATTTGAGATTCAAAAAATACGTATGAACGTGGAACAGCGACAGCAACAAGGTCATAAAAGACAGGAAAAGAGCTCTCAATCGCTACAAACATCCCCCTAATCTGGGAAATTTTTTAGAATACAGAAAACTTAAAGCGGTAGCCAGACTAGCCATCCGTAAATCCAAACAACTATCATGGAACAAGTTCACCAACGATCTCACTCCTAACTCCTCATTCTCCAACCTCTGGAACAATAACGCCAGACTAAAAGACAAGCCCCCTAAAATGTCAGCACTGGCCTAAAATTGAATGGTATGTGGTTAGAAACCCCCCAATCGATCTCTGACACATTCGCCCAACATGTTCACTCCTCCTTTAACCCAATTCACAACCCCCTCCAAACCCCCCAGCTCCATCTCTCCTTCCACTATCTACCTTTCTCCCCCAAAATCCTCTTAAATCTTATAATCTCCCATTCACTGCAAAAGAACTCCTATCTGCAGTTAACTCATGTAAAGATTCCTCTCCTGGTCCCGACCAAATCCGAATTCCCCTTATAAAAAATCTCCCTATGAAAGGCATTAACCTTTTCCTCAACCTATTTAATCAAATTTGGAGCAAAGTAAAATTCCCCTCCTCCTGGGGTCACTTCTTCTTAATCCCCATCCATAAACCAAAAAAACCTAAATCGTCAGTCACAAGCTATAGACTTATTGCTCTCACAAGCCACGTTTCCAAAATGCTTGAAAGAATGGTCAACAATAGACTTACTAGGTTTCTTGAGGAAACAGATTTACTCATTAAGGAACAGATGGGCTTTCGCCGTAACAAATCCTCCACCGATTACCTCATAAACCTTGAAATCACCCTTCAAAATAAATTTATGAAACGCCTCCATACCACCTCCACCTTCCTAGACCTATCCTCTGCATTTGACACCATTAATAAATCTTGCATCCTTAAATCCCTTATTGATTGGAAATCTCCGGAAACCTGCTCTATTTCATTTCTACTTTCCTATCCAATAGATCCTTCAGAGTACGGATCAATAACCACCTATCCTCCTCCTTTCCTCAAACTAACGGAGTCTCACGAGGTTCCCCTCTTACTCCCACCTTATTTATCATCGCAATAAACAACATCAAATACTACATTCCTCCCCCCCCTCAACCTAAAACTTTTTGCTGATGATATCCTTGTCTACCATTCCTCCTCCGACTATAAACACAATGAAAAACTATTACAGAACTGCCTCAACAATCTTTCCAAATGGAAAGAATCCAAAGGCTTGATTTTCTCCCCCTTAAAATCCACCAGCGTGCACTTCTGCAGAATTAAAAATTGCTCCAAAACATCTAACCTTTCTCTCAATCAAATCCAAATCCCTTCCCAACCCAACCACAAATTCCTTGGTCTATACTTCGACCCCACCCTAAACTGGAAAACCCATATCAACTACCTTCGATCTAAATGCTTTGCTGACCTGAACATTATTAGAATGCTATCCGGAACAAATTAGGGCTCTCACAGATTGACATTACCGAAAATATATAAATCTATCATTCTTTCCAAAATCGACTACGGCTGCATAGCTTATTCTTCAGCTAAACCTTCCCAACTAAAACGACTAGACCCTATCCATAACTCTGATTTAAGATACGCCCTTGGCGCCTTTCGTACCAGCCCAGACATTAGTCTCTACTGCGAATCCGAATGCCCCTCCTTACACCAACATAGAGAACTATTAATTATGAAACATGCCGACAACTTCCGATTCAGAAACTCCATCCTACATTACTTCTGTTTTTTCATAACACCCCCCAATCTCAATCACATTCTATCTCACTTTCCCACCTATGGCGCCAATATCAGATATCAAAATCTCCAACACAGGCTTTCAACCCCTGAACTCCCACCTCCCCTTTCTCCCAGCATCTTCCTTTTTCTACCCTGGAATTCACCTCTTATTTTTTTCGATTACCACATGAAAAAATTTACGAAGAACACCCTCCCACACACTTCACATTTCCAATTTCTATGATGATCACAAAATCATTCCAAATCCCCCGATAGAGTCGGTCCCTCATTTTATTGTAACCTTGCAGAAAAGTCATACACCCTACATCATACATCTAGCGTCCTAACATCTGAACTTTTCGTCATCTATATGGCACTTGACTTTGTATAAACCAGTAACTCCTCTAAATGGTTAATCGCCACCGACTCCCTTAGCTCATTAGAATCCATCAAATCCTATTCCCCTCTCACCCTCTTGCCAAATAAATCCTTTACCGACACCGGATATATACAGGAAACCAAAAACTTTCTATTGTCTGGGTTGCGGGCCACACCGGAATACCAGGCAACGATAGGGCCGACTACCTAGCCAAAACCTTAAACCTTCCACCATAACCATTAACAACATCTTCTGGACCAAGGATCTCCAGAAAAATTCCATATCCATATCGAAATCATTGATCCAACTAGAATGGGACCTAAATCTAAATGAAAATAAATTAGAAGTCATCAAACCCACTTTCTTTGAAAACCCCCTCATCACCAATCTTCCAAGAAAAGCAACAACTAACATGGCACGATTACGTATTGGCCATACACTCCTTACCCATAAACACCTTATCGAACGAACAGACCCCCCCAACTTGCCCTCATTGCAACACACCCTTTACAATAAAACACATATTTTTAAACTGCCCTAATTATACACAATTATTAACCCACCTCCATCTCACCGGTAATCTTGACCAAATCCTTTCATACTCCAATACCAACCGCATTATTACATTCCTAAAAGACTCTGATTTCTTTAACAAAATATAACCCCAATCAAACTAACACTTAGTCACAACACTATGAGAGACACTAAAGAATCACATGGGTTGACGTGTCTATAATTAATATCTCTCTCTCTCTCTCTCTCTTTTTACTTGACCCTTACTGTGTACCTCTGTGTAAAATCTAAGCTAAAAAAAATATTTCTTTGAAAAGCTTTTTTTGTTGATTGTTCTTAGTATTCACCCTCTTATTCAGTACTGACAGCCCTAATATTAGTCACTAGTACTCTTTAGCAACTTCTTATCTGTCTCTTAAATGGAGAATGCGTAATCCTTTCTATAATTTGTATTCAAAATGTAGAATTCACTTTTATTTATACGAAAACTCTTTTTAAAATTATACGACGAAGAATATAAATTTTCAGTACAATTTAGAATGATGCGCTGCAGATGTTATAAAGAGAAGAGTGCTATATCTATAGGCTATAGATAATATCTGAGTTCACATATATATCCATACGAACATCGAAATTCGGCTTTGGTAAAAAGCTTTTTGCTCTTGCTTATTATAGTTACGAAAGCCTTCAGGAGAGATTATGGACACGAATGATCCTAGGATGGGTATAGCAGAATTCTTCTTGAATCCCGGTTTTCATAGATTGTAGTAACAAGTCGGAGGGTATTAAAAACCCTACTGTAGATGTTAAACTAGAATTCGAAGAAAGAAAGAAATTCAGCAAGAATATTAGTGTTTACGCTCTTAGACCACATGATAATTTTCTTACGTAAAATACCATAGACGGATCCGTACGTCTTGGAAATTTTCAGTTTTTATAATTTAGAAAAAGAATATATTGTCTTTAATACCTTTTGAAGTTATCTGCTTTATAAAGTTATCTTTATATAAATAGTGTCAAGTTTTAAATATGACTTTATTCTGCGACGACTATTATATACTACTACACTTAGTCATAAACACAAAGAGAAATGTTGTATTAAACGAGCCCCTGATATAAAAATTCTAAGAACAACTTTTAAATACTGTATTGTTACTTTACCGTCTTTTTTCAAGAAAAAATCTAGTCGATGTTGAATTATACTTGGAAGGTCTTAAACCAAAAATTGTTAAACTATCAGAAAATAATCATTCACCTCATACTTATATTAAAGTCAACATGGAATTATATGGTTCTTATTTATAAGAAACAGAGAAAATAACAGATGTATTATTATTTCCCCAATTTGTGTCCTACATCCTACATTAGTTATTTTCTGTACGTTTTGGAAATAAGTCAACTGCGTATTGTAAATAGGTATAAAATTAAAGTTTCAAATCAAACACAAATATTTAATTAAATATCCTTACTATTCTTCTGTATTTTATTAAAAGCACGTCTTCCGAGAAAAAAATCTGAGAGAAACGTTGTCTACTAATATTGTGAAGGCCAATGTTCGCGTAGTGCATGACAGACAAATTGATTTTTCGGATGCGTATTATCTACAGGACGACACCCTCTTTGATACATGATTAACGTCATTATCTCAACTAAAGGTTATACTTCTTATTACGAATAATAGGGAATAGGGAAATTCGTCACGAAAGTGGTATATCAGTGCTCTCGTAATTTTGAAAACGATTATTCATCACCATGCCTTACTGACGGGCCGGTCAAGTTTGCCCCCTCCACCCCCTGCATAACAAATTTTTATATACAAATTGTGAGCTTCTTTTGCACCTCCTAGTCATAGAAAATACTGACTTGTCTCACTTGGTGGGGCCAATTATTCGGCGAGTTTTGCACCACAAATTTTATGTTTTGACCTTTTCTATAAGTACTCTACAAATGACTGAAACTCGAAACACAGTCCCCACCCCACTTGCCAAATTAAAATTTGCGACCAGCATGTTATTCGCTAAGTTTTGCATCACACATTTAAAGCTTTGCACCCTTTTTATAGGCTTACGTTACAAGAAAAACATCTTCAAAAGAGAGCGCAAGTTTTACTTTACTTTAGATTATCTTTAGTCAAGTGACAATACAACATAGGTCGTGTAACTTTTGGGTAAAAACGGTCTGCTGTAAGAGCTTTGTAACATAATTAGACATTCGTTTTTCAAAACCTTGATTTTTAAGAGTAAATAAGTATTGCCCTTTGTTGTCCCATCTTAAGTCTTAAAGGTTACGGAAACTCCTGATAATTTGAGCATTTTATATCTCAACGTGCATTTAGTCTTTAATGATTTTTCACATAACGCACAGATTTCGTATATTTCTCTTAAGCACCCAATATCGTGCTTTTCTTTCTGCCTATTACTTCCGTAGAAGTTCCCGATAAAGTAATTTCGGGTAAGTACTAGAAAAATCTTACATTTTCTTGTACTCGGTTCCATATATCCGGAAAGGAAGTACTTTTTCCTCATATGCTAAGCCTAAAAGTAACAAATGAACAAACAGAAACTGCCACCTAAAAAGGAGGGCCCTCTCGAACCAAGAGACAATATAGTTTAAGGTAAGAGTGCTTTTTACCGTTTTTGTGCATTCTTTCATTACCTTATTTAACCCCTTTCTAGACCCTAAAGATACAGCCCATTTCACACACGCGTTTGCACTCAATGAATAGTGAAATGTTTTATTGCCTGTAATTTATTAATATCTATACTAAAAACGGTTATTTTAAAGATGTAGTTTTCTTAGAGGCAGTATTAAATTATATATCAAACACATTGGTATTTTCGGATGTCCAGCACCATTTTTTATTTAGCTTTGTTTTTCTGTCTGACTGGATCAAACCTTGTCGATTTTGAACTACTTATACTCAACCAATCCACTTTAATCGACTGGAATGTACACCTATTCTCAATAACAATACAAAGAACGGCGGAAGCTCTCCCTAGTGCTGCTCGTAACAACATAGTCCTAAGGAATCCCACAATTAAATTGGAAGTTTTCGCTTCCACTTTTGGCTCCCAATTCTCGCAAAATCTTATCTCATAACCTGATCCCGGCAAGGAAGACAGAATTTAGAGACATTCAAAATTTTTGTAAACTCCCCTCCAGCAGTTCAGACGGCTGCGGATTTAGACAAATTGAGCAACACTGGAACAGCGTGTTTCATCTGCAGCAATTTTAAACCCAATAGTGAAATATGAATACAACCCTCATTCAACTACCGCTCGATCACCTTTGAATACGTCTTTTTTTCGCGTAATCTATTTTCGTTCTTCAGCTGTAATCCACAGCACTGTTTCCAAATTAAATAAAAAAACGTGTCTTTTTGGGAAACAGTTAAAAGTTGATGGAAGTAAGAATGAGCGTGGGCAATTTAAGACAATTATATTTTATTTCTTGGTAGATTGCAAAAATTATCCGATAAAATTTGCTGGTAGATCGGTCGGTCCGGCCTTAGAGTCCTTTTACGATGTTTTTATAACGAAGAAGTGAGGACTCATTCTAGGTTCTGCGTTCTTCTAGACATGCACGATTCGTCGGGACACACTTTCCGTATAGGCTCACCTCAAACCTTATTTAATTTCGGTGACTTTCTAGACTAAAATTGAGTACTTAATCTCTTATCAAAATAAGTCGATAATTGTCATGCGGGGCGTGTAGTTTCATGTGAATGTTAGTCGCTGTGCTTGAAGCCATACTGTATTTGTCCTCAAATTTCTGGCTTCCTTGCCAAAGCGGGTTGTGGGAAAATATTTGGCGATAGCTTTTATCGTTTTTCAACGCCAGGTTTTCTTATTTGTAGGTTGTGATATGATTTCTAGCTAGATCAATGATAGTTTTATAGATCACCGAGATTTATTTGTAAATCTCTTAGCCTCGCGCTTTATGGAAGGATCACCATTGACTGGACCCCCGTAGAACAGGGGAGAGACACGTAAACGAATTATTGGCAATAATTTAGTTGTAGAAGTGACGTTAAGTGCCTACTGTAGAACTAAATGTCATTTGTATGTTTTCAACAGTTATTCATAAAAGCGAGACATCAAAATGCAATACTTATCTATTCTTAAGAAACAACGTTTTAAAAAACGTAGTATTTGAATGTTACTGACCTTTTATAGCAGATCGTCTTTACCGAATACTTTCACATTTTATGTAATATTGTCACATTACTAAAGATAATTTAAAGTAAAGCCTTACGCTCACTTTTTAAGACGTTATTCTCATAACATAAGCCTATACAAAGTATGCAAAACTTAAAATTTTTGGTGCGAAACTCACCGAATAATATGTTAGGTCGTAAATGTAAGTTTGGAAAGTAGGATGGGCTTGGTTATAAGTTTCAGATAAACTTGTAGAGTACTTATCAAGGGGTGCAAAACTTAAAATGTGGGATGCAAAACAATGGAAAAGTTATCGAATAATATTCTGGGTCACAAATCTAATTTTATCTAGGGGCGGCTTAAATTTCAAATTTCAGGTATTCATAGAGGCCCTACAGATGGAGTACAAATCTGGGGGGGGACTATGTTCAACTTGGCCCCACCTAGTAAAACAAGTTAGTATTTACTCAGGGGAGGGGGGCGCAAAATTTAAATTTAAGGAGCCAAAAGTGTGCAAAAAATGCTTAACATTTTTATATAAAAATTCGCTGAGGGGGCTAATTTGACCTACCACTTACTGACGAACTGTCTATTGAAAGTATAAATCAATTTTTGCTACTATGGATACTACTTTTTGCTTTGAAAGTGTACTTTTTTTTTTCTCAACATGTATACTGATTCGGTCTCCTGCGCTCATACCACTTTCAAGAGTACATATCTCGGAGACTTTTAGACCATAATATCTTTGATACAACTTGTGTCGTCTGCGTTTTTTTTTGCAGAATATTTCTTTTTGTTTTTTTTTCTAGAACATACTTTGTTTAACTCAAATATCAGAAGTGAGTCACTTTTCCTTTGGAGTAGCCCTTGTAATATGCCTATTGATATATTATCCTGCATAACGGCTCATTGGTTATCCTAAGTCCTTCAATTCTTAAACTATCTAAATAAACACAAAAGTATCACAGTATTCTATATTCGAAAAAAACTGGGTGGAGTTTTAATGTTTTTAATTGAATATGGTAAGTAATGAGTGTTTGCATATTAGATTTGAACTTAAAGACCTATATATATATATATATATATATATATATATATATATATATATATATATATATGATAGTATGTTTTCATTCCACGTACACCAACGTCATAACAAGAAAATGATCCTTGTTTGGAACATGTTCTGCATCACAGCAGACACAATGATCCATTTTAGTCAAACGACGATCGCGATTTCGCGCTTATTAGAGCTCATCAGGCCGTCATAGACTAGCGAGCCCCGTGTAGGGCAAAGGCACAAAATGGAATCACAAAAACAACTACTCCGCTGGCTAATACCACGACCGGCATGAATTACATTGTGACTCCTGGCTTTCGTTGGGAGCATTAAATGATAGTATGTTTTCATTCCACGTACACCAACGTCATAACAACAACAACAATATATATAAATATATATATATATATATATATATATATATATATATTCTATATAATACGTACGTAGTTATTTTAAAATATCTATACATATATAAACTCTGTTATGTGTGCTAGAGTTCGTTAGGAAGAAAATATTTTAATTACATTTTTTGGCAACGTCTTTGATTAGTCCAATACTATTTTGTAGATCTGTACTGTTAACCTGGTAGTTGTGGATGAAGTCAATAGCTAAAGAAAGCAGGTTGTTGATGTGGCGAGAACCAAGATAAATGCCAAAAGTAGGCTTTTTAAAATTCCTGAAAACTGTTTATCCATGCACAGTGCGCCCATGTAAAGGCGGTACTGTCTATAACAAAACATGTCACTTTATATTATAAATAACCTATCTTTTTTAAATGAAGAAACTTAGCTGGTTCACTCAGTATTTGTCTTAAAGAAACCAACCAGAATTCTTAAGCAATATTTTTTTCGGCATGGCCTTCAAATTATATTTGGGATTAGTTTATATGCTGGTTGGACTTGTGACTTTGTGAAAGGTCTTAGCCGCTAGAAATATTTATCTAATACAATTTGTATTAATGTAGTCCCAGTAACTTGTTTTTAAGTTGGATAGCAGCATGACGCCATGTATTTACTATTAAAAATCGATCTAAGTCATATGCTATTCAACTATCTATTTTGATGTTTAAATTACTGTTGGTATTTATCTATTTAGAAAAAGTTTTTTTCTGGAATTAAAAAAAAAACGATTAAAAAGATGAAATAAACCGGTCAAATAAAATTTAAAAAAAAATAAAAGTGATATACTTTTAAGAAGATATACGAAAATTTAATTCGAAAATTATTTGCTGAAATCATTTTACCTTTAATTGTCGATTTTTAAAATTGTTTGCTTTATGTCTATAAGGAATATTGGTCATATAAAATATATCCCCTATTATTTAACCTCAACTGTGTTACGCGCTAATAACATTGTGTGGTTGATGCGCTAAACAAATAAATAAATAAAATAATATCCCATATCATGCTATAATATTAATTTGATATATTTGGTAAAAGCATTTAAAACTTAATGAAATAGGTAGCTTGATTTATAAATGAAGAAAGAAAGGTAGCAATTAGCAGTATCACGTGGATGTACGATTTTGGTCCTGGCGGTAATACAACTTTTTCTAAAAAGTATTATAAAAATACATATATAGTTCTTACACATATTATGTACATGCGCCATAAGAATCTGTGACAATAAATTTATGTTATTCCCTTATCTAACAGTAGTTTAAAGTGTAAGGAATATATACTTTTTATCTACACAGCTTTCATTTGTTAAGATCTCTAAATCCAGATCTAATATACATACATAGATGCACCGCTTCTAACGTCATATAAAAACCTTGCTTGGAACTCCAGTATACTATATTTTACGTTGTTTCTATTTTCTTTAATTAATTATTATTATTATTATTTGTATTCTGTGTGACCCAATTTAGTTCAGTACAGTACATATGTGTTACATATACTGTCTTTTCAAACATATTTATTCGACGCTCATCAAATATTGGATTCCTACCAACTGTTTACCAGTTTCTTTCTACCTATGCCACACTTAACTTGGACATAATTTTGGATGCAATTTTACCAAAATATTACCAGGTCATCCCCATTATCATATAACTGTTAATTTTTGACTAAGTCAGTGTGGTAAGTAGTTTTTAAGCTAAACCGCAAACTGGCAGAAAGACCGACCGACGGAATTTATAAAAAATATTTTTTGGCATCTAGGGACGCTAAAACGTGAAGATATGTAAAACCTCAGAGGGTAATTTTTTTCACTATTACAAACATTCTATTTGGCCGTCATTTTGTTACGCGATCTTGAATTAGTAACACAGTTTTTTTACTAGTTGATTTTTATACCCCTATTAATTATGGCCAGAATTTGAAATCAATCCATCAAGTAGTTTTTCAGTATGATTTTTTAAATGATTCATTATGCCACCAATTTGTTTTGACACCTTGGATTCGTACCAATATTTTACCAGTTGATTCCAACACAATACTTGATGTTTGTGAGAAATTTCAAATAAATTGTGTAAGTAGTTTTTAAATAATAATTTTACTAGGCTGCCATTTTGTTTCGCTCTATTGTATTTTTAACATAATATTAACAAAGCATCCCCATATGACCGTTAATTTTTGGGCAAAATTTGAAGTCAATCGGGTAAGTAGTTTTTAAGCTATGCAGCGAACTGACAGACAGACCGACGAAATTAATAAAACGTATTTTTTAGCATCTAGGAACGCTAAAAGGTCAAGGTATGTAAAGGTGATTTTTTCACGATTACAAATGTTTCATTTGGCCGCCATTTTGTTCGGCCATCTTTAATTAATAGCATAATTTTACTAGTTGACCCGTATACCACAATTAGTGATGGCAACAATTTGAAATCAATCCATTAAGTAGTTTTTTCAGGCTGAATTTTAAAATATTTTATTAAGCTGCCATTTTGTTCCGCCATCTTAGATTCATACCGAAATTTTACAATATTATGCATAGCATAAACGAGCATATAAAAGTGAAAAAATACACAAGCAAATAAAAAATTGCCTTAAAAAACTTTTTTTAGAGTTTAAAGAGCTCCAATAAAAGAAATAAGTAAGATTTAAATATATTTATCTAAATAACCAAGGACTAAATGCGCAGCTTTGCTCCACTTTGATCAACACCTTTTCTCTTTTGGTTTACGAGATACAAATCTGCATGGGAGATCTAATAAGGTCTAATAATCCCCCCCCCCCTCATGGAAAATCATCTTCGATTATTTTTTCTATTTTTTAATGTTGTTACTTTCGATGTTCCCATCAAAAGTTCTCATGGGCAGAATCCTATGACTAGATTTGAGGGTACAGGGTATTAAAATTAGAAGTCACCGTATTTACTAATATAAATATTTTAATTTAAGTAGCCGTTTCTAGGTTATTTATGTGATTTTTAAAAAAGCAGTAACAAATTGTGTTAACTATAAAAAAAATTAACAACAAAGGTTATATAATTACGAAATTGTAGTGGCGGATTCATGGTTTAAAACTATTTTTTTTTTCATTTCATACACACACAAACAGATACTTAAATTTTTACTCAAATCATCCAATCATGGTTAAAAAGTGAGTTGTAAAAAGTCTATGATAGAGCAAAAATAATTTGCAAAGATCAAAATCTTATTAAAGAAAAAAATTTTATAAAAGATATTTTAAATCAAAACAATTATCCTAATAATTTCGTTGAAAAATGTTTTTATGAATTTGAGAATCCAAAATACAAAAAAAAAATAGACCAATTACAAACCTCTTTATACCATACATACCTAATTTATCAGATAAAATAAAACGAATAGGTAAACGTTTTAACATCAGAACGATCTTTAAAACACAAAATACACTTAGAAGTAAACTTACAAAAACAAAACCTAGCAGTGAACAAGAAAATACAAAAAATGTTATTTATAAAATTCCGTGTCAATGCAATAAATTTTACATAGGTGAAACCTCTAGGCCATTAGCCAAAAGAATTAAAGAACACCAAACATACATAAAAAACAGGGAATTTCAAAAATCAAACATTTGCCAACATGCACTAGACAACAATCATAAAATTAATTGGAATGCTTCTAGTATTTTAGCAAAATAATCATGTTCCAAAAAAAACGTAAAATAAAAGAAAGTGTCTTAATATTATTAAATAAAGATAATTGTGTAGCATCTTGTTTCGTTAGTTTTAATAACACTTGGTTAAATTTGCTAAATACTGAAGTAAAAAAGGACACCTAAAAATACAATAAATTCAAATGAACATACTCTAGGTACACATATTTCGCACCTTATTCTAACAATTAAAAATAACACCTTTAAAATGACATTCATTGACATTTTGTCAGAGATTAGCGATTCTGGTTATATTTCTGATACGCAACATAAGAAATATTCTGCTTTTAGGATTTTATTTGTAGGTTTGCTAAAGACGGGGGTAGACTTTCCCTCGAAACGTCCAGAAAACAAACATTTTTCAGTGTCGTTCCTCGGGTACCTTCATAGTGAACCCAGAACTTAAGACTATCTATTCAATTTATAGGGTAATTATACTTTTTTTTTTTTTCCAATTTTCTAAGGCGAAAAACCCAAAAAATAGTTTTAAAAAAGGTTATTTATATACAGGTTAAATCATGAATATGTAACTCTATTTTTTTAAAATTGATGTATTAATTACCTACAGCGCATAGTCACGAAAAATTTTAATTATGCTGAAAAAATACTTATTTACTTTCCTCTTAAAAGGGAACTATTGTAATCGTGAAAAAATTACTCTACGAGATTTTTTCAGATCTTCACGTTTCCGGGTTCCTAGATGACGAAAAACATGTTTTCTCAATTCCGTCGGTCTGTCTGTCTATCTGTCTGTTCGCGGCATAGGTAAAAAACTACTTATTCGACTGACTTCAAATTTTGGTCAAAAATTGAGGGTCAATGGGGACGACCTGGTAACATTTTCGTAAAAATCCAATATGGCGAAATAAAATGGCCGCCTAGTGAAAGGTTAAAAAACTATTATTAAAAAACTACTCATCCAATTTATCTCAAGGTTTACAAAAACATCAAGTGTTATGTTGGAATCAACTGATAATGATTTGGTACGAATCCAAGATGGCCGAAAAAAATGGCGGCCAAATAAAATGTTTCAGACTGAATTTAGAATATTTCCAAAAATCATCCTCTCGGGTTTTACACATCTTTACGTTTTAGCGGCCCTAGTAGCCAAAAAATATGTTTTATCAACTACGTCGGTTCGTCTGTCGGTCGCGCATAGCTTAAAGACTACTTACCCGATTGACTTCAAATCTTAGTCAAAAATTAAAGGTCATATGGGGATGACCTGGTAACATTTTGGTAAAAATCCAATTTGGTGCAACAACATGGCGGCCTAGTGAAAAAGTTATTATTAAAGAAGTACTCATCCAATTTATCTCAAATTTTGCAAAAACATCAAGTATTATGGTGGAATCAACTAATATCATTTTGGTACGAATCCAAGATGGCAGAACTAAATAGCGGCTTAATAAAATATTTAAAAATTCAGTCTGAAACAAGTGCTTAATGGTTTAATTTCAAATTGTGTGCCGTAACTGTTGGTGGTATAGAGATCAACTACTAAAATAGTGGTACTGATTCAAGATGGCCGAACTATCTGTCTGTCTGTCAGTTCGCGACATAGTTACTAATATTAAGGGTTATATGGAAATGACCTGGAAATTTTCTCGGCTGGTCCGCATATATTTTCTAGATATTATATTTCTAAATGGTTTTCGTTAATAATCCTCTTGTTGTTGTGTTAGAGTGTTGTATTATTTGGAGTTAGGATCCAGTAAAAAAACAAAAGTCTATTTTTAAATTGTCGACGTTTCGCAACTTTATTGTTGCATCTTTAGGACACATATAGATTCTATATATCCTGCATGAACCCCATAATAGCCGTATTTACCTACACTGTTGGTCCGCAAATATTTCCCAGATATTAAGTTCCAATGGTTTTCATTAACAATCCTTTTATTGTTATGTTAGAGTAGTGTATTATTTGGGGTTAGGAACCAGTAAAGAAAGAAAAGATTTTTTTAAATTGTCGACATTTCTCAACTTGGTTGTTGCATCGTCAGGACACATAGATTCTATATCAAGCATGAAACCCATATTATCAGTCTTTACTACTACGTTGGTCAGCAGATATTTTCGAGATATTATGTATATATTGGTTTTCGTTAACGATCATCTTGTTTTTATGTTAAAATGGTGTATTATTTGGGGTTAGGATACAGTAAAAAAGGAGTGTTGTGTTTAAATTGTTGAGTTTTCGCAACTTCACATACAGATTTTATATCCTATATAAAACCCATATTATCAGTCTTTACCTACTCCATTAGTTAGTAGTTATTTCCCAGATATTAAGTTTATAAATGTTTTTGTTAACGATCTTCCTGTTGTTAGAGTGGGTATTATTTGGGATTAGGAAATATCTGCGGACCAATTCAGCATGACGTATCAAAATGGTGGTATTTTTCTATGTAAAGACTACTTGTTGAATTTATTTTAAATTGTGCCGAAAAGTTAATTGTGCCATAGGTAGAAAGCAAATGGTAAAATACTGCTAGGAATCCAATATGATAGAACAAAATGGCGCCCAATAAAAATGAAGACAGTATATGTAACACATATATGCTGTGACGATGTACTGAACTAAATTGGGCAACACTTCATTATTCCTAGCAAATGGAAAAAAATTATAACGAGGGAAGTTCCGGATAAAGGAATTTAACGATCTTTTTAGAAACTAAATTAAATAATATTAGGATTATATAGCGAGTTCAAAAAAAAAATCAAATTTTAGTTCAAATTTTAGCAGTTTCTAGTTCTGCTTTTATGATTATTTAAATATATGTATAAAGGGACATTTAAGAAATATGTGTGACCCGTTTTTTAAAATACTAAACAAAACTGATGGTATTATCATTAACTTTTCTGAGGTATGTACGTTAATTTAAATAGCATCCGGAGGGGGAATAGGTGGGGTCAACAATCACAAATCTTGTGATTTGACCTGCATCTCAGCTATATTTTTCTGAAAATAAATCGGCGGTATTGGTGCATCATTTTGTCCTTTGTCCAACATGAGAAAAATAAATATTTTTGAACCGACCTTGAGGATTATGAAATTAGGTCGTTAAATCGATTCTAAATATATTCACATATGCAAATTGTAATATACAGTGTTCTAAACATAAGAAAATATTTTTAAAATATCTTAACGATAAAGCAACCGTTCGACTAAGCAGGTTTTATTGAATATGATGATAATATTCGTGATTGACCCTATCTACAAAAATAACTTTTGTTGTTAATTTTAATCATAGTTAAGTCTATCTAAATAGGGTAAATAGTAGTTCTTTTAATATATTACATCCCAAAAGTTGTTCAATAGCGAACTTTCACAAATCCGACAGGCTGATTTTTGTTCGCCGTCACTACCAGTTTCCTAACACGATACAAGCACCGTGACTGATCTCGACTCTGCACGCCTCGGGTTGCGTGGGTTCTTGTCACCGATCCTCTCAGATTGAAAGATGTAAATAAAGGCCTGCAGGAGTTTAAGCATTTAACCGGCCAGAATCCAACGTGCGACATATAGTTTTCATGAAAAGTGGCCCACTTAATTTGATCATTATATAGCTTTGGTCATTCTCATGATCAGAAGTTACAAATATAAAGGCCCTGTGGCCATAATAATAATATATTGATAATTTGCGGCTTTGTATTTAGATGATGTCATAATTTAAACATGTTTAGGTAATTTTTGTGTAAGTATGAAAAAATTATTGGAACATAATATAATGCTTTTTTTTATATTTATATTTATTACAGATTAATTTTGGTACCTAAATCAGCCTAATCAGTTACTTACAGAATTTTTTATTATATTTTAAAATAAAGGCAATTCCACAAGTACCTATGAATTATAATTTAGCTGAAATTTTAGCTTGAGTATCAAGACAAAATTTACTATAGTTCCAAAAACTCTCAAAGAAGTATGACACTATATCTCAATATTACCCATAGATCAAGGCATTTTTAATAATCTGCAGAAAATGGTTGGGTCATATAACCTAAAAAAGCGTCTGGCCAGTGCTCTAGTGAAAAAGATTTTTTCCGTCCGAATGTTTTTTATCTAACGGGTCAACCTTCATATTTTGTACTCCGACTCGTTCGCTAGACAAATGGGGTTTTTGTTTATAACCCACATCGGTCTGTCACAATGTAGATATTCTGTGTTTTATTTGCAGAAGTAAAATCAAGAATTTAAATTCTCTCCGATCTCCTCTTAAATTCGTCCGATATGTTTCGGAATCTACGAGACTACATGCTTGTAAAATACGTTAACAAAAAATATAGGACAGCATTAAAAAATAAGTCGATGGAGTGAAGGGCGTAGACAAGGTGGGGCCTGGGGGGCCGCGGCCCCTCCTTTTTATACGCTCATACAAGCACAATATGTTTAACGAAATAAAATACTTAAACCACAACAACACAAAATATCTCTACTAGTAAGAATCTCAAATATAAGCTGACTTACCAAATTAAAACAAAGAAAATATAAACAGTAATAATCGCTGTAACAATCCCGGTCTCTAGTGCTTCATGTGAGCGAACATTCTCTTATTTAAGAATAATAAAATTATTTTTGAGAAATGACAGACTATCAAACTTGGCTATTTTATCAATTGTGAAGTCATTGATAAAAAACATAGATCTTCAAAGAGTACTAGATATTTTCGCGGAAAATAAGAGAAGAACAAATTTAATTTTACGATTTTTTTTGTATTTTTTAGTTAGCGGTTTATATTATTCATGTTTATTTTTTATTAGTTTTAGTAATACTTTCACAACTATACATTAAATAAAAATGAAAAAAACATGTCTCTTCAAATGTATTTAATTAGGTTACTTTTGTATAAAATTCGTTAATTAATTCAAAAACCTAAAATAAAGTTAGAAAATTCCTTTTAATTTTTTTACTGGCACATATTATTTGTTACAGGATCCATCTTTTATGTAAAAAAAATCTTTAGTAGGAAAGTATGCTATTTTGACACACTAATGACAGACCCTGTATATAGGCCCCTCTAGAACTATTTGTGCCTCCACCTGGCCCCCCAGTAAACTTCTAACAGCCAGGGTTAATTAAAATGATTTTGGCAATTTGTGTCTTTAAGATCAGCATTTTTTGTAAATTTGTCAAACAACTCCATTTAAATTTAATTCACTTTGGAGACCGTTGCGGAATTCATAGCTATATTGAATGATGATGATGAAGATCTTATTGAATTCGTGGAATATGAAAGCCTTATGTAGTTAGGGAACGGGATACCCCTTCAATGATTGTTTTAGCTCAAATCGAGCTTGAAATTTCAACAGACTGGTAAGCTGTAAAACTAGTAATTAAAATAATTGTAATAAACATATGATCCTTATTGCATAGTTTTATTAACAACATCCTATCTGAGTAGATGAAATTTGAACAACGCTTCAGTTTTGGGTCTTCCATTCCAAGTTCTTATAAAAAGAATGGCAATTTACAACTTTCTTGTGTATTGTGTCAAAACTAAACAAAACCACAACAATGCCCGTGCGGACAAGTTAGAATACTTATATTATGTGTTAGCAGATCGAGCAACGTTGTCAATAATTTCTTAAGTTTTTCATATAATTTTTGGTGATTATAAACTCAATTTCGTTCTTCATCTATAGATGTACAATATAAATAAAATAGTAGTCACACTTTTTTGTAATTTATGAATAATAATATTTCGTACTTGAATAAATTCTAACTGGCAAAATGCATGTAACCTAGAAAATATTAGGAAGTTATGGAAAACTAATGTAGTAAGGGCAACGTTGCATAAGATTCGACGTTATGTATTTTTTTATGTATGTACACCGATTAACCCGCGATGGCCTTACCAGCTACGAATTTTGTACGAACTATACAGGACAGTGCCGCTGCGGTTCTCTAACTACCATATTAAAAAAATTAAATTAAATAGACAAAATTCTGCTATTTCGAATATTTTTTTCAAAGGGAGGTTCCCCGATAATTGGAACATTGCGCGTCCGACATTGCAACACATGTTCCAGACAGCGATCATAGTATCCTTGTTGTGATGTTGTCAAGTAATTGGGCATACTTTGAGGTATATCCCCAATCTGGGGGTGATCTGTTTCCTCGTCTGTGTATTATTATTTACTACATGTCACTAAAAAAAATATTGCAACATATAACATAATTGTTCTTATATAAGTTATATTTAACGGTTGGCCATTTTGAGATAAAAAATTGGCCTTCATGATTTATTAAGCGTAATACTAACAATTTCTTTAGACAGAGTACTATAGCTACACAGTTGTAAAAAAGCAATAAATATAAAATGTTGAATTTAATTACATTAAAATGTTTTATCTCTAGATTATATCATTAGGTGCTGCTCACGAATCCTGTCAGGGCATTTTTTTATTTGAGACGCATTAAAAAATGTGCAAAAAATCCGTTTAATAAAAACTATGCTGTCGAATTATTTTAACACACTCTTATTACTATATTATACATGATGTTGAATGAGATGGTGAAAGAAAAATTCTAGTGTCGTGGAATAAGTCTATAATTTTCGACGGAATTCCAATAAATGCCCCTAGGCATGAAAAAAAACTTGTCGAATTTAAAACCATAAATTTTATCCAGATTAATCAAGATTTGTTAATTTTGCTGCTCCAGAACGTATACAGGTGTACAGTCTAGAAAAACAAAAATATTTAAGAACCGATCCAGTTTTAAACTTTAGGCTGATATCTTGAGACGTTTGACATTTTTTGGGTTATTTAGTAGTATCCCTTGTTCTCTAAAAAATTAAAACCAAAAAAATCTTTATTTCTCGCTGTATTCCAAAAATGTAAGATTTTTGTCAAGGATGAGAAACGCTTTTTAAATTAAGAATCATGTTTTTAATATTTGTAAAAATAGAACATGTATAAACAGAATAAAAAACAAACCGCTTAAATCGTCAATACATTTTTTTTGGTCATTTAAAATAGCAGTTTTTAATTTTTGTTCAATATTGAGAAACGCTATTCTAAAGACAATAGATGTAATAAATAGTCATGATATGTATCAAGTTTGCAATGAAGGCTTGCGTACAGCATTCGGCTCTCATGTTGCTCGTCAAATCATCGAAATTGTTTATTTCATATTCACCTTAATTTATTTTGAATTTTATTTTGCTTCACACATGCTCTATAATATTCATTTTGAGCAACAATTTCATTTACGTACAAGTCTCTATATCTCTGTGCGTTTATAATTTCCCCTATCAAAACTATCCAAGCAATATTTAACTCACTAGTATTCAGAGCTATTTCAATTTCTGATCAAGATTCTTTAACATCGGAAACATCGAAACTGACCGAAGCTCTCAGAGGGAATGGCTATTGCAATGAAGATATTACGCGTTCAATTAAAAGACATAGTAAACCAACTCAGCCAAAGGAGAATGATAAAGAGCCACCATTAGGTAGTGTGGTTCCTCCCTACATACATGGCATACAGATAAAATAGGACGATTACTTCGGCGGTCCAACATACGTACAATCTTCAATACACATAAGAAGATTGGACAATGCTTGCGATCCCCGGAAGATCTTGTACCTTTCCAAACAGTATATAAAATTCCTTGCTCCTGTGGAGAAGTGTATGTGGGAGAAACAGGACGCTCAATATCAACTAGACTTAAGGAACGTGAACGATGTATTAAAAAGAAACAATTTATATTATTCAATCTGCTGTAGCTGAACACCAGCATAACACTGGCCATTTCATAAATGTAAAGGAAACCAAGGTTCTAGCATCGGTTCCGGGTTTTTATAAACGAAAAGTTGGAGAATCTATTGAAATCTTTAAACATACAAAAAATATCAATAGAGATACGGGTTACGGTCTACATCACACGATGTAGAAACCGATCTTAACACAGGGTCACGGTTCGGCGAGCACAAGTCGGGTATAAAAGCCGGCCTGAATCTCTTCGAACTCATTCAGTGTTCAGATCTCGTGAAGTAAAGATCCCTGAAAATGCCTCGTGCAATCTAAGGCGAAACGTCGGATAGAAATTTCAATTTGACACGGTCTAATCCCAAGAAACATGATTTCTTAATTGACCAAAGCCGTGAAAGCTTCCGTTGTATATTGTTAATAATTTTACTGACTACTTCACAGAACTGGAGTCGGCGGTCGAAATCATCCTCGTTCAGTGCCTAAACCAATATTCTTGTTGTGCGTGTTACCCCAGATACGTCGGACAATTTCCTAGTACTAAAGATCTGATCCATTGCTACATGACCTAAAATAGCCACTTTCCTCGCTTCGTCTCTTCCGTGCACCCTCTTTGTATTTCCGACTGAACCAGTAACGTCAAATTTGGCAACCAGTTGCAAAATGTAAACAGCGGATACATTGTTTTCAGGGTGGCGTTCGTTAAATAATTTCTACCCTTTGCTCTACGGAATACGCCATTTTAATTCTACTAAAAATTAACAATCGATTTGACACGGTTGTAACGATCTTAAAAATTCACGATGAACTGATGTAAATCAAACATATGGTCCATCCACAAACTCTTTTTTTACAAAAAAATAACAAATAAATAAATACTTATCAAATGCTAATCTGATAAGAATAATCTGTCAAGGTAAGTTCAACATTGCCTCATCCGCTATTTTAGCTTTCATTTCGTTATCGTCGAAAACTTTGACGCGAAATTTTAGGGCCAGATGGTATTCGATGAGATCTTTAAAATGAGGCATCGTAATACCCCTACTCAAAATCAGGGGGTTGTGCATCCCAGTTAGAGTGTTGAAGTTACGGGGATGAAAAAAGCAGACAAATAGTTTCTCCTCGAATCAGATATCGACGGATCCGAGAGTTCATAGATTTTTTTTACAGAATCGTAAAAAACGAAGTCTAATTTGTATCCAGGCCTTCAAATCTCTAACAAATTTTAATAAGCTGACATTTTATTGTGGTGAAAATATAGGGTTATAAAGAACTCAGTGGGACATTTAGAAAGGGGTATGACATAACTCCTCTTCCCCGTTCAAATTTCGGAGGTTGTTCTCCCCAAGACAGAGAAAATACATTATGGATAATATGAAAGTTTAATTTAAAAAAAATGCAGTAGATTTAAAGTTATTTATTTTTTGGACAAACTGTATAAGTTCCGGATAATCCAAAATTACGTCCTGAAACACAAAATCACAAAATTTATAATTTTTGTGAAAAAGATAAGAAAACCTGTACACGTTCTTAACCCTCCTTATTGCCAAGTTTTTTAAATCTAGATGAAATGTAACGTTTTAAGTTTAAAAAACATTTTTAAAATTGACACTCCCTCCAAATACATCCTAATCTTTGATATGCACATGCGGAGCGAATCTAAAAGAAAAATAGATAAATTACACGACACTGGAAATTTTAAGATTTTTCCACCATTTCAGTCAATACCCTGTATAAGAGTGATAATAATCGAATGAGTTAAAATAATTTGGCAACCCTTTTCCTTTTTGTTTTAAATAAATTGTTATGTTTGTTTAGCTCAGTGGCTTATTTAGAATACCTTCCTGGGTGGTTGTGCAAGCAAAAGGTCATTACTTACTTTTTGTTTGTTAATACACCATAAGCTTAATATATATCCTCAAGCTTAATATAACGATGATGACTAAAAAAATAAAGATCATACTTATAGTCGCGGTAATGCCTATAATTTTTACTTTCAAACATTTTGCTAAATACGCCACTGGTTTAGCGTAAGTGAACTATGTAATATTAATAACATGATATACTTTTGACGTATTGTTTTAGTAAATTATACGTGTATTTGAAATATAAATTTGGTTACTTAATAAAAAAACTGTATTTTCCAATTTGCGAAAAAGTTACACAAAAATATTTAGACCTACGTACTCAAGAAAAAGAAAAAATTAGAGGGATAGTGAACAAAAAAGTTACGTATTCAGGAGGTGTGAACTCCTTCCCGAAACTCTGAAAATATTTTTGTTTCTTACATTTTTTTAATACCAGTAAAATGATTTATTAATACGTAGTAATAACACTCTGCTTTTAGTACTAATGTCATTTATTATTCTCTTATTTATTTTTTTACCATTTTTTCAGATTAGAGATTCAAATCCCCCGCCCCGAACAGAATATCTTGCTACGTGAATGTTCATTTTTTTTTCTATTAAAAAAATATCTTTTAAATCGCCTATTTTAAATTTCTACATCACTTTACTCGTGATATTAACATAAACTATAGGTACATTATATCGCCAGTAGAACCAAAAAAAAAAAATTTTCCTTTTAGTAAAAATACAAATCATACGATCTAATACACACTTAAGTAAATGATTTGCTAATGATTCACTTGGGTTCCAAAACCAAAAATTTATAAAATTTCAATTTATTATAACAAAATATAGTTTGTTATAATAAACCCTTTATTACTTCCTCTTTCGTCTATTGCCCTGCCAGTAATATGGAGTTACGTGTTCGCAAAATACAAATATTGTATGTACAATAAAAATGTAAACAAAACTATATTCATCATATATTTTAAGGAGAAACGAGAAAAATCTCTAATGAATCATCTGATACAAATATTTTGTTTAAAATCACAAACAATTTGTAAAACATTCTGGAAACAAAGAATATTTCCTGAAAAAAAGCATCACGGAGAAGTACTTTATAAATAATAGATTGGAAGTCCATGGAGGTAAGAGGTTCTAAACAACAATTTCATGTCAACCGATGTTTCTTATTTAGCAATGTTGGGTTATTACATTTAACAGAAACTTCACCTTTTACAAAAATTCTCAGAAGAATAGCTCTAGGTTTCAATTATTTCCTAAATAAATAACATAATATTTGAAAAAATGTTTCTTCTTAATTTTAGCTATAAGAATAAATAAATAAATAAATAAAAAGTTATTTTAAAATAACAAAAAAAAATTATGGCCGATATAGTTTTATTTTTAAATAAAATTAATTTTATTTCATATTTAAACAACTAATAATAATCTTTTTTATTGAAAACATTTTATTTAAAAATAAAGTAAAATGTACTACATTTGAAAATAAAATATTACTAATTAAAATTTATTTTTTACTTCCCTCGTAAAAGGAAAGTATTATAATCGTGAAAAAATCACCTTCTAAGATTTTTTTCAGATCTTTACGTTTTGAAGTCCCTATATGCCAAAAACATATTTTCTCAATTCCGTCGGTTTATCGGTCTACGTGTCTGTCTGTCTATCTGTTCGCGGCACAGCTAAAAATCTACTTACCTGTTTCACTTCAAATTTTAGCCCCAAATTAATTAAGGGTCGTATGGGGATGGTATCATTTTGGTAAATATCTAATATGGCAAAACACGTTAAAAATTAATACTAAAAACTACTTACACATTTTAACTCAAATTTAGCAGATAAATCAAGTACTATGTAGGAATCAACTAGTAAAATTTTGATACGAATCCAAGATGGGGAAACAACATTATGGCCTAATAAAATATTTAAAAATTCAGCCTAAAAAAACTGCTTGATAGATTAATTTCAAATTGTGCGCAATAATTAATTGTGGTGTAGAGATCACCTGGGAAAATTGTGGAACAAAATGGGGACCAAATAAATTGTTCCATGTTTTACATATCTTCACGTTTCAGCGTCCCTAGATGCCCAAAAATATTTTTTTATCAATTTCATTGGTCTGTCTGTCTGTCTGTAGCTTTAGAACTCCCTACCAGATTGACTTCAATTTTGAATTGAGAAATATTAAACAAATATTTCTAGTTATCCAATTTATCTCAAATTTTGTACAAAAATATTACATAAGAATAAATTGGTAGCATTTTAGTGTGAATCCAAGATAGCAAAACAAAATGGCGGCCTAATAAAATATTTAAAAAATCAGCCTAAAAAAGACTGGACTAGGTAATTTGAAATTTAAAAAAAATTAAAGGTGATATAGGGATACACTGGTATGAATTCAAAATGATGGAACAAAATGGCGGTATATGTCAATGTAAAAACTACTTCAATTTATTGTAAATTATGTCCAAAAATAAGTTTGGTATATGTAGAAAATGGTAAAATATATAATATAAAAAACTGCATTAAAAAAAATAAACATTCAATTTGGCCGATATGCCGATATGCACAAAAACTACAGACGATACAATTTTGAAAATTATATGTAGTGTTCAACCCTTGTATTAAATACCAAGATCTAAAATTAAAAACTAATTTTTTTTTTGTCTTCCGATGGGACCAATCCGACCAATAGAAGCATTTATACTTATCTTTGTTAAAAAAAATTGCCAAAAAAAACATTTTTTACAAAGGTAAGAAAATATGGTTTTCCGTCGATATGTTATGCAAACACGCAGGATTCCCTTCCTTTGTATTCCCACCAAAATGTTTGTACAAGAAAATCTGAGGGGACGAAAATTTCCTGCAGATTGATTCCACTACTGAGAAAAGTACAAGAATTCGTAGACTTTTTTCTAGATTCGCTGAAAAAAGTGCAGATATTTCTATTGCATTTCGCATCTATTCATGCTATTTCATGCTTAGGTTCCATAACCTAATCACTGGTTACTGATTTTGCATTTAAAGTGTGCAATGTGGTTTAAAAATACTGATGGTTATTGATTTTCAAAACCTTTTGTTCATGGTTGTTGGGATTAAACCTGTCAAATTGGAATTACTATCTGACGTTGTCCCTTCGGTTGCACGAGACATCTCCAGAGATCTGAACACTGAATGAACTCTGTTTTTGTTTTGACGATGGGGAATCGATTTACGCATGGTGGGAGGGAGAGATGGCAGACCCAAAGATCCTTCGATGGGGTTGATGCCGTCCTTCCGGGGTGACCCTCTAAAAGATATGGTCCTCTGGATGGTGGTGTATTCTTCTTTTGGCGCGATGTCATTATGCGACCTCTCGTTACGGGGGTAATCTGAAATTAGAGAAATCATTAGAAATGTAATTGTCTTACCTGGTTGATGTTACTCTGGTGGTTTCTGTCCTTCTGTCTGTCCGGTTGCCACTGCCAACGTCCTACTGGTCCTTGGTCCAGTTTGCCGCCGTCAGAGTCTTTCTGTCTACTCCGTGTGTGGAGTCCTCTTCTTCCATCCTTAAGTATGTTAACGCAGGAGTTTAAGTCTTGGCCTCCCGTGTCTTGCCCTATTGTTGTGGTTTGGAGCTAATGGATCGTAGTCTACCAGGTCACGTCAGTTTTCGTTGTGATGATTTTCGGCTGCCATAAATGCCCGGGTAGCCTTTTGTAGCATAAAATCTTCAATTGATGTCCATTGAAGATCTTTCTGTTCTCATTCCTTGTAAAACAACGGGGCATGTGCCGCCATCCTAATCAGTTTATTTTCTGTCCTCTTGAGCTTCAAGTTTATGTTTTGAAGTATAGCCAAAAGCTATAGAGTTGTATATGTTAGCGCCTTGCTACTTTTTGGCCAGTAGTTGCTTAGTTCTCAGTCCCATTTCACTTTTCCGACAGAGCAATGAATAGAGTTTATTCATTGCCTGCCTGGTTTTTGTCCTCGCTGCGTCAATATCTTGCGTCTATGTCAGCCTTTTGTCCATGGTCATCCCTAGGTACTTGGCCTCGTTGAACCTAGGGATTTTCACTTCTCTAACCCGGATTCTGGCTCTGGTAGTCAGTCTACATCTTCTCTCATATTCGGCCACTGACATTTTGTACACCAGGCCGTGGTGCCACATTCTGTCAAAGGCCCCTTCGATGTCCAGGAATACTGGTCATGTGGCCTCTCTGTATCTGCAGTTCAGACGAGTGCCCTGCCCTGAAGACAAATTTCTCATCTGGGATGGCATCCAGCTCTTGGGTCTCATCTTAAAGTCTTCTTGCTATGGCTCGTTCAGCTACTTCGCTTAATGCAGGGAGAAAGCTGATGGGCCTATAGTTTTGAGGTTGGGTTTTGTCTTTACCTGGTTTTTCTATAACAATGGCCTTTGCTTTTTTCCACATGCTGGGGAAGTGGCACGTTGGTATTATAGAATTCATGGTGTTGGCCATCGCACTGTAACCTTTCCTGGGGATGTATTTTAACATCTTGTTGGTGATGCCGTCGACTCCAGAGCGCTTTCTTGACATTTATTCTTTTAATGATGTCTCGGACTTCCCATGGGGATACCTGACTAGGATTTTGATGAGGTAGAATCCGTGTATCTAGATCCCTGACTGCGTTGTTGACCTCTACACTGAGTGTTATTGCTTTTATTAAACACTCTGTATGATAAAATGTAGTATACACTTAACTGTAGTATAACCTGTACAAGTTTTTTATTAAGCATTTATTTTACGGATTTAAGCACAACATATTTGAGCTTGTAGAGGGACCATGTACAATAAAGCACCCTGTATGAACTAACATTATTAAAAATAGCCGTGTAAAGAAGCAACGTATTTTAGTACAGGAAGGAAGAACACAAATGCCGTTGTTCCAAGATATTGTTGCAATAAAAACTAAAAATTTGATAAAAAAGTGTTGTTTAAATTCGTAAAAAATAAATTTCACTATAAATAATATTCCAACGTCTAAAGATATTTAGTAATTATGTATTTTGTTTTAGTTAAATATAATATTCTTCAAAATGAGGTTTAGTTTGGCTACATATTCCTTGGCACACCATAATTTTCTCATATCGATAAATTATTTTTGTTTTTTACTACTTACTGTTCATCTCACGCAGGCATATTAACTGGGAGGGAAGATTTGAGAAATAATTTATTTTAAAATATTCAAATTGAAAATCACCACAGGATTGGGACCACATCAATTCATACCTATTATTTTTTAAGAGAAATAAGTGAATTTAAGTATAAGGTCTGACTTCATTCACCTGCCAACAAGGCAAAGGTAGCTAAATTTGTAATAAGTACATCCAATTGCAAGTATATCAGAATATAAGCCAGCCTTTCAAAAGATTAAAATACATGCCGTACACAAAATTGGCAGGGCCTTCTTGGCTTTTGAAATATAGTACGAAATTGAAAATTTGCACTTTCCAGGCACCTTTCGTATCTTAGTTATGATACAAGCTAATGAAAAAGTAAAAACGGATAATAATCCGTTTTTACTTGGAATGCAATGGCATAGACAGTTTTTTCTAGAGGCCTCAAATATTGAGTTATGGGCTAAACTTGTATTTTTTTAATGGAACACCCTGTATATTTTAAAGCAACCAAAAGCACATCCTTTCCCCCTTTTCAAAAATATATAACACATATTTATTTTTAATAACAAGCCCGCAATTTGGAATTACTAGCAAAATAATGACAAAATAATGACAACAAAAAAGTTGGCTGTGGTTGTAGGTATGCAGTGGAGAAGAAAACCTTTTATGACAACTATTACTGCCTTTATTTTGAAGTTATGTCGCAACCTGATTGTTGTGCAGTGGCTTACGTCATATTTTATTGTTTACATAATGACTAACATCAGATTTTATAAAAATTACAAAAAATATAAGTTATATAATATAGTTAGTTTATTTTATTCAACATAAAGAAAACGCAAATGAAGCTTCTGAATTATATTTAAATAGGTGAGTCCTTAATAATTAGTAACTTAAAATAATTTTTACGTTTTATTTTAACAGAAACCCGAAAAGAAGGCAGCTTTTTTCAGATATTGTTTTTAAGTTTCTAGTACTGAAATTTTCATCACCATAGCACTCAGCATTAGTCCCAAGAAAAGCATCATGTTATTTTTAAACGGGAACAACCAGGACCTTTTGGTCTTAGCGTGGCGTCTCTTATTTTAGGAAGACAAAATTATATATCTCATCCATGAAGGAGGTATAACAGCAAATCGCTATTTAGAAATTCCTGAAGATGTTATACCTGATTTACTTGACAACGTGCCTTTAAAACAATTAAAAAAAACATCACTTTCAACAATAAGGAGCACCTGGTCACAGCTCGTTTATTATTCACCCTTTTTAGATAATAATATTCCCGAAAGATGGTGGCACTCATGGACCGATAAGATAGCCAGCACGATCACCGAATCTTTCTGTCTTAGATTTATTTTTATGGGTTTTTTTCCAAAACAAGATTTACAAGACTCACCATCATTCTACAGAATAACTTCTTGAGGCTACACATTTGTCTTTTCAGTTTTTGCAACGTCGCAATTTTTAATCTAAATGCACTAAAAAGAATTACAAAATTGTGTGCCATTCGAGAAACGGCAGCCATCGTAAATATTTTTTATAGTTGAAATAAGGTGAGTTTTTTAAATCAGTACTATAACCACAACCAACTTGTAAAATTGTTATTATTTTATTAATAACTCCAAATTGTGGGCTTATTATAAAGCGAAAGCCCCTAAAAAAACTAACAACGACATTGCGTTCTACGTAAATATAATAATCTGTTTCTACTTTCTTATTAGCTTGTATTATAACTGAGATACGAAGAGTGTCTCGAAAGTGTAGTATAGTGCAGCAAAAACAGCATCCTTCTATCTTCAATAGTAATTAAATATTATATATATACTTTTGCAGGGCATAAATTTCAAAAATTGGACACTCTGCACATAAAATTATTCTAGATTATAAGATAGCTACTTCGGGTAAAAGGTGTTCCATTGCATGATCCGATTACTATCCATTCACGCTAGGTAGATAGACGTAAAGGTACTTAGGATGACCTGACAAAACCGCACAAGACAAATGCGCTAACCGACAAAAGCGCGGAAGACAAATACATTGACATGACAAATATAATTTCAGCTGATTGTGATATTTGACTCGATTTATTTGGGTTTGGTTAAATTTAATCTGATTAGACTGAATCGAATTTTAATCTGATTAGACTGAATCGAATAGCTCATTTTTTAAGTATTTGAATAAAATAAATATCAATCAAGGCTAAATCAGACTTCCAATGAATCATTCAAAATAAATGTTTATCTCCAAATAGCAGCAATTATATCCGAAAAATCGTAGTATTTCGTAATTCTAAAACCTTCCATATTTCGAAACCGTTAATTTATGATACATGGTATATAATACAAAAAATATGTAGAGTTTAATATAAAATTCAACAAAAAAAAAATTAGGGGAAAAGGACATAACATGAAGAAGTCGGCAAGGTGACAGATCGGCTAAAATAAATTAACAACAATAGATAGAGCAATCAGTAGAGTGATTTGTTAAAACTCGTATGGCCGACTTAAACGCCGATTGAAGTTATATGGTGTATTTATTATAAATCTGAGTACCGAAAAAATTGTTAATTATAATTTCCGGGTAAGTATAAACTCTAAATTTCGTAATGTACACTTATCTTGCACACATTTAACATAATTTGGTTTAATTAAATAAATATATTGCGGCTTTTCAACAAAATTTACAGCCGGTTTATTTTAACTGGAAGGTGAGGATAAGATGACGAATAATAAGCGCAGATAAGATGTCGAATTCGTTACCTTAACCAAAGCAAGATTAATTCACTTCCTACAAACTAAAATTGTCATAATACATTTTAAAACCTTTTTTAATTTTTAAAAATGGGTAGAATATATGTCAGAAAAACTACTAGACAGTCATGGAGTAAAGATGATATGAAAAAGGCAATAAACCAACATTACTACGATATATAAGAAAATATCTATATCAGGTGATTACATTTTTATAAAGCCAAGTTTAAAATGTATTTAAAATCATTATTAAGTTAAAACCCCAGGTAAAACAATCTAAAATTCCTAATTTATTAGAAATTAAAATTGTAGGAAAAAGTTTATTTCTTTAAATGGTTCTTTCATTAAGCGCTTAGAGAGTAGGGTATTAGGAGGCGAGAGTAGTGCGAACTTCAGGTTTCCATCTAAAAAAAATAAAAGTTGATATTAAATATTTTTGTAATATTGTTTTGAGATTTACTGGCTGCATTTTTTTTTAATTATAATGGATTTTTTATTTCTAGATTTTTCCTTCCAATGCTGGGCGTTTTAAGTCAACTTTTTCAGAAGAGGAACTACGGAGCCGATACCGCGATATTATCGATATCGACAAAAGAGCCTTTGGATTAACAAAGAACAGTTTGGAAGAGTTATTTTTGACTATGCTGAAAATAATAATTCAGCATGGATTTAAAGCAGTAAAGAAAAGGACCGGTAGAAATTTTATTGAATGGTTTATGAAAAAAAAAACCCATAGTTATGTAAAATGATTTCTTAATAATATACCTAGGAGTTTCTTTACGTAATACCTAAACATTATTTTCGATTGTTACAGCCAAAAAAAAAAACAAAATACTGACGAAAACCAGCCTTGAATGGTCGAAACGTCTAACGTAATATTAAATCTGAAATGAAATTGTTTTAATTTCATTCCTGCTTTTTGACTCAAATTTGCCAAGAAAAAACAATATATATATATATATATATATATATATATATATATATATATATATAGTATATTAGAACGTTACTATGCTATAATAGTATTTCTAATAGGGTAGATAATTTTGTTTAAATGAAATTTGAAAGTGATTGTAACAGTTAGCCCAGTCAACCTTAGGATCTGTCTAACCATGTCAGAACAGTAGTTTTGTCTAAGTGGTAGCGGCGGATTCCAATCCCTAACCAGAAAAAGGACGATTCGCACTCACTTTCCCAAAACTACGGAAAGAACACTCTATGAAGCTTGTGGTAGTCTACGCTAAGGACACGATTGATGCAAATGTTCCTTTTGTAAGTTATTAAATCATCTCGTTATTGTTTATTTATGAACTGAATTTCGGTACTAATTTTGACCTATTTTACTAACATTTATTTATTTTGCTCTAAAAAACTCAAATTAATTTTTCAAAATGCCTGATCCAACTCAAGAGAGCTATTCAACCAAAGGTAGAAGCCTATAAATTAAATAGTTTTAAATGCATGCGATTGTGGATATAATATGGCCACTACTATTTAAAAAACTCTATTAACTATTCACATTTAAAATAAACTTAAGGGTAGAGCTGCACAGGTGGAGAGTTCCAGAAATCCAGGCTCATATTTAGAAATAAAATAATTGCTTAACATACACTTCGGAGATTCTCCAAATGTATCTTCCCTAATACAACACCATCAACGACTTAAACAATTATCAAATACCTTCTTTAACCAAAAACAGTCCAAAGTACTTTCTCATAGAGACTATTGTCCTAAATGCTTTATTAACAGGGCTCGAACCGCAATTAGATTAACTCCTTCGTGCAAGAAATCTAGCCAACCTTTTCGAAGCCCATTCACGAATTAGAAGCGAATTTCAGTTGTCATATAGTCAAAATAGAACTCACCCTACTCTGCGTATAAGAAAATTATAGCCACAACCCATGAAATATTATAATTGCGGACGTACAGGTCATATCAACATTATATATCGAACACATCTCAGTAGTCTAGTAATTAACGCCAAAATGATTCTAGACCTCAACAAGCCAGCGGTTTCTCGCAAAGTCAACAGAAAGCCCAACAATTTAATAATCCATCCCAATATTTAATAAAAATTCTAATTTTCATCCTAATCAACAGAGGACGTACCATGTCAATGCTAGCGATTATTCACATAGCGAAGCTTCTAATTTTTAAGAGCAAAGATAAATTTGACCTAATCCAGACTTTTTGTGTCGAAAATAATTTACAAAACTTAATTTTGGAAATTCCCTCATTTATTATCTCCGATAAAGACGTTAAACTCAAAATATACCAGAATATCGTAAAAACTCCCGAAGACCAGATTCCCATTATATTAGATTACTATAAGTGTTTTCATCATGCTCCGGATGCACTAACCGCTGGTCTCGAACATCTAGCACTGGTCTGTCAGACAATGACGTCTTGATGGCGTCAAATGTAGAACATGGTGAAAACGTTTTGTTACAGATTGCAAATGACAACTAAAGTAAATGATTAATTGTGTTTTGATTTTGCAAAAAAAATTGTAACATATGGAAAAACAATTAGCAAGTTATGTGCAAAAGTTCATTTTTAAAAGCATAATATGCCTGTTACAAGCAATTTGCAATTTTTGCATGAAACTTTTAGCACCAACCTTAAATTATGCAAAAACTCAAATAATATTAATAATATTAAACACAGAAACAAAAACAACACTAGAAGATTATAAAAATTGTATATTTTAATGATAAATATAAACAATTTCGCTGTTTCCAATTTTTAAACAAACCGACATATTTTCTTAGTTTCGGGAACCGCGAGCGGGACCATATCCCCGACATGGTTAGCAATTTGACAGACCAGTTATCAAACCATTAAGCCGGTGACGTCACTACTTGCACCATGAATTCTTGCGGTTCGAAGCGGTCGAATGAACCGAGGCATGGTGAAAACTTCTTATCATTCCGGAAAAAATAATCTTGACCGTGGAATAAACGAAACAATTAAACGTATAAAGGAAAAATACAATTGGCATGGTCGAGCCAATGACGTTGAGAATTTCGTAACAAAGTGTGAGATAACTCAAAAAGTTAGATTTTGTCCAAAAAACTTTAGTACACCCCCTGTAATTATCGAAATACCAAAAACACCATTAGAAAGAATCAATATTGATCTCTTTGATATTGATTGATCTCTTTGAATATCCATATCCCGTTAATAATTCTGCTCTCACCATTAGAGATGAAGTAAAAAAAGTTCACACAAGTTTATTCTATATCACAGTCAAATGGATCATTTGAACTATTTCATGCTACTCTGAGAGAAATAATCCGAGTACATAAAGCTGAAAATCCCAAGGAACACCCTATTAACATTCTCCCTTACGCCGTGATTTGCTATAACAATACAAAAAATAAGACTCATTGTTTTACACCATACAATCTTATCTTTGGCCATATATCTAGTCGACCCCCAGAAACTGTATACAACCAAGAACAACTCATATCCAAGTACGTTAGAGATAATATAATGGAAAGTTATTACAGAATCGCACGAACCAGAACTAATATTCAAAAAGAAAAATCCAAAATCAAATCTGATAAATTCGTTTCCGACAAACAACCCAGTTATAAAGTTGGTGACAAGATATATGCCAAAGAAACTCAAATTAAGGACAACAGTCAAAATAAGTTCAATGACTCTTTTCAAATTGTCGAACTTAAAGGCTTTTTACGACTAGTCTATTATTTTCAGACTCCTCGGGATACACCCAGCCGTGACATCTCAGTTTCACGTCAATAAACAACACCGTAGAACTATTCCTCTATGAAGAAGTATAATCAAAATATCAAATGAAAAATTAACGCTCCTGATTTATAAAGAATTGCAACTCTTGAAAGAGGCTATTTCAAACAACGACAAAATTTTCTCTGAAATTAATAATGAGATTCGAAGTACCTGAGCCTAGAATTCTAGCTTCTAAGGTCGACATACAAACGCACATTATTCTCGCCAACCGTAAACCGAAAATACAAAGAAATAATCGCGGACACTAAACAATACGAGTTTAGAACAAAACGCCGTATATTCAATGGCATTCGTACTATGTGGAAATGTATTACAGGTAATCTAGACGCTTCTGACAGAGAATACTTTGACGAACGACTGTATAAAAAATGTTGCTCATCTAAGATCACATCGAAAACCTTCTAAAGAATTAAATTTCCGTAATTATATCTGTAATTAAAACTTTCAACTCCACCATTCGTAAATTACAAATAGACAAGGAAACTTTTAACAATAATATGTTCAAAAATCGATTAACAACATATCAAGCGCGATCGAGTAATACAAAGGAGAGATACAATTTAATAGCTTATGTGAATCCCCAATGGAAACTTATGTCTTTTTAGAAAACTCTCTTAATGACACCCACATAACAATTTACCTTCATCAACTTATTCATCAAATCTAGCGGAATATCTTGATATAATCGAATTAAGAGTATATCAATTTGACCAAAAAATAATTTTTGTACTAAAAATCCCATAAATCGAACTCGAAACATATATCCTTCCTCACTTGTACCCTATCCCAATTTTTGACAAACAAGCAGGCTTCCATCACATATTATCAACAACTTAAAAAGTAATTGCGTGTTAATGAATCATCATTATTATTGTATGTATCATTTCAAAACCTGGACAACTGTAAACAGTTAAAGACCAATACGAAGATCTGCTCCGATGTACCGTACTCCATTGATAGCAGCTCCATTTGCGGGGCCCAGCGACTAAGGTAACAGGCATCACTAACAGCAACTTGTCAGACTTCTGTGCGGCCTGCCATGAATGCAACGTGCAGGAACTCAACTAAAACTATTGACCGATAATAATTTCTGATCCCTTGCCAATCACAGTGAAATGCTGTAGAAATAACATAGTCATCAACGTAATAAATACTAACTCATTATTAAAGTTACAACCGGAATGCAATGCCTTTTTTAAATTTTGTACGCATGGGGGCATACCAAATTCTCCATTGACAAATACAAAACTCTCACATATCAAAACCACCCGGTAAAAATACCCCTACAAAATCTTAAATCCTCAATCTAAAGCTTCTTAAACTCGACATAATCGACACCGAAGCGTTAATATTGCTAAACATAAACTCAACCAATATTCTGGCGAACTGGACAAGCTTATCAATGAACCCTTTGTTACGAAACATGTTCACTGGTTCACAATTTTCATCATCATCCTCACTGCTGTACTTATAGCTCTATCTATCCTCTGTAAATGTCGATGCAAAAGACACTCCACACCGACACCTCCAGTTCTCAAGTCCAGAGTCCCCGTCTATCAGGGGTTAAGTAATTTCATGCCCAAAAGATGACCAAGTGCTCGTTCCGATGAGATCATAAAAAAGCGGTCAAACTCCTATCCAACCAAGGTTTTTAAAAGTTGCTGCAGGGCAACAATTTTTCTTTAGTGGGGGAGTTCTTATATACGCTGATAGCCACGTGTAGACGATGATCTTAAACGGTTAAACGGTATCAGATATAAAAATTACAATACCTCCGAAAATGCATTGTAAGCTGTTGCAGTTCTCACGAAAAGAAGCCGCTGCAACAGCATTCAAATTAATATAAATAGATCTGAATTGTAAACAGTTAGTTGATATTTTAGAATAGTATAATTGAATTTTCAAATAGTGCTCCTAATAGGGTAGATAAAATTTTGTTAAAAGTGCAATTTGGAAAAGTGGTTATAACATTTGTCACGAACCTTAACTTGTCTGAGGGACTGAATAGTTAAAAAAATCGTAAAGATCCATTATAGGTAAAAAAGTTTTTTAAAAAAGAATAGGTTATCGTGTGGATCAGCTATAGTCAAGCACTTAGATTCCTTGAAGCACTCAAAGTCAACAGTGGTATCATTATTTACTCGAACGCTATTAAACTGAATTAACTTGTTACTCGTTTCTATATTGATATTATGTTTTAAAATTTGCATAAACTCCAAAAATTTAGTTTTAATAACGATAGCAAACATGATATTCCTTCATAGTTGAACTGCTTTGTCCTCTATATCATTAGTCAATAAAATTCCCTATTTTAACTTAGAATTGTTCACTAATATATATTGTTTGTTTACAGATGAATTTAGTTCTATTTAACGAATCTTTACTCTCAAAATCAGTTGAATATTTAGACTCTGAAAAGTTTGTACAATAACCACTCTCACTCTCACTAAAATATTCTTGAAATGACATTATTAGTAATATATCAATTGGAATTCTAGACGACTAATACTGTGTTCCTAAATATAATGTACAAACAGAAGGGTGTGATTCTTTGATTTATTTTATGACTAAAATTTCAAATAAATGTAGATCCGCAAACGCTCCCTATACCTATCTACAGGATGTTGCAATTTCAATATTTTTTCAATTTTTGTGTATAGCTCTTGCAATTTTTGAGGTACTTACCTCAAATTTTGGAATAAGGTTACGCAAAAGGAGTTACAAGCTCGCACATGTCAAACGTTTGCCAGAATCTACAGGGTGATATTTTTTTAGGGGTCATTCTCTTCCCCTGAACTTCTTTGCGGTGCGCCGCTGGTAAATTCTAAAAAACAAAATCATTTCTCTATCTTATTTAGAAACTTTTTGTCCTCTAGTAGTTTTTTCGTATATCGAGCAAAAAAAATAAAAAACGATTTTCTGTAATTAGCCAGTCGAAACTAATTTCTTTGAAAGTAAGCTATAGCTTTATATATTCACGAAATGAGATAAGACATTATACATAGTTTTTAAATTCTGTTTAGTAAATTTGGAAACAACATGGTACTAATTCAAACTTACAATCAATCATAAATAACGAAATATTAATCCTATAATTTTCAGGGTAAATGAAATGTTCTAATGTCCCCCATTAACCTCGCCAAATTTATCGAATTTTAAGCAATTATATCCAAAAAATCGTAGCATTTTGTAGTTCTAAAACCTTCCATAATCTAAACACCCTTAATTTCTGATACATGGTGTATTATATAAAAAATATGCGTAATTTAATATAAAATTCAAAAACAAAAAAAAATATAGGGGAAAGGGACATAAGATGACGAAGTCGGCAAGTTGACGAATCGGCTAAAATGAATTAATACCAATAGATAGAGTACTCAGTAGCATGCGATTGTCTGTCGTTTTTAAATGCGTCACCAGTTGCATACCGTGATTTCCTGTTAAAACTAGTATGGCTGACTTACACGTCGATTGAAGTTATATTGTGTGTTTATTATAAATTTGAGTGCCGAAAAAATAGTGAATTATAATTTCCGGGTAAGTATAAACTCTAAATTTCGTAATGTACAATTATCTTGAACACTTTTAACATAATTTGATTTAATTTAATAAATGTATTGCGTTTTTTTAACAAAATGTACATCCGGTTTATTTTAAATTGAAGATGTGGATAAGGAAGATTAATTCACTTCCTACGAATTAAAATTGTCATAAAACATTTTAAAACCACCTTTTTTAGTTTTTAAAAGTCGATAGAATATATGTCAGAAAAACTACTAGACAGTCATGGAGTCAGAATGATACGAAAAAAGCAAATGAAATGTTCGAAATGACGGAAGAAGCGTAAATTCTACTGCAACGATATATGCCATCTCAAAAGCAACATTACGACGATATATAAGAAAATTTCCAGTTGACGTGATTACATTTTTGTAATGACAAGTTTAAAATGTTTTTAAAATCATTATTAAGTTAAAACCCCAGTTAAAACCAACTAAAATTCCTAATATATTGAAATTAAAATTATAGGAAAAAGTTTGTTTCTTTATATGGTTTTTTATTAAGCGCTAAAAGAAGCGAGAGTAGGGCAAACTTCAGGTTTCCATCTTAAAAAATAAATGTCGATATTAAATATTTTTTTAAGATGGTTTTGAGATGCATTTTTTTTTAATATAATGGATTTTCATTTTTAGATCTTTCCTTCCAATGCTGGGCGTTTTAAGTCAACTTTTTCATATTATCGATATCGACAAAAAAGCCTTTGGACTAACAAAAGAACAGGTTGAAAGAGTTATTTTTGCTGAAAATAATAAAATTCAGCATAGATTTAATGCAGAAAAAAAAGGGCCGGCAGAAATTTCATTGAATGGTTTATGAAAAAAAAAAAATTTAATCCTTAGATATCCGGAAAGCACTTCAATAGCTAGACGCCACATTTATTGTATTTTCTTTGTTCGCGTTCCAACGCCTTTATAACTGCGTCGTACTGATTTTCGTTTAGATTTCTTATTTCTTCAATATTATTATTTCTTTCTCTATAAACTGTACCTTTTAAGTAGCAGTAGGGAAGGTGTGCATAGGGATCAGATCTGGGCTGTTCGCGGACCAGGTAATTGTATACATATCTCCCCATCCTCACTTGATAATTATTTTGAAGAAAGTCTCCTACTGCCACCATATTATAGAATGGTGCCCATCTTGCCAAATTATATTTTACCGAGTTTGAAGTGGTAGTTCATCGATAAACTGCTCAATTTGATTTTCCAAAAGTTCCAGATGCCTTAACTCATGTAAGTTGCCTCAGATAAAAACTAGATAAATACATTATGCCACAACGCCGTACCAAAGCTGTATTGAGGATCGCATTTGAAAAGCCAATAGCTCGACAGCTTGTGGAATTTTATCGGACCAAATATGGCTGTTTTTCTGATTGTAAATACCGGCAGTGGTAAACATCGCCTCATCTGTCCATAAAATTCTATTGAAATAATCTGGATCTTGATTAGGGTTTCCTCTTATAATTTAAGTCTGGCGGAAGAAGCATAAATTCTACTGCAAAGATATATGCCATCCCAGAAGCAACATTACGACGATATATAAGAAAAATTCCAGATGACGTAATTACATTTTTGTAATGCCAAGTTTAAAATGTTTATTAAGTTAAAACAACCTAAAATTCCTAATATATTAGAAATTAAAATTGTAGGAAAAAGTTTATCTCTTTATATGGTTTTTTTATTAAGCACTAAAAGAGGCGAGAGTAGAGCAAACTTCAGGTTTCCATCTTAAAAAATAAATATCGATATTAAATATTTTTTTAATATGGTTTTTGAGATTTAGTGGCCGCATTTTTTTTTAATTATAGTGGATTTTTTATTTTTAGATCTTTCCTTCCAATGCTGGGCGTTTTAAGTTAACTTTTTCAGAAGAGTAGCTACAGAGCCGATACCGCTATATTATCGATATCGACAAAAAAGCCTTTGGACTAACAAAAGAACAGGTTGAAGGAGTTATTTTTGCTGAAAATAATAAAATTCAGCATATATTTAATGCAGAAAAGAAAAGGGCCGGCAGAAATATCATTGAATGGTTTATGAAAAAAATTAATTTATCCCTTAGATGTCCGGAAAGCACTTCAATAGCTAGACGCCACATTTATCGTATTTTTTTGTTCGCGTTCCAATGCCTTTATAATTGCATCGTACTGATTTTCGTTTAGATTTCTTACTTCTTCAACATTTTTTCTTCAATAACATTATTTCTTTCTCTATGAACTGTACCTTTCAAGTGGCAATAGGGAAGTGTGCATGGGTATCAGATCTGGGCTGTTCGCGGACCAGCTAATTTTATACATATCTCCCCATCCACACTTGATAATTATTTTGAAGATAATCTCCTACTGCAACCATATTATATGATGGTGCCCATCTTGTTGCCAAATTATATTTTATCGAGTTTGAAGTGGTAGTTCATGGATAAACTGCTCAATTTGATTTTCCAAAAGTTCCAGATATCTGTAGTCATAAATCATGTAAGTTGCCTCAGATAAAATCCAGATAAATACATTATGCCACAATGCCGTACCAAAGTTTAGTTTATTTCTTTACATGGTTTTTTTATTAAGCGCTAAAAAAGGCGAGAGTAGGGCGAACTTCAGGTTTCCATCTAAAAAAAATAAAAGTAGATATTAAATGTTTTTTTTTAATATTTTTTAAATATATATTATAATATTGAGATTTACTGGCCGCATTTTTTTAATTATAATGGATTTTTTGTTTTTAGATTTTTCCTTCCAATGTTGGGCGTTTTAAGTCAACTTTTTTAGAAGAGGAACTACAGAGCCGATACCGCTATATTATCGATATCGACAAAAGAGCCTTTGGATTACCAAAAGAACAGTTTGGATGCGTTATTTTTGATTATGCCGAAAATAGTAAAATTTAATGCAGTAAAGAAAAGAACCGGTAGAAATTTTATTGAATGGTTTATGAAAAAATTTAATTTATCCCTTAGATATCCGGAAAGCACTTCAATTGCTAGACTGGCATTTAACAGACAAAGCGTAAATACATTTTTTGATGTGCTTCGTGAATTATAAAAAAATATTCTTTTAAGCCAAATCAAATCTACAATGCAGACGAAACATATATTTCGACTGTCTGATAGGGTAGTAAAAATTACTTCGGCGGAAAGAGGCGCAATTTCACAGCAGTTTGCTGCACAAATGCTAGTGGCTTATATATCCCACCATTTCTAATATTTCCAAGAGTGAGAATGCAACCAGCTTATATAAATAACACAGTTTGTTGGTGTAGCACATGATAGCGGTTGGATGGCTTCTGAAAACTTTGTAAGGTATTTGAAAAAAGTCCTATTTCTGATGGATAATCATGCTAATCACGTAACATTGGAAGCCATAAATTTGTGCCGCAAGAGTCATATTACCTTACTTGGATTTTCTGCTAATACAAGTCACCGGATGCAGCCGCTGGACATATCATTTTATGGACCATTAAAAACAGCGTATAGCAGGGTATGTGAAGATTTTTTAAGTAAAAACCCCGGCAAAGTTATAACTTTACATGATATTGCTTCTCTTTTTGCAAAGGCATATTTAAAAGCGGCCACAGTGTTCAAGCAATAAGTGGCTTTAGAGCTACTGGAATAGAATCGTGTGATTCCCAAATTTTCACAGATGTTGATTTTGAAACCTCAAAAACCACAGAAAGAGAAACAATGACACCAGCGGTAATTGAGACCCCAACTACATCGAAAGTAGATGAACCTATCCCATCAACTTCAAAAGCAATGTGACCACCAAATAAAGAAAATGCACATTAGGAAACACACTACAGACTGCCTTTGTTACCTCAAGCAAAAACTAGCGGTCCAAGAAAAAAATTACCTTCACTAATAATTTCAAGCACTTCAGTAAAAGACTCTTTGGAACAGAAACAATCTGAGAAACTTGAAAAGGAAGAAAAGAAACAAATAAAGACTGTAATTAAATCAAGGAAAGTGAATATAGGTGTTAGTAACCAAACACAAAAAGAAAAAAGTGTTAAGAAGAAATTAAACAAAAATTATAAGCGTCAAATTAAATTGGACGATCTCCTAATTCCTCTATTTCTACCGAAATACCATATTCAAAGAAGACAAAAAGAAAGATATGGATTTTTTATTTATGTTCTACTTACTAGATTTTATTTACTTTTAAGATTTAACACTTTTAAAATGTATTTTTTTTTTGTATTTAAGCGATTTATGTTCTTTGCAATTCATGTTTTAAAGTATAGTCCCTTTTAATGAATCTTTTTTTTTTGCATGTTTCGAGTGTTTTATAAGTCTACGTCAACTTACCCACCTAAATTCGTCAGCTTAGCGTCTGATGATGGTAAGATGATGAACTTTATATATTTTTTTTAAAAGGAAGTGCCCTTTAAAGAATATTTTATTTATAAGAAAAACCGATCTAAATCACTTAGAATATTTACTAATGATACCATTCTGAAAATATATGGAAGCTGTTTATAGAAAAATATTGTCAAATCAACGACAAGCTTAAATTCGTTAACTTACCCCCCTTGCCTCTAGTATATTATATTTAAAAAAACAAAGTTGATACTTGCCTTGCTTTTTTGAGTCATCCTTTATACATTGAAATATTAGCATATGAAAATGCAAATCGAATCAAACAAATTTTGTTTGTAACATTTTTTCTAATTTTAAAAATAACCCAGTTATTTCCATTTAAAAGTTATCTCGATCACCCTGTACACATATATTTTAAGTCTCCGATCTAATTAAATATTCCCGTCAGGAATTTTTGAGTTACTTATTTATTACTTCTCAATGGTTAAGTTGGTTGTGTATTGAAAGGTATGTTGGTGTCTACACCCTTACACTTTAATGAACTGTCTATGTTTTATAGTTAAACATTCAACAGTTGAACATTTAGTTTGTTCTCTCTAAAATTAACAGTTTAATTCAAATTTAGTGTAATATAAGCGTTGTTCTCAAGAAGGATATTATAGGAACTATATTTTTTTAGGTATTTTTATATTCATTCAAATTTCTTGTCAAGTTAAACAAAGTTATTAACCTTCGGTAATCAGAAATGTAAATGTTTATAGATCGTTTACGAAATATATGTGGAATTTAGGTTGCAGATTCCTACATTGAATTTTCGAAAAAGACGACGCTTGAGCCAAATGACACAATATTTGCTACATTCTATTTATTTGTTTGCGTCTTTAAATTTCCTTCTACGTTTTTTTTTTCTTTACTACTTAGTAATATTTATGTAGTTTACTACTTGGTAATATTTGTGTAGGTGGTTAACTGTATAAACGATAAATTAGGTTACAAACAAACAAATTTTATTTAAATATAAGCATTAATACAATATAAAATATAAGCAGACATAGATTTATTATACATTATTATTATACATTAATCCGTAGATGCAAACTCAAATTCTGTTTTGTTTATTTCTCGACCTGCAGCTTTCTTCGTCATACCTCTGTAGAAAAGAAATAGTTTTTCTCATAGCTGACTTGAGGAATTCATTTATCAATATTTTGACATGTTCAGGAAGCCATACAGTTTATCTTGATGGACTTGAAGACCTTTCACCCTCAATAACTACTTATATAATTTTCAATTCGCTGCAAGGCATTACGAGAGTTGTAGTTGCTTCTTTACGTGACAATAACAGCAAAAAATACTATATATCTATCCATACATCCCTCTGTCTGCTTATCTAGCTAGCAGCCTAATTATCTGTCTTCCTAACTATGGCGACTTTGCCGTAAGGAACAAACAGTCGAGCGTAGAAAGCAGTACGTTTATGAAATATATAAGACTGTTTAGTTACGAGAAGCATAAACAGAACGTAGAGAGAAGTTACTTTTCAGAAACATAAGACAACTACCAGGAGATACAAATTGATAGTCGAACGTAGGGAGGCTGCTAGTTTTAAAAAATATGAGACAGTTGCTGAGAAGTGAGAAACTGTTTGTTATAAGGAACGCAAACACTTGAACGTAGGAAAAAGTTAAGAAATATAAGATAGTTGTAAAGTAAAAATTGTTCAAAATTAGGGGCATAGACAGTTAGCGTAGAGAGAAGTTAGATTTAAGAAATATAAGACAATTAAATAAAGTAAGATAAAAGTGGTTTAATATAAAGAACATAGACAGTTGAGCGTAGAGAGAAGTCAGTTGTAAGAAATATACGACCGACAACTATTGAGGGGTAAAAATTGTTCGAAATAAGGAAGAGAAATTTACCGCGGTCTAATGCTCAAAGTTATCAGGGATCTATGTGTTTAAAGCTTGTTATTCAACTTACAATCAGCAGATAGTTGATTGAGCTGTTTTATTTTTATACTCGCATATAAAAACCATCAATAACTGTAATTCAAGAAGTTCTACTGTTTCTCGTCTACTTCTGCACAATGTTTTTCACCAGGTTTATTTTCACCACAGTCTGATGTTCGAAAATAACAGAGATCTATGGGTTTAAAGCATGTTATTCAACATAGAATCAATAGTATTTTATCTCTATACTTGCATATAAAATCCTCCCATAAATGTAATTCGTCAAATTGTTTTATTGTTTTTCCCCACTTTTTTACCAGGTTTGTTTTTACCATATAGTCCCATGTTCGAATGTAACCGAAATATATGGGTTTTAAGCATTTTTTTCAACTTACAATAACCAGCTGCATATAAAATCCTCCGATATCTGTAACCCATCAAGTGGTTGTACCTTTTCTCATCAATTTCTGCACTATCTTCTTACCAGGTTTATTTTTACCGCAGTCTGATAATCGAACGTAGCGGAGATTCAAGCGTTTAAAGCTTGTTATATGAATAAGTCAACTGTTATGGCTATAGGGGTTCTCTAATAAGATATTGTGAATTTTAAAAATTGTGTGCAGGATATTTGCAAAAGGTACACTAGGTATAAAATAATGAGACTGGAGAACTAGACAATGTACTTAAAAATATAAATTTTATATTAGATATATCTATAACTCGGGATTTTACCAACATATTATGTATAAAATAGATACAAATATAATGTACCACGCATTTCTTTGTTAATATGGACAAGAAATTATGTGAAAATATGTTTCAAATAGAAAATTGTTGAAAAGGAAATATCATTGAAAATCATAGAAAATCTGTAACGAGGTATATAGGAATGCATTGAAAAAACATTAAAATATAAAATAATACTACAATAAGGTATCTGTAGTAGTGCCGGTGAGTTATTTGGGTACTGATTTCAAAACATACGATATCTCAAGATCCATATGTAAACACGCACCTGTATTTTGTAATAATAATCTCATTATCTCCAAACTGATCGTCATTCTTTTGTTTAATGATCACCCCAATGGATATTAATGGTGACAGTATATTGTATTGGACCTTTTGTTAGTTTAATTTTACTTTAGTTATTAATATTACTGCCTCGAGGACTACGCGAGGATGGCGTCACGGGGGAGGATGGTTGAGTCAGAATCAATTTGGTTATTGTTGGGTTATAGAGAATTTCAAAGGAACTAATTGGTTTGGTTACATGAATATTTTTTACGTTTAAAAATGTTACATAGTTGGGTGAAAAAAGATTTATTTGGGTCATAAGTTGGGTCAAGCCCAATTTGAATAGGTAATAAATTTGGGTAAGACCGATTTTGTTTACGTTAAAAAAAACATCGCACAAGTGGGCTACATAACGAAGGTCTTTCCTCTACCACTAATTTTATATATATTTTTTTATTCAAAATATTTTTTAACAGTTTTCCGATGCATTCTTTAGCCAGGTTAACATTTTTACAGTAATATCCTCAGGTACAAAAAGTTGAGTAACTCAAATTTTATTGAGTGATTCTGGGGTAAGGGGGTGAAATTGAATTTTAAATCTTTATTTAAGTATTGGTGGATTTAATGACCCAAATTTTAATGAGTGGCTTTTAAGTTGATGGTATAAAAATAAATGTGTGTGCATTTCTTTCTTTAAAATATTTATTTTACCGTCTTTCGATTCTTCTACAAAGAGTTTAGTGACTTAAATTTTAATAAACGTATTTGCCACTTAGCGGGAAATAAATGAAATATCTTCTTTTTACTTCTTATGCTGTCTCTTAGCCTTAAGTTTTCCTAGACCGCTGATATTGGGGGATAACTAAAGAAAACGTATTATGCTTATATCTTTAGTAATTAGTCTGTAAATGTGTCTTATAAGATTCCATAACAACAACCAACACTTAGCGAACTTCTTAAGACATTCTGGAGGCCGCTGCGTCCCCCACCCATATCAGTGACGGCCTGCCTTTTACTAAGTAAAGATATTGCATCCTAATTTTTTTTGCAGCCCCAGTCTGATCGAGAAAACTCCACTCCGTAACACATTTTTCAAGAATCATGTTAGAAAGAGAGTATAAAATATAGCAGAAATTCGAAACGAGTATACTCGGGTTGGATAATTTAAGGTCATTCCCACTGACCTGAGTATACTTGGATTAGTTAGTTTAGTGCACAGTTTTTACCGAACAATTGAAAAATCTGCCAATATTAATAATGACCTGGATAAATTCAGCATGTTTAACTACCTAATAACAAATCCTGTTGATTCAGGTTTTGAGATTGATAAAATAATCGATCATTCTCGTTGGTTTTGCCTCTGTATATCATATAAATTGGAGAATTTTTTTTGTAAAAGTAATATTTAAATACATTCTGAAATGTATAAAATTTAACTTTCAATTATATTTTATTTTTTTTTATTTTTCGACATACCACCAAGACCTTATCGTAATGTAGCTGTATATAATACTCCAGTTAACGTACAACTCACCTTATTAGTGCAGAATGTCTTAGATTCCCGCCTAAGTATAAATAAGGCTGGACGATGATACACTCCGATAGTTGCCTATGCCTATGAATATGCAATATCCCAACGCTTGAATAAATATTGCCAAAACAGATTATGATGGTACCACATTTTATGCTATAACGGCTCGCAGGAGTTATAACAAATAACTATACAAATCCTATAAACCGTAATTTATTTCAATTTTTTTTAAATTTATCACCAAAAAATTATATCTATGTATATATAAGATGTGTTATCTGGGTGTAGTGGAATCCTGTTCAATTAAAGTTGTGGGTAACGGAATTTTTTTCATACCTTTATTTACATAGACAATCGAAAATAAACTACGTCATTTATTATTTTCCCACATACAAAGAAAGTTTTATTCCGGGAAATGGAATTTTACCGTATAATTTAAACAGTTTATTAGACCGCCATCTTGTTTTACTATTTAGGATTCGCACTAAAATTTTATCAGTTTATCCCTGTTTCACATTTGATTTTTTCGCAAATTTTCAAGGCAATTAGATCTATATCACACTTAATTTATTTATACAAATTTTGCACAAGAATCAAGTGTGAAATAGGAAACAACCTAAAAAATTTTATTGGGAATCCTGAATTCTAAATCAAAATGGCGGTCTAATAAGATATTTAAATTATACGGTAAAATTCCATTTCTCTCTATAGAAGAAAATAGTAAATAGTTTCAAACATTATAGCATAATAGCCTCATACCAGAATTTTACCACTTAATCCCCTCGTCGCACTTGATTCATGTGCAACATTTTAGACCCATTCCATAAAGAGTTCCTTAATAGTAACCCTTTTAACATTTTGTGAAGCCGCAATTTTTTTCTCCATATTGGATTTTTACCAAAATGTTACCATTCTATCTCCATATAAGAACGAAGAGCCACATACCGACATCGATGCACCGATGGACAGGGGAGAACATGTTTTTCGTTATCTAGGGACTTTAAAACGCAAAGATCTGCACACATCTCGGAGGGTGATTTTTTCACGATTGCAATACTTCCCTCTTACGAAAAAAGTGTAATTCAAGAAATTCCGGCCGACTTTTCGATATAAAAGGACTAGTCGTGAGATATCAGAATACTGGTGTGCGTGCATATGCCAATTATTGTGATTTTCTTGCGATTTACAGAACGAGCAAGATTGTGGGAGCGTTTAACTAGGGACAACTTATTCTACGAATACATATAAAGCGCTTTAGCATTTTGTATAAATAGTAGCTATATGATACTCTAAAACAGATGTACGCAATAAGTACTCCCTGTTCGCTTCAACAGTCAGTCTTTAGATCCGTCTTAACCAAAATATTACATATAACACTACTATAATTTCTTGGTAAAACTTTCCTGCGAACCAAAAAATTTTGTAAAAATTAAACAATAACATGACAACTATTTCAATGAAAATAAGTAATTTCACAATAAAAAGCCATATCACATGAAAACATGAAATTTCCCGTGGCTTTGGTCAATTAGGAAATCAAGGTTCCTGAGATAAGTCCGTGTCAAAATGAAACCACGTTTCGCCTTGTATTTTCAGGGACCTTTAATCCAAGAGATCGGAATATTGAATTAACTTTTTCTAGGATTCTAGAGCCGCATTTTTATTTCTGACCTGAGTTCACCGAACTGTTAACCGGTATAACCATCGATTTTCACGTGTGTTAGGATGCTAATTTTCAATAGATTCTTTAGTTTTTGTTTTAAGAATCTCAAGACCGATGTAAGAACTTTAGCTTCTTATGCCTAGTAGATATGGATCGTTCAATTCTCATATAAAGACATTTCTACAAAGCTATACCCTTCATCGATCGATGTGTTGTCGGGGAAGTAATCTGGTAATCTGGTATGTGGTTTCCGGTATAAATAAGAGAACAGAAATAGTAATATGGTCAGTGAAATATGCATTCCCTATTAAAGCTTGAGTCACTATCTCTGTTCTCGATTGTAAAGGATTTTGGTCACAAATCGTGAGGGCTCTATAAATCAAAAAGTTAATTATGTATTGCTTTTTTGCCGGATGGTGATGTAAATTTGCATTTATGTTTAAATATTTATTCATGTGTGTTGGTTTTCTATATACAGAATATCCTTGGGAATATACCATTTTCGTTTCTTGCTTCAAGGACAACTACAAAGGGGATGGTCCCTTGTAATCAAATTTTTGTTGTACATTTTATATTTAGGTGTAGCTGATGCTCACGAAATAAGAAAACATGTTCTGCGCTTTTCGGCTTTGTGACAAAAGTATCATCTATATACATGAGCCTTGATTTCGGCTTTAATAGAAACTAATCTTGGGCTTCCTCTTTAAAAACTTCCATAAATACATTGGTAACCACTCGAAGATTCTAGAGCTGCTCTCAGCGTTTGTTCACAAAAAGGTATTAACAAACGAAATATGTTGATGTGAGACATACTTCAATCAGATGTACTTACCATTTGTATATAATGGTTCTACATCGAAACTGATTAAGATTGATTTAGGAACTAACTGGATTATTTTTAACTTTGCTACAAAATGTGTAGTTTTTAAATATATAAATGCGTTTTTCCTGCAATCTGTATAATGCTTAAGAATACTGAAAGTTATTTACCAATTGTGTAAGTAGGTATCCTACTAGATAGTTTATAGAACCGAGAATTCCCAGGCCTGACTTAACTTCTGCTTTTCCTTCGTGGAAAGATTAGATGCGTTGATAAATTTGATGGTCCTTGTTTCGATTTTGTTTATTGAGTCTGTTTGGATTTTCTGTAACTGTGGTCTACAAAAGTAGTTGTATTTTCTCCACGTAATCTGTTTTGCTCATGAAGATAATGTCAATGTCTTTGTCCCCTGGAAAAATCAAAATATCTGTACTGGTGTCTAAACTTTCAGTAAGGGTCTGTGGTATTTGGCGGTGTCGCTGGTTACTATTGCTTTTTAAAATTGAACATAAATCAGTCACAACTCTCAAGAACACAACCAATGTATAAGCAGAAAGGATACCTCAAGGTGTTAAATTTAAGAAATAGAGGATGTTTTATTGAAACTGAACATCCGTTCTCTACAAAGGCAGTAAATTAGCTATTATTCCAAGAAGAGTACAACCGTTTTATAACAAGCAAACGCTGTCATTTATGGTAGCCAATATTTTTATGAACGCCTTAAAGTCGTCTTCATTAAAACCAAATTTGTGGTTTAGATATAAAGATAACAGATTTGTCATCTCACTTTATAGTCGAAAACATTTCCTTGGCTTTCTTGATCACCTAAATTGGCATCACACAACGACATCGATAAGCTTGTACATTTGGCAGTATGTCTAAAACGATCTTAATATGTTACGATATTTCGTGCTATTTTTTTAACTACACTTGTAAGCGATATCGATTAGCTCGCAGTATATCTCTCCTTATTATTAAGTAGCCTTTCTCGGGATACGATATGTCGCACTATGTGTGGAACTGCAGTCGTATAAGATATCGTTAAGCTCGCAGAATGCTAAGCATCCTACACACGGTGCGATTGTCGTTAAAATAACAGCTTTGACTAATTTTGTACTTTGTCCAGGCCATTTAATAAAAACGTTCCGAAATGTATATATGTATTTTGCTTATATTTACTGGCAAAATTTCTATAATCTAACTTGACCTTTCGTACCCCAACTCAAAATTTAAAACGCGAAAAAATATTATATGACCCCGACATCAAATTTCTGTTAACAAAACATAATATAAATCAAACTAAAATCTATATTTAGGAAAACTAAATAGAAAAAGATATTAAAAAACAATAAGCAGGGCTAAGGGCTAAGCATTTTAAAATATAGAAATATTTTTCATAACTTTATTTACATAGCCTATAAAAAATAATATATGACATATTATTCTTCCTACAAAAAGAAGGTTTTTATTACAAGGAATGGAATTTTACACTCTGGTTTCACACTTGATTTTTTTTACAAAATTTGAGGTCCATAAATAAATTAAAGTAAATAATTTCCTAATAATGATTTTTAAAACATTTTGTGAAGCCGCCATTTTGATCCACCGTTTTGGATTTTAACCAAACTGTTGCCATTTCATTCCCATATGACACTCGATTTTGGACAATATTTGAAGTCCGTTGAATAAGCAATTATTAAGCCATGGAACGCACAGACATAACGACAGACCGACGGGAATAGGGAAATATTTTTTAGGATTTAATTACCATAAAACGCAAAGATCTGCAAAAATCTTAGAGAGCTACTTTTTCGCTTCCCTCTTACAAAAGAAGTAAAAGAATAGAAAACAAAAACAAATACCTAAGTATATACAACAAAAGAAACATAGTCCAATGCAAACTGGCATATAGTTCTAGTTAAATTACTATTTGGCATTGGCAAAGGTAAATCCGAAGTTTGCTGAGTACGACGAATGCAGAAAATTTACTTAATAGTTATAAATTAGAGATGCTGTCTCCAAGATAAAGAAAGAGCTGAGCGCTAAGATTTTTTTTAATAAAGAATGGAATCTGCAAGATTCTCTTTGACCATCCTAAGCAAATGCTGATTACTAAAACCCAGTATAAGATCTGACATCGGAAATAGGATTCAAGTAGGGCAAAGTCAACCGATCGCGTCATTGCTGGTGCAAGTTCTTCAGGCGCTGATCTTCTATAAGGTCGAGAGAGCTGCTTAGGGCTTCTAAACAAATAGAGGCTCCGTAAAGAGTATGAATGATCTTTTCTTAGTCATCAGATATTGTCCGGCCCTGCACTTGAGATACCCTTATTTAAAAGTGGATTGTGGATGACCCCCTTTTTTTAGTTATCAGCTATTTTTCGATTCTCTTTTAGCAATTTATTTTTTTCTGTTCAATAAGGTTTGCTAATTTTGTAATAAATTTTCTGCCTTAAAATTATTTAATTTTGTTTTTCCGTTGCAGTCTAGTAACTGTCAATGTGAAAATGAAACTTTTCTAGAATCATAAGGAGTTCCTAAAAATTCAATAGCTTAGAGACCCCGAAAATCACGATCCACCATCGAAGTTCACACCTTGTACTTTTACTTGCAGAGCAGCCTGAGGAAGACCTCACCAGGTCATTAGCATAAATTGGGAATAAAAGGGCACCTAAAACAGACTCCTGTCTATCAGAAGCAGCGCGAGGTGTAACGAGGCTGCCCTTGATAAAATAAATAAAGATTTATAAAAGTCTTTAGTATTGGTTTTCACTGTTAAGTTGGATGAAGCGAAATTCTATACCCATTCAATTTATATTAGCAAAAAAAACCCCTCATCAAAGCCAAAATACTACAACTCTTCAGCGTGTGATCAGAAAAACTAGCGTTCTTAACTGGATAAGGCGTAATATGCCTTTATCAAAGTTTAAACAGAAATAATCAGTGGTAATGGCTAAAGTTTTAGTTCAGTAGTAGACGAGTCAACATGAATTTTTAAACCATGATATGTGAGTAAATTTGCAAGCAAAGCAGTATTAATTGAAAGTTTATCATCAAACAGAGCATACACGTTATTTTGTTTGCAAAAGTGCAACAAACATTCGAAAGTACCCTCTTTCAACAAGTAATTAAATTTATTGCCTTTTCCAAAATAAATAAAATAAGACTCGTATTTAACTAAAATCACGATGTTGTCTAGCATACTTTCCCTACAGAATATAGAAATTGGATCTGGAGAGAAAACACTTTTTAACTACTGCTAAGAGATAAATATTAAGTCAGGAAAACTGCCACTTTTTAATAACACGTAGACTCAATACATTTGGTTCTTAACGATTGGACATTTAATAATATCACATACAATTCAGAATTATTCAAATTTAGATAATTCTTAAAATTACTTAATCTATCACCCTCCTATCTTATTACTCTTTTGCTACATTTTTACTCGGTTTAGGGATTGGCGTAGTTCGCGTAGCTAAGCCTTTACCAACCACGTGGTAACGAGTAGGTTATTTTACCATCTATCTGACACTGTATAGCACTATCAGCAAAATTTGTTTTAATATTTTTTCCCTAAGCGGTATCTTAGCTCTCCTAGAAAAAAACATTAGACATAGATGTTTTCAGATTACAAACATACACTTGCTTCTTTTTTTTTAGAACTCAAAGGACTTATTTTGGTCCTATAGGTTTCTCAACTTCTAGTAAGCCCGATATTACTATCCATTAATTAAAGAATGTGCTTGCAGGGCGAGGCGCTCCCATCCCAATGTCTTGAAGCAGTTGGCTAAATTGTGGTTAAGTTGACTAAATTGTGTTCGAGTTGACAAATTACGAAACACATTTACATCTTTACTGAACTTACTTTAATATAAAAGCGAGAACTTTTTTTTGGTTATGGCTGACAGTTGGATGTCGGTACAAACGCAAAACCTCAGACCTTTTATTAGTCAGTTGGTTTTTGCTTTTGTACTCCCTAACCTCCAGGGTCTAGGGATGCCCCTATGTGCTTGTTTAAGTCGATAATTTCATCTTTCTGATTATTTAGTTGTCATGAAATGTTGCTAAGAAATCCTTGTTCTGCACTACAAACTGAATCATCAAAATCGTTAGTGCTTCTCCTAAGTCTGGTTACGTGATTTATTTTACTGTTCTTTTTAGATGTTAGTTTTTTATTTCAGTTTCAAGTTTCTTTTTGTTTCATCGAATTCATTCTGTAATACATAATTTTTTATTTGGATACGGCTTTACACAATACAATTAAAAAATTACATTTCTTTGGGCTAATGCCTTTGAATGAGTTTCTGTTGTAGTAATCTCATTGCATTGTTTGCAGATTATTTTCAGACTAATACAATATAATAAAACCTATATTTTGACCTTAAAAATAAAAAAGTACACTGGGTTAATGTAATAGAATAAGCCTCCATTGTAATAAAGTTCAGAAATAATTTAAAAAAAATGCAAAAATCACGGGCAGCTGTAAAATATTCGTCACCTTTTAAACTACACACATTTAGTGACACATTTGACCTGAGTTTTAAAACAATCCAAGTATACAATAACTAACTACAGGTATTTTAATTCAAGTTCATTGAAGTACCGCAAATCATAATGTGTGTAGTGCGTTAAATTATCTTAAGAAGTACAAAGAGATAAAAGAAAACTACACAATATAAAAATATAATCTTCATTATATCGAAATTACAAATTAACTCTAGCAAAATCTACCACTAAAGGAGACATAGTGGTTTAGTAAAACTACGAAGGAGGATACTGTTAGAGCCAATAGTACACGGCTACAATTCCAGGTTGGAGCTGAAACAACTTCCTAGTCTCATTAAGATTTAGGATTTTAATTTAAAATTAATTATGAAGGAAGAAGGATCTTCACTTCAGTTCATTCTATAATGAGTTACAGGATATTGAAACATGTGACAAGTTAAATTTTCGGAATAAAAGTTTAGAATAAATCTTCGTTACAGGTTCATATTAAAGTCCCCATGATGATTACATTCATCTTATTAAAACCCTAAAAAGACACGAAACATGTAGGATGCAATTAGAAAAATAACTGAATTATTACCGGCTCACCTCGTGGATAATCGACATCTTGAAATAAATCCTATTTCATCTGGGTCATCTGTCGATGAAAAAGAAAAAAGCTATCTCCTACCAGATAATATAACTAAATCCAGTTGGTGCAGTACCATTTTCTGGAATTCAGCACAGGAAAATATCCAAAAAGAAGGTGGGTTTTCAGCAACAAGACCAAAGATAGGTTAAAATAATAATCCCTTCATCTTCTTTTGACAAGACGCCAGAATAATGACAAGATAACTAACAGCCATCTAAAGTTTAAGCTACACGAGGGGGCTGATCTGTTCATGTAATGTAAGAAAGCTGACCTGGCTAAATTATCAATTATTTCAGATGTAGATTTTGGGTTACATTAAATAATCTCAGAAGTTTTAAACAAAAAAACATTATAAGAGTTTTAGTATTTTTTTTTTATAAATATACCAAAAAAAATTATAATAATTTCTAATAAATAGACCGTTTCACATAAAAATTAACTGTGAAAATAGAAATCAATACAAAGTCAAAATAAATGCTACAACACGCCAAATTGTTTCCATAAAAAAAAAACACTAACTTTAGAATTAAAAGGGTGTATACCCAAAAAATCAGTAATAAGAAATACTACGTGATTGTACCCTAAAAATAACTTTTAAATCCTTCATCTAAATGCCTTACGCTCAAAATCAGTCCGAGACATACCGAGATATTCTATGATAAAAATTGTTTTTTACACGTTGTGGGCAACTTGAGACGATTTAGGTAGAAAATATAATATCTTTCTCGTATTTGTTCTCATCTTGCAGATGCAGAAGTACTATTGCTCAATCAAACGATATTTTTTATTTTATTGTGTCCCCATATTTTTCTAAAGACATTTCGAGCGAGTGCCCGACTTCGCTTTACGGGCCGCCGCGTTCGGAAACTTCCGCAACAATTCGGCCATATCTGTGGGCACCGACGTAAAAGCAATGTGGCAGAAATTAAAAGGTTTTGCCAAGGAGTGGACCTACTAGTTTATTTCTACTATGGTCAAAACTTGGATTGGATTCTTACTGTCCTAAGTTCCAACTCTGACTGACTGTAAAAACCCAGTACATTAGGTTAAATAAAGTAAATAATGAAATGTTGCATAAATAAGCTATGTCAGCAAGTTGACTAAGGCCTTCACTCCACGGTGCGAGGTAACTCGTGCGTAAAAGAAATAATTAATAATCTCTTATTTTCTTTGTTTCTAATAAATATAAATCATGTAATTCCATGACGACTTTAATGTAAGCATGAGGTGAAAGATTATTTTATCAGTTTAATAATTTTTGGTTGAAGACCTTCGAGGTAAAATTCAACGCCAACTCGATCTTTTTTTTTAAAGACGGTAAGTAATAATACGGTTTTTAAAAACTGTTCTTACAGTTATATATACTATTACAATACAACTTTTTCTTTGTGTTTAAGACTCAGTCTGTGAAAAACAGGAGATATTTTTGCAGCGTTCCTGGCAGAACAAAATCATATATGAAAGTACACACGATTTATTTAAAGTTAGCTTTACAAAGTATTACAAACAACATATTTTGTACCAGATATATTTCCAAACATTAAAAACTATAAATTTCCAAGTACGGATCTGTCTAAGGTATTGTAGGTGAGAAAAGAGTCATGTAGTATAAAAACGTAAACACTAATGTTTTTGCTGAATTTCTTTCTTTCTTCGAATTCCAGCTTAACGTCTACAGTAAAAATTTAATACCCTCTGGCTGGCTACTACAATCTGTGACAAAAACAAGATTTGAAAACAATTTTGTTATACCACCATTCGTGTCTCTACCGTAATATCTTCCCTGAAAATATTTATAATTATAACACGCTGATGAAAAAGCTTTTTACCAATTCAGATCTAGTCTGATATCTCGTATCTCTGAAAATCTGTAATAAATATCTAATGATATTTAGAGTGTTCCATTTTAAAACATGGTTTCTCCAAGTATTATTTTCAAAGGGCAAATAAACGAAGTTGTTTTCCTCAGCGGTAATTCATATAGAGCCCACTTTCTAAAAGGTATTTTACTGATACACCATCATTACCTTTGCTAACACGTGCTAAAAACTTAAACTTCTCGCGACGAATCTTCCAGTCGTTTTTTTTTTCAAATGTAGGTGCAATTATTATTTACAACTACAGTTTCACATTTAAAATTTCATTTGGAATAGTCTTCCCAACCCAGTAGATATTTTATAGGGTATTTTCCGCTAAATACGTGGGAAGTCGTATCATGTGGAGTTTCACTAAGCGCCCATCCTGAACATATCATGCGATGTGACTTTGTTTCATCAAATGTTACTATGGTTTTTAGAGCGGTGATAAAACCACGCTTACGTTATCGCCATTTGCTTTCCTCCTACTTCATGTCATATTTCATAAAAGAGAAATGCCAGTGCATTATTAGACAGGTGGCATATCTGTGTTACATCTTTAGGAATAGACTTACTTTCAATGTATATAATATATAGGTATCGTAAATAGACATTGACAGTTGATAAAGTTGCGTATTTCACCTGAATTTTTATGTACTAAAAATCAAAATAGTTTATAACTGTGTAAATGTCTACTCGATATGGATGATTCGTATCTAAGTTTTCCAAAAATGTCCACCTAGTTTAAAGAAATATTTTATTAAACTAATATTAACGTATAACCTCTAGATTTTAAAAGCTGTTGATTTTCTTTATTTAAAGCATACAACCTATGTCGTTTAACTCTCTTAGACAGACAAATTCATTTTTTTAATTATGTCATTATTTATATAGTTTTTCAAATACTTTTCAGCACCCTCTTGTACCAATTTGTTAAAGTGGAAACCCGTGATTTACAACTGTTTTTTCAAAATTTTACTATAACCTTAACATGTTTTATTTCATGTTGTCGTGTGTTAGTGCAATGTGAAATAAAACATATTAACATTATTACTCCCAACGAAAGTCAGAAGTTAGTGTAATTCAGTGCTGGTCGTGGTATGAGCCAGCGGAGAAGTTGTTTCTGTGATTCCGTTTTGTTTTTTACTTTTTCATTTTGAAAATTCACTAACTTACTGTAAGTATCCAATATCCTCAATGTATACTTATTGATGAATTGACGAACTGACGTCCCTCAGGCTTGACTGGTAGATATAAAATGTTTTGCGGCTTCTTTGTAAGTTTGTACGCAGAGGCTACATCAATATCAAATTCAAACAACGTATGAGATTCTTAGAGTTAAAATATGTTCCAGATGTGATGTTACAATCCACTTGTATCATTCGAACGTTCATAATATTTACTGAATTGGTTGACTAATATAAGATATTTGGTTTTAATATTTTTCCTCCAAACCTCAATAAATTGCCAGGTATATTAAATTCTCGTAATAATTCACCTCAATTTCGTAGTAAGAATTAATTTCTTTTATCTCCCTCAAAATTTCGTTATGAATTTCTTTAATCTCATATGCTCCATAATCTATACCAAAATAAGTGGTTTCAGCTTAACCAGAAGATTTAAATCCCACTAGCCTATTACTGGCATCTACATCTACAAGTAAACCAAGTAGCGAGAATGTTTATCTAATTCTATGGCAGTATAAAAACTTGCACTTAGCAAACTAGAATGTACCGATAAAGTGAAAGTATAAGCTATGGCGGATTAAGAAACTTGGGGAACGTATTTATTTATATGATACATTTTGTTACGTCCGTCTTGTTAGATCCGAGGCTCACTTGTTCAATGTTGCAATAATTGCAAAATAATTTCCTTGGTGGAGGTTCATCGGTAACATCATAATCTTTGTTGTTGTAGAGATCGATACAATATAAATATTTCTGTATGTCTGCATCCCCTTGTAAAACTTTCGGTAGTCTATGATACACATAAATAATTTCATCTGGAGCACAAGCAATAACCATATCTTTGGATACATTGGTTAATTCTTCCTTAGTTATACCAAGTTTTTATCAGAAAATACTGTCAAAGAATAATCAATTTTTGTATATAATCGCTATCCATCGTTATTCGGAATACGCTCTCGGGTGGGGAAATTAGCTACTAGTTTGACTTCGATCACCATTGTGCCGGTTGTTGTATTGGAAATTCACTGCTTTTAAGTCTTTTTTTTTCTTGTCAATTTGTGATGATTTCTTGTTTTTCAATTAGATACGTGTTATTTGTTATCCTTTTTGTTATTTTTGTTAATAATTACACTTCGCTTTGCATCCACCATAAACTTATTCCAACGTTTTAAAGTAAAAAATGATCTAACTAACTCCTAGATCCAAATCCAACAATAGTTATTGTTTTGTGCCCAAATGTAATTCATGGGCCAAAAAGGATACATTTTTCCCAATTATGCAATTGTGTCAGCCGATACTCGGTGGAAATCTATAATAAAATTATGTAAAATGTAAAAACAAAACTATTTTTCACATCCACTATATTTTTTTATGCATACGAAGGTTGAGAACTTTTCAAGGGTATTATTTTATTTCAGTCTATTTAGTAAATTAAAGAATTAAATAATTTAAGTTTCTTAATTTCCACATAACTAGAATATTTTTTTATAAATACTTATTGAAAGTTAAAATTTAAAAAAATATAACTGTGTTAAAATATTATTTTAACAAAAGTCCTGCTTTCTGCATACAAAAATATTTGTTACAAAAAATTGCTCCTGCCGGGGTTAGGCCCCACCCAACAGGTTACAGTAGAAGAATTTTAGATAGAGTTTGACAGTTGCAACAAAATGTTTGTTCTGTGGTAATGGGGTTTATTAAATCCCATATAAAAATTAATTAAAATTAGATACATTTACCTTCAGAAGCAGAATGACCCGGTACTTAAAAGTATTATTAATTAACTAAAAGCAAATAAAAATAAATCCTAAAAAGTTTGCAGGTATTATTATTTTTTACAACTACTGAGTCTTTTCCTTCCGTTTTTAAGTAGATCTTAAGTTACACCTTATATTTGTGTTGTCTTAACTATTATATATCTATCAATATTAAATCATATTTCTATAATGATTAAAAGGCACAACTTAAACCTCGAATCATGCATTTTTGGTGTCTCTTGTTTATCTTAACAACATAATAATTAATGGTTTTAACCTAAATATTTCTCGGTCTTTCGACCTGTATGCCTTATGTATCATGTTTCAGTCCTACTCTACTCTTCGTCGAATAAACTTATATTGGAAAATTACAAGTTATTTGTTTTGAGCCCATTATAACTTTTTTATTTTCCCAATAGGTTATAGGCCCAGTGTTACGTGCTCCCTTTTTTTATTATCAACTTTAGTGACAATACAAATTTAAACTGAATAGCCGGTTGCTGGTGATTAGTTTTTGGTTTTAAAATGGAAAATATAACGAGAAAACGTCGTATTGTACCTTTTAACGGCGAGTACGGAATACGGAAGTTTCACGTTAACTCGTTGCTAGTGGAACTATAAGTCGTACATGTAATAGACAATGAACTGTTAACATAATTTAATGGCCAAAAATATTTTAGTGCAGTACTTAAGTGATTCGTTTCTGTACTTTTTTGGCAGTTTTTATTAAAGAAATAATCCAAAGTTTAGATGATTTATGAACGAAGGAGCTAAACTTCCCAACTCGAGTTTAGTAAAAAAACTCTTAACATTAAAACTGGCACATGAGAATAGTTTATTAAAGCATTATTCGGTTTTTCAGAAAATTGTTGCAGAATTAATTGAAACGAAAACACAAATGGATGAAGTAGATATAGTCTCTCACTTATTGCTTACTCTCCCAACTGAATATGATGGTGTTACTACAGATGTAGAGACTTTAAATAATGAAAATCTAACAATAGCATTTATGAAAACTAGACTGTTGGGTCACGAGGTAAAGTTAAAGACAGGAGAAGGAACAAAGTATTGCAAGTTACCAGCTTTACCAACAACGTCTATTTAAACCAAACATTTTAATATCAATGTAGTAAATCTGTACTGAGATAATGGGAGCGAATGTTTCTCAAATCAATTTAAAACTTTTTGTGTTTAAAAAGGTATCAAGTTTTACTTAACAGTTCCTTGAACTCCAGTGCAAAATAATGTAGCTGAACGCATGAATCGTTCTATTACAGAAAAAACTAGAAGCATGATTCGTTGTGCAAATCTAGATATACCTTTTTGGAGTGAGGTGGTCTTAATCGCAACATATCTAATTAATATAACTCCTACCGAAGCACTTAAGCTATTTAAAATGCCATATGAACTGTGTCATAACAAAAAGTCAAAAATAAATCCATTGCAGATTTTTGGCGCAACTGTTTACGTTCCTAATAAACTAAGAAAAGCCAAATTTTTAAATTCTTTAAGGAAATTTTAGTTGGATACGAACCAAATAGCTATAAAATTTCTTAGTAGCACGTGATATTATTTTTGAGGAAATTAAATTTAAAATTTCACGTCCGATAGAATTAAACAATAACTCTAGTGATAATTTACGGCACATACAGAATCTGTATCTTGTCATAAAACTATTAGTTCTACCTCACAACGAAATAACAAATTAATGGAAACAGGTACTACAACTAGTAGCTTTGAAATTTTGGCGTAGCTTAAATTCGTGAAATTAGTTGACAACCAACCAGAGGTGACACAAACTGATAAAATGCTCGAACACTAAGCAGGTAAAATTACAAACAAAACTCTTTAAATGAATCCCAAAATTCTGATATTAGGCGTAGTGTAAGAGTTAAACCTTCAATTCTCTTTTACAATGATGTAACATTTGTAACACTATAAAAAATTCCTAGAACATATGGTGAGATAAAAAACAAGGATGATCATAACCGCGCCTTTTGGCCCTGTTGTTAGAATAACATTTAGATTTTTACTAACGTTTTCAAATAAATATAATTTATTTGTACATCAAATTGATGTCAAAATGTCCCCCAGAGGGAATTCAAGAGATAAATGATGAATTATGCAAATTACATAAATCACTATATGGCTTAAAACAATCCTTAAGGTGCTGGTTTGAACGACTTGATATAACTTCAAAGGAGGCAGGGTTTCACAGTTCATTAGTTGACCGTTGTCTTTATTTCTTAAATAATGGAAATATTTACAAAAACATTTACCTGGTTTTATATGTTGATGACCTCTTGATTCCGACTTATGATAAAACCACAATATTAAATTTAAAAAAATATTTAAAAACTTTAATATGGTCGATCTAAATGATGCAAAACTATTTTTAGGAACGAAAATTAAAGGAACTCAAACATCAATTTCATTAGACTAAAGTTTTTTCTAATTTTAAAATGAGTGAATGCAAACCTGTAAACAGTCCTAACAAAATTAAATTATGCTGCGTTAAACTCCGAAATCTTATATGATGCACCCTGTAGAGATCTAATTGGATGTCTTGAACTTAAGTTAACATACGTAATAGGTAATTAAGGTAATTATGATGATATAATTGTTGGCTATGCTGATTCAGACTGGGGGAATTGTGAAGATGGAAATCAAATCAAACTTCTATTATCAATAAACATGATAATCAACAGTCAAGATGAATTTGTTTTTGCTGATAATTAATCGGTGTAATTTTTGAGGCATGCAGAGAAGCCGCAGAAAAAAATTAATTTGGCAAAAATGAAGTAAGGCACAACTGCACACTCTAATTCTAATTCAAAAATTACATCTAGAATTCTAAAATGCATTTGTATAACATGTGTTCTAAAAATAGATAAATTAGTAGAGTCAACAGCACTTGTTTCGAACATATTTGATGATGTGGTAGGTGGTAGACAATATAGATTGTTCACTAAACTCATTTTATCGGAATTATATTGTCTTTATTTCTTTGACTGTACATCGTTTCAAATGCTAACTATCGTCAACCGTTTTTAAGTGTAAGCTAAATTATAATTCTAAAGTTACGGCTTTTTGAAATAGTCGTATGTGGTGATCCCCTCTCCTTGTTATCTGAACCCTAAAGTTTTAAAATGTATTGTCAGTAAGCAACCGAATTCGAGACATTTGAAATATCTATGATAGGCCTATTCAAAATATCCGGAATGAAAACTGCTTCTATAAACTTTCGTTTTTGCCACTGCTGCTCCCTGGGCAAAATTTTAGCCCGCCGACCACTGCATTCGGTGTTGGCGTGTCCAAAATCCGCCAATTAGTTTTTATGCAAAATTATAACAATTAAAATGTTTAAAATGTGTTCTCGCTAAAGACCATCAATCGTTTTATGACATTTTCTCGCTTAATGAGTAATATTCTTTTTTTAATACTTTCTTAAAGTAATATTTATGTTATCTTTTACTAAATCTGCATTTACATGTGTCTTTTGCACGAAATCTAGTTCCTTCACTAAATTGTTATAATTTCCTAACCTAATATCTTTTCACATGTAAATACAAAATATAAACAGTTTTTATTGTTTCCTGAACATTTTCCAATTTTGGAGATAAAAGGTTTGGGGGAAAATCATTTTTCAAACCAAAGCTTATTAAAAACTATATACACTCGACTTACCTTTAGTAAGTAGAGGTTACCTTACTTATCAATTATTTCGATTCATTGCGAACGCTGTAAAAATCCAATAAATCGTTAATAATTTTAAGGATTGAAATAATAGATATACAACCAAGAAGAGATATATCTATTTATATTTTATAAGACACACATCACATTTGTTACTCTACGTGTGCTCCTGATCTATTTTGCTTCAAAATCCAATATGATTTTCTGTGAAACAGTGTTGTCAGCAATATAGATTTTTTAAATTTTTAAATTATGCAAGGCCCCTACTAGAGATACTGATAAAATTGCAGATTTTACATACCTATATTTAAGATTTAGCGTCCCTAGATGCCAAACTCAATTTCTCAATTCTATTTGTCGATTCGCGGCGTAGCTATGAACTACTTACCCGATCCACTTCAAATTTTGATAAAAAAATTAAGGGTTATATGGAGATGACTTGGTATTATTTTGGTAAAAATCCAATATGACGGTATAAAATGGCGGACTTAAAAACTCATAAAAACTCAACTCGTAAAAAAAAATCGGTAAATTTCCTTTACTACCCGGAACTTCTCTCGTTATCGTAGTCCTTCCTTTTGTTAAAAAAGAGTGAAGTGTGACCCAATTTAATTCAGCAGATAATTCACTTAATAACGCATATATACTATTTTTTAAACATTTATATTGGGCCACATTTTGTTCCATCATATTGAATTTCTACCAATATTTTATCGATTTCTACCTATACTACACTTGATTTTCCGGCCTATATTAAGACAAATTCAACAAGTATTTTTTACATTGAAACACACCGCCATTTTCTTACCTCATGTTGAATTTGAAATTAATCTAATGAGTAGTTTCTTCAGGCCGGTTTTTTAAATATTTTATTAGGTCGCCATTTTGTTTTTGTAACACTTTTTTTTTGTGCAAAATTTGAGGAAATTGAATAAGTTTCTTTAATAATAATTTTTTAACGCTTCTCTAGGCTGCTATCTTGTTACGGCATATTCGACATTACCAAAATATTACCAGGTCATCACCAAATGACCCTTCATTTTTGACTAAAATTTGAAGTGGCTCTGAGGAGTAGTTTTTAAATTATGCCGCGAACTGACAGACAGACGGACCGACGAAATTGATAAAAATCTTTTTTGGCATCTAGGGATGCTAAAACCTGAAAATATGTAAAATCTCAGAGGGTTTTTTTCACGATAAGATATATTTTATTTTGCCGCCATTTTGTTCCGGAATCTTGAATTAATACCACAATTTTACTAGTTCTATACCACAATTAGTTACAGTACATTTTGTTTTGACGTTTTAGATTTTATCCAGAATGTTACCGGATCCTCTCGGTCATACCCATATGACCCCTTAATTTTTGGCCATGATTTGAAGTCAATCGGGCAAGTAGTTTTTTAGATATGCTGCGTAGAGACGGATCGACAGATAGACACCGACTGAATTGAGAAAACATGGTTTTCGCAATCTAGGGACGCCACCACCTGAAAATATATAAAACCTGAGAGGGTGACTTTTTCACGATTATAAATATTTATTTGGGCGCCATCTTGAAAGTACCACAATTTTACTAGTTCTTCTCTATACCACAATTAGTTATGGCACACAATTTAAAATCAGTCTATTAACTAGTATTTTCAAGCGGAATTTTTAAATATTTTATCAAGCCGCCATTTTGCTCCGCCACTTTGGATTCGTACTAAAATTTTACTTCTTGATTCCTACCTAACAGTTGATTTTTGTGCAAAATTTTAGATAAATTGGATGATTATATTTTTAGTAATAAATTATTTATTTAATCTCAGAAAACACTGTAATGCGTTAAATACTTATTGAAATGTAAACATATAGTATTTAGAACAGAGTACAAAGTACTAATAGGTTATTTAATAGACCTGGAAAGACAAAAATTTTGGTTTTTACAAAAATATTTTGCCTTTAAAAGTATATCTTATATCTATAAGTCACCGTATGTGCAAGCGAATATTTAATTTCATTCAAAGATGACTTGGCTTTCTGAAATACGCACATTTTTGCCAATTTTTTGAAAGTTGGAGTCTATCAAAAACATTTATAAACGTCATCAAACTTGTGAAACCTTGCAGCCTCTTCATAAGCCATGCATGCTTTCTTTAATATCGAGTTACCTAGTTCAATTAACCCAATTTTTTTGTTTGTGGTTTTATTATCAAAACACTCACTATGAAAGATGATACTTTTTTACTAATATTTTCACATACCCTGCGACTGTTATTAAGCTTACCGTCGTTGAAAATTTAAACATGTACACTTAGTAATTATTGATCTGAGCACACAACAATTGTAAGTCGTTATAAAGTTTTGCACAACAAAAATGATAAGAAATTGAGCGCAGCTATTAAAGTGTTTTCGCGCTGCATAACTAAACAGGGCTGCAATATTGCTAACTCTAGTGTGGTCAAATAAATTTGTGCGTACTGGAGTGAAACAGACCAATCTTGAAGTCGACGGTGACAAGCCAAATTAAAATCTATTTTTTATTTGATAATAATAACTATACAGTTATAAAAATGCTGAAAATTATCGGTAGAAAAATTGAGTATGTGATTTTCATGTGCTTTTTTTATTCTCAAGTTTCCAAAAAAAAGATAAATGCGGTAGATACGGTTCCGGTATATTCTCATTTAAGGGAAAATGACAGTTTAACAAGATCCATTATTATGTGTAAAAAATATAAAAAATATATTTTATTATATCTGGCGGTCTCTGTCCGTCTCTTTTTCTGTATTCGTGGCATAGTTAAAAACTACTTACTCGAAAATCAAATTTTGGTCCAAAATTGAGAGTCAAATGGGAATGAAACCATTATATTTTGATTACATTCTAATAGGTAGAAGAAAATGGTGGCCTAATTTAATATTTTAAAATCTGTTTAAAAAACTACTTACTCAACTGACGTCAAATTTTGAGCACAAATCAAATGTAATATTATTGTAATGTACAATTTTGACACGAATATGGCTAACAGGCTGGTGGCTTAATTAATTGTTTTAAAAAACTACTCAGCTGTCCTCAAATTTTGCACAAAAATTAAATATAATGTAGGCATGAAGTTGTAAAAGTTTACTACAAACTGGCGGAATAAAATGCCGTCCCAATAAAATGTTCAAAAAGAATCACTCTAAAAAATGAGATATTCTAATAACACAAAAATCAAGTCTGATATAATAATAAACTGGTCATATTTTCGTACGAAACCAGTAGGGCGAAAGGAAATATCTTCCAAATAAAATATTAAAAAAACTGCTTAAAAAGATCTTCTTATTCATCATTTGACTTCAAATTTGGCACAAAAATTATAAGGATATAAGGATAAAATGATACAATTTTGGAGCGAATTTAATATTGTCGACTTTAGAGTATATCGAAGTGACTCTAAACTGCGTCAACTTTTTGTCGACTTATTAACTGACGAAGAAAAAATGTCATCAGTAAAACTATGCTGTCTTTTTTTAAATTAAGATTTATTTTTTCATTTTCAAAAAGTTTTTTTTTTTATTGTAAAATTCTAGACTTTCCGATATTCCATTATAAAATTTATACACATTTTATTTTAACTTTCTTTCGAAAAACACAGCGGTTTTTTACTAAATGACGACGCGATTTTTTAAGGTCAACAACTCGGCAGCTATACTAATGACGTTATTGTCGGTAACCCCCATCGAACTGCCACAATTAAATATGCTTCCGAAAAAAACTGTCGTTTGCCCATAAAAAAAGCTATAGACATGACTAAAAAAGAGCATCTATATAATTTTGATATAAGTAGTTCAACGTTGTTGTTAATATTTTAATTTTGACTAATTTGCACTCTTCAATATCTCCAGATACCAATTTTCCGTTGGATTGAACCACAAATAACAATACTTGTCCGCCATTTTAGAGACACAATCTTAACTAAAGTTTTTATATACGAAAGTGACAAATTGTTTTGTCACGCACACAGTATTTACATTTCAAATCTGAAATTAATAGATTAAGTGGAAGTGTGTCAAAAGTCGGTTTGCACCATACATACAAACAAACAGAGCTGAGAGGACCGAAGACAATAAAACTGCGATAAGAACAATTTCGAGGAATTATTTTTTAGGGGCGGCCATTTTCTTGCCTAAGGATGGCTTGAATCCTTGCCATGGCACGGTGCTCATTTTACCTGAAACAGGAATTGTTTAACACACAAAAATTAAATTACGATTAATTTTAATTAACCTCTTCATATTTCCATCACATAATTTGGTTTTGGTAACAGCACTGCTTTATAAAAACACTTAAAACATTATGGGACACATTAGCTACAAAGCAGTTTTGTAATATTTTATTAAGATCTTGGGCAAGGCTATATTACCAGCGTCTATCGTACCTACGTCGCCAACTCCGGGCAATTTCTCGGTGCATTTCCACTTTAATATCAGGAGATGGAGCCCATTCTTCCAGTAATATCGTCTCCAAGGGCCATAAATTGGCAGCTCTGAAAAGAGATTCGTGACTGCAGGCAGTTTTGCTACTGCCGGTTGTACGTAGCAGAATTTGTACTACTATTGTATTTCAACATTGCAAGCAGAACATTAGCGCCGTCAAATTTTTTTTTATTAGTTAAAGGCGGTAGGCAAAGGAAAATTCTCTATTCTCATTCATGGGACCCTTACAAAAAAATAAGTGGGCTGAAGCCTCTTCTGTATTTTAGAAAATGTATTCTAACTGCTGAATTTATATACTAAAAGCGTACCACGCCTGTGTATCTGAACATTTCCCCCCCACCCAACACCTAGAATTTTTTCTAAAGGCGCCCTTGTTTTTTTCCCCAGGGTACAACCACAACCAACCGAAGTATTTGTGTTGTAGAAAATTGAGGATCTCCATCGGCGAGCATATAACATTGAATGCTGGGGGAAAGGTAATATCATGAAATAGCTAACACCACAGACTAAATTTTCGAATATATTATATATATATATATATATATATATATATATATATATATATATATATATATATATATATATATATATATATATATATATATATATATATATATATATATATATATATATATATATATATATATATATATATATATATATATATATATATATATATTTATATTCGCTTCTTGTTTAAAGCTTTTTCAAGAGAATTTTATTGCATGTCTAAAAAATATACATAATACGTGGATTAGAACTTTTCAACAACATACGCAAATATTTAAGATGTACTATACGTAACAAAACAAACATTCATAATACTTAACTATTGAACAATTAATTAATTAAAATATTTTTGTACTCACAACATTTAATAAAACACTAATAAGTTTTGTATGTACCTTACCTTGGAAACGACAATATTATTTTAGTAATAATTTTGATGTTCTGAACGTTTTAACCGATGGGTGAGATCTATATAAATTCCGTAATTATAAAAACCATTATATTGATTATTTGTATCTTATTAAAAACCTATGTATTTTGGTATACAGTGGACGGCTGAAAACATGTATAATTGTTTATTTACAGGTGTTATTTAAATGAATGAATTTTAGTGTTTTGAAAATCATTATATTATTTTAGGTTATTTTTTTATTATTAAATTTAATTATTATTTAATTAGGTTGTGATAAATTTGACTTAGATTTTGTATGTCCTTTTTGTCATTTACTGCATTCTGATCTTTCTTTATATGAATCATTTCTTTAATTGCCAATTTATGATATTTCTGTTTCGATTTAAAATTTTTGTTTCGGAAAAGTTGAATTCATGTTTTTCACTTTTTTGTGTTTATGTAAGGCCGTGGAAGCGTTCTTTGTATATTTATCGCCATTTAACCGATTTTCTAAGTATTGTGTGGTCATACCTATATACTTTTTATGACAATTTATGCAAGGCACAGAATAAATTACATTTAATTTTTTCTTTTTTGGAATTTCACTTTTTAGATGAGTGTATAAATTTGTTAATAAATTATGTGATTTATGACATATAATTATGTCATATTTGGATAAACCGTGTTTTAATTTTTCTGACAAACCATCTGTGTATGGCATTTATATGTATTTGGTGTTGTTTGTGATGCTGTGTTTGTTATTCTATTTCTAGCTATTATAGAATTTATATGTCCGTTGTTTAAAAATTCGTTTAATTTGTTTTATAGGAAAATGGTTTTTTTCTAGGACGTCTTGAACTTTTTTTTAGAATATCTTGTCTAAATTCTGGAGAAGTGAGAGCAATAGCCCGATCAGTAAGCCTAATTATAACGCTGTTTTTTTGGCTGTTTGGGTGGTGGGAATTAAAATTTAGGTATCGACCTGACCAAGTTTTCTTTGTGTACCATTTTGTTTTAATGTTATTTTTGTCCCTAATCAATGTTAAATCAAGAGAATTAATTTCATTATTTTTTTCTAATTCAAAAGTAAATTGAAGTTTTGAATGAAAGCTGTTAAATTTATTAATGATATTTTGAATTTTCTTTGATGGAACTATAGTTAGGCAATCATCCACGAAACGTTTGAAAAAAACAATTTGAAAATCTGAGTTTTTTATAGCATGTTTTTCCGAGTGTTCCATTACTAACTGTGAAATGGTTGACGATATTCGAGAATCCATAGCGCAGCCGTCAAGTTGCTGATAAAAATTATTTTTGTATTGAAAATAGTTATTATTTAAAGTTTATTGCTTCTATAAATTCGTTTCAAGAAAGAGTAGTATGTTCTTTAATTAAATTCTACTTATGTTTGATAATTTCTGCTACTAAATCATTTGGAATATTTGTGTATAATGAAATTACATCCAATGAAAGTAGTTTATGATTATCTGGAATATTTACAGTATCAATAAACTTTTTGAAAGAAAAAGAATCTTTTATATAATAATCGTTTTTACCTGTAACATTTGATAAACATTTTGACAGATATCTAGATAAGTTGTAAAACGGAGACTGAATGCAAGAAACTATTGGTCGAAGAGGTATTCCCGGCTTATGCAATTTTGGTAGTCCGTTTAATCTTGGAGCTGTTGCATTGTGAATCATTAATTTTTTTGCGTCTAGGTCACTAAGCGAATTATTGTTCATTAGTTTTTTTACAAAGTTGTTATTTTTTAATTGAAATGTGTGTTGTGGAATCAGTTCTTAATTTTTTATAGGTTTTTGAGTCATTTAAAAGTTCATTTATTTTTTTATCATAGTCTGTCGAATTCATAACCACAGTTTTATTACTTTTATCTGATTGTAAGATTGTTATTTGTGGGTTAGCTTTAATAAAATGTTTGAGTTTGCTTAATTTTTTTTTGAATATTTTTTTGCATTTTATCAGATTTCATTTTGTTTTGGCTAACTTTTGATTTGTGGTTTGAAATAAGGTTTACAACATCGCTTCGAATACTGTCTTTTATTTGATCAGGTTTATCATAAATTGCGTGTTCTATTGACGCAATGTATTCAGAATAAGGTAAATGTTGTTCTTTTATTATAGAAAGCGAAAATGTTTTTCCTAACGCCTAATCTTCGGTAATGTCACTTGGAAAATCTGTTTCAGAAATGTTTTTTAACCATTCAGATGTATTTATTTTTATTTTATTATTACCTTTGGAATTTAAATTAGAAAACTTAGTGATGTTTTTATTTTTTACATATTCGAATGTTTTTTCATGTTTATTATTTTCTAATCTTAGAGAGTCACTTAGAATTCGCTTGATTAATTTTTTCTTTTAGAAATATGTCCAATGAATTAATGTTTCTAACATTTAAATCTATATATATATATATATATATATATATATATATATATATATATATATATATATATATATATATATATATATATATATATATATATATATATATATATATATATATATATATATATATATATATATATATATATATATATATATATATATATATATATATATATATATATACGTATATATATATATATATATATATATATATATATACGTATATTTATATATATATATATATATATATATATATATATGAGTTTATAACGTTCTATGCCGTCTTCTTATTTCCAGTTTTCATTTGTCTCGGTCCGTCTAGAGATTCCCATCAATACCTCTTGCTAGTCTTCCTCTCTTTCTTCTTCCAATCTAGTGCTCTCTTTGGGATTCTGTTGTCTTCCATTCTTTGTACGTGTCCATACCTTCTGAGTTGGTTAATTTGGATGTCTTCAGTTATTTTATGTTTTGCGTTCATAATTCCTCGAATTCTATCGTTCCTCACTCCCTCCAGTTTTGACTGTCCAGCAGCGCGTCTCCAAAAATCCATTTCTGTGGCTTCGAGCGACTTTCAAGGGCCATACTTCACTGCCATAACTGACGTTGTTTTTCACTATGCTGTTGTAAATTTTATGTTTGTTTTGTTTTGCAACTGCATTGTCCCAAAAAATACTGCTAAGTTGCCTCATTGCTTGTCTTCCCTGGTTATTTATGTGTTTAATTTTTTCATCCAAACTACCATCGTTAGTGATATTCATGCCGAGATATTTGTACTTTTTACAGTGCTTTATCTGCTGTCGATGTTCCAGTGTTAGGTTTTGTTGCTCGCTTCCCACTGATACATATATATTCAGTTTCAGTAAGATTTACCTCCAGCCCCCACTTGTCCTAATACTTACTTAGTTTGCGGGTCGTAATCCTTTGTCAATACTATTTGGTCATCGGCAAAGCAAAGAGTGAATAATATTGAATTACTTAGTGGTATTCCCATATGCTCGCACTTTATTTTCCATTTTTTGGATTTATTCTAAATAGATCTTGAACAGAGTTTGAGACAAGCAGCAACCCTATTTAAGGCCCTTGTCAATGATGAATCCTTCCAACACTGCCTGCCCTTTCTTTATTTGGCTAGTGTTGTTCTTACACAGGATTTAATTAATGTTATGCTGATGTTTGTTTTCTCGAGGGCTTGCCAAAGTCTCAGCTGGGGTACACTGTTATACGCTTTCTTGAGATCTACGTAGAGGAAGTGTATTCTTTGGTTCCGTGCCGCCTTTTTCTCAATTATCTGCGTTATTGTAAATAGATGGTCGAGCCAGCCTGTTTACCCGCCTCTATATCGCAGTATTCGTCCCCAATTCTCTTTTTCACTAGCTTTCCGTAGACTTTGGAGATAGTCCTAAGCACCGCAATTCCTCGATAGTTATTACAGACATCTTCTCTTCATTTCTTGTGTATCGTTGTTAAGTACGACGTTTTCCATTCTTCTGGTACCTTTTCTACGTTGATGCATTTCTGGAAAAGGATATCTAGGTGTCTATATAGTTTGTCTGTTCCATATTTGAGCAACTTGGGGAGGATGTTTCCAGGACCTGGAGTTGTTCCATTTGTGAGTGATTTGTTAATATTGAGCTCCTTTTTTATAGATTAGTCTAGATAATGCTTGTACACCGTTTTGAGAGAGCATGTTTTTTTAATAATATAAGAAATATGAGAACTAAATCGAAGATGTGAATCTAAAATGAAACCTAAACTTTTTACGCTTTTAACTATATTTAAATCTTAATTTTTATATCGATGTTGTTAAAAATATTTTTATTACCAAATGAAAGAACAACCGACTTAGACGGATTCAAATTTAGCATATGTTTAGATAATATTGTAAGGAATTCATCTAAATCGCAGTTAATTTTAATACTGACTTGGTCAGAAGGTTTAAAAGATAAATATAGTTGGGTATCGTCGGCGTAAAGGTGATATTGACAGTATTTAAAATATGTATAAAAAGTACTTGTGGAGACACTAAGTTCAAGAGTTCCCAAAATGATGCTTTTATGAACCCCAGAATCAACTTTAATTCGTCTCTTCTTCTTCATTCAGTGTATGTATGTATATATTATAAAACGGGGTGATCACGGACTAATATACGTTCCATTGTTTTTTTCTTTACTTTTTTAAAATATAAGTTTGAAATTTTATAAGTATATATGGGACAATTTGTCAACTTTTAACCTATGAAAGTTGCCATATATGATTTTTTAAATGAAAACCTCATTTTTATTTACATTGCGATAAGGCTTAATATTCTCTAAACATTAGTATTTAGATTTTTCAAATCGGATGGAAACTGGCGGAGCTATAGGTATTTGTTTCATTTTGCTGAGCTGGCCTTGCCCTAAAATTTAATCCAATTTTAGACTCAAAAGAAAATTGCATTTAAAACTACCTAAATTTTCTTTTTATAAAATAACTTTTTATTATTATTTCTCTAAAGAGAAAAAAAAATTTTAATTGTTTAGACCCATTTATTTTAAAAATCCAAATAGCAACAATATCTTTATATTGCATTTATTGGTATAAACTGAATCATTAAATATTTTAAAAATGTTTGAAAAATGAACCATAAATAACGTAATTGAATAATTATGTGCATGGCGCTGTCTCTACACTGAATTTGCAGAGGCAGCACCAAAAATTCTAATTATTAATGTTAGATTGAGTTTTATTTTTTTATAATCGTTCAGGAGGTGCATAATAGTGTGTGACTAGCCCTGACATAGACAGTTTTGACTAATTGCTGTGATTAAACCGATAACCTGTTAAAGTGTTTTGTGTGTCGTTTCGAGGTTAGTTTCCTTTACGTGCGAAATAAACATGGTTTTTTTCAGACAACGATTTAGAGAAAATAAAAGGCATCACAGATCGTTTTCTGCAGAGTGTAGCGGAGAAGGTCGTACTAACCCTTGATAAAAAATATAAGACGAAATTGAAAGATCAGGATGAATGTATTACTAAACTTCAGCAACAAGTGAAAAGCCTTAAGAAGAACAAACGTGAAATTGCAAGAATCTATTGATAATTCAGAACAAGCTTCTCGGAACCTTAGTATAAGAGTATTTGGGGTTCCGCTCGAGAAAAACAAACATTTGCCTTCTAAAATCAAAGAACTGTTCAGGTAGATGAATGTGAATATCAGCGAGCCTGATCTGCAAATGTTCTATAGGGTTCACTCTAAAAATCCCACCAACAAACCTCCGACAGTACTCGTCAGATTTCCCAACGATACAGAACTCTCCGCTGTTTTGAAAAATAAAAAAAACGACAGGCCAAAAACGCTTGGTGCCTGAATGGTGTCGTTTATGTTAACATAGGTGATACAGTGAGTCGTGTTAAACATCGAAGAGCTAAATAGCCTTAAGGATTACTTTAACTATGCAGGTACGGTCTTATGTTAAGATGTATAATAGAAAAGAACCTTTTTTTTTCGCAATGCATGGATGTTTGCAGTTTTGTTTATCTGCTTAATTGTGCAGCTTTTATCAGAGGGATATAGGTCATATATTTGTATTTACTAACAAATATATGATTTTATGTTAAGTATACGGACATATTACATAACATTTAGTCGAATTTATCTGCATTAGTATAGGCACCCTCTGTATATAGGCACGGATTTTCAATCCTTACTCCTTCAGTTGTAGTTCCTTCTCTTGTTTATTATATCACTTAGTGAAGTAAAATTTGTAATTTACCAATGAACATTAATAAAAATGAACTATATCACTATAACTCATGTTGCTGATATATCTAGTTTTCCAGAAATTGGTTAATTCTCTGTTTTTATTTACTACAAAATTTGTTTTTTTTTAATTTCTCTAAATAACAGATGTTACTTTACTTTTCTGAATTAGTTTTAAATTGCGCTGGAAAGTTGTGGCTGCAACTCTGCAGCATATATATATATATATATATATATATATATATATATATATATATATATATATATATATATATATATATATATATATATACACATGCCTTGTGCAATCGGAGGCGAAACGTCGGATAGTAAGTCCAATTTGACACAGTCTATTCCCAAGAACCATGATTTCTTAACTCTTCAACTATAGTTTGACTAGAAAAGTTCGAATAAATAGAGAGTGCATTATTACTTAGTATTAAAATGATTTGAAACTTTGGGTCTTATTAGAGACCACAACATCTATTTAATTTTGCTGTCATCGAAATTCTTGTTAACTACTGAACGGGATGCACAGCTGCAGGTGCATCAACTTGCAACAAGTTTAGTGATTAGATAAACCTAGGTATGTTAGCTATGCGCCTAACTATTTACAGCAAACAGGTAATTGACGGAAACTACCCCTAATATTTCAAAATACGCTGCAGTATATTTTTTGAGATATTCTGCCTTATATATCATTTTGCGTTATATATCAATGTATTAATAAACAAGGTAACTCTGTCTTCGCTTGGCTCTTGTATTATATAGTATATTTAACATCACACAATAAACAATTATTAATAAATGTCCTAATAAATGAATAATTTTTTGTCTGTTTCAAATACTATATGTAGATCTAGTTTCTGTATGCGCTTCTGCAATTGTCTCTGTTTGGGGATTATATCAATCCGACAACCATCGCCGAGAAGGATAAAGAAAAATCCTGGATCGGAAAATGATACAGCCTCAAGATCAGCGACACTGCGGTATTATTTACCGCTACTGCTAACATCAGACTTACGTTTATAGTGTGAAGCTCGGTGACACTCGTATAAAAAGTATGTGAAAATGGAGACAAAACTAATTTAAATACTCTTTGTACCTCTTTCATCATCATCAAAGGATGCATTTTGCGAAAGGCTGGTCTTCCATCGCCAGCATAGGTATCATTATAATGAACCTTTTATTTGATACAAAAATGAGGTAAAATAATTTGCTTAAAAACATATTACTTAATATGATTATTATTGTGGTACTTTTGTTGTTGAAAGAAAATATTTAGGAGTGGGAAAATTGTATATAAATCTAATTGACCTATCTTTTAAATATAGTTTTAAGTTTTTGCGTTTCTTAAAAACTATAATTCATAGAGGGTATCACAGCAGACAAAAATTAAATTAGACCTTTGCAAATAAAAATTTTTAACTAAGCTTATACAACAATAATTAAACTCTTGATTTTTTTATCTCATTTAAATGAAAACGAAATTTAACGATTTTTTTGCTATAATTCTGCAATGTAAAAAAGTTCGTTTTGTTAACAACGGCAGTTCACAAATAAAAATAAAAATAAAAATTACTTTAGTTTCTTATCTAATTTGATTTCCATTTAAAGTTTGCCCTTAACTTCTTAGGCAAGCGGTAACTGCAAATTTAAAAATAAAAAAAAAATTATTTCAACCTGCATTATCATTTTTTCTACCACAGACATTCTGTATAGTTAAGAAGCACCTCAATTATTTTTTCACATATGATTTTTGTAAAAACATTAATTTGCGAACGTTTGCCCGCGCGTGATGAACCTTTTCAGGTTAACCGCAGCACGCAAAGCAGAATATTTTCACTTTAATATTTTATTGCTCTTTAATGGCAATTTTATTTTCATTTTCTATTCTCATAACACTAAACAACACCTGTAAAAAGCAAAAATTAATAAAAGGTAAGTTTTATTCTGAAATTATTATCTTTCAGTACATGTGTAGCTATAATAATATGGTGAATCCTATTGTAATATTTTGTAGTATACAAGGTAAATTGGAATTGGCTGGAAATTTTTTAACAGGTAAAAGTACAGGTAATTAAAAAGAAACAAAGTTCTATATAACGTTCTATATGAAGGGCTTTGGAGTTATAGTTATTTTAAAATTCGCAAGGTTTCGACAAATCAGCAATTGCCTATATACTATTTGATCGCTACATGATTTATTATTTTGATCGCTCTATGTATTAGATCTTAATATTTGGTTGATAAATTATATTTTAAATTGCTTTCTTCTAATTATTCTAAAATAAACTATGAATGATTATTATTATTATTTTGTCGTGCTTAAATCGACTTTTTTTTAATTCTCTCGTAAAAGGGAAGTATTGTAATCGTAAAAAAAAACACCCTCCGAGATTTTTTCAGATCTTACGTTTCAAAATACATAGATGCCGAAAACATGTTTTCTCGATTCCGTCGGTCTGTCTCTCTGTTCGCGGCATCTCTATACTTGCCTGATTGACTTCAAATTTTGGTAAAAAATTAAGGGTTTTATAGGGGTGACCTGGTAAGATTTTTGTAAAAATCCAAAATGGCAAAACAAAATGTCGGTCTAGTGAATTGTTAACAAAATTATTACTAAAAAAGGATTTATCTCAAATTTTGCATAAAAATCAAGTTCCTAGATTGCCAGAAAATATTTTTATTAATTTCGTCGGTCTGTCTGTCGGTTTTTCTGTGTATCAATTCGCGGCATAGCTTAGCAAGTACTCATCAGATTGATTTCAGATTTGTCTTATGGGGATGATGTCATAATATTTTGGTAAAAATCCAATATGCCGGAACAAGATATTAAAAAAAAACGCATTATTCAATTTAAGTAATAAATTTAAGTAAATTTTGCACAAAAATTTATTTTAAATTATGTCCAAAAATCAAGTGTGGCATAGGTAGAATATATGTGCTCCTAAATAACTATGTACTGAACTAAATTGAGTCACAAGTTCCGAGTAAAGGAAATTAACCCTTTTAAAATACGTAGCAAATAACCTCTAGTAAATGAAAATTATTAATAAGAAATACTTGCAATTTTGCACGTTTTTGTCAACAATTTTACCACCACTGTACACTAATTAACACAAGTATCCCCGACTTAAGACGACATGTTACCTTATCTTAGAAGTTGAATGACATACAAATAAAAACTTAAATACGTATGTTTCTTGGTTCAATTCAAATTTTTAAATTATATTATTTTCATGTATACAGAGTGTTTATGTAGCTCTGACAAGCTATCAACTTTCTCATTTTAAATTTAACCTGTAAATGTATATATATTTTAGTAGATCTTCCAAAGGAAAGACTAAAATATAATATAATAGTATGGGAATCAGATAATATGTTCCTGATATGTTGGCAGTTACCCCTGTACATTATATCAAATTTCTAGAGATTATTAGAGATTAATAGAGCTTTGAAACATAAAATCATCGGCATATATTGCCATGACTCAACATTTTAGACTTATTTACTTTTATCTTGTTGAATGTTTTTTTTTATGTGAATAACTCAAAGAACTTACCAATACCATATATTATCTTAATGTATAAAATATATCATTTTTATTTTTAATCTCTTATTTTATCTTGCGCCAGTGAACTAGGTAAACTAAATAAAAACAAGAATCACTTAAATGATAAAAATTACATAATGAAGAACAAATCAAACAGTATGAGCTATTGTTTCTACGATAGTTATGATAGTTAGCCGCGGCAAAAGAAACACACATTTGTTACTTTCCGTTCAAGGCAAACTAATATGAAATAAGTAGATTCTGTTTTAAAATAAAAAGTAAAATATTATACATGTCTTAATATATAATTTTCTTAAATATTTGTTTCAATCAATTTAAATTTAGATATTTGTATCCAGTTGTGAAAAGACCAAAAAAGAAATTTGATGATCTCTTTAATCACATTACTTTTGTTAAATAAAATTGTACGTAAAATCTTAATCACTTATTTTCCAAAATAATCCATTCCGTTTACGTCATGAAAGTTGCCCATAATCGCATGGATAACAAATGTCCTTTATCGCGGTTAACTAGAAACAATAGCGCTTATTCATTAAATAATTTTATTGTTATGAATAAATACCGTTTTTATTAGAGTTTTCTAGTCACTTATACGTCCCTATATCCATTGATATAATATATCTGGTATTGGTAAGCCCCTCGCAGTCATTAAGTCAAAAACGTTGACTCGTAATCCCATGGTATTATGAATCGTTGAATTCGTATTTCTATGCTTTATTTAAATTTAAGATAATATACAGCGGGTTACATTTAAAATAAATAAGAGAACTATAAGAACTCGAAAATTGGCAACACTGCAGCTTTTCTTTTGTTTAAAACTATAATTGGATAATAGATACACTAGAAAATGTTTAAATGTCTAAAATTAAAGTGCTTTGATTACATCAATTTAAGTATAGGTAAAATCCTGAAGATTAATGCCAATATATCAGAAACGCTCAAACGTCGCATTTGAGAACCATACTATTATACATTGTTAGGCTTGCCTTTAGAAGATCTACTAAAATATATGTAAATATGAAGGATGTTCCGTTTAAAATACGAAGGCTGAAATATGATCAGAGCGATATAAACATCCTGTGTTTATATTTATTTATTTATTTATTTATTTATTTTTGGACAAAAGGGAAACAAACATATACATACTATATCTACTGAAGTATCCACAAATTACAATAAAAAAATATCATTAAAAGTTTAGAATTCTTATATTTAACTATAAGGTACTGACCTATTTACCATGAAAAAATTACAATTAGAAAACAACATGAAAGTTAAGAAATATACACCAGCTACAATTTACATGAAGAAACCAAAAGTTATTTTACGCTCATAATATTACAAAAGTTAGATGTGCCGATTTTACATTGTCTTTAAAATATTTCTCACCTTTCTAAGAGTCATAAAGAAAAAGTCAATGTTGACACAATGCACATTACTATGTCTTAGTATTCAACAGAGGGGTGAGTTCTGAGCTGAGTATGTGTGCCTAAAAGGCAAGTGAAATAGTTCTCTTGTCCTTAGAGACCTTTGGGGGACATTAATATTAATTTGTTCCAGAATATTAGAACAATCTATAAAATTGTTTTAAATTTTAAATAAAAAATTACGTTAAAATTCTTCCGCCTACTCTCTAGTGACATCAATTGAAAGTGATTACGTGTCGGAGAAATATCGTTATTGGGTATAACTGTAAATTTTGTTTATAAGACAAATATTTTATAAATCTATTTTGAATATTCTCTAACCTGTTACTAAAGGTAATTTGCTGTGGACTCGAAATAATCCTAGCAAAGCACAATTTGCTCAACACAAAGGAGTTAAACAAACACATGACGGATTTTTGTTTGACGCAGCCTAACATTTTTGCAGCGGAATTAGCGACCGATTCGACATACAAGTCGAAAAGTAGTTTAGAGTCAAATATGACACCTAAATCTTTGGTAGTATCGACTTTGTTTAATAGGGTATTTTTTAAATGGTAGGGTTGAGCTATATGATTTAGATTTCGTGAGAACGTAATTGTTGTGCATTTTGACATATTCAGAAAAAGACTATTATCATCGCAATATTTCCCTATCCAGATCACTCTGGAGCTTATCATAATCTTCAGGACAGGTAATATGAAAGTAAACTTTAGGGTCATCTGCATAAACTAGAAAAATGCAATACTTCAAACAGCAATTAATTTTGTTTATATAAATAGTAAAGAGTAAAGGAGTAAATGTGACCCTTGGGGAACACCGGATGTGGCTAAAAATGGTTTGGACAGAAAACCCTGAAGGGAAACAAACTGCGTTCGATTCTTTATATACTTTATGTCTATTTTGACCAAAAATTTCTATTTTTATTCTCAACTTGCTCAAGCCGTCTCGGCACGCGATTACTATTAATTTTGAACAGAGAAATTCAAAATTAATACATATAAATTTAAATCATTCTGAAATGGGGGTTTTAGTAACTGCTGAAAAAGTTTTTAACAGCTTAAAAAGCAAAAAGAAATATCAAAACATATTTTTTTTACACCATATTAGTGGAATTTCAAAAAATCCAAAAATTATTTTTATATGATTGTTTTCTTTTTGGCAAGCCAATAAAGATAAAAATTCTCTTAAAATGCCGTGTAATTCAAGAGTTTAGAAAAAAATTAAAAATTTATATTTCTAAAAATCCAGACATAATTTTTAGATGATATTTTTGAAAACAATTGACGAAGGAATTCTCTTAAAATCACATCAAATAATCACAGTTAAATATATATCGTAAAAAAGTAAAAACTCATATATAGAGCTAATGGGCCTTGGCTTCGTCTGGCATTATTAATTACGCATTAGAAAATTGTCTCGTTAAATCTTGAACTGTTTCACATGTGTATCTAGAATCTTTGTTCGTAAGCGTGGGAATAATTCGTTGAAATGCTTGAATTTTGTATGCCTTAAATTTAATAATCTTTAAAAGCCGCTCTTCTTTTCGACGTCATCCATCGCTATTTGTTCTTCGCAGTTATGCGACAACACAACTATCAAGTGTGCTTCGGAACAAAAATATGTAGACGGCGTCGTCCTGTCGACCATTAAAAATAAGTTTGTTGTCAAATGCAAAAGCGTTTTTTGTAATCACATATGCAGAAACGAAATCAATAACAATAACCAGATGCAGACTTCGTACAGAAAAACAATTCCCGATCCAGAAAGTCGATTTTGTTATGGGTGCAACGGTTTAGAGATACAGGCTCATTGGAGAGAATCAAGCGACGTGACAATCGAGCAGACGTGCTACTGAACGAAGTGTTAGCTGTAAGGGAAATTTTAAGGAATAATAACTATATATATATATATATATATATATATATATATATATATATATATATATATATATATATATATATATACATATACATAACGAAGGAGGTTGCAAATTCAAGCATCTGCTTACAGTTTTATTTGTTGCATGTCGTTAGATTTGCAACCAATACATTCAGACAGATATTTAAACGAAATATCACCTCATCACCAAGCACAAATTCAAGCTGTGGCCAGCCAATGCCCTAATATCCAGCTTCGTGCGATTAACTGAAACACAGACGAGACAAAATGAACTTAAGCTTTGAAGAAAAATGGTTTTACAAATCGCGCCATAGAGAAAGCTATTAATGCACAGGGTTCCCGAACAACGAACAACAAAAATTATGGACCGGGAAAGCAACAAGTAGTCTTACCATATGTAAAAGGCACAACAGACAGAATATAGAAAATGAAAAACAAGGTGTTTTTTTTATATCAGAGACTCTTTTGTCTTTAATTACCAACTCCCTAATAATTAAATTATAGTCAGCTTTGACGTAGTATCTCTTTTTATGAACCTTCCGTTGGAACTAATAATGGATAGTTTAAGAAATCATTGGGAAGAAATCAGTGACCACTGTTCGTTGGATTTTGAAACCTTTGAAAATGTTATCAATTTTATCTTTGATTCTAATTTCTTTGAATTTAATAAAAAATATTACAAACAAATTTTTGGCACACCGATGGGATCTAAAATACCCCCCATTTTAGTGAATTATGTACTTGATGATTTAGTGAGGGATTGTTTACAATACTTACTTAATTTTAGCTCTCCTTGGGGACAGAGTAGAGATTACGCTTGAAATGTTCAATACATATAACCCACACATACAATTTACAGTGGAACATGAAAATGAACAAAGCATTCCTTTTTTGGATATGCTAGTTACACGTACCAATGAAAATGTTTTAAAAACTAAATGGTACAGGAAGCCTATGTGCTCCAATAGATTCATTAATTTACACACTTACCATCCAACAAACATGAAGATTAGTTTAATCTTGGGTATGAAAAGAAGGGCAGTCAAATTGACTCACCCTGACTTTAAAGAGAGCAGTCTTAAACTTTTAAAAAATATCCTTCTAGAAAATTCTTATCCATTAAATATGATTAATAAATTCCTCTATAATACCAAATACAATATACCTGAGAATATTTTCCGAGTAACAAGTCAACCTTCTATATTACATACTTTACCATCTCAAACAGTTATGTCACAGCCTACCAATTCTAATCAATCTTCACCTACGCAATCACGTTTTTGTGCTCTACCATTTATTAAGGACTTAACCTATAAGATTAAAGGCATATTCACAAGTCATAGAGATATAAATTTGCTTTTAAACAAATAAAAACTATTTCTACATTATATACTAAAACTAAAACTCCTTTATCCGTCAATGAAAATGGGAATGTAGTTTATAAGATCCCTTGTTTAAACGTTAATAACATGTACATAGGTCGAACATCTAGGAACCTAATAGGTAGAATTACGTCACATAAAAGTGACTGTAACACTCAGAAACTTACATGCGCCTTGTCTGAACATGTTATAAGGGAAGGACATTTGATGGACTTTAGGAGACCTTTTATTCTAGAAAAGGAGAAGAATTATCACAAAAGAATTTTTCTCGAAATGGTTCACATTAACAATGATTCGAATGCTTTGAACAAACGTAGCGATATTCAAAATCTCAGTTCTATATATAATTATATTCTTAAATTGGATAAAAATGATTATAATATTTTAAAAGTCCAACAGATGTTTCACCTCGCTGAGGATGCCTTATAAGGTTTTCGTCTCACAAGTTTTCCAATGATTTTTCAGTAAATTTAAACGTATTGTTCGGAATTTGTTTTAAAGGAGCAGTGTGGTTCATCTTTCCTGGTTTTTAATTATTTCGTCCGCCAGAATGTCAATAAACAATAATTATTTTATATTAGTTTGTTATAGTCATTAACATGAGAGAAAGCATGGTTTTCTTTTGCTTACAAAATTGGTCCATTTGGGTTTCTGAGTATCATTATATAATTGTACGATACCGTCTGCTTAGATATATTACAACAATAGAAACATTAACTTTCTGTAATTTAATTGTCTAACCAAATTTGGACAAATGTGTTTTTAGCGCCATCCTAACTTAGTGATTAGTATTAAAGTTTTAACATTAAGCCTGTTGCAATGGGACTGTTTTATTTTTAACTCACTTTGGTAAGATGTTTCTTTTACTTTGTAATCCTTTCTTTTTTATCTACAAATGTATTTTTCTATAGCAGGGTTCTGAAGAAGAGAATCAACATTCTCGAAAGCTCGACCATACAATAAAGAGTATTCCACACTAGGCCGTTCATCAATTTTTTCTTTGACTGCATCCTCACCTAACCAACAACCTGGAGGATAGAATCTTTCGCTTTTTGTGAAAATTATATTCTTTTGGTTGCTGTGTGCTTTTGTCTAACTAGTAAGTCACGACTAACTTTCTATATATATATATATATATATATATATATATATATATATATATATATATATATATTGCGCGTGGAGATTAAAAAGGAAGGAGATAAATGAAAGAATATGCAAAAATAGAGGGAAATATTCAAACAATATAAAAATATTCAAAGAAACATTCAAAAAAATATGCGAAAGAAAGTTTCGAAATCATTTATACATCATACATCCAGGTTTTGCAGATTCGTATTTTACAATAATATAATATTTAGTAAAACACTTTGCTTGTAAGGCCAATTTCAAAAAAAAAGGTCAGAGTTAAGTTTTAAGTAAATTGAACCAAAAATGATCAGTTTCACTATTAATTGACAATGTAATCACTTTTACTAGAAACTTGTTGTGAAATTGATAACATTTTTATTTGTTTTAGCTCATTTTCTTAAAAAGATGCGATATATATGGTGTCCCAAAATCACAGTCACTAAAGAAATCCCAGACTCTTCTTTAATTTTCAAGACAAAAAATTATCAGCCATTTCTTCAATTAGTGGGTTATTAAATATTGAATTACAGTGATCTTTCTAACTACAACAAAAAAATATTTAGTGTTTGTTATTTTGGACAATCGTACAGTATTGTGTTACTGCAGTTGTTTAAGGTCATGTCCATGAATTCAGTGTTCTGAAATTAGAGTGAATAATTAATAAGGAATAAAGAATAACTTTGCAGTTCACTCCATGTTTTTAAAAATTTACAATAATATTATATCAAAAAGATTATCGAATTTATTTCTCTCTACAATATTTGACTAAGGTTTTTTTATTAGCAATGTGTTTTTGTTTAATAATCGATATCAAGACACAGCAGGGCACAAAGGGCAACTATTCGTTAAACGAAATATGTTGCTTCGTCACTGTTTACCAAGTAATATTCTGTAATTTTTCTATTTTGTGAACTTATGAAAAATCAGATTTCATCTGAACGAGTTTTCGATATAATTACCATAATCTCTTGTGTTTTAATCAGATTGGGGTGTTTACGTATATTCTAGAGCACGACTGAAGCCTCTGTTTTTAAGAGCTAGAAAAAAATATTTAAGTTATAAAAAAATTAAAGATTTTTTCCGAATTGTCATAATCGGTCATCATATGAAACATAAATATTGAAAACGTGTCAAAAAAATCTTATTTGTCTTTTTAAACGGAACACCATGTATTATATGGCCATCAGATGAGTATCTTATTGCTAAATACAAATATATTAAATTTGATACATTTATCCGGAAAAATTGGAGAAAAATTCTGCCATAAAAACTAATGTGTTAAAGAGGGACAGTGAAATTTCAACGACATAGTAGAGTTAATAGAATACATTGCATCTTATGGCAGCGTTTTCCTCAAATTTTTCTTATTTTTTTTTTGAGGTTAAGGTGTCAGACCTAATATATTTATAATTAACAAAAAGAAATCCTTTTGATTAACATATAATATTTATTTATATTATTTATATAATTTCTTTATGCAATGGTATATTTTGACATTCCACAAAAAAACCATTAACTTTCATAATCTGAGTCTCCAATTGTCCTTTAAAATACACAGAAATTCCCTGTATATAAATAGATAACATAAAAAAAATTCCTGCTGAAAAAACAAACCCAAGGATATTAAATATATACTAAATTAGAGAAAAATCCTCCTTTCCATCCGAACCCTCCAACTCATAAAGTACATCTAAATGTTTCCTGATCGGGTCTGAAGATAAGAATGCTTTGTTGTTTTTTTTTTGTATATATTTCGGTCTCTGACCCGATGGCTCAACACGCACTGTGACGTCAGACGACGTGGGGCAACGACCAGACGTCGACATCGATCGGGCTGCGATGCGTATGATTATGGGGAGTTAGGGGTTGTTTTGACGGCTTGAGGAATAATAAAGGATTTACTAAGAATCTAGGAATTTCATTCTAAGCCACGCCATCAACTTCTGGGAACTTGTACGTTTGGCGTGATGAAACCTCCATTCACAATTTATAACTTCAGTGGAAACACACATTAGATATGAATTTTTCAGGACTTAATGTTGTAGCACGTACTTTGAAATAAAGCTTTTAGACCAACAAATAAATGTTACGATATATGAAGAAGAACCTCATTTTGTTAGATCCGAAATAGGTTTTTGCGTTTTTAGTAATAAACATAAAAATTCAGTTAAAAGTGCTTTAAATTGGAATTGATTTTTTGGGTAACTAAAGCTTATAAATGATATTTTGAAAATTTTTAAATTCTTATTACATATTTGCAGCGCCAGCGTATAAATAGTAAAGTTTTATTGTTGGGAATGTGGTTCAACGAGACACATTAAGAGTGGATTATATAAATTTATATTGTCTGCAGGACGATTCGGCCGCGCATGAAACCTTTTACAACTTCGTTAAGTGAAAATTACAGAAGAACATAATAAATAAAAAAAATAAGTCTTGCTACAGACAAACAGTAAAATGTAAAAGATTTGGTTTTTAAAAGCAACTTAAAAATCTATTAACAAAAACAAGGACGTGAATTAATGAACAAAAACCTTAGTACAATAGAAAAGAAAAGAAAAATCTTTAAATAAACCGTAAATTTAACTCTTGAAAATAAGTTCCTCCCCAAATAAATCATAAAATGAAAATAAAATATCTTTGATAATCCCTCAACTTTAATAACCCACTTTATACGCCCTATAAACCACCACAAAAGAAGAATTTGAAAACAACTGAATCAAACAGAACTTTGTCACAGACTGAATCTTGTTTTAGAAATCAGAAAAAAGGTCGGCACCTAAATTGACAAGAACTACCTCTCGTTGGCTCAAATGTATTGCGTCGTCATAGATGCACCCTAAACCCCAGAGTTCTACTTTATGTATGTAACTGAAAAAAAAATAAATACATTTCCGTCTAGATAGGATAACAGCACCTTCTATATAAATGGCTAAAACCTAAATTAACTTATCAGCGTTCTGTCAAGTCAAAGAAAAAATCCTCTCAGCCAATCTTTTCTGAAGGGAAACAATGCTTTCCAAAAAAAACATGGAATTTTTGAAACGCCTTCTATTATAAAATATTCTATTGTATTTTTAATATAGTAAATTGATAATTCATTATAATTGAATCGAACCAAATAAAATGTTTCAATTATTATTAGCTTTAACTTAAATGACAGTTTCCTACCCCACAGTCTCATATGGGACCGCGAACTCTCGAAAGGGAGGCATAGACGATAACCACTTGAGAAGGTTTAGCTATACATAAATCTGTCTATACAATCTAGCAGATAGCGTTTGAGATAAATGATATTTATTGTTTTGTTCGGATTTTAAAAACACTCATAACTAGTATTACATAGCTTTACTTTAACGACTTCTTTGATATACTCATGTTTAGCATTTGTCATGAGAAAACAAAATAAATTAAGAATTTATGTACTCTGTTCTATTGGTATAGTCTATTCCGTTACAACTACCTCCCCACTTAGACTAAAACATTTAGTTTTACTCGAGGCAATAACAATAAAATGTTTATTAGGTAAAAATGAAAATAGAAAGATAAAACCCGACAATGATTGGTGAAAACGATGACAAAATTTATATTAAAATGTTTTCTTTAACACTTTCACTTACTTCTTTACATTCTTCTGGACATCTCTTCATCTGCGAACTCTATGAACTGTGATCTCGCGTGTCCCGGACTGTCAAGTGGAATAATCGGACTTCTTCTATCTGCACTCTTCTCCCTGGACTTCCGTTACGTCAGATTATTGCCAAATCTGGCCTTTAACAATGATGTGGTGAACTGTAGCACGCTTCTAAGTGGAAGAATGTTTGGAATCGTTTCTGCCCATAATTGCGAATAGCACATAGCAATATGCAGACTACAACAGGATTGAATTTCCGCTCTTCCCTCTGAATGTACTATATTTTTAGAAACATCTATCCTTGACTATTGTACTTCCTTTTGGCATGACAAACCTTCGAACTGTATTTGTTAGTAAGCATTACTAACAATCTTGGTTTAAAACGAAATGCCTGCCCATATATATTTGATGTTTAAATAATGACTGAAATTATACTGACAGTTGGAAACGAGAAATGTGCAGTGACACGAAAACTCATGTATAAACATAGGGAAATTTATACTTTTGACGTACTTAGGATTGGTGCATAAATGTTTTGCAATATTATGGAATACTAAGGTATTCAAAACACTCTTTCGGAAAAAAACACTATTGGGTGGCTTTGAACTCAAAAAAAAATACATAGCATTGGCTGTTAAGTGGGACTGGTGGGATCCGAGACCAGTCTAGAACAACTTCCTACAAGGCATGGATCTTGACATGGACCTCTGGCTTGGACCCTGGCATGGCACAAATCTATTGATAGCCTGGATAACCTCTAAACTCATAGCCTCTGCGTTCAGTAACTGGTTGGCACATCTGTCCTCAATTGCACAGGAAAACAAATAACAGAATGGATCGCTAGTGACCAAAACCTCAACATGTCTGGCAATCTCAAAGCAATCTGAAACATCAAAACATTACTAATGTTCAAAACAAAAACAAAAGAAAGTACATATCCAACCCCTAAAAGAAAAATATATTATTAAAACAATATGTTTCCAGACATAGGGCTTAATTTGACTTTGGTCTATGTTAACCTTATCGACTTCTTTTTCCCGCAAGCATATTATCTTTTCTTAACTTTCTTTCAAATTAATTTCATTTCAAAGTTTTTCTTGATATGACAACACATTTTCTTCTTAATTTTTTTATTGAACACGTATCTCCGTTTTTCCCACGCCGCATTAATTTTTCAGTTCAAGTCCTTTAACCTAATTTACCAAATCCGTTCATTTAGTTCTAACATTTGAACTGATGTAAATACCGAACTCAAAATAAAACTATAAATGTCATACTTCTTATAAAAACAATTAGGTCATTCACAATTACATCCCTAAAATATTTTTTTCTAAAGTTTCTCAGTTAAAACTATTTATGTCCCTGTTATATATTAATGAACATTTGTAGCAAGTGTTTTCGGCTAAACTATCATCTTCGAAAAAGGGTAGGTACTAGAAGCCTGCTTTCCCTTAGAATAAATTTCAAGTTTATTTGGTTTCATTTCTACTGGCGTGGTACCTATAATAAAAACTTATAGTTGTTTATTGTTTGTTTATAGTAATCCTAAGAATTTAAATTAAATTGACTTAGTTATATTATAAAAAAAAATAAATAGAAATGCTGGTAGTTTTATACACGGTATTCTTTTAACTTGATCCTCCCTTGGTCAATAACAGGTTGAACACTTTCATAATTGTGCAATAATTATCTTCTAAAATTATTTTAAAGTCAAATCTGTGTACTCTCAAAAACAGAGTATAGCTTCAGATAACAGATCGTTAATGTAGGTATAAACAGTTTCTGTCAGAATCCCTAAAACAATTAACTAAAATTATATATTTTTATAGATTTAAATAGGAATCAACCCCACAATATACGAACGTCATTAACTTCACTGTTTTACCCTTATTATAATCACCTAAAAAAACCTTTCGTACACATGTCGTAACACAGATTTGTTCACAACCCAAAAAAAAACTGCCAAAAAAAGTATAATAACGTTAATTTTCTTATTCCATTAGCCAACATATGACTGTACCACCTGATTAAACCCTGAAGTAAGCTTTATGATCTATATCCCATTATTATCTTTATTAGTACCTCTAATTTTAATAACGATATTTAAATTACCTAAGCCAGACTTGTTTACTTTTCGCATTGTTGACATTTGTTTAAACAGAAGAAAAACTAGAACCATAAACTAATAATTGTTATTTTCAAACTAATGATACTTATTTACAAACGACACTTTTTATAAACCATAGTACTTAAAAAAAACAACGAACGAATTACGCAATTCTTCTATGCAAATTGTGAGTAAAAAATATGGTTAAAAAATTTTAAGACTGCGTCCAAGAGACTACTTATATAAATAATAATCAAAAGAATTCTGATATCTAAATTAATCAAAGCAAAAGTTTTTTATTAGTTATTATTTATTGGGTATATCAAGAAAAACAAAAATTTAAAAATCTGTTATAATACATTTATTAAGCTCTAACAGGAGTCAAACCTTCAGATTAACAGGTTTTTTTTAACCTTAATAAAGAATAAGTCTTACTTGATGTATTTTTACTAGGAATGAAACTTGGTTATTTAGAAAAAAATAAAAACAAATTTTCAAGTCGAATAATATCTGACTGTAATCTTTTTAATATGACCTTAATAAAAAAGAGACACTCGCCCAATTACTTAGAAAAATTTCGTCTACATTTTCCTTTCATACGTGATTATTTTTAAATTTCAACGTCAGACTAGAGAGCAGACTGTGGTTGAATATATCTTTATATTTCTTTCTTTTTTGTAACATACCAAGAAAAAAAAATCGTGTAAAGATAAATGCAACATAAGTACAACAAACAGTATACGAACTAAATTACCCACACTCTGCTCTTAAAGGCAAACAAAATTTGTAATGTTAGTTTTAAACTGATTCCGTGGCTTACCGACTATAATATGTCCACACTGACTAGTATATGTGGAAATACCGAAATCGCAGCCCAAAAGGCAATAAACAAAAAGAATGAAATCATACAATAGTTCGTATACTTTTTCGACGCAGCCCATTCAACTAAAAGCATTATCACTAACACGCGTTATTCTTACGCTTTATACACCTTTTTAATCAAAATTACACATCTATCGGCAACTAACTGAAAAACAAAATCAAATTACACTTCAACTATCACCTTAATCGGAAAAGTCTCTTTACGGGCACACAATTCTACAGCATTAGGAAGCTTCCTCGATTCATCCACACGGTAATCCCGATAACTAGTGAGAATCTCTTGCTATGACATTAACCGTTATTTATAATAATAGCATTTATTTTCCAATTTAAATTCATTTATACAATATATCAATATATACCGGACCGAAAATTCACTTTTTTTAAATTTTATCCTCTCACTCGTTTGGTAAGAAATGACTAATTTTATATTTATCATTTTACTGTTCTTCTAAAAAATATTATTGTCACGTTGAATCATAGATGTTGATTTTTTTAACCATGGTGTTATACGTCTTTCAACACTAAATTTGCAGGCAATCTTTTTTATATATAGTTGCTATTTATTTTATTTAGAATAGCCCATAATATGCCTTTATTCTCTGCATTCCCCCTAAATTACATTATGTACTAAAATATATACAAGTGTTTATCCTTTAGACCAAACTTTTTGGAATGAAGTTCCTAAACAAAACAACCATCAAGTAATGAGGTACTCGAAAATCCTCTTTTCTACCTCTGTCTAACTGTTAATAATGGTTCTCAAACAAAAACTGTAAAGCTTGCAAACACTTGTATATTATTGTGCAATTATATAGACCCGTTGCGAAAATGTTACAATTCCCTTAATTAACCAATATTATTAAATGTCGATCCTAAACTTATTAACAATAAAATATGACGTCTTTAATTTCATCCCCACACATCACACCTACAAGGAGATTAAAAAAATCTGCTGAAAAGTAAAAAGAAATCATTTTAGTTGGGCTCTCTTTCTTCAACGCCTAGAAAACCTGAAAGACAACAATACCTTTTTCCATACAACTCATATCAAACAAACAAACACATAAAAAATTCGGCCACTCTCCAATTTCAGCAGAAATCCTAATTTATAAAAAAAAACTAAATATACACAAAACAAAGTTCCTAAAAAAAATGTTTATTATGTGAAAGCCTACCGTTTAAGAGACTATTAAACTAAAACTGTATTTCCCTATTAATCTACTGAGATTTAAACTATCATATAAAAAATATATACCTACAGATTGCAAAACAGTACTCATTTGTACGTGCATCTGAACCCAAAAATATCTGGTTTTTCTCATAAAAACCGCACAAAAAAAATTTGCAACACATTATATCATCTCTTAAACAATACGTCACAAAATCACAACAGTTCATATAAAATACAATCATGTTTCATTGCACTGCAAACATGAAAGAAGTCTGTGCGTGTCACAAGTTAATAAACTAACTACGTTCTAATATAGTTTTTATTGCTGTGTTTACCATTTAAATCTTGAACTAAAATCCTTGGCAAAGCATTTATTAGTTCTCAAAAATAAAAATTTTCATCAACAAAACTTCTTTATGATTAAAAATTCCAAAAAATTACAAGTCATCACAAAAAAATACAACAATAAATGAACTTGTTAGTTACTACCGTTGCAGCTGCTGCTTCTCGAAAACTTCTTGACATTGGCCTGCGATCGACTTCCAATGGTACCTTTGACTTTAATGCTGACATTCTCTATCTATCTAACTCTGTAATTTTTCTGTAACTTTCAAATCAAGAGATCATTCGATATTACTTATGAGCCTACTGCTCTTTCAATACAAAAATGACACAAATTACCTCAAGATAATAAAGCGCATGAGTTCTTTCATAAAGCTGCCTCTCATTTTATTTGCTTTGCTCCCACTATTTATTTGTAACAGCATTATAGAGCAGTGATCTATTATATTTAAAATTATTAATTTATTTGAGACATAGCGGGCTACTCTAACACAATACTGAAATTAACTAATATATGATAAGTAAAATCAAAGGTACTCTGTAGGCTTCTTCGAAAAATTATAATTTACAATGTGAACAATTTTATTTGTTAGTATAAATTTAATTAAACATCTTATATCACCAATTCAGCGACCACTTATATCTCGAACAACAAACTGCAACAACGATGGTATCTTCTTCTTGAAAATATTTATTTTAACTAGCAGGTGGTTTATTTAAATAAAAGATTTGGTTTTAACAACTTAAACAAATTAAATATCTATTGACAAAAATAAGGATGCGAATTATTGTACAAAAATAATACTTAAAATTATTAACAGAAAAAAAAATATTTAAATCTAGAAAATGACCGAATATACTTCAATTCCCCAACCTTAGTGCAAAAGAAAAGAAATGAAAAATCTTTAAATAAACCGTAAATTTAACTCTTGAAAATAAGTTACTCCCCAAATAAATCACAGAATAAAAATAATATATCTTTGATAATCCCTCATCTTTAATAACCCACCTTATACGCCCTATAAACCACTACAAAAGAAGAATTTAAAAACAACTGAACCAAACTGAACTTTGTCACAGACTGAATCTTGTTTTAGAAATCAAAAAAAAGGTCGGCACCTAAATTGACAAAAACTGCCCCTCGTTGGCTGAAATGCATTGCGTCGTCATAGACACTCCCTGAACCCTAGAGTTCTACTTTATGTATATTTTTGAAAAAAACTAAATACATTTCCGTCTAAATAGGATAATAGTACCTTCTATATAAACGTCTAAAACCTAAACTAACTTATCAGCGTTCTGGCTCAAAAACACCATGGCGAAAAAAAAGAAAGGCAAAGAAACACCCTCTCAGCCGAACTTTTTTGAAGGGAAACAATGCTTTTCAAAAAAAAACATGGAATTTTTGAAACGCATTTTATTATAAAATGTTCTATTGTATTTTTAGCATAGTAAATTGACAATTCATTATAATTGAATCGAACCAAATAAAAAGTTTCAAATATTATAAGCTTCAACTTAAATAACAGTTTCCTATGCCATAGGTCCATATGGGACCATGAACTCTCGAAAGGGAGGCATAGACGATAACCACTTGAGAAGGTTTATCTATACATAAATCTGTCTATACAATTTAGCAGATAGCGTTTGGGATAAATGATATTTATTATTTTGTTTAGATTTTAAAAACGCTCAAAACTAATATTAGATAGCTTTACTTTAACGACTACTTTGAAATGCTCATGTTTAGCATTTGTTATGAGAAAACACTAGAAATTGAGGTGCTCGTTGCGCGAAATTCAATTTGTTTGTAGAACGAATCTTTATGCTTCAAAAAGGTTTTTGTAAATTTTAGTTTAAAAAGAAGAAAAAGAATCAACCTGATTAGATTTGACATTCATAGATCGAACAAATATGTATTTTTGTGATATATTTTATTTAAATGGGTTATTTGTTATTATTTATAGCCTTGAGGTGTTTCTTTATATAAACCACTTCAAAGGAAGGAAGGAAGAAAAGGGCATTTTTTGCAGGGTACTTTATAGACTACATGGGTTTTTTTGTTTTCTGGAATTTCACTTTTAAATTTACTAAAAAAATTATTACCTAAACGATCTTATGGCTACAAAAAAATTAACATCAGATCGTACCAATGTATAGCAAAAAATAACAATGAACTAATAAAAAATTGGGTAAACAAAAACTTTAAATCGACTAACATAAGAAGAAAATTAGTTCCCTCCCAACCGAATGTATAGTCTTCTCAAGTTACACAAAGCCGGTATATCATTAAGATCAATTGTATCTTATAAAACATTCATTCAAATGTTGCAAACAAAAATTTTAATTATTATTAAGAACCGGAATTCCAAGGAAAAAATAACCTAAGAGTCTCTGAAGTATACCTTCCGAGAATACAGACACGTAGCATAATGTCTTGCTAAGATTTGCAGACGTGAAGACTCGTACTTGTTATTGGACTGATATCTTCTTCACGATACTGGTTCTGGAATTCAGCATCTACTCTTCCACTTCTTTTATGTGTCTTTTTGTCTCTTTGTTCCTTTGTCTAGGTCGTTTTGGTTGCCCTGGCTGATTGTTGCATTGTCATTATAGCGGGCAATTCTACTTTTGCTTTTCAATGACATGGTCATCCCCGCATAGATTGTCTCAATTTTTTCTTTAATGGATTTTGCATTTATTTCCATTGTATCTTGTTAACATCGTTCGTTGCTCCACAACAGATATTTAAGCCGGAGGCTATGAATGAAAGTGAAATTGGTTTGTTCTTTGTGTGCTTCGCGTTCTTTGGGTACAGGCTTTCTGACATATCGCTTACAGTGTTCAACTCAGTATTTGCTGCGGCACGGGCGCGGCGGCTATGTTTTCCAAGTGAGTTATTACTTCACAATCAAGACTGGTTTTGTCGGCTTTCGAGCATCTTGACTTTGCTGTCGAAGGAGTCTTGTCATCTTCTGCGATGTACGTTAGCGCGGAATGGTTGTTTCATATGCTATGAGCTGAGGAAATGCTTTCCATAGGACTCCTGCTGATACTTCTACATGCTATCCTTAATCAAGGTGAATGTACACATTGTTCATATGACCCATCAAGGAAACATTTCTTTCTGTATAAAGCTTGATGCCGTCCAGAGATCGTAGTATGATAGAATTCTGCTAACGGACACTATAAATGTTGCCATACTTCACCCACTGCATTTTCTATGTTTGTAGTCAACTTCCAATTTTTCTCACTACTATAATATGGTCCAAACCAACGTAATAATATATCTTACTTTTTCTTTTATCACCTAGTTCAAAATGTAGATCTCGGCCTTTCTCATTTTGTCTTTTTGCTATATTTTCTGCCGCTATAGATCTCATAATTACTGCCTCTCTCGCATTTCTTGGGATTCTGTTTTATATTCTACGTCCATTAGAAGGGTGTCTGGTGGCAAAACAGGCTCCCTGGCGAAACCGGCACAAAATGACCGAATCTAGTAGCAACGTCAGCACTAAAACAATATGATGCCTGTCTGGAATATGTCCTGCAATGCCGCAGGCACAATGACCCATTTCAGTCAGACGACGATCGCGATTTCGCTCTTTTGAGCTCATCAGGCCGTCACAGTGTAGCAAGCCTCGTGTAGGGCAAATGCAAGTTGTATTGATACAACTTTTTCAACATAATTGTATTAACGGAGACATGGAGAGTAAATAATCTGGACATATATAACCACAGAAAACATAGCTAACGCACCAGAAAGACAATTTATGGATCAATTTATCGCCGGACGACCAGCGTCGTAGGGAGCTGCTTGTCGATATGAGGTAACATTTTTAGTTCTCTGCGAATTCCTGTTGCCAAGTTGTGCTCAGATGTGAGTTTTCATAAGAGACCAAAACAAGAATTAACAATGTAATTTTTCATTCTAATGGTGGTACTCAATTTATTAAAATAAAGAATTTCCTAAAGTTTCTTGAAATATTATGGCTTCTTTTGGCTAAGTCTCATAAAACTTCCAAATGTGTACTTACAGGATGTTGTGGAAAGTATAGCAAAAAAAACCGACAGTATTGCTGCCATAGAACAATTTATTACAATAGGCTACATAAAAAGCAGTGTACCTTAACGACAGGGGCATCATTTGGTTAAAAGATTGCCGGTACAACCGTAGGTTGCCATAAACCAACACAGATGTATTACTGATTTGTAGCTCCCTTGCTTTTGGAAATAAGCGAACATATTTTATATACAAAAAGACAGTTAAATAGTGATTAAAAACCACTTAAAAGTGTATATTTTATACAAAGGGTTTCAAAAATTCGGCAAAAATTCAGAATTATGTGCCCTGTGTTCTTAAAAGAATAAAAATAATAATAACCAAATATTAAATAGACGTCTTTATTTGAACTAATTTTTAAGATAATACGAACTGTACATCAAAAGTTTCATAAAATGGGTTTCAAATGTACTTTAGCCAGCATGGGTCCGAGAGTCACGTGCGTCAACTAAAAGGGCGGCGACCAAAAATTACAATACGAAAACTGAAACAAAATATTTTTAGCTGCCTGCTTTATTACTTAAAATTTCAAAAATGTATCAACTATATGTTCAGGGAAATTTGGCAGCTGGATTTGCAGGAAATTTTTACGGGTTTGCTTTTTAAGTTTCATTCGGTTGAATCGAAAACGGCACCAGAAGTAAAAGTATTGTGCTTAATCTTATAGACGGTAGAGCTCGTTCTACTAAGTTCAAAACTACATATATCTATGTATTTATTTTTTAAAATTGTTGATATATTAGCGTTTAAATATTACCACAGCCTGGTAATGGGACAGGAGACTATATAATAATATTCAAAGGCGAATATCTTAAATACTGAAAGAGAAATTATATGATATTTAGTATTTTAAAATAAGGAAAAACGGCTCTATCGAGCAAAGCAAAAATGTATTTATTGTGTCATGTAAGAAAATGTAATTTCTGGCTAAACTATAGTTAAATTGTACTACCGTTTAGGGAAAACCAAAACAAAGACTAGTCCATACAAAGCTATAAATTTGTAAACTATTTGGGCATACCATTTCATAATCATTTAAAATGGAGTTACCATATCGAATAATTAACAAAATGACCAATGACAAAACTCAGTTTGCTAAAGACAAATTAAATTTGCAATTTAATCCTTCCTGATTTCACATAAATCCTAACGTCGAAATGAAGTTAAAACTTTAGTAAATTATATCACGGTAAATAAAATTTAGCTTTTCTAAATATTATTATAGAGACTTAGAAATTGTTCTCAGTAAAGAAATTTTTAAATTGTTGCAACTTCCAATACGTTACTCAACAGTGTCGGATAGGTCATGGAGCTGGGAGCCCAGAGATTCTGGGGCTAGATCTGGATCAGGGGGCAAAATATTCATTTTTAACCAAATATTCTTAATTCCGACGCACGGCACAGTGTGGTAAATCGGCCATATAGTACGACATAATTATTCAAGAATTGTTTTAACGTTTTTTAAAATTCACATAATAGTTTTTTAGGATAGGTAACAAGATTTTTTTGCAAAAAAAAAATGTAAACAAGATGCTGGTAATTAAAATGGCTTTAGTTTTTACTAAAAATTTTGTTTTTGTGTAACTTAAAAACACAATCGATATCAAAATGAAGCATACAAAATTAAGATGTAAATTTTTTAGGTTTAGTTAGATATTATAATATTAATAGATAAGGTATACAGGGTGTTTTGTCAAATAGTGGTTTGTTTAAGTTATGTAGAATTGTATGTACCAAATATCATTGAGTTTCTATTCTATTCACTACATAAACAATAAAAGAACTTTTAGACTAAACATTATCTACCAGATAATGTTTTATAAAAGTCCACTATGTATGCACCTGCACCCAAGCACCCCTTTTTTTTGATATTGGTAATAAAACGTTTAAATAAAAATTAATTAGTTAGGTATACTTTTCGTGATACATAAATTGTTTTTGTTATTTGCCATATACAACGAAGTCGATATTTTTAGATATTGCACTTAATATATTTTTATATTTATTTTATATTTTATATATTGCATATATATTTTTTTATTATTATAATATCTTTACAAAAATGCCAATTACTGGCACTGCACTATTAGCTTCGGAGATATCTTCGTTTAAGATTTATTTTTGTAAAGATAGAAAAGTCGTTAAAATTAACCTAATTGATTAGTTTTTTAGGAGTGTGGTTTTATAAAATTATGTCTTAGTTATTTACTGAATTTTAAAAGTGTTATATCATTTTGCTTATAAATAATGTGGCATTATAACTGTTAATTCAGTTTTATCACGATGTTGCGTGTAAATCTTCTACAGAGGGAACAAATATCCATATTTTAAAAAGATGACAGCTGTAATACAAAGTTCCGAAATTTTGTACCTTAGTCTTTGCAAAATGTTTACCGTTATTATACTCGGACGATATTTTAAAAAGTTCTGGTGATATAAAAATCGTGCTGTTTTTCAATAATAATTAAGGGGCCATACATAGAGCATAAATCTCGAATGGGCATCTATGAGCAGCTAATTTTTTGATTTTTGGTTAAAGGATCTTTTTAAGAAATAAAAAAGTACATAAATATAGTAATACCTAAAAAGACCCCAAATTTCTGAGATAAGGGCATTAATATTTAAAAAGTTCAAATACCGTAAAAAGCTTGATTATAAACAGTATTTATGTAAGAAATTATAAAAACATTCGCTATGTTTAGTATAATATTTTCTGTTTTGAAAATGATGTATAGAAACATGTTTATTTCAGATTTAAAATATTTAATAACTTAAAGACTCCCCTACAAGAACATTTTTGTTTCTCAATTGCATTTTTCTGTCAGTAACACTATCTTGAATATAGATTGCCAGAATATGTTAAGAATATTGCAAAATTACATTTGGGACTTATTTCGTGCTAGACGGCCATTTAACACAGTGTGCGACGTTTCGTTAAAAAGAGTAAATATTATGGGCCAGAAATCTTTGAAATTAATGCACATTTTTTTGGTGCTTCCAGTCAGTAATTTTAGTAATAATAAGTTTTTATCCTTTCGTTTGTGTAGTCCTAAAATTCTGTTTTATTTTATATAGTGAAGTCTTTAATAGGTGGACTGCCATGACAGACACCGGTGTCTGACATCGTACTTACCTGGGTAGAAACTGGCGTGTGCAGGATGACCTAATTATACATATATTTTAACTAGATCGTGTCTGTAAAAGAATACTATTGCCTCTGTTATAACATCTGTGAATGTATCCCGAGTAATAATTTCTCAATTCCGAATTATCATAGTATATATTTCTGAAAATTGTAGAGTTAATATATTAGTAATAAGACCTGGTGTTCTTTATAAACAAATCGGTAAGTTTTCTTTAACTAGCACTTCTCTTGGTATGATTTTTTCCTTTTATTAGGAATATTAAAAAGTAACCAAATTTAGTTTCGCACATAGTCATTTACTAACACATATATACTTTTATTTTCACTATACTGGATTCGGCAATTATTTTACACGTTGCCTTATTTTCTTAAAATTTCAAATTAATCTAATAAATAGTTTTTCAGGTTGATGTTTTAAACATTTTATTAACCCCAATCTTTTTTCGTACCTTGAATTCGTACCAAAATGTTGAAAGTTCACTGCTATCTAACACTTAATTTTTGTGCAAAATTTGAGGTAAATTGGATAATCACTTTCTTAGTAATAGTTTATTTTACATTTCACTAAGCTGCGATTCTGTTCCTTCCCATATGACCCTTAATTTTTTATTCAAATTTGAAGTCGGTTAAGTAGGTTTTTAGCTACGCCGCGAACTGACAGACAGATAGTCATCTAAAAGGAGTATCAAAATTGTATTGGTTTGTCTCCGTACAACAGTTAATTCTTGCACAAAATTGTAATTCAATCTATAGTTTTTCAAGCTGAATTTTTAAATATTTCATGAAGCCGCCATTTTGTTTCGCCATCTTCAATTCGTACCAAATTTTTACCAGTTGATCCCTACGTAATACTATATTTTTCTGTACAAGCTGAGATAAATTTAATATATAATTTTTTAGTAATAACTTTTTTAACATTTCACTAGGCCGCCATTTTGTTTCGTTATATTAGGTTTTTATATAAATATTACCAGATTTTCCCCACGTGACCTTTAATTTTTGACCAAAATTTGAAGTGGGTAAATAGTTTTTTAGCTATGCTACGAACAGACAAACAAACAGAGCGAAAGACAAATCGAGAAAACATATTTTTCAGCCTCTAGGGAATCATCTGTGGAGAGCGACTTTTTCACTACTTCAATACTTCCCTTGGCATCTAGGGATGCTAAAACGTGAAGATATGTAAAGTAAAACCTGAAACGATGACTTTTTTCACAGTTGCCAACATTTTATTTGACTGCCATTTTGTTTTGCCATATCGAATTCGAACCACACTTTTACCAGTTCATCTGTGGATGTAAAGTAAATTTGATGAACGGTTCTTTTACTATTTTTTTTTTAAATAATTCACTAGACATCAATTTTGTTCCGCCACATTGGATTTTCATCAAAATACTACCAGGTCATCCCCACATGACCCTTCATTTTTAACCAAAATTTAAAATTAATCGCCACATTGGATTTGTATCAAAATACTACCATGTCATCCCCACATGACCCTTAATTTTTAACCAAAATTTAAAGTTATTCCAGTAAGTAGTTCTTTAGCTATGCCGAGAAGAGACAGACCGACGGAATAGAGAAAACATGTTTTTCGGTATCTAGGGATCATGAAACATGAAGATCTGCAAACCACTGTTTTTTTAGTAATAATGTTCTTGACATTTCACTAGGTCGTAATTTTGTTATGCCATATTCATTTTTGGCTAAAATTTGAAGTGAAACGGGTAAGTAGTTTTTAAGCTATACCGCGAAGAAATAGATAGACAGACAGACCGACAAACAGTCTGACATACGGACCGACAGACAGACCGACATATAGACCAACAGACAGACCGACAGACAGATTGTCGGACAGACCGACAGACAGACAGACGAACAGTCAGACAGTCGGACCGACAAGCAGACCGAGTGATAGGCCGATTGACAGACCGACGGAATTGAGAAAACACGTTTTTCGGCATCTAGGAACCATGAAACGTGACGATCTGTGGCATCTAGGGACCATGAAACGTTAATATCTGCAAAAATCTCGGAGGGTCATTTTTTGACGGTTGCAATATTTCCCTTTTACGAAGGAAGTAAAAACGCGCGTTGATACTTAATCTTATTGCGTCAAGAGCAAGGTATGACGACTGTATAAAAGCATTTTATAAAAAAATAGAATTTTTAAAATATCGTTAATAACGCACTGTTATTTTGCAGGAAATAATGCGTTCCTAAATGTTTTAAATCCTAGTGGAAAAAGAAAGTCTAATTGACAAAACACTGGACTGTATACAGGTAGTTAAATAGTTGAAACTACTCAAAAATTATTTTTTAAGCTAGAGCTTAATATATTTTAATAGTTTTTCAATTTATCGTTGCCTATATTAAGTTTATAGAATTTCGCATTTAATACTTCAAGAATACGTTGTCAATATTTTCTTCTGCACTTCTAGCAATATATAGTGTCTTATGCAGGAAAGTAATTAATGTTTAACGGGCCTTTAGCGGAGAATCTTGCCGCATGGAGTCTCGGGAGCTTACAAGATAAGTTTAGGTGATTCCTCTGGGGCTCTCTCGCGTAGATGTACAAAGTTTATGTTGGAGTGAAATATGCAGTTTGCAAATTTATGTCAAAATACTGGCAACACTGCTATTTAAGTATATGTGCCTTAAAATGTAAAGCAAACAATATTATTCAATTATTGATTATTGTACCCTAGAGACACAAATGCAAAAAAAAAAATATTTTTCTTTGATATTTTAGAAATGTTTGAAAATATTGCATTGATTTTTCTATAGGATAGCATTAAATTCGACATTTTTATGTATAAATAAAGTTTATTTTCTTTCGACAGTTGGGTATCAGCTACGAACAAGTTTTGACCTATTTTAAGGGAGATTATACGCCACATTAAAGTTGGAGGTAAACTGTTGATCTGATGTCGTAAAATAAGTACTATCACGTATTTTGAATTTTCATGCATGCGAAAGTCAAAAAGCAAAAGTTGAACGGATTCCCTAGACTAGACTAGAATATACAACAAGTTATGCTTTTAAAAATATTCTTTTAACCTAATGTAATCGAATCTATTCTCACTCTCGCTTTTCAGTAGCCGCCGTCCCCGTTTTGTAATTTTACCATTACAACAATATATGGCAATAAATATTTTTATACTTATTTAATAGTGAATATAATAATTTTGTTTAACAAATATATACGTAGTTTGTAAATATAAAACTCCAATGTATTTAAAAAAATCATTTTATAGAATAATAAAAATAGCAAATTTAAATTAAAGGATATATAATAAATTTATATTATTATAACTAAGGTACAAACTACAAGCCACATATTTTATTATTCAACTCTTCAGATTTTTTAAGTATTATTATGCTTAGTAATATTTGGATATAGTCAGTTATTCAAAAATCAAAGTTCTTGGGTATAGACATGGAAGAGACTAAGTTAAAATCAAATCACTTACGGATGTTTCGGTTTTCGATTGCAAGAAACATCCTGGGGTTCTCTACCCCAATTACTTCTTCAGTGTTATTTTCTTAGAATGCACATTGTATTGTATTACTTACTTACTTACTATATATATATATATATATATATATATATATATATATATATATATATATAGGGGAGATCGGGGTAAGATGACGAAGCTAAGGGAAAATGAAAATATAAAGCAAATACATTTATTTGAGGGTTAAATTCATATCAGTACAAACATGTTTATGACTTAGTGTCAAATTAATCTTACCAAAAGTATGAAAATATAAATAGGTTTTCTACAAACAACAAAAAAAAAGTAGGTAATTTTCGTCAACTTAGCCCATGCTGTGGGTAAGGTTACGAACCTATTGGGGTAAGATGACTATCCACAAAGATCACAATTAGAACTGCCAAAACCCTCATAGTTGCTTCATGCCACCATGATAGACCCTGACAACATTGCAACCAATTTTCAGATGGTGGGTCACTATATTCCTCCTCACATCCAGGGCATAAATATTGAATGTCACTACTGGAACCTGCAATATCAGCAGCATTAGGCAACGGCGTTTTTCAATATTTTTGTGCTCTATTTTCTGAAATCGTTGATTTTTTTTGTATGTTCAATTGTTTCTTTTCTTGTTTCAATTGTTTTTGTTTTTCTTCATTCTCTCTTTGTTTTTGTTCTAGTTGCAATTTGATTGGCGTGCTGCTTATAACAGAAGATGACATTTTCTTTCTAGGATTTGAGGACCGTTCAGCCATTGCAATTGGTCTAATATCCCAGATAGAAGGAAGGCAATCACTGGAAGTGCCCTCGTCTGTAAACAGTTGACGTTTATGAGACTTTATTTGAAGTTTCTTTGGAGCATCAAATGTTTCTTTTGATGTGTTCTGCTCTCGTGTAGTAACCGATTTTATATTTTGAGCCAACACACTCAAAGGTATTTGGTTCTCTTCATCAGTTGACGACGAATCTGCGCTTCCTACTGTCGACCTGGTATTGTTAACCATTGAAAGAGCACTGTTATCCTCAGATTGTTCAATACGTTCAGTTGTTTTAGAAGATGCGAAATTACTGTCGTCAAAAATCAGCGGGTTAAATGGCTCAATGCCGCAAGCTGTGAAGCCGTTTACAGCATTGTTTACATTGGCTGCCCTGCAGTAAGCCTCTCCAAACAAAGGTCCGATATTTTTATCAGTTATTGAAATTCCTGGATGATTGATTAAGAAAGAATCACACATTTGACTGTAAAATTATTTGAAAGGGCCGAAAAAAGCGACGTCGTGAGGTTGTAAGCGGTGGGTCGTGTGGGGTGGAAATCCCACTAGCACAATTCCATTCTCTCGGCAAAAGTTTATTCCTGGGAGGGAAATGTGGGAACTGTGGTTATCAACCAGTAATAATACAGGATCGTTAATAGATGTTCTTGCATAATAGGCAAAGTGTTTTAGGTAGGCAAGAAAAGTTTCAGCCGTCATCCAACCTGAAGGTTGTGCCCTACCATCAGAACCAGGAGGACAACCATTTAACAGTTCGGGTTTCATTCTAATTCGGCCAAATATCAGAAATGGGGGTATATATGACCCGGCAGCATTCATTGCACAAAACAAAACAAAGTTGTATTTCGACCTCTCTCGGCTGTCACTATTTTAGCAACTAGTGGCTGGCCTTTTGGAGTGATAACTTTGGTTAACTTCGTTGGTACAGTTGAAAGTCCGGATTCGTCCGCATTATAGATACGGTCTGCTTTAAAATTGTATTTGACTTTAACTTCTTTCAAAATTGAAAAAAAAATTTCGACAGCGATCTTGTTGAATCCGCATTGCCGTGAAATTGAAGTGGCTTCAGGATTCCTCAGACTCAGGCGGTTACGTGTATTAAAAGTTTTGAACCAATCAGTCCCTGCTGCTTTTATTTCTCTGTTGAACCTGTGTTCTATATGATTTGCTTCTGCATATTGATATGCAAGTTTTCGAACTTGCATGCAAGTTAACCCAAGACCTCGTTGATTACATTCTATTAGGTAGCTAACAAATTCTTTCGTCTGCTTAGCATTAAAGGTGTTTTTGAAGCGGCCCCCACCCTCCGGGAACTCTTTATTTTGAGCGTCTCTTTTTATGTATCTTCTCAACGTGGGTTCCGGTATTCCGTAAGTTATTGCGGCTGCGTTACAAGATAACGATCTCTCTCGTACTTCTTTCATAGCTGCTATAAGAGAGTCTTCATTCCACTCCATACGATTAGATTTACGCTTGTATACTCGCGGCATTCTGTAAAAGAAGTTACTTCAATATATTGTTTGCTTGGGGCAAGATGACGAATTCGTCATCTTACCTCCGTCATCTTACCCCCGTTGCATAAATTTATCCAATTTTAAGGTTAAAAGTAAACACAAACAAAAACATCAACGATTTTACTACTGACGATAACTATTGGTATTAAAGAATTTCTTGTAACAAATTAGGTTTACTGACTTACCTGATGAATGCACAAATCGTTATTAAATTCACGAAAATATTACAAACGATACCATCAAAACAGCTGTTTACGTATTACTGATACGGTAGCGACCCGGCCGGACGAGTGGGCATTTATTTTAATACGAGACATTGGTACCTAGATGGCTCCAGTAGTAGCGCTGTAAAAATTAATTCGGTTATTTAAATATACAAGTTCGTCATCTTACCCCGATCTCCCCTATATATATATATATATATATATATATATATATATATATATATATATATATATATATATATATATATATATATATATATATATATGAGCTGAGATAAAAGTGCCTAAAGAAGATAGTCCGAATAAGGATCGTACGTAGTGCTACAAAGATGCGACTGTGATATTCCAATTGTGATACTTTCTTATGTGCTTTCTTTCCAACTAATGGTAAATCAGAACTAAAAACCATGTCTCGCTTGAAACAGCTATTTACTTCCAAAATATTTTTCCAGAGTTACAAAAATGAAATTTTTTGATGAAATCTACAAAGATATCATATGTTGTCCGGACTGTAGATAAAAGAAGGAAATTTTGGGGGTGCAAATTCCCCCTCCCCCATTATTGAATGAAATCTAAATAATTAATGTTACCTTAAAATTTGCTGCATGGAACATGTGAAATTTGGCGTTAAAAAAGTTTGTTATATATAATATTGTTTTCGCCAAGAAATTATTATTAAAACCTATTCGTCAAAATTATATCTACCGCCCTGTATGTATTAAAATATGATTTCTATTGTAATTTTTTTATAATTTAGATACGCCACCGATTTGGCAGTATTAATTGAACTTCTAGAATTGATTACTTAATTATTATTAGTTTTTGTCATCCTAATAACCTTTACAGTCAATAATTTCGTTATTAAAGCCTATTTGTCGAAAATTATATCTACCGCTCTGCATGTATTAAAAAGTGATTTCTATTGTAATTTTCTTATAATTTAGATATGCCACCGATTTGGCAGTCTTAACTGAACTTCTAGAATTGATTACTTAATTATTATTAGTTTTTGTCATCCTAATAACCTTTACAGTCACTAATTTCATTCTTAGATTGTAAAAAAATAGATGTCAAAACCCACCGACAGTTTATATTATAATGTGTAAATTGTCACAAAACATTTTTTCTTCAATTTTAAATGTAATATAATATATATATATATATATATATATATATATATATATATATATATATATATATATATATATATAAGCTGTTCCTATAAATGTTGACGATTACTATTAAATAGTAGCAAATATAGACAAGATGATACTAAATGATCATTTAGATCTGAATTTTTTCGTATTGAACCTTTATTCGTTTACGACTACCAATCTTAATATTACTTCTAAGCCAAAAATATTTTTTAAGCGCCTATTAGTTATATTTCGTGTTAAACTTTTGTTTTACTATTGTAATCTAAAAAGTCACATTACGGTCAAAACAATTATTATTTTTTTAATAATATGTTAATAATTCTTATAATTTTTTTTTGTATTTCGGACAGACCTATTTCATAATAGAATTAGAACTGTGATTTTAGCTTTTAAAATCAATGGCAGAAACCTGGAGAATGTTCCGAATTATCAAGCCATTGCTGAAAACTCCCCACATTGGTGCATGACCTCTCCACAAAAAAACAAAGTCGACATTCATCAGTCTCGTATCCTCCGGCACCCCCCTTGGTCCTTGTCAATCGATTTTTCCTTTGTTCGTCGAGACGGCGCTCACGCAATGAATGCGTCTCGACGCTGCTGCACGAAAAGCTCGTTTTCGGCCGATGGCGTACTGATAAGCTAATAAGTCGGCATTTCGAAGAATTTCTCTTGATTAGAATTATGCAGTTTAAGGTATTGCGGCTCGTACCACGCCGCTTTATCGGTTTTTGGAAGTGTTGAACTTTATAACAGTACCTTAACCGTTTTAATTAACTATATCGATTATTTAAAAATACAATTTTAACTCTCTTAAACTTGAAAATTTAAATCAAAAATTTTAAATAATTCTCACTCTCCGTCATTAGAGTTGATATTTTTGTATGACACCTTCAATTATCTTTGTTGTCTTTGGTGTTTTTTTCAATTATTTCCGTTGCTTAAGACGGGGATAGACTTTCCTCTGAAAAGTTCGAAAACTAGATTTCTTACAGTTTCGTTGCTTGGTGTCGCAGGGCTCTTAATAGATTTTGAAGATTAGATCTAAAGTATTTAAAAAAAAAACTACTAATAAACGCTCTGTGTGATCCGATAAGAGAAGATAAAAGGCGGATTTGAAGCAAGTCTGTGGATTTAAGAAAGTTTACGTAATATTTAGTGTCTTATTTAATCATTTGTACCAATTCCTGAGAAGAAACTATTGAGGTAGCAGGGCAAGTAATATTATTTTCTCGTTAAATAAATTGTGACTGTGTAATTTTTATTTTTTAAATTAAATATATTAAGTTATTATCAAGATTATTATCGTCCAATATGTCTATGTAGAAATTGAGTCGTTATCACGAACATTTGTGTATAGTGAGCTACATCGAAACTAAACAAAATTTCTTTGGGATCCAACCGAAAAGAATCTGTTTTTTCATAAGCGGATTAAGAAAATTTGAAAGATATTTACCTAGTTTGTATGTGCGCGATTCTATTGCACTGACGATCGGTCTAAATAGTACATCGTTCTTGTATATCTTAGGTAGACCGTAGATCCCGAGAATCTTGGAGCTGCTTGGCTTTAATGATTTCTTCTCCGCTTGTGGTAGACTGGATGCGTTAATCAGATTGGTGATGCGTTTTTCTATTTTACTTACAGGGTCTACCTGCATAACCTTATAAGTGTTGTTGTCCAAAAATTGAGTTACCTTTCCCACGTATTTTATTCTTCCATTATGACGGTAACGTTAACTTTATCTGCAGGAACGACCAGAATATCTCCGTTTTCATTTAAGGTCTTCATCGCAGTTTTTCATATTATATTAAAGATAAAAATTAAACGATATAGTAAACCAACTCCGAGAAAGGATTCACCGTTAGATAGTGTTGTTCTTTCCTTCGGCGGTCTAACATAGGTACAATCTTCAATACATATAAGAAGATTGGACAATGCTTGCGATTCCCGAAATATGTTTAAACAGAAGGAGTATAAAAAATGTCTTGCTCCTGTGGAGAACTGTATGTGGGAGAAACAAGACACTCAATATAAACTAGACTTAAAGAACATGAACGATGTATTAAAAAGAAGCAAATTTTTCAGTCTGCTGTAACTGAACACTAAACAATTATAATAAAACAAACCTAACCAAGGTTCTAGTATCGATTCCAGGATTTTATAAACGAAAAATTAAAGAATCTACATCATACGTGGTAACCAATCTTAGCACAGGCACACAGTTCGGCGAGCACAAGTCGGGTATAAAAACCCGCCTGAATCTCTGGGTTCATTCAATGTTTAGATCTCGCGGAGTAAAGATCCCTGAAGATGCATCGTGCAATCGAAGGCGAAATATCGGATAGTAATTCCAATTTGACACGGTCTAATCCCAAGAATCATTATTTCTTGATTGACCAAAGCCGTGAAAGCTATGTTTATATAAATCTTTTATGTTAGAAAAATATTGTTCTAAGTACATTCTATTTGTATCTTTGCGACACTAGTATGAGTGTTGGTGATTGACTGAGACTTTCTAAAAATTGTTTCATAAGCTTATTCGGTGCCCTATCTGACAAAATACCTATTTTAGGTCTCTCTTTCTTTTCGAAACTTATACCACGTTACCCAGTTCGAGGCCTGCTATTATTTCAGACCAAAAGTAAAAAAAAACGTTGGCTGTCTATTTTTAAATTATACTTTAAAGTCCCTGTTTACGAATATTTTGACCCTCGAATGTTTTTCTTTTTTTTGGCTCTATTTTAGTGACCAGATCACAAACAAGTCTTGTCTTTGGGCCCAATTCAGCACAGGCCAAAATGTTGTAACTATTTCTTCCCGTTATCTACTGTCCACATCCAAACATTTTATTTTTTTCGATTACTTACAAATGTTTGATACGCATGGTGGTCTAATCCTCTTTGTTTCCTTTGAGTATCGTGAAACAGATTGACGTGGAGGTCTCCTTCACCCCATGCAAGTTTTTCCTTTCATTCGTTACTCCTAATTTTGTTTTTTCTGTTGAGTCCAAATACGCATTTTTCTTTCTGAGTCGTTATAATAATATTTTGGTGATCTTCACGTGAAAGATGGAACATCTCGATCATTATCCGTCATTATTTTTAAATTGTCGTTATTGTCAGAACTGGAAATAAAAGTATGTGATTCTAGATGCTCATCCTCGTTCAAATCTTCATCTCCGGCAACACTGTCGTTTTCTCTCTGATAAATCGCTGATCGACTGCTTTTTTCTTCACTGTTTTCTGTGAAAACATAAAAGGCAATAAAATTCGACAAAACATCCCTACTTTGGATTTAAGCCGGAAATACCCGATTTGCGACTTATTGAATTAACATTTATGGATTTAGAGTTACGTGGTATTGATTTCGCGCCATTTCCGGGGTAACGGATATTTATAGTTCCACTACTTTTTAACAAATGATGTCCGAAATTTCGACGACAGTTTTATCTTAGCTGATATAAGCATATGGAAAGAAACACCTAAACAAAATTGTTTATTTGTCGGCGGCGCTGTCGTTTTGTTCTAGAGACCGACATTTATTTCAACCGTGGGTCAGCATACGACCCTATACCCTATTCTACTGGCTCTGAGAGGTAAATGGAAGCTATCCCATTAGAAAAGGTTCGGATGCTGTAAAGGTGAATATATTTTGTATAGTTTTTTAGTATTTCATATTATTTTTATCGTTTCCATATTGATTTGAAACCGTAAGTCCAATGACCATGTTTTTCAAGTGCTATAAAAGTAAAGGCAAACAGAATTAGATCTCCAATGCATGTAATAACATATTTCAACCAGGTTGCTGGCAAGACAGGAAAAACTATAAAATTTTGGATTAGAATTTGATTTTGTGCTGCAGATTGTCAAAAAGAACCGGTTAATGATAATATTTGTGAAATTAAACCATTACAAGCTTTAGTAAGGGAATAGCGGCAAGATATTGCAAGAAAAAATACTCATATTTTGAGGTTAAACAGAAACTCTGCTACATTTGAGATGAAGATAGCGGATATGGTGGCTAAATTACTTGGCAGTAAAAATGAATGCAAAAATAAGCCTTCAATTAACAAAGAGTGATTACACGTTTCTTTTCACTGATTACCAGAATGCAATCAAGGACAATTTATGGACCATCATATGTTAATGACAGAAAAGTTTTAAACTATTTCCTAGGCCTCCAGGAAAAATATTTTACTTTTATTTTGTCTCTGAATTAGCGACTGACTGCTCTTCTTGGTGAAGAGGATAAATGGATTCCGAAAATGTCATCTTTAGCTGACACAGTCCGACAGATTTATTTTTCTGTAAATATCTCAGAAAAGACTATTAGCAGTGATGATGGGGAGCTGTTTGCTATCACTAATAAGGGCTCCCAGGCTCAAAATTTTCAAAAATCCACAAAGCTGCGAGAGGTAAGGCAGTAAAGTAGAAGTGCCACTAGAGATACCTGCTTCTTGTCAGGATAGGGTGTTTACTATAGCCTATAAAAATGTCAGGGGTTTTAAAACAAAAACCTCAGAATTTTTCTCCTTTTGTTTGACAAAGGATAAATATGATGCAATGACAGTATCGGAAACAAAGCTCTCGGTGGATTGTGGTGTCGCAGATGATGAGCTTTTTACGAGTGTTGTTTTATCATCAGCGAAAAAGAGATGAAAACAGAAGAGGCGGTGACGTGATGCTGGCTGTCAAAAGTGAGTTTTGTCTGGAGTTGTACCAATTTCCTTTAATATTGCGACAATTGAAATATTGTATGTGATGGTCTTTACGGAGAATTTTATTTTAATAATGATCGTTTATATTGCGGCACAATCTAATTTAATTGATAGGTTTTTTAGATGCGTAACAATCCAATTACTAACAAAACTGACCATCTCTTAGATCTTGATATATCAAAACTCAGTTGCAGGGTGGATATAAGTACATTTGAGTTGGTATGCGTTGATATACACAAGCCGCCCCTCCTGATTTACGTCTTCCTACTCTATAGACAATTTTGAAACCTTAAAATCGCTAGTAATTACAACTTTAAAAAAGCGAATTATGATCATATGTATCAGTTGGTTGAAAATGGTAACTGAAGTGATCTGGAATTCTGTCCTAAAGTTGACCTTGCCGTAAAGAAGTTTTATAAAATTAAGGTAATGGTACCAGTAATTGACACGTCATGACATTTTTGACTTTGAGTCTATTAGTTAATAATAAAGTAAAGTGTAAAACAGGGATGAACTTATAAAATTTGGACTATCCCATGTCGCGAAACAAAATAGCTGCTTAAGGAAATTTTCTTAGAATAGAAGAAAAAATCTTCTTTTTATGGACAAAAATAATAAAAGTTATCGTTAATTTTTTTGACGACAATAAACTTAGAAGAAATGCAAAATAATTAAAATTATAAAATGTTGACAACAAATAAAAGCATAATTAAAAATAAACGGTATGTTTTATTTAAAAAAATCGTGTAATTCTGCTATACCCGGAACATCCTCTGTAACAAAATCCACCATACATAGATAATAGTTCATATTGGGAATAAGTTTATAGATATTAGATAACATAAAAAATCCGAGGTATATATTGAACATTATAGATTAAGAATTTGGTTTGTATATATGAAAAAAACCTTAAATTACTATTTTTTTTAATAAAGATAATAAGAACACAAACTACAAGTTAGGTACATAAGTAAATTAACAAGAACTTTTTGTAAAAACTAAGTCACCCATGGATAACAAAGACAGAATAGTCAGAAACTTGTTTCGGGATTTTGTTCAGTAAGGCAGTTCGATAATAGCTCATCCCGTTCTCAACAGCCCTTATTTCATTTTTTAAATTCCCAATAAATAACCTAACCATGCATGTTCTAATAATTGACTGACTAGTTTATTATAGAATTTACTGAAATTAAAAATAAATATGGATAGGTCAATAATGTATTTTAGGTCTTAATTGTTTTATATTAACAAATAATGATTGGAAATTAATGCAATTTATAAACAATGATTTTGGTATTTTGAATGTTCTAAATATTACAATCCTAGCTTGTCTTTGACTACATAAACTGGCAGTTATTGATTCAATGATTTACTCTAATAATTGATCGTCTAAAGTTTGTTTACGAAACTATTTAAAATTTAAATTATTCATTAGTCAGAGACTAGTCCGAAGCATAATTAATATTAGTTGCATATCATAAAAAAAATTTATTCCAAAATCATATTTATGTACTGAAATAAATATAACAAATTTTTGTTGTAAGTACTATTAATTGACTCACTGGTCAATAATTGGTTAAGGCACAAAAAAATGTACCAATTATTGACCTCCGTTTGTTTAACATTTAAAGTGAAAAAGAATGCCTTTTTGTACCTATAAATCGAAATTTTTTAAGAACTTAAACACTTTATTACCACAAATAATTATAGTACGTTTTTCCCTCTCTGATTTCGTAACAAAAAATTGCGATGTTTTGGTGTTAGGCCTGCCACTCCTAACGATGTACTGAAACTGTTATACTCTTAATGAAATGTGGTTATAAAATAGGTTAAAGCCTAAAATTTCTAGCCGGTTAATGTTATGAAAAGATGGCAAGTATCTATGGAAAAGGTGCATTACTTATTAGTGATTGGCTAAAACTCTACATATCCATAGAAACGGTCTGCATTTGACAAACGTCTCCCTTTCGTCGCGGCTTCAGATCCGTGCAGCATACTACAGTTAGAGATCTTCAATACCTTATATTTTCCTTATTTTAGGTTAAAAACTGTAAAAGTGCTCAATAATTAGGGCATGATCTATGACCGGTACCTTATATGTGACATTTTTGATGGTTGATGGTCATAAATGTAAAAAGTCCACCCTGTTTCAATTTTTGGGCACAATCATATTTAATTTTTAAAAAGAAAATTAAAAAAAAAACAGCAGACGTTCTTGCTAGTAGCTCGAAACCCGGCGGATAGGCATAAAGGATCTTTGTCGCCATCCTCTGTCGACCCACACTCACCCTAGATAAACCTCTGCCCCAGATTCGAGTCGGCCCATCCTTGCTAAGAATAAGTTCTATTAATCGACAAGAAGAAAAAATGTTAAAAAACAATTTTAACATTTTGTAAAAAAAGATGAAGCCTAGTATACGAAACTTTTTATTGTATGGCCTAGCTTTCGAAAATGCTTATTCATGAGCTTTCTGAATTTTAAATGGAGAAATCTGTAATGGATAATGCTTTCAATTAATAACATTAATCTTACCAATGAGAGTTAAAAGCAAGCAAGTCCATTGCTCAACACAGATTGCGGTTCTGTAGAAAAAACTTACTTATGAATGGGGAAGTCACAAGTATAAAGTAAGGAACATAGTGTATATATGATTAGATTATAGATTATATGGTTTTTATTCAAATAAAACTATGCAGCGAAGCAGCTGCCGTTGCGGTAAGAGAAAAATCAGTAAGTCGTACATATTAGGCAAAATACAAAACATGAAAAAAAAAAGTGAACCTCGCCAACTATTTGGAATCGATGGGTGCTAAAGTTAGCTAGACTCAAGACCAAAATGTTATGTATAACATAGATGCCCAGGTGCAGTAACAGACTGAGAGCTGGTTGGAAAAATTCTTTTAAATACTAAAAGTAAACAAGAATTTAAGAAGGAAGTTTTATTGGACCAGGCTTTTATAATACCAAGATGAGGCATTTCGGGTTTAAAGGTGTCCCAAATAGACGGGGATTCATCCCATGAAACTTTGGATTCCCACAAACGCTACAAAAGAAGTTTGGCAGCAAGTAGAAGGCAAGGAGCAGTAAAGCCAAGGGGATAGAAGACTCGACTAATCTCCGATAACATGTTTCTTTTTGTACAAGGACGGTCGATAGGGGTGTAAGTATATGAAAAGGCATCTGAATTCGTATTCCATTTGAGACCAAGTACCTTAATAAATGACGGTTCCTCTTTATCAAACGAACACGAACTTTGAACATCAGAAGATGGAATAGTGGCCAAGAGAGCAGGGTGATTACTTGCCCATTTGCTCATTTCAAAACCTCCCCTTTTTATAACCTCAATGACATCAGATTGAAGTGCTAAAGCTGACTCCAAACAATCACTTCCTAATAATCCATCATCAATATAGAATTGACTGCGAATAGCCTAAGCAGCCTTAGGGAAAGAAGTTTCTTCCTGCGCCGCAAGTTCTTATAAAGTCCTTAAGGCCAAGTATGGTGAAGAATTAATTCCATAAACCACAGTACGTAAGAAATATTCCTGAAGAGGATCGCTCGGTTTGAAACGCCATAAAATTCTTTGGTAGTTCCAAAATTCAGGATAAACAGAAATTTGTCTGTACATTTGTTTTATATCACAAACAAAGACGTAGGCGAAAAATCGAAATTTTAAAAGAAGCGTAGAAATATCCTGTTGCAATTTAGGACCTACAAAAAAAGTGTCATTAAGACTAACGCCGTTAATGTTACGTAAGCTTGTGTCGAACACAACTCTAATTTTAGAGTCAAATGCCTCCTGTTTGAATGGTGAGCGATATAGTAACCCGATAAAGATTTATAATCGTCTTGGGGAATCAAAGACATATGACCTTTATCTAAGTAATCTTGCATAAAGTTTACATATTTTGTATGCAAGTCGGGGTTTTGGAAAAAACGATTTTCAAGCATGCGGAAACGGCGATAAGCTTGAAAATAAGTGTCAATAAATCTGGGGTTTGATTGACGAAATGGTAAACCGAAAATCGTCCGGAAGTATCCCTAAAAGTCAGTGTTTTATAAATCTCCTCACATTGTTTTTCTTCAGGGGAGAAAAACGATTGTTTAGGAAGGTGCTCAATTTCCCAAAATTTACGTAATAAAATATCAAGATCCACTGATATGTGGCAACTTAAAAAAGAGTTTAAAGCTTCGCAAGAAACATTGGTTTTTCCTTGCAACAGATAACCAAAGATGGTCTCTAAAGCAACAGGCTGATCAGTACTTCCAGCAATACGACCAGATCTTAATACAAGCAAGCATGTCGATAGAACCCGGCGTGTGAAAATTGTTATCAGCAAGCTTCAAGTATTTAATGTGTTCAATTTTATCAGGATTAATAGGAATCTTAGGCTGGTTAGAACAAACCTTTGGTATGATAATAGCTTCAAACGAAAGCAAGGGATTTGGTTGACCATGAGGTTTTATTATACACTGTGTAGAACTACTTTTTGTGCAAGTAGACATTCCGTTTAAACCTTCAACAGGGACAGAAAAACTCTTACGTTTAAGACCATGCCGCCGTACGCAAGACTCGGAAATAAAATTTGCCATGGACCTGGTATCCAGAAGTACACGAATTTTCTGAAAATTACCTCGAATATCCTTAATATCGACTTCACACGTAGACAAAAGAATAGTTTGTTGAGATGCAGAAAAGTGGTTCGCAATGAGTATTGGTAATTGGTTCGGCAGGATTAATAATGGGTTCAGAACTAGAAATGTGGGGCATAGGAGTTCCTCGAAAAGTATCCCTTTGAGAGGGCTGTCCTTGGACTGAAGGGATTGTAGAAGACGTTTTACCAAAGTGCAAAGTGGTATGATGTGGCGATTTGCACACCCTGCATTTGTGAGAAGACCCGCAATTTTTAAGAGAATGAGGAAATACTAAACAGTTGACGCATAATTTGTGCTATTTGACAAATGAAAATCTGTCGTGCGGCGATTTATCCAAAAATGCAGAGCACTTATATAATGCGTGAGAAGCCGAGCATAAAAACATTTTTTGTTACTCCTATTATCAACATCGGGGTCAAGCATTAAATTGAGAAACGATTTTTTATTACCTTTTGGGATTTCCGCACTTTTCTAAGAATAATGAACCGACTCCAAGGCTAGACATTGCTTTTCCAAAAATGAAATTAATTGCCTAAAAGTTAGCAGGTTTTGATTAAAAGCATGTTCGAGCTCAGTCAGTTCTAGTTTTTGAATCCAGTTTATTTATCAACAGATTAAACAATAAAAAACACCAATGTTCGACTGGGAAATTTAAGGCTCTAAAGGCCGCTATGTTCTCAGAAAAAATATTTAAAATTTGTCTAAGTTCCTTTGAGGAAGCTTTTTGGACAGACGGAGCATGAAAAAGCTCATTATAATATTGTGTAGCTAGAATACGTTTATTTTGATAACGTTTTATTAGCGTATCAGAGGCTACAGAATAGTTAACTTCTGTAAGGGGGGTGCCCTTAACTAAACTGGTTCCTTGTCTAATGACGTCAGCAAGTATTGAAATTTTTCAATGTTCGATAAGTCAAGACTATCATGAATAAGACTCTTATATAAGTCAAAAAAACTAGGCCAATTTTTGTAATTGACATCAAAAGTGGGCAAATTAAGCTTGGGAAGGTTTACTGCCATTTTTGTGTGAGCAGCGAAAGTGGAACTAGCTGAGGTATTAGCAGATAGAGATGCTTGACTACTTAAGAGAAAATCATGTTTCAAAGATTTTATGCCATAATTACCTTTATCTGCAGCTTGCCTCATTTCATCATATTTTGCAAAATCACTGTCATCAATTAAAGATATGACAGTATTATGAGCTGATTGAAATTCATTAAAAGTACTATCAACAGAATCTGCCGTCACTAAAAAATTAGATTTTAAAGAGTCATCAGCAACGGCTTTCAGCCCAATTTCGTGTGCCTCTTCCAACCGCTTGAGTGCGATGGTTCGTTTTAAATTCGATTTTGTTAATTTATCTGACATTTTTAAAGATGTTCAGTAGAACAAGAAAAAAATTAAAATCAGAAATGCGTTAAAAATATCAAAATATATTTTATTTATTATTTCAATAAATGATGTTATTTTAACATATACCTGCTAATGGTCAATATATAAGACAACAATTATACCTACACAAAATTATACGCTATTTTATTTGTGATTTAATACAAACAAAATAAAAAAAATCAGAGGTAGTGATGCCGCAAAACAAATATCAATAGTACAAAGTTAAGCAAATGGTACTTGCCACATTAATATTATATGATGGCAAAGTAGAATAAATTGTATTATTTATTAAAATAATTAAAGTTCGCAAAATATGCACATATGAGTATTTCGTTTATGTAAAGGAGAAGGAGAATAAGTTATTTCTGCATTTAAATTTAAATGAATGAAAATATTTATTTGTTAAATGTGGTACTGCGAGATTAAAAAAAAATAACAATAGACTGGCGCCGGGCGTCAGAGTGACGTCGCGACGGCGAATCGATGTCGATCGGAACGAATGTAGCTTGCTGGTCTGACCGAAGACGACAGATTAGATACCCAAGCGTGCGCAAATAAAATAAAAGATCGGAATTAAGAAAATGGCTACCAACGAATCTTGTTTCAAAGCAATTTAAGTTATTAAATATTTAATTTGATCTTCATCCGGCTCGAAGGACCAAAATGATGTAGGAAATATGAAAATTCGATATATAGAGGACTGTGTTGGGTAACTTTAAAACAATAAAACAATGGTAACTAGCAAAATTAAATAATTGATGGAAGGAAACACAATCGCTTACCTCTCACAGTAGAACCGACTAGTTTCTGTAGTTGGGTTATTCAATTCACCCTAAAAGACCATCACACTACATTAATCTTGCCACCTTTCCAGTTTTCTCGGGAAACCGACCCGAAAATCTGTGCCGGCCGGCTAAGCGAACGAGTTCCGGTATCACATGTGGTTTGTACAGTACTGTTCTCAAATGCATCCTGACCAGCGTGAGCCAGGGAGTTTCTTGCGTATTCTTGACGAATCACAGGGTTGCGATTGTGTATTTGAATACTGAAATAATTTAGAAAAAATTGAAAATTAATTATTAATTGATTTGTTCTGAAATTAATGAACAAAAAAAAAAGTAAAATAAAACAAAGTTACACAAACAAATACCAATATTTGAACTTACATTAATGTCATCTAGATTTTATTTATAGTATTTAAATATAGTTAAGTTCTTTTTTAGCCTGTTCCAATAAAACTTCCTTCCTAAATTCTTGTTTACTTTTAGTATTTAAAAGATTTTCTCCAACCAGCTCTCAGTCTGTTACTGCACCTGGGCACCTATGTTATACATATCATTTTGGTCTTGAGTCTAGCTAACTTTAGCACCCATCGATTCCAAACAGTTGGCGAGGTTCACTTTTTTTTTCATGTTTTGTATTTTGCCTAATACGTACGACTTACTGATTTTTTTCTTACAGCAACGGCACCTGCTTCGCTGCATAGTTTTATTTGAATAAAAACCATATAATCTATAATCTAATCATATATACACTATGTTCCTTACTTTATACTTGTATTTTTAAGTAAGTTTTTTTCTACAGAACCGCAATCTGTGTTGAGCAATGGACTTGCTTGCTTTTAACTCTCATTGGTAAAATTAATTTTATTAATTGAAAGCATTTTATCCATTACAGATTTCTCCATTTAAAATTCAGAAAGCTCGTGAATAAGCATTTTCGAAAGCTAGGCCATACAATAAAAAGTTTCGTATACTAGGCTTCCTCTTTTTTTACTGCGTCCCACTAAACCCAGAACCAAGAGAATAAAATTGTTTTTTAACATTTTTTCTTCTTGTTGATTAATAGAACTTATTCTTATTTAGCAAGGATGAGCCGACTCGAATCTGGGGCAGAGGTTTGTCTAGGGTGAGAATGGGTCGACAGATGATGGCGACAAAGATCCTTTATGCCTATCCGCCGGGCTTCGAGCTACTAGCAAGAACGTCTGCTGTTTTTTTTTGATTTTTTTTTTAAATCAAATATGCTTGTGCCCAAAAATTGAAACAGGGGGGACTTTTTACATTTATGACCATCAACCATCAAAAATGTTACATATAAGGTACCGGTAATTGATCATGCCCTAATTATTGACCACTTTTACAGTTTTTAACCTAAAATAAGTAAAATATAAGGTATTGAAGATCTCTAACTGTACTATGCTGCACGGATCTGAAGCCGCGACGAAAGGGAGACGTTTGTCAAATTAAGACCGTTTTTATGGATACGTAGAGTTTTAGCCAATCACTAATGAGTAATGCACCTTTTTCGTAGATACTTGCCATCTTTTCATAGCCTCAGATTCGTGCGCCATACTTTAGTATGTTTTCAGCATTGTAACATTAAACGGCTGGAAATTTTAGGCTGTAACCTATTTTATAACCACATTTCATTAAGAGTATAACAGTTTCAGTACATCGTTAGGAGTGGCAGGCCTAACACCAAAACATCGCAATTTTTTATTACGAAATCAGAGAGGGAAAAACGTACTATAATTATTTGTGGTAATAAACTGTTTAAGTTCTAAAATTACTTAAACAATTTCGATTTATAGGTACAAAAAGGCATTTTTTTCACTATAAATGTTAAACAAATGGGGTTCAATAATTGGTACATTTTTGTGCCTTAACCAGTTATTGACCAGTGAGTCAATTAATAGTACTTACAACAAAAATTGGTTATATTTATTTCAGTAGAACATAAATATGATTTTGGAATCAATTTTTTTTATGATATGCAACTAATATTAATTACGCTCTCTGACTAATAAATAATTTAAATTTTAAATAGTTTCGTAAACAAACTTTAGACGATCAATTACTAGAGTAAATCATTGAATCAATAACTGCCAGTTTATGTAGTCAAAGACAAGCTAGGATTGTAATATTTAGAATATTCAAAATACCAAAATCATTATTTATAAATTGCATTATTTTCAATCATTATTTGTTAATATAAGACATTTAAGACCTAAAATATATTATTGACCTATCCATATTTATTTATAATTTGAGTAAATTCTATAATAAACTAGCCAGTCAATTATTAGAACATGCATGGTTAGGTTATTTATTGAGAATTTAAAAAATAAAATAAGGGCTCTTGAGAACGGGATGAGCTATTATCAAACTGCCTTACTGAACAAAATCCCGTTTAGTTTTATTGTCGTCAAAAAAATTAACGATAACTTTCATTATTTTTGTCCATAAAAAGAAGATTTTTTCTTCTATTCTAAGAAATTTTCCTTATGCAGCTATTTTGTTTCGCGACATGGGATAGTCCAAATTTTTTCAGTTCATCCCTGTTTTACACTTTACTTTATTATTAAATAATAGACAAAGACTCAAATTCAAGAATGTCATGACGTGTCAATTACTGGTATCGTTACCTCAAATTTATAAAACTTCTTTACGGCAAGGTCAACTTTCGGACAGGATTTCAGATCACTTCAGTTACCATTTTCAACCAACTGACACATATGATCAAAATTCGCTTTTTTAAAGTTGTAATTACTATAGTACTAGCGATTTTAAGGTTTCAAAATTGTCTATGGAGTAGAAAGACGTAAATCAGGAGGGGCGGCTTGTGTATATCCACGCATACCAACTCAAATGTACTTATATCCACCCTGCAACTGAGTTTTGAAATATCAAGATCTAAGAGATGGTCAGTTTTGTTAGTAATTGGATTGTTACGCATCTAAAAAACCTATCAATTAAATTAGATTGTGGCGCAATATAAACGACCATTATTAAAATAAAATTGTCCGTAAAGACCATCACATACAATATTTCAATTGTCGCAATATTAAAGGAAATTGGTACAACTCCGGACAAAACTTACTTTTGACAGCCAGCATCACGTCACCGCCTCTTTTGTTTTCATCTCTTTTTCGCTGCTGATAAACCAACACTCGTAAAAAGCTCATCATCGGCGACACTACAATCCACCGAGAGCTTTGTTTCCGATACTGTCATTGCATCATATTTATTTATATATATATATATATATATATATATATATATATATATATATTATATACAGGGTGTTAAATATTACCTTTGCAAAATTTCGAAATTTCATTTCTGCCGAGAATTTAAAAAACATAAAATCGATTAAAATGTTTATACCAGGATAGTCAGTGGATGAATACAAAAAAAAACAGTAGTTATAATAGGGGAGCGCCTCCTTCTCCTCCTCTTCCTTTCTCTCATGTCCCTCATTCTTAACTTCCTCCCCTTTTATTCTCATTCGCATCATATTTTTAATTTTTTCTCTTTGTTCTCCCACATTTGATTTTGCATTCTTAAGTCTTATAAATAGGTGCATCAAGATCATTTTAGTATGTTAAGGTACGAGTGACTGTTAAAAGAAAAAAATCTGTTGAATAAATCTATTAATAATAATATTAAAATAAAATGAGTGAATCAGTTGGAGAAAGAAATCGATCCATTCCGCTTCAGACAATTAGCCTCGAAGAAATTATACCAGGAGTTCAAGAAGAAAATATACCATTAGTTCGAGAAGAAAATAATGGGATTGTTTTAAAAAATTTGAACAAAACTGAGAGTGAAGAGAAAAAAGTGTTTTGTGCTATTTGTTTTGAAATAATCGAATATTATGATTCATGTAGACCAAATACATGTTCCCACATTTTTTGTTTAAAATGTATTTTAAGATGGAATGATGAAAATTGTTGTTCTATAATGGTAAACAATTGTCCTGTATGTCGCAATAGATATTACTATTTGGTACAAATCTTCAAAGATGTAATTAGACATCATTTTGTTGTAATTTTAAAAAGAGGATAATATTTTTTTATAATTTGTGTTTGTGAAAACTTTAGTAACAAATAATTTTGTAAAAAAAAGTAAATGTAAATATATATATATAATAATTGACACACATTTTTTCCTTTTCCTATATTGAAACGACAACAATGATCTAACAAGTTTTTTAATACATACTAATTTTCACATTACATAACAAAACAATTGTTATGGGTTTACACAAAAAGTGCCACGCCCTAAAATGGCACCACTTTTGCAAGCTTATAGCAATTTACATGTAAAAATGACGGTTTTGATTGTCGGACCGGCATAGCCTAATCTACTACTTTTTAATTATACTAATAATATTAATATAATTTGCATCAAGTAAGAGAAAACTCAATTGAATACAGAAACAAGCGTTAACAAAATGTTATGCTAATATATGAGTGCTTCTAGTGGCAGTTGACATAATCGACACTTTTTTTTTTACATATGATTAGCTATTTCATTTACAAATACAGTGTCAGATGTTAGAATAAAAAGAAGTATTTTGCATATAGCACTGAAAAATATATAACTGCTTATAGTAACATTTGACATCTTTAAATTAATATTCTTGACGTATTCTATTTATTATCTTTTCAATTTATGTTTAAAATTAATATTTTTGATATAATCTACCCATTATGTTTATAACCTATATTTAAAATTAATATTGTTAAACTAATCTACCCATCACGTTTACAAACTATGTTTAATATTAATATTTAACAACAAAATTTTCCATTTCTTTTTTTTTATTTTTCAGTAAAAGCAAGCAGGTTCAGGAATTTGTAGAAAAAGATGTATCCTACAAATAGCACAATGTAAATCAGAAGCACTAACAACATAAGCTCTTTTGTAGTGGCAGCTCACATGATCGGATTCCCCTCTCCGTAAATATCTCATGTGAATTGCACTACACGGAAGGCAAATAGCAAATGTTCCTAGTCTTCGACTTTCAATTTTAGTGTAGCTTTGTATAACACACACATCTTTTTCTTCGAAATTATTAAATAATTCACTAGCCCTAAACTTGCTTACTTTTACGTCAACTTCGGTTCCTAAATTTAGCAGTTATCCATGTATGTCCACTCCTTCGTCAATTCCCTAATCATATTTCTCCTCCTCATCTTCCTCCTCTTCAATATAATTAATGTCGATGTTAAACAAGAATGATCTTCTAACAAGCCTAGATGATTTGTCCAAAAATGAATGTTTATAACTGATGGAATCACCTTCCAAGTTATTAAAAATCTCTTCTCTTTCTTCAATTTGAGCGGCGATCTCCACATTATTTTCTTCAATTTGGGCAGCGTTTCCAATCATATTTTCTCCCATTGTTAGGAATTTTAGATTTAGATAGATTTATTTGATAAAAATTTGGTTATACGTTATAAATAATAGCGACAACTGATATTACAGCGAATGATACTGTATGATCGTCGAGTGGATGTTCTTAAGTATATATCCCATCGACCACCACTTTTACTACCTGCAATACTTAAGTTTTTTTTTTTTTTTTTTCGCTGTCCCTTTCCCTGTCAGTTTCCTCCGGGGGGGGGGCAAGGGGAGCTTAGCCCCCCTCCCCGCTCCGCCAACCCCCCTTAACCCCCCTCACCCTCACTTTATCTTCTTTCTCTCCCTTCCTTCTTTCTCTTTTTTATATGTTTCTCCTTTTTCCTTCCTTCTCCTTTTTCCTTCCTTCTCCTTTTTCCTTCCTTCTCCTTTTTCCTTCCTTCTTCTTTTTCTTTCCTTCTCCTTTTTTCTTTTCTTTTTTTTTAATCTAACCTAACCTAACCTAACCTAACCTAACATAACCTAACCTAAAACTTAACCTGAAGAGGGTAGCCCGAAATTGGGGAGCCGGGATTTGAGTCTCGGAAATTCAGGGGTCCGTGGGGGAGGGGGAAGGGGGGGGTAAGGTTGTTGATCGGCTTGGGAAAGTGGTTTTTAGAGATTGTCGTTCAACTTTAAGTAGGACACATGTGATTAACTTTTGCATATAAAATCGCCTCAGCGAAGAGACGAATGCAATTGATTTCTGCATTCACACTGTGCAGAGCTCGCGAGTTTTCTGGTGTTTACATTGTGTCTATTTGGTAATTTTTTAATTTTTATTTTTATTTCTAACATTTTTATTTGGCAAGATTTAATTCTTATATATATTGGTGACATTTTTATGTACATTTGTGGCATTTTTATTTGTTATTACGATTTTTTTCATAATGGACAATTTTTTGGCATCGAGTAGCAAAATTATTGACAATGACTTTGACTTATACACATATACTCAAATGTAAAATTTTGCAAACCCACAAAACAATGAAACAGACGTATTTACAACTAGTCAACAACAAACTATTCAGGACTTGAATGAAATTATTTACAATAGCCAAGTTCAGAATAATGCCAACAAACAGAACAACGAAAAATATTTATTTACAGCTAGTCAACAAGAAACTCTTGACGATCTTAATGATATTATTGACAACAAATCGGACTTAATTACAACAAAAACTAAACAAACTCTTGAAGAACTGAATGACATTGACGAAACTCAAAATTCTAGCTATGAGGATATTGTTTGTTTTCAAAAATCTACTCCAAATTATTTAACATTTAAATCGCCAATTAATTCTCCGAGACCAATTTGCTCTCCCTTTTTGTTTAGTGAAAATTCTGATTCGGAAGAAGAACAAATTGATCAAAATTTAAGTTTGGCTATTTGTCCTATTAATACTCCGTATGATATTGTAAATTCTGATTCGCAAGAAAAACAAATTGATCAAAATTTAAGTTCGGCTATATCTTCTATTAATTCACCATATGCTATTGTAAATTCTGATTCGCAAGAAAAACAAATTGAAGCAAATTTAACTTCGGATATTTCTCCTACTAATTCACCAGTTGAACAAAATTCAATTTCGAAACCATCATTTATCATTAAAAAAAAATTTAAAATTAATAAAAAAAATAAAAAACAAATAGCAAACCTTAAGTGTCTGGGTTTCGCTATTCAAAATTTAACTAATTTGATCACAATTAAAAAGGGAGACGAAAGTACGGTGAATTATGTTAAACAGGCCTTTGACAAATTAGTTGACTCATTTGAAGAAATGGATTCATAAAGTCAATTAATTTCTATTGCTTTTTTCAAAATTTGACTATAACTAAATAAAAATGCACAATATTAATTTTATTATTATACAAAGAACTTCAAAAATGCAATTGCTTTTTTCAAAATTTGACTATAACTAAATAGAATTGCACCATATTAATTTTATTATTATTATTATCCAGAAAACTTCAGAAATGCATAAGTGTGTAACATGTAATAAAGTCTTCACTAGAAAGGATAATTTATTGCGACATATTAAAAAACATGTTAACGGAAATTCCACAAAACTCAACAGTTGGTTGAAAAAACCAAAGCTTGTTAAAGGTAAGAACATTTTATTTTTCATGTTATATTTTGTAAAATATTTTTTTCTTAATTTATAGATTCTACAAATATTGTAAAATATTGTAAAGAATGCAAGAAAAATATAAACCAAAGTCTATGGGGTGGACATCTTCGATCTAGTGTGCACAAGAACAATTCCAAAATAGGCTTGGAGGAAGGTGTTGAAATTATCAAGTCAGCATTCAGGGAACGAATAATATCTTATAGGATTTCCTCACACCAAAACTTCATAAATGTGAAAGAATATTTTCAACATTTGGAATACAAAATTGCACATCTAATAGATCAAGAAGTGCAGAAACATAAATGTATCAAGCTAAATATGGAACTGTTCGGTTTCTATTTTAACCCCAGCAGCGACAGCTATGATGGCAAATCTTTTAATGCGCCGTTCCAAGTCATTTGCCAGGGATATCAGAAAAAAGAACTGTTAGAGCAAATCTGCACCATTATTGACCAGAAAGCTGACGAATTTGCAGAAAGAGATTCAGGTAAAGAATTTATTTTCGATTTTACAACAGCAACAAAAAAAGTAATTTTTTTAATTTTTACGTTGCAGGATGGTCTTTGATGAATTTACTTCATTTGGAAATTAATGTTAACAAGCACAATCCGCTGAGAGCCTCATCTTTTATCGAACTTCCTCAAGAGATCAAGAGACGTCAAGCTGTGATCAACATTAGGAACGATGACAACTTTTGCTTCGCCTGGGCAGTTGTGTCTGCTCTTCACCAACCACGCGGATTAGATTTTGAAAGTTCATCCTACCCACACTACTCTTCTGTTTTGGATATGTCAGGTATAGAATTTCCAATGTTGCTAAAGAACATTAAGATTTTTGAAGAAAAAAATAACATTTCTATTAATGTATATGGATTATGAAGTAATTGGTCCACTTTATTATTCATCGAATAAAAAAAATCAACATGTCAATTTATTGTTAATAAGTGATGATGATGAAAAAACTTTTCATTATTGCTATATTAAAGATTTATCAAAACTAGTTTCTGCACAAATTTCTAAACATCACGGAAAAAAATATATTTGCGATGGTTGTTTACAATATTTCCCTACAGAAGAAAATTTATTACAACACAATAGCTATGATTGTGATCATTTACGAATTAACCTACCTTCTAAAGAATTAATAAAAGATAAGTTTGGAAACTATTCATATGATAATGTTTTGAAATTTGTAAATTATCATAAACAAATGAAAGTTCCTTTCGTGGTGTATGCAGATTTTGAATGCATTTTAAAGCCTTTAAATAATGACAGTGTTGATAAAAATCCTAATACTTCATACACCTTAAAACAATATGAACATATTCCACATTCATTTGCCTATTACATTAAATGTTCCTTCGACGATAATTATTCTAAATTTGAAAAATATAGAGGTCAAAATTGTGATACATTATTTATAAATTCTTTAGAAAGAGATGTGTATAACATATACAATAAATATTTAAAGGCTCCTAAAAAAATTATCCCTTTGAACGAACTGGACAAAATTTATCATAACTATGAAAAAGTTTGTCATATTTGTAATAAACCTCTTTTAAATGACAGGGTTGCAGATCATTGTCATATAACCGGTCTTTAAAGAGGTCCAGCTCATTCACTCTGCAACATAAATTACAGAATACCTAACTTTATTCCAGTTATATTGCATAATTTGCGTAATTATGATTCTCATCTATTTCTTAAAAAATTATGCATAAACAAAGAACAACTAACAGTTATCGCACAAAACAAGGAAAAATATATTTCATTTGAAAAGCTTATTCATGTGGATAACTATTTTGATAAAAAGACACAAAAGGCTAAGAAAAAAAATATATCATTAAGGTTTATTGATTCTTTTCAATTTCTATCCCATTCTTTATCAAAACTCTCTGAAAGCTTAAAAGATGAACAATGTAAGGACATAAAAAAAATTTTCAATGATGAAGAAAGATTTAAACTTATTCGGCAAAAAGGTGTATTTCCTTACAATTATATTGATGATTATTTAAAATTAGAAGAAACAACTTTACCTCAGAAAGACCAATTTTATAATACTTTAACGGATGAGCACATCAGTGATGCAGAATACCAAAGAGCTGTAAAGGTTTGGCAATTGTTTAAATGTGAATCTCTTGGTCAATACTCCGACGTTTACTTATTCTCTGATACTTTACTTTTGGCAGATATTTTTGAAAATTTTAGAAGCCCTTGTTTATCCACATATAAGCTCGATCCAGCTCATTTTTACACTTTTCCAGGTTTATACTGGGAGGCGTGTTTGCGTTATACTGGAATAGAGTTAGAATTGTTAACTGATCCAGATATGATACACTTTTTCAAAAAAAGCGTTCGCGGTTGTGTGAGCTCTTGCATTTGTAGAAAATCTGAAGCTAATAACCCATTTCTTTTAAATTTTGATCCTTTAAAGCCAACTAAATACATAATTTATTATGATGCAATAAATTTGTATGGTTATGCAATGTCACAGCACATTCCAACGGGAGATTTTGTTTGGTTAACAGATAAAGAAATCAATGATTTAAATATTATGAATATTTCTAAAAAATCTAATAAGAGATATGTTTTAGAAGTTGATTTAGAATATCCTACAAGTCTACATTCCTACCATAACGATTTTCCGTTTTGTCCAGAAAACTTTAAACCACCAAATTCTAAATGCATAAAATTAATACCCAATTTAAATGATAAATCAAAATATGTTATTCACTATCAATTATTAAAACAATGTTTGGAACATGGACTCAAGTTAACTAAAGTTCATAGAGTTTTACAGTTTTCTCAATCTGATTGGTTGAAAAAATATATAGACTTGAATTCAAGATTAAGAAATTATTCAAAGAATGAATTTGATCGTAATACTTACAAGTTGGCAAATAATAGTATTTATGGCACGACTCTGGAAAATCTTGATAGGAGAATTGACGTAAGACTTGTTACAGAGTGGGAAAAAAATAGAAGAAAAGATGGTGCTGAGAATTTAATTGCAAAACCATATTTCAAGGACTTAACAATATTTTCTGAAAACTTGGTAGCTATTCAAATGCAAAAGATTCAAGTTACTTACAATAAACCAATATATGTAGGCTTCTCAATATTAGATATATCTAAAACTGTCATGTATGATTTCTTTTATAATTTTTTAAAACCTCTTTATCAGGAAAATATTTCACTTTTATACACCGATACCGATTCGTTCATTTTAGAAGTCACAACTCCAAATATTTATTCTGACATGATAAAAAATATTCACAAATTTGACACATCTAATTATGAATTTAATAATATTCATGAAATGCCTATTACAAAGTCAGTTATAGGAAAATTCAAAGATGAATATGCTGGTGAACCCATTACTGCTTTCTTTGGTACTGGAGCAAAAGCATATTGTATTAAAACGGAAAACAGTTTAACAAAAAAAGCAAAAGGTGTTAAAAAAAGTGCAATTAAAAAGCAGTTGGATTTTATTCATTATAAAGATGTTGTTGAAAATCATTCTAAAACCTTTTGTTCAATGTATGTTTTTCGATCTAGACAACATACAATTTTTACAGAGTTAATTAATAAATTGGCTTTGAGTTCCGAAGATGATAAGCGGTATAAAATTCCCTATAGTTTTAATACATTAGCTTGGGGACACCAAGATATTGCTTTGTATCAATGGAATGCAGAACATGAAGATTTAGATATATTTATGTAGATATTATAAGGTATTTAAATTTGTTGTTTTTGAAACCAAAGTTAGTCTTCATAAGTCTTTCACAAAATGTGCTAAGAAACTTTTGACAAAGAAATTGATAACAGTTATTTTAAAACATATGAAAAACGACTTTCCACTTTTAAAAAATGGAAAGGAAAATTGAGACCAGAAGTGTTAGCTGGAGCTGGCTTTTACTATACTTCAATCAATGATATTTGTAAATGTTTTTATTGTGGTATTGAAATTTTTGATTGGTTAAGTTATGATGATCCTATTGTGGAGCATAAGAAATTTGCTAGGAATTGTGATTTAAATAACTGTTTATGGAAAAATAGGAATCGAATAATTGTAACCATTCAAAATAAGTCTTCAAGCTACACATTTTATATAGTATTATTAATATCCTTATTTATGAACTTTTACATATATTTAAATTAAGTATTTTATTGTTATTTTTTTACAACTGCTTTTGCTTTCGTGGTGAAAGTAAATTAATTTGTTTTAATGACTATCAGTAGATCTCAATTTATTCTTCTTTATTTTATTTTCCAAAATGTTTTTTATGTTCATCATCCCTCTGGCGTAACACAGTGTGAAATATGTTTTTCTAATAAAACAGACGTCACTCTAAGTAAATATTGTAAATTTATGAAAATTGGATTAATTAACAATAGTACAATTAGTTGGATGGAACGAATAAATGGAAATGAAAATGCAAGTAAATTTTTTAAAATTTTGTATCATTATCCAAATCGATCTATTTTTGATACAAATTGGATAGAAAGGTTAGAGTTTAAAAATAATCAGTTACAAATTTTAACCCCCAACTGTACCAATTATTATGACGGATTCAAAAATTATTACTTTTCCATCATTAGTGTTACATTAAACTTTGCATTATTTTTATACATTACCATTTTAATTATTTATCTTTATTACAAATTTCAAACTGGAAATCTATTTTTTCATTAATCCATTTTAATCGAAACTTTAAAGAAAGTGGGGCTGGGAATATTTAAGTACAAGAATAACACAATATGTTTCAGTCTCGTTTAGTCATTATGAACAACGCCGTGGTTCATAAACCTTTGGAAACGCTTCTTAATTCAAAAATTTATTTTTTAAATAATTCTTTGTCAAAATTTGTTCTTGTTGGCATTAGTTTAAATGATTTTTCACCAAAAATTAAAATTGGTGGAAAAACTGGATTTTCAATCGCACTAACCGAAGAAAATTGGAAAGACATTTGTGTTCATCAAGGAATTATTGTAAACAATTTCTACTTTGCTCAAGTTGATCAAACCAGTGTGAATATAAACAACATTCATCTGCAGGTTCAGAAAATAAATGATACCCCTGTTCTACAAATTACAAAAGGCCCACACTTCATATACTTAGGACAAGAGTCTTTGGACAATTTGTGGCGATTAAAGGAAATTATTGATTATAGATTATCTATACTTAAAAGGCAAGAATTCAATACATATTTCAAAATATTTCAAAATAATATTTCAGCTGATTGTGGCGACTTGTGTACGCATGTTTATAATATAATAAGTCCAACAGAAAATCCTAACAGTGAAAATGTTTCAACTATGATGGAATTACTTGCTTTATATCCTGGACAAATGGAAAACAAATTAAAGCAAAATGGAACAAAACGAAAATATTACGAAGAAAACAATGAAAATGGATCAAAAAGAAAATATTACGAAGAAAACAATATCTTTTCTGGAAGAGAACAATAAGGTGCATGTGTTAGTGAAGTGGAGCTTTGCTTACAGACAAGCCCGTAGGAGTAACTTTCAGATGTGGTACGTAGATAGACTCTTTTTTGAAAAAAGAATAAATGATTGTAAACTTATTCTAGATTCGATATTATCTGAGGAACATAGAAATAAAATATATTTGACACGTTTTAATAAAAATTGTATTTGATGTTTTACTTAATAAAATTTTAGTTTCCTAAATGTGAATTTTATTTGAAATTAATTAGCACATTAAGACTTTGTAATTTGTATCAGCTAAAGCATAAAGTGAGGAACAGAAATAAAACAAATTTAACTAAAATTTAATTTCAATTTAATTAAACAATATTTTTTTTATCAATCCATGTATTATATGTTTTATCAAGTCCTAACCATTTCACATAAACTTTGTTTCCTTTCCTTCTCAAAATCTTCTCAATAAGATACACATCGGTATGCTTTACTTTTAGTAATTCTTGCTCATAAAAACCACCCAGAATGTCCTGATTATCTTCGTCTTGAATTAAATATGTCCAAGGGTTTGTCATCTTAACTTCTTTAATGTGGAATATCTCATTTGACCAATTTGGTGTGTAACCTTTTGAAAATGCCTCTCGATGCTTGCTTATTCGTACGTGATCACCCACTTTAAACTTTGGAGATTTTATATCTAACGTTTTAGCATGAGTAAATGCAGATTTCAAGATTCTATTTTCATTTGTTTTATTTACTTGTTTTGGCTTCATTCCTATTGAAGAATGTTTTGTATTGTTATAATCTTTTACAATATCCGCTAATATATTAAACCATTTGTAATTTCCTTGAATGCTAAATATTTTCCACATATTATTCTTTAAAGTCCTGTTCACTCTTTCTACTATACTCGCTTTCAAATTGGAAAACGTGCTATAATGGTTAATTCGAAATTGTTGCATCAAATTTTGAAAATTTACATTGGAAAACTCTGTGCGTTTGCAAGTTTTTTGGTGGAGTTTTTACACTGATTAATATTTTTTTCATTGCCGCTGTTACGTCTTTTCCAGATTTAGATTTTACCGGTTCGGCCCAAACATACTTAGAAAATACATTTATGGTAATCAAGATATATTTAAATCCCTTATTAAATTTGGCATAGGGTAACATTTCAACCAAATCAGCTTGAAAAAGATCATTTAACCCTTTCACTACCACCCTTCTGCGTTTGTAGTTTTTTCTAGCAGGTTTATGTAATTCATTAACGACTTGTTGTTTAACGGTTGTCATGACAACAAACTTGTTTATTCAATTTTAAGGAAGTTCACTTTCTGTGTTTTGTAATAATTCGAAATATAACTTTTATATGTTTTTTCCCATTCATTCAATTTATTAATTTGTATTGTATAACTTTTTTCATTTAAAATTTTACTAATTTTAGTAATCTCCTTTTCTAACGCATTAAAGGATTTTTTTATCTCTCCAGTTAAGAAAGTAGTTGATCTACTATCACTATTTTTGAATTCCTCCTCTGTTTTATTTAATTCTTGTTCTAATTTCTTAATTACACTGGACATTATATTTTCCAAGGAAATATATTGTTGATTTTCTTCCAAAGTGAGTTGGTCAATTGTTCTACTGTTAAGAATGCTATTTTGATTTCTTTTTTTTTCATCATCTAACCTTTTTATAAAAGTTCTTAATTGTTTAATTTTTTCCTTGTGTTTTTCAATTATTACTTCTCTTATATTTGTTTCCATTATTTTATTAATTTTGTTGATATCATCACTTAATTTTTTGTCTTCCTTTTTAACATGTTCATTTAAAAATTGCAAATCTTTACTTATTTGATTTAGCGTTAGCAACTGTTTATTAACGTTTTCAATTGAGGTATAACATATTTTAATCTGGTTTTCATACTTTAAAAAATTTTCATCAAAAACCTTAAGCTTTTTAGCAAAGATTTCATTATTTGTTTCATTTTCACCTAATCTCCTTTTTAAATTATTAATGTCACTTATTCTCTCTTGATTTTGTTTTGAAATATGGCGTCCAAATTTATCAACTGTCATGTTGAGCTTTCATTAAACAATAAATATGATTATATTTGATAGCTGTTATTTATAGTATTACTTTATCTTCTCTTAATTCTTCAATAATAGAGATAATCTCGTTACTATGAGCATTATTTCCCGCATCACTTGATGAAATTAATAAACGTAGCCTATCAACAATTTCGTTTACATTATTCCAGTATACATAGTCTGTATTTGATCTGTTTGTTTTCAAAATTAATCCCTTTCCTGTAGATTTGGCTCTAGTTGTTCTAAACGGAGGTTGTGGTTTGTTAAATGCTGTAACTAATCTTGGCAAGGTTTTTGTCTTTGTAATCCCCTTTCTTTGTAAATATGGTCCTATTATTGTAACATATTTGTGTGATGTATTTCCTTGAACTTGTTCATTTGAATCAAAATTCCTACGATATACATTTGTTTTAGCTAGAATGTTCATGTAATTATCTAAATCTTCCTTCTTATAACCTATCGGTTCTTTTTTGAAAAGCAATTCGTATAAACCTGGCGTGCCTGTGTACGTTATTCCTCCCACTTTAATGTCCTTTCCAATAATTTCTACCGGTATCTGTGTTAAACCAAAAGAAAACTTATCCGTTTCGAGGTCATGAACTATTCCGTAATAATGGTCAAATTTATGTTGTGTATCTTTCACACCCTCATCAATATATGATCTGGGTAATTCATGAAAATCTGCTAAGTAATCTTTATATGATGGTGTACCAACATAGGTTTGAATTGTTTTTCTAGTTTGTTCCAATATGTCTGACAAGTTTAAATTTGTTGTTGTGTCACTAGAAGGATCTGAAGTTTCTGCTATAACAGTTGATGACAATGGTTGTACTACAGGAGAGGAAGAAGTGATACTACTGTCATTTAAAAATGTTGGTAGTTCTGTAGGGAGTAACGGAGTTTTTCCTGTTTTCTGAATATTTTTCGTCGGAGTTGATGTTTTATAAAGCTTTGTAGGTGTTTTGAATTCTTCATACTTTGAAACTCTTTCTTCTTTTAAATCGAATGGTTCGGATTTACCAATACTTGAAATTAGCTGTTTAAGTGGTTGTGTTATTGGTCTATAAGTTTGTTCTAATTCGGACTGAGCAGTAGAAGTAGCTAATTTCAAGCTTTGATATTTCTGCTTCACGGCTTGTCTCGATTTTATTAATTCTCGAGCTAAACGTTTATCCATGCTGTACAAGTTTTAAATGAAATAAAACTGCAAATTTTTTACTTTTATAAATATATAAAGGAATCGAATTTACTCCTATATCTGCCGTGATTTACTTCACAATCTTTGTCAATTACAAGAAAGCCATATGGATCCATCCAACAGTTAGCACAAATATTTTTAAACTGATCAAATGTCATATCCAATATACAGTGGTCATTATATATATGTTTTAAACTCAAACAGTCCTGTTTAAATAAAATTAATAAGTTTGCATTTTCTCGAATTAGACGTTTAAGGATTGAGGAATATCCTTGAAAAATAAAAAAACAATCGGTGTTTCTATGCCTTCCATGCGTGAAATAGTCCCTAATAATAGATTGATTATGACAAGGAATATCATCAAAAATGATAACGGAATTTGGCTTTATCTCATGAGGTGAAATAATGTTCTCATCGCTATCATATTCAAAGTATCCAATTTCTTTCATAGGCTTTAACAACTTCCTTAAATATTCATATTTTGGTTGATCTAATGACTTTGAATAAACATAGACATTTTCAAACCTAATTCCATTAGGATGCTCGAGCAGTGTAAGCATAACGTTGGTTTTACCGCTACCACTGCAACCAACTATAAGCCCTCTTTTTGAACCACCGCAAAATAAGTCACCATGTTTTCTCAACTGTTTACTTAAAATTTTTTCGTCATGATTATTTACTGGTAATGAGAATTTTTGTTTTTCAATCCTCATTCTTAATCACACTAGTAAATATTTTTAGCTGTAAAAGTATTTATACCAGAAAAATGTCAATGTGTTTTTAGTATAAAAAGAACTTCAATGACTGTGGGTCGTCATAAGTTGAAAAAAACTATTAAAAGACGTAATAGAAAAGGCTCTGGTTTAGTAAATAAATTAATTAGTAAATTACCTTTCGAAGTTCATATACCAGGATATAATTATTGTGGTCCCGGCACCAACTTGGAAAAAAGATTAACTAGAGGTGACGTTGGTGTAAATCCATTGGATTCCGCTTGCAAAGAACATGATATATCTTACTCTCAGACTGAAGATTTATCAAAAAGACACATATCTGACCAAATATTAGAAAAAAAAGCCTGGGATAGGGTAAAAGCTAAAGATTCTTCTATTGGTGAAAAAATTGCAGCTTTAAGTGTTGCAGGAATAATGAAGGGTAAAAGAAAGTTCGGTTTGGGATTAAAAAATACAAAAGGGGGTAAACTTAAATTGAGAAAAAAACGTATCATTCGAACACCCAAAAAAATTGGAGGATTTCTACCTCTTTTGTTTCCCATTCTTGGCGCCCTGGGTGCACTAGGTGGAGGCGCGGCAGGAATTGCTAAGGCAGTAAATGATGCTAAAGCAGCTAAACAGCAACTAGAAGAAATACATAGACATAATATTGCAATGGAAAATGCTTCTAAAGAAGGTAAAGGATTATATATTAGACCATATAAAGGAAAGGGACTATTTATTAGACCTTATAAAGGAGGATCCGTCAAAATGAAAGCAATCAGACAAAAAAAAAACTCAAAATAAGTTTTCCAAAAAGAGCACTTACGAACAATGATATTATTAAATATGTAAAGCTGTTAAAAATAACTGGCTTTAGAGGTGTTTTTATGCTCGATGAACTTCCAAAAAAAATTAATCTGAAAGAATGTGGTATTGTAAATTTGGATAAAAAACAAAATAAAGGATCTCATTGGACTGCTTATATTAAAAATAACAAAAATGTAATATATTTTGATAGTTATGGAAATTTAAAACCACCTTTAGAACTTCTCAAATATTTTAATTCGAATGGCAAAGTGGATGTATTTTATACTTATGAAAATAAACAAAAATTTAATTCATATAACTGTGGTCAACTATCCCTAAAATTTTTGCAAAAAAATATATAAACTCATTATTTATTGTAATATCTCATTCATAAATAAACTGCAATGTCTACCACAATTGCCATATCAGGAAACAGTTCTGTTTTGTCTGCTGATTTTAATCCGCCCATATATTTAGAGGATGAAAAACAATATTACCTGGGTTTAGCTGATTTTGAAACGTTTATGACTATCCCCAATATAAAAGAAGGATATAATAAATTTTATATAGATAATAAAGTAATTGTTATTCCCGACGGAACTTATGACATTACAGATATAGAAACATACATAAGAGAAAGTATAGAAGATTTATTTCCGAATGAAAAAATTTTTTTTTTCTTTTAAAAGCAAATGTTAATACTCTAAAAACTTTTTTAATGTGTAGTAGAATAATTGATTTTACCAAGGAAGATTCGATAGGAAAAATGTTGGGTTTTAATAGCAGGATACTAGAAGCTATGAAAGAGGAAGAATCAGATAATGTTGCAAAAATAACTAAGGTGAATGCTATTTGTATTGACTGTAATATTTGTGTCGGTTCTTACAATAATGGTAAACCTGTTCATATTATTCACCAGTTTTATCCAACTGTAGCTCCAGGGTATAAAATAGTTGAATCTCCTTTGCCCATTTTGTATTTTCCAGTTAGCGTCAAAGCAATTAACAATATAACAGTTAAAATAGTTGATCAAGACGGAGAACTTATCAGTTTTAGAGGAGAAACTATAACAGTAAGGTTGCATTTACAAACAAGTGAAATATAAAATGGTTGTTAGATATAATAGAGCCCTTGGGATGAGACTTGCCCCTACCACTATCAACAAAGTAAAAACTTATAAAAAGAAAAAGCCTAAACAACAGTTCAGTATCAAATCCAACACCAACAAGTTAAGACGAGATAATCGTAAATTTCTCACATCCTTGGGTTTCACTGTTTTAAAATAATGAACATATTAAACGTAAACGAAAAGCTTTATGTAGACAATTCCATCGTCAGTTCTGAGCTTCACATATATCAACCATATATTTCTTCAAAATTCGATTACAATGATGAAATAAGGATCCCAATTCAAGAACTCGATGCTTACACTCTACCATCAGATAGTTTACTTTATATCGAAGGAAAATTAACTAATACAGAAGGTAAATATAAGAAAGAATTGCTATTTATTAACAATGGTATAGCCTTTTTGTTCAGAGAAATCCGCTATGAACTAAACGGAATTACTATAGATTCAATAAGAAATGTTGGATTAGCATCAACCTTAAAAAGCTACCTTTCTCACAATACCAACGAAAGTTTAAAACTGGAAAATGCAGGTTGGTTTCCACATCGGAAAGAAGGTGATACAATTTTAGTTGATAATGATGGAAAATTCTCCGTATCCATACCACTAAAAATGCTTTTAGGATTTTTTGAAGATTACAGAAAAATTATTATGAATATGAAACAGGAATTGGTTCTTATTAGATCAACTGATGATTTAGATGGTGTTATTTTCAAAGAAGATCCGGCACACCTTGTTACTGCTCCTGACACTCCATTGGTTACTTTCGATAAAATTTATTGGAAAGTTCCTCACATTTTAGTTGATATGCCACAACAACTTGCTCTATCAAAAATATTAGAATCAAATAAAGATATATTGATAGGATTCAGGAGTTGGGAACTTGTTGAATATTCTTCTCTAACCGAAACAACCCGTCACACATGGCCGGTAAAAACAACTAGTAAACTAGAAGCTCCTCGTCATGTTGTGATTGGCTTTCAAGAAAACAGAAAAGGGAAAATTGTTAAAGATATGAGTAAATTTGACAATATTACCTTGTCAAATATTAGAGTATATTTAAATTCTGAAAGATATCCTTATCACGATTTGTACTTAAATTTCGAAGAAAACAAATTTTCTGCTTTATACGAAATGTTTGCCAACTTTAGACAGTCTTACTATGGTGTTCCAAATGAACCCATTTTTAATCCTGAACAATTCAAAAACATTAGTCCTATTACACATATTGATTGCTCCCATCAAAAAGAAACAATTCAAACGGGATCCGTAGTAATGAGAATTGAATTTGAGACACACAATGCAATTAAAAAAGATACTTCTGCTTATTGTCTTATTTTACATGACAAATTATTTAGCTACAACCCTCTTACTAAAATTGTGAAACAATTATAAACTTTATCCCCACTATTTTCATATTTCGATTTAATTTAAAGAAATTTTCAAAAGCTTTTAGTTTTAGTCATGACATCAAAACTACAACTACAAATTGAAAAATTTATTTTTAAAATTAATCAACTGAAAGAAGAAATTGCAAATTATTCAAGTAAAAAAAGTCTCATTAAAAAATTTGCTGCTTTGAAAATATGAGATTGGTTATAGATATTCAAGGATTCAAGGATGAAAAAAATAAATTTATACCGAAAGAGCTTGCAGCTTTTGATGGTTATGAAATGACTCATTACATTTTTAAAAGGCCTTTTCCAATGGAGTTTCTTTCACCTGATTGTCACAAGCAGGCGGTATGGTTAACGAAAAATTATCATTGTATACATTGGAATAATGGATTTACTCCATTACATCATTTCCCAAAAATAATTGAAACACTTACGAAGAAAGCAGATTTTGTTTTTGTAAAAGGAAGCGAAAAAAAGGATTTTATACAGAAATATTCTAAAAAGCCTGTGATTGAAATAGATGAACAACCAGCGCTAAAGCTAATGGAACCAAAATGCTTCTATCATTCAAAATCACCTTGTATGTGTGCTTTGACAAATGTGTTATTTTTATATGACAATTGTTTTATGAATGAATAAAAATATAAAAAACTTAATTACCTTTTTATTTTGCATTAACCAACCATGATTGAATACAATTAATATGATACCTTAAATCTAATTTTCTAAATTCATTTAAAAGTTCATACTCATTTTTATATTTTAAATAATCATTACAAAATTTAGCGGCTAATTTACATTGTTCCATTCGATCTATATTATTAACATATGCTGACAAATCTTGTGCTTCTGCGTCTTCTTCGCCTACAATTGATAAATATTGGAAGTATGCAGCAGATATAATAAACTCTTCATACATTTCAGTAACCATTTGCTCCATTGTAAATATTATTAAATTTATTCTTCCTTTTCAATTTCTTGAAGAATAGTATCCTCGTCAATAAATTGCTTCAAGTCTTTTAAATAGTAACCAAAGCCAATATCTTTTAGATCTTGAATAAGTTGAAAAAAATTTAATGTTTCAATGTATTTGTTGCAACAGAGGGCAGCCTTTACGAATTCCTCAGATTGATTACAATAAAAGTCTATCCACTCCGGACCACTTGCCATACAATATGATAAATAGGTTTTTGAAAGATTACTAAATTTCTCCTCTAATAATTTAACTGCAATCAGCAACTCAGCCATTTCATTTATTTAACATAATATTTTAAATATGTAGGGGGACGTCTCTTGCGAATAGGATTAACTTTCTTTGATAATACCTGTTTTTTATCTTCGTATAATTGAAACCTCTTTTGGGTTGCAATAATAGCAGGTATAAATTGGCAATCTTCTCCTATAAATTCTATTAGGTGGCTTAATTCTCCTACAAAGTATGATTTCCCAAATGTATTGAAAAACGTAGTAAGGCTTATAATTCCTTCTAAATAATCATCACAACAGTCAATTGCTTCCAAATAATCTCGTTTCAGTGGATAAAACAGCTTGGTGTATTCATCTTTCGAAATCACTTCAAAGAAATTGAGATATTTAACTTTTAACTGTCTGATAGTTGTAGTTAATTTTTCGCGATTACACATAATTCACTTATTACTTGACACATTTTTTCTTTTTGTTTTATACAAAATTGGTGGAAAAATTCAAAAATAACTTTTTACGCAACTCGAGCACAGCTTAGTAAATGTGCCTCGGCATACTAAAATGATCATGATGCACCTATTTATAAGACTTAAGAATGCAAAATCAAATGTGGGAGAACAAAGAGAAAAAATTAAAAATATGATGCGAATGAGAATAAAAGGGGAGGAAGTTAAGAATGAGGGACATGAGAGAGAGGAAGAGGAGGAGGAGGAGGCGCTCCCATATTATAACTACTGAGTTCCTTTCCAATTACCACTCCGCTTATATTATCAACCATTATAACCACCATAATCTATTTTGGTACGCAGGACTTGAATAATGTACTTATAAGCAGGACATTCTGGATCACTAGCTTCATGGTTGATGCCATAGTTTTGATTGTATTTGTTATTTGCCTTTGAACAATTTGTGCATTTCCTTAAATCTTTGGGGCACACAGAAGACTCATGCTCACCTGAGCAATGCTCACATATCGCTTTATCACTGGTGCATTTAGTGTTTTTGTGAAAGTGTTCCTGATATCGGAAACACCTTTGTTATTTTGTTCTCGTATGCACTGTTCCAATTCTTCAATCAACAGGTTGCAACTATATCTACAATCTTGACTCTAGGTAGCCTCATTTTAGTAATTTGTACATCATAGTCTTTTAGTTTGCTTTCCGCTTCACATTTTAATGTCTCAATATTCAGCGTATTATGACACTTCAGAAGTATTCCTCCATTCTTAGTTAGTCGAGTACTCTTGATGCCTATTTTTAATTCAGAAGGTTTAATTTTATTTGGAAGGTCTTTTTTTTGTAATATTTGTGTTCTGAGGTTGTTTTGGCACTATCAATAAATTTGGGATATAATTCATATTTAAATTTCCCACATTACCTGGTTGTGTATTTTGTACAGGATGCTGTAGTATCTTGCTATATAAGGGCTTGCTTACTTTATTTTTTAATTCATTTCCCAGATCACCAATCTGTTTTTTAATAAGGCAATAATTTGTTCCTTACATTCAATAATTTTTATTTTGTCCTCTACGGATTTATGCAGTAAGGAAGAAGTGTCTGACTTAAGACATTTTGGGCACAAAAATTTCAAAAATCTTTCACTTCTCAATTCCAAAACTTTGGTTTCTGAGGCTGTCAAATTGCTGCATTTCATACACAGCTTACTCTAACATCAATCACATTCAAAAAGTTTAGTTGAGTTTTTTTTCTCTTTGCATCCATCACATTCCATGTTGATACAGTCAACCCTCAAGCACACACGAAATAAGCAGCAAGAAAGACATAACTTTTCACCGAAATATATATACCACTTTAAAGGTGAAAGATTATTTATCTATTTCCGTTAGTTTAATTTCCAAAATCTATGCTGATTTTCAAGATGATTATGGATATTTTCAGCAGAGAAAATTTTTACTTTCGAATGTAAACATAAACATAACCATAATATTTATATATAGATATCAAAATATTTTATTTTAAAATGTTTAATTTTGGTTTCAACTAATTCCAAGACAACATGGCAACATTGGTATTTGCTTGTATGTCAATGGCATGGCAATCTCATCACCTGTCTTTTGTCAACAAAGAAGAGTAAAGAAACCTGTAGGTTTGAAAACGATTCAATTATTTTATTTTCCTTATTTTTTTGGAATGTATGAACTATTTTTTTTAATAAATTGTGGCTTGTTAGCATAATATCGGCGTGCATAATAAATAGCAAAAACCTGTTATTAAAACTTTCTAGATTATTTATTCGTATAGTGTTTAATTGCCCAACCCTAATTAAGTTTATCAGTTTAACAAAAAATTAATAAAGAATATGAACTTGATACCGAGCAGCAAAAATACGATCATCTTCTTTTTCAATTTCAATCCTATTATACACTAATGTGGCTCCTTAAATAAAAATCAAGGGGGTTTAGGTTTGGTAACCTCGGAAGCCATTTTCTAGGTTCTGGGGCATTTTGACCTATCCACCTATTATCAAACGTATTATCCAGATGTTGTAACATATTCCTATAAATGTGTGCTCCGTCATGAAAAAACCAGGCACTGGTTCGCTAAGCTAAAGGAATATCTCTTAAAACGTTTTAGTTAAAAATTGGAGATACGCCTCTTCTATTAAACGCCTTGGTAGCTCAAAAGGTCTGATTAACCGATTGTAGATTATTCCAGCCCAAATATTTATTGAAAACCGATATTGAAATCGGCCTTGTTGAATCGTGTGTAGATTTTCTTGAGCCCAGGTATGAGTGTTATGATAATTTAAAATTCCACTTCTCATAAAATAACATTCATCGGTTGTCAGTATGTTTAAATTAAAAATTTCGTGTTCTTGGTTGGACATTGGCGAAATTCTCTTTTTCGGAGTAAGTTCTTTAAAGTCAAAGCCTGTACTCGCTGCAAATGATAAGGGTACAGAAGGTTTTCACGAAGGGTAGGATAAATGGTCCAATTAGAAAAACCAACTTGTCGCGAGATTTCCCGAGTGCTCAAACCAGGGTTTGCCTCTACTACGGCTAGAATATCTTTCTCGTTTTCAGGTGTTATTTGCCTTTCAGGCCCCCGATTAGTTTGGCGAACGTTTACACTTCCCATATCGCGAACTCTTGGTAAAACCGCCACAAATGTTCTGTCACTAGGAGGTGTCCCTGCTGTTAGGATATCTTTCCCGGTATCCTTGGGACGCCAAATGAAGACTCTGTCTATACTCTCCATAAATAAGTAATATGTCTACATATTCTATATTCGTATACATTTTTAAAGAGATTTTAAATCCCAACTACGTATTAAAACGCTATGGAATTGCCTCATACGGCAAAAAATTAAGGTGATAGAACCAAAAAACAGACAACTGCAACTGATATGTTTGCGAATTTTTATATTCATTGAAGCCTGCTCGTTTCTCCACGGTGGGCAGTGTTGTCGTTTTCAAATAAGCATTCCGTGGTAAAATAAGACAATTTATTGGTTTTTTATTTTTTAAATTCAAGTCGTTCAGATATATATATATATATATATATATATATATATATATATATATATATATATATATATATATATACAGGGTGTTTCAGTTTTTTGTTGCATAACTTTAACAGTTGATAGAACTTTTCAAATTAGTGCAAAAAGTTCATATAAACATAGGTCGTGAAGCGCTTAGTTATCAAGATACAGGGTGTTAAAGTTTGCATTAAATTTTTCCTTTTTTTCCATTATATCTAAACGGTTGGACATAATGGCACAAAATTGGGTATTTGGGGGTTTTTGGGTGCGGAGAATTTAAATTCGATGTTAGTTTTCATATTGCTGCTAGAGGGCGCCACCGGCTTATCAGCACACTAACGTTATTGAACAGAACTTTTTTACCACTCGGTATATGGCTTCAGTGATTAAACTTTCTAATTCCTCCATCTCTTCTTAATAAAAAAGGTATACTTTGTTTAAGTCTCTAGGAGTGACCGTTTTCCAGAAAATCGCACTTGAAAGTTAAGGTTACCCTGCCATTTTTTAGTCTTAGGCTGCCTAGCAGAACCGTGTTAATAATAACAAAAATAGTGGGCCATGAAACCTGTTGCTATGAAACCGAAAACAAAAGTAAACTTTTGAGTAAACTTCATTCATATTTGTGTATTTTATTTGCAGAAATTTCAGTTTGCCTATTTTCTTTCTCGTTTTTTGTCTACTTTAGTACTTTACTTAGTAAAATGCCTTTCGTATTTTCTAATCAAGAGTTGGCGGATATTCATTTTATTTATGGGTTTGCAAATGGTAATTCTGCCGAAGCAGCCCACGAATACAGGCGCAGATTTCCAAATAGACGACATCCGAATCGTTCGGTCTAGGCAACGTTCGAGAAAATGGTATTAACGTTCGGCCACCTAGAAACTTTGAAAGACAAATTTTGGGTATGTTTGATCGAGATCCAACCACAAGTGTAAGAAGAGTTTCCATTGAATTAGGAATTTCAACCAGCTATGTTTATAGAGTTCTTAAACGTGATCGGAGGCATCCTTATCATTTGCAACTGATTCAAGGATTACTACCCGGAGATGAAGAAAGAAGAATGTTATTTTGTCAGAGAATTCTTAATCTAATTGCAAATAATAGATACTTTTTAAGAAATGTCTTATGGACTGATGAATCCTGTTTTACTCGTCGTGGAATTGTAAATTTTCATAACCAGCACGTTTGGGCACATGAAAATCCACATGCCGTTAGGCCAAGAAACTTTCAATACGAGTTTAGTGTAAACGTCTGGATAGGCATTTACAACAATAATCTTTTTGGACCTTACTTTTTGCCTCAGCGGGTAAATGCAGCGGTTTTTTTGGAATTTTTAGAAACGGAACATGGGAATATGTGGGAAGACATTCCATTGAATTTAAGAAGAAGAGCTTGGTTCCAACTTGATGGATGTCCAGCACACTATGGGAGGCTGGTGAGAAACTGGCTAGATAATCATTATCCACAAAGATGGATTGGTCGTGGAGCACCAGTTCAGTGGCCTCCACGATCTCCAGATTTAAACCCTTTGGACTTTTTTCTATGGGGATTTTTAAAGGAAAAAGTATATGAAACTCCCGTTCAAACAAGAGACGAATTTTTGAATAGAATTAGGGATGCCTGTGGTCAGGTGAGACCATTCCTAAATAACATTTCACGCTCAGTTTTTCGGCGATGTGAACTATGTATTGAACAAAATGGTTCACATTTTGAACATCTTCTTTAAATTTTTTAAAATTCATTTTGTTTTCAATGGCTATTACATGTATTAGTTTCCTATGTTTTAATTAAAGTTTCGATTTTTTATATAAATTTTTTTTTATTTTGGGTTTACGTTTTTTTTTTAGTTCAAAGGAAATAGAAAAAGTGTGTCAGCCACATTTTTTAAATTATAAATTTTGGCTATGTGATAAAATAGATTACACCATACCATTATTCCAAAAACCTATATTACATTGAAAAAAAAGCAAATCTCAAAAAAGGCCAACTTTAATGGGTCATGGAAAGAGTACATTTTTTCTACCGCAAAAGATACGTTAAAAATGTTTTAAATATTTAAAAAGCATCTATTTTTAAAATTAAAAACTTTAGAGCTCTGTGTTTTTAAAAGTATTTTAGAAAAAAAAACGTATGTATAAAAATTATAAAAATTTTAATCAAAAACGTTAAAATTTTTAACAATAAAAAGTTCTCCCGGAAGCTGTTTATTTTTCAGTTTTTATCGCAAAAAACTTAATAAATTTACGCAATAAATATTAAAGATAATTTTAAAAAATAAAAATACGGCAAAACTTTTTATTCAGAAAAAAAAATGTTTGAAAAGTCCTTTAATTTGTTGATTAACTCATTTAACAAAGATCATAATAATTCATAGTATTTGAACTTTCAAGTGCGATTTTCTGGAAAACGGTCACTCCTAGAGACTTAAACAAGGTATACCTTTTTTATTAAGAAGAGATGGGGGAATTGGAAAGTTTAATCACTGAAGCCATATACCGAGTGGTAAAAAAGTTCTGTTCAATAACGTTAGTGTGCTGATAAGCCGGTGGCGCCCTCTAGCAGCAATATGAAAACTAACATCGAATTTAAATTCTCCGCACCCAAAAACCCCCAAATACCCAATTTTGTGCTATTATGTCCAACCGTTTAGATATAATGGAAAAAAAGGAAAAATTTAATGCAAACTTAAACACCCTGTATCTTGATAACTAAGCGCTTCACGACCTATGTTTATAAGAACTTTTTGCACTAATTTGAAAAGTTCTATCAACTGTTAAAGTTATGCAACAAAAAACTGAAACACCCTGTATATATATATATATATATATATATATATATATATATATATATTTCTATATATACATATCGAATGTTAATTAATAAGGTCTCTTATACCAATTCCATGTGTTACAGAAATTTCATAGAAAAAATAAGAAAAAAAGGTAAAATACATATTTCAAAATCGGAAATATAAGTCGTTTGTCGACTGAAACCAACGCAAATAAAATTAGTTTTTATACTACTGTATTTATCAAATGTTTTGTAAGTGCGGTGAATCCTATAAATGTGTCACGAAGAGACCTCATGATACAAAAATATTTATGAACCCATGCAAAAAGGAGAGACATCAAAAGTTCCAAGTCTTGAATTGTACTCAAAGAACAGCACCGAATAAAGGGAAGAGAAAATTTAAGAAACGGCATCTACTGAATATGATTACAGGACTTGTTGGAAATGCTACCCTTAAGATCCTAAATGCTTAGAGACCATTAATAGGTCCCATAGACTCTCTTGAGGTAGGTACGTGACCTAATCTTAAGACAGTTTACACTTGACAAAGATTGGATATACTAGACAAGCCGAAACGTTGTGATGAAATCAATAATGACGAAAAATATTTTTTATGGGTTAATAAAGAGAAAACCAGGACAAGGAGGAAAAATAAAAAGAAAAAAAGGATAAAAGAAATTTATCGATTTTTTAATTATTATTTGCATATCATGTAAATATTTATTATACAGTTTTCATTCATTGGTTTAAAATTTATTTTTAACAAACCTTTATTAGGTTCACTTGTATGTAAGTAACTATGTATACAAATAAATATAGGACGTCGATTTTAACCTACTTCTTTTATTATTGTTGCGTCGATTTGAAGTTTTGTAAGCGTACATAATTTGGATGATAATATAATAATTTGCTACCATCGGACTGATCAATGGTTCCACATGGTACCGATCGATTTTAACCTACTTCTAAATGTTGTGAAGATTTGAAAATATTCTAGCCTAGATAATTTGGATGATAATATAATAATTTGGTGCCATCGGGTTGATCAATGGTAACAAATGGTAACGATCGATTTTAACCTACTTCTAAATGTTGTGATATAACTTACAGTTTTCAAAAAACTAGAAAACAAGCTTTTGTCAGGAACACACTAAAAAGTACAAAATAACGTAACGTTGTCGAAATTAATTAAACTACATGCTCCTCAAAGAAACGAAAAAGTGAATCACACTTTTTTGCATAGTCATTGAACAAAATATATTTTAAGAAAATTACACCATTTTGTACTCTTTAGTGCGTTTCTGACAAAATCGTGTTTCCTAGATATTTTAAAGTATAATTTACTATTGAACGGATGATCACATACGGTTTTATATATTGGGGTTCAGTATTGCTCGCATGGATAGCATAAAGCATGTTTGTTATGTTAGTTTTAAAACTATTATTTTTTAGTTAATCTTAGAACAAGAAACTGGATCATGCTTGCAACAGAGAAGATCTTTTTGATAAAATAAACGATCTGCATAAAAGTCGGAGGTTATGAATCTTATACTTGAATCATCCTCTTACTTACATATGGATATTACAAAAAATATAAATGAACAGAAAATTGAATTTGCTGTCTACAAAAACTGTGAAAATAAGAAACATAATATTCAATTTTTGTTATATTACAGAGTATAATAGTATATAATATTTACGTTTTTCACACGCACGCCAATGGCAGAAGTGAAATAAATATAACATGCGCTAAAACCCTTTTTACATACTAAAACAGAAGTTCAGCGACATAATTGATCTAACAATAATATTAAATTTTAACCTTGCCTTTAATTCTTCATATATCTATAAAAATTCAAACCACTCTGTATATGCATAACTACTATGTATATACTAATTTTTCAATATAAATATATTAAAATTAATGGTTAAACATTACTCACAAAATATTTTAATAAGGTCCTGCCCAGCATAAATAAAAATATTTCGAGTACATCTCTGAGTTCTCCGCCCAGCTAATGGGGTTCGAGTAAACATGTTTATGAATAGAACGGAAGCTTTCACGGCTTTGTTCAATTAAGAAATCATGGTTCTTGGGATTAGACCGTGTCAAATTGGAATTACTCTCCGACGTTTCGCCTTCGAATGCATGAGGCATCTTCAGGGTGCTTACTCCACGAGATCTGAACACTGAATGAGCTTGAAGAGATTCAGGCGGGCTTTTATACCCGACTTGTGCTCACCTAACCGTGACCCTGTTTTAAGATCGGTTTCCACGTGTGATGTAGACGTAACCCGTATCTCTGTTGAAATTTTTTGTATGTTTAAATATTTCAATAGATTCTCTAACTTTTCGTTTATAAAAACCTGGAACCGGTGCTAGAACCTTGGTTTCCTTTACACTTATGAAATTGCCAGTGTTATGCTAGTGTTCAGCTACAGCAGATTGAACAATTTGTTTCTTTTTCATACATCGTTTATGTTTCTTAAGTCTAGTTGATATTGAGCGTCCTGTTTCACTCGCAAACACTCCTCCACAGGAGCAAGGAATTTTATATACTCCTTCTGTTTGGAAAGGTACAAGGTCTTTCGGGGATCGCGTTTATGAATGAAAATCCAGGAGTGCGGTATCTGTTGGTTGTTAATATGTGACCTCGTTATATGTTGTGTTTAAAACGTCTTCTTATCTCTATAATTAAACAGAAACAATTCACTTAATAATTATCATTACACAAGATCCGCCAACAGGATTAAACAATTTTTAATAGGCCACTGTGAGAGTACAATGAATATATTTGGACTTATTGTTACTTACATTAAAAATGCAATTCTGGAAATTCGTCGAAACACTTCTAGTTTGCAAAGATCACTTTCTTAAGATGACCCCCGTCTTTTTCTATGCATTCCTGCAAATTTTAGTGGAAATGGAGCATAACACGTCTAGTTAATTCCACGTTCATGTTTATCGAATCTATCTCTTCACGAATCTTTTCTTCGAGTTAAAGAAGTGTTTGGGGTGAGTAGAGAATACTCTACGTTTTAAATATCCATACAGAAAGAAATCGGGGACCGTTATGTCTGGCGACCTTGCGGGCGATGTAATGTCACCAAACCTTGAAATTAGGTGATTCGGAAATATGCGCTGTAAAACAGCGATGGCCCTTCTTGATGTATGCGCTGTTGCGCCATCTTGTTGGAACCAGACTTCAACTTGACCCTTTCTTTGGAGCTCCGTATTTACAAATGGTTGCAGCATCCCAACATACAGAGCTGAATTGACAGTAACAGTGTGGCCGTGGTTAAAGATCATACCAAATGCGGAAACTCCACACTACACTGGTGCCTTTGGTTCACGAAGCGATTTTTCATGCACATCTCTTGGATTGTGTTCTGCCCAGTAGCGAAAATTTTGTTTGTTCACGTACTTACAGAGGTGAAAGTGAGCTTCGTCAGACATGATTAGTTTATCAAGATTTTTTTCATTGTTTAATATTCCAAAAAAAATATTCTCTGTATCTTGTATGGATGAAATTTCAAATCCTGATATAAGATTCGTCGAAAACTTCGCTCTGTAATGTGCAGCGCAGCTGATTACTGAATTGCAGAACGTTGTAGATTACACTTCCTTTTTTGTTGAAATTTCTTACCCATCTCAAAATCGAATTTCTTGTTGGAATTTTGTCATCGCTGGCAAATTAAGTTCACGTCGAAAATTTTTCGATTTTACAGCAAAGATTAGTTATTTGGCCCATTTCTCATTGTAACACAAAATTTTCAACAACAAACTTCAATTTTATCAGTATTTGACGTTTGTTAAATAAACAGTATTTTCATGGCAACCTTTGCAAAACCGTTCAATTCTACTGCCGGACCTTCTAACTATGGTAAAATAATTATCACCTTGATCATTAAATCGTATTTCTCAAACTCAAAAATAAAACGTTTAAATTTTTAATTGACTTTTTCTGTGTGATGTAGGTACGAGATACAATTTTTGAAAATTACCGGTAAGAACTCTTTAACTAAATGAGATTTTTAGACGACACTTTCGTCAATGGCTTTCTGAGATGATTAACTAAAGAGTTTCTAGATATATCTAAACTTCAACTTTAAGTGTGGGGAAATTCACATTTCAAATCATTCACATTTGCAAATATATCTGAATTTTCTGAAATTCCGCCTTTCAATGGGTGAAAGAAAGTGAAATGTCTTTTAGTATTTTTTACAATATTCTTAAAACTGAATGAAATTTTAAGACTGTTCTTTAGTTAATGTTTTCCAAAATGATTAACTCAAAGGCCATTTCTGAATTTTTCAAAATGCGGTAGGCATTTGGGGGGTTGAAATTTTACAGGTGAATTGTGTATACTTTCTTTTGTATATATGTACAACTAAACAGAGTTTTAAGATAATTCCTTCGTGAGTGCAGATATATCTGAATTTTCTGAAATTCCGCCTGACAATGGGTGATAGAAGGTGAAATGTGTTTTAGCTTTTTTTACAATATTCTCAAAACTAAATGAAAATGTAAGACTGTTCTTTAGTTAAAACTTTGTTACAGGTGAATTGTGTACACTTCCTTTTGTATATATGTACAACTAAACAGGGTTTTAAGATAATTTCTTCGTGAGTGCAAATATATCTGAATTTTCTGAAATTCCGCCTTTCAATGGATGAAAAAAGGTGAAATGTGTTTTAGCTTTTTTTTTACAGTATTCTTAACACTAAATGAAATTTTAAGACTGTTCTTTAGTAAATGTTTTCCAAAATAATTAGCTCAAAGGCCATTTTATTTCTCAAAATGCGGTAGGCACTTGGGGCGTTGAAATGGGTCAAATGTGTTTAAACTTTGTTACAGGTGAATTTTGTGCACTTTCTTTTGTATATATGTACAACTAAATAGGGTTCTAAGATAATTTCTTCGTGAGTGCAAATATATCTGAATTTTCTGGAATTTCACCTTTCAATGGATGAAAAAAGGTGAAATGTGTTTTAGCTTTTTTTTTTACACTATTCTCAACACTAAATGAACTTTTAAAACGGTTCTTTAGTTAATGTTTTCCAAAATGTTTAACTCAAAGGTAATTTTCTTTTGTATATATGTACAACTAAACAGGGTTTTAAGATAATTTCTTCGTGAGTGCAAATATATCTGAATTTTCTGGAATTCCGCCTTTCAATGGATGAAAAAAGGTGAAATATGTTCTAGCTTTTTTTACACTATTCTTAACACTAAATGAAATTTTAAGACTGTCCTTTAGTTAATGTTTTCCAAAATAATTAGCTCAAAGGCCATTTTATTTCTCAAAATGCGGTAGGCATTTGCGGAGTTGAAATGGGTCAAATGTGTCTAAACTTTGTTACAGGTGAATTGTGTACACTTCCTTTTGTATATATGTACAACTAAATAGGGTTTTAAGATAATAAGAAAATTCAGATATATTTGCACTCACGAAGAATTTCTTCGTGAGTGCAAATATATCTGAATTTTCTGGAATTTCACCTTTCATTGGATGAAAAAAGGTGAAATGTGTTTTAGCTTTTTTTTTACACTATTCTCAACACTAAATGAAATTTTAAAACGGTTCTTTAGTTAATGTTTTCCAAAATGTTTAACTCAAAGGTAATTTCTGGATTTTTCAAAATGCGGTAAGCATTTGGGGGGTTGAAATGGGTCAAATGTGTTTGAACTTTGTTACAGGTGAATTGTGTAGACTTCCTTTTGTATATATGTACAACTAAACAGGGTTTTAAGATAATTCCTTCGTGAGTGCACATATATCTGAATTTTCTGAAATTCCGCCTGACAATGGGTGATAGAAGGTGAAATGTGTTTAAGCTTTTTTTACAATATTCTTAAAACTAAATGAAAATTTAACACTGTTCTTTAGTTAATGTTTTCCAAAATAATTAGCTCAAAGGCCATTTTATTTTTCAAAATGCGGTAGGCATTTGGGGAGTTGAAATGGGTCAAATGTGTTTAAACTTTGTCACAGGTGAATTGTGTACACGTCCTTTTGTATATATGTACAACTAAACAGGGTTTTAAGATAATTCCTTCGTGAGAGCAAATATATCTGAATTTTCTGAAATTCCGCCTTTCAATGGGTGAAAGGAGGTGAAATGTGTTTTAGCTTTTTTTACAATATTTTTAAAACAAATGAAAATTTAAGACTGTTCTTTAGTTAATGTTTTCCAAAATAATTAGCTCAAAGGCCATTTTATTTCTCAAAATGCGGTAGGCATTTGCGGAGTTGAAATGGGTCAAATGTGTCTAAACTTTGTTACAGGTGAATTGTGTACACTTCCTTTTGTATATATGTACAACTAAATAGGGTTTTAAGATAATTTCTTCGTGAGTGCAAATATATCTGAATTTTCTGGAATTTCACCTTTCAATGGATGAAAAAAGGTGAAATGTGTTTTAGCTTTTTTTTTACACTATTCTCAACACTAAATGAAATTTTAAAACGGTTCTTTAGTTAATGTTTTCCAAAATGTTTAACTCAAAGGTAATTTCTGGATTTTTCAAAATGCGGTAAGCATTTGGGGGGTTGAAATGGGTCAAATGTGTTTAAACTTTGTTACACGTGAATTGTGTACACTTCCTTTTGTATATATGTACAACTAAACAGGGTTTTAAGATAATTCCTTCGTGAGTGCACATATATCTGAATTTTCTGAAATTCCGCCTGACAATGGGTGATAGAAGGTGAAATGTGTTTAAGCTTTTTTTACAATATTCTTAAAACTAAATGAAAATTTAACACTGTTCTTTAGTTAATGTTTTCCAAAATAATTAGCTCAAAGGCCATTTTATTTTTCAAAATGCGGTAGGCATTTGGGGAGTTGAAATGGGTCAAATATGTTTAAACTTTGTCACAGGTGAATTGTGTACACTTCCTTTTGTATATATGTACAACTAAACAGGGTTTTAAGATAATTCCTTCGTGAGTGCAAATATATCTGAATTTTCTGAAATTCCGCCTTTCAATGGGTGAAAGGAGGTGAAATGTGTTTTAGCTTTTTTTACAATATTCTTAAAACAAATGAAAATTTAAGACTGTTCTCTAGTTAATGTTTTCCAAAATGATTAACTCAAAGGCCATTTCTGGATTTTTCAAAATGGGGGAGGCATTTGAGGAGTTGAAATGGGTCAAATGTGTTTAAACTTTGTTACATTATCTCTACAAAACGAGATTTTAACACGATTATTTTCGTGAAAAACTTTCGAAAATAAATATTTAAAAACAAACTAGATTTCCCGAAAGTCCATCGATCGTTTTAAATATCTCTTCAACTAAATGATACTTTGAGACGATTCTTTCATTAACGTCTTTCAAAAATATATATTTAACAAGCAAATTCTGGATTTTTCGAAATGTCACCTTTAAGGGCTGAAAAAAGGTTAAATGTATTAATTGTAATTTCAGCCGCCTTCTGTATAAAAACTTGCCCTGAAAGAGTTACACTAGTTTTATGTGGGCTCCTATTCGCGACCGATTACCTTGAACATATTTTAATTTTAAATGCTTTTCTTATTATACAGGGATGAATCAAAAGCTCTTTTACAAAACAACTCTTGTCACACGTCAACAAATATGCGGAATACGTGCATTCAAATCTGAGTATTTTGCAGATTACTTTTTAGAGTGATACCTATTATAACGGATTTAGACGCATACAATTTGTTGCTATATATTTTCCGATATAGCAAATGTACTACTATATGCTAGTAAAAGAAGCTACAATATCTAAAAGTGTGTGTTGTTCACTTGTTATAGTTTTATACACACTAAGTACACTTACTAATTTCATACAAATTTCTTAATTTTTTTAATTTTGTGAACGTACCGAATATATCTAAAGCCTGTTGGAAGCCATTAATATAAATCTGCATTGATTGAAATGTGCAAATTTCCTTAGTAAACTATTTTATATATTCAAGGATGCAAAAAATGCGTATTTTTTGTTTAAACTAATTTAGAGTGAATACTTACATACCTTTTTAAATTATTGTAAAGCGGGTTGTTTTCTTTAAAATACATACGATAATACAAAAAATCTCCCTTCACCAATGCTTCTGTTAGTTAAAAAATATTTCGCCTTGCAGATTTTGGATTTTGTCACACGATGTGCAGTACATATATATAATAAACAAATGTTCGAAATATTGTAGCGATTAAACTAGGTATATTTTTTATGTTAGGACAAAATGATAACATTAATAATATTTCAAATTTTACAGATAAGTTTAATTTAATAATATCAGTTATTGACTTTCTTTTTATTGAAATTACCGTCTAATAAATAAATTATACTTATCATAATAACTTAATTGACCATTTTAAATAAATAGTAAAAATATATAAAAAAGGAAAATCCCAAAATGATAAAATTTTCGAAATCTTTAATATTTAACTGATTGTGTGGATTTGACCTGTCTATAAGATTTAAATATCCTGAAAATATTTCACTATTTTGTATTTTCTGTACGATAAAATCCAAAATTTGTAAGGTGAATAGTTTTTTTTTAACAAAAAGATGCTCATATTAAAAGTTGCTTGTTTTCGAAAAATTATATGTTCATTGATTTTTTTCCTTTTTTCACCTCTATCCGCGGACATACTATATAAACATATTAATATGAAACATTACATTTCTTCCAATATATAGGTTCTTTTTTCAAAAAGAGCAGATTTTTTTTTGGTTTTTTCCTCAAATTAAAAAAGCGTTCTTTTTTGAAAAATATTGAGAATTAAACACCTATATACACTCTATAACTTTGTAACCAAAGCAAATGAAGGCAACTTGCTAAAACATTTAAATTATATGCTACTCTTAAGATCTAATTATGAAAAAAACACGTAAATTTCAGTGGCGGGTCGTGGTGAATTAAATTGGGAGGTCAATAACAAATTTGAAAATAGGCATACTTAAAATAAAAATAAATATCTTATCTTTAAATTGAGTTTTAAATTTTCTTGAAGTTCAGGTCTACTCTTCGTTCTTTAGAATTGGAAAAATGCTGAATGACACGTTCGTTAAAATTGCACCCACATTCCTTTTATAAACGATTTTTCGATACTTAACATTCCTAAAGCGGATGTCTTTCCAATTCTTGGCCCAACTCCTCAACAAAATTTATAAGCCCTCGAAAAACCCCTGGATTTTCAGACAAAGCCGTTTCATCATGGCCACGTAGTGCCAGCTCGAATACCCCACAAAATTTTTCACAATCTTTAATTTTGTTTAAAATATAACGATTTTTGGATACATTTTCATTAAAATCTCTAAGGGATTTTCTATAAGCTGTGTCTAGTGCGAATATCGACACTTCCGACCGTAGCATAGTTTCATGTGATCTGCAGAAAATGGATGTTTTTTATTTTTTCTTTTAGGCGTTTTAAGTCTTTAACACCGGTTTTGCACCATAATGAGTCCGACGAGTCCTTAGAAAACAACAAACAAACATAACAGTAAAATGAGTTAGACACTTCACAACCACATATCCAGTTAGCTAAATCGTACATACTTTTGCGAAAGTTTCGATGAAACTTTTTATTTTTATCTTTACTAGTTTGTCGTATACTAAACTGGTCGGGTACTTTCGTCAAGCTTTAAGGTAAGCTTAGTATAGCGTATTTTATTATGCCTAACTATTCCCAAGGTTCGCGTTTTATTACAACTATTACAACAACTAGGGACGGTCAAACAAATAATTTATTTTCTGAAATATTTTTAGAGGCTCATTGATCAAGTGACCCTATAGAAGAGCCGCCACTCGGGTTAGTGAAATACCTACAAATATTAGGTGATATTTTATCTGTGGTCGCATATAGGCTCGAAAATTAGTTATGTCAGACATTTCTGTTAGTTAATATATTTTTTACTAGACTAACTTTTCTAGATTTAATGAAAAACCTAAATAATAAATTTGAATCAAAATAAATATTTTCAGTTTTTTTACACCCCTTTTAACTATTTTTGAATTTTGACCTTTATAAAATTATAGGGCTTTAGCTGAGGAACAAGCACGCCAGCAATCTCTAGAGAAAGAAGCGGCACGTAAAGCTGAAGTAGCCAGACAAGAAGAACTTGCTGCTAAAGCTGCTGCTGAACGAGCTGCTGAATTGGAAAGACAAGCTGAGTTGGCTAGACAACAAGAGGCAAAGAAACAGGTAAGTTCCGATTAAACTCTGGTCAGTTTAGTTTAATTAGGTATTAATAATAATAATAAGACGTTGAGAGATAATTATGAATTCATTTTGAACTAAAAGGCCTTCGGATCAGCTTTCTAAATCAGAAGTAAAAACTTTTAAGCCAAAGAAAATCTATTTTAAAAGTATAGAAACAAAATAAAAAACTAAATATATCACAATTATAAATTGAAAGTAATGATATTAAGGAAGAAGAGACAAACGAATGATAAGGAGAGAAGTAACAGTTAGAAATGAACATTAAAAATATAAATTAAATTAATTGACATTAATTAATTATAAAATTAAAAATTAAATTAAATTAATTAATATTAAAAAATAAAAGGGAAAATAAGTAAAACCTAAAAAACATACGAAAGTGATTACTAAAATTCAAGGTCACTTTAATATACTTAATTAATCAAATCACTAAAATGAACTCAAGCTTAATACCGGGCAATTAGACATCATAAAATTAAAGTTCGTTTCAATTTCTATTTGAGGCAGGGAGACTCACTAAGAAGCTGTTGTTATTTTTGATGCAACTCTAACAACAATTTTATAAACCTCTAATTTACTGACCTTAAGCTTTGATTTATTTTGCGTAATAGTATTATTACTGCAATAATAGTATCACTACTAATAGTAATAATAATAATAAAATTATTACTTTTTCAAACATAATAGCAATTACTGGTAATATACATCATTTCAAAACAATGAAAAGGCAGTTATATTAAATGGAAGCGTATTTAAATAAAAGGCAGAACGAGCTATTTGGTCATAGGCATAAATTTGCATAACTAAAAATGACCTACTTACCAAATATTTTTCAAAATTAAAAGTGAAAGAGGGTACGGAACAAGATCTGAAGTCAAGACGCAGGGAATTGCAAAGAGAAGAATTTCAAATACAAATGTTTTTGCTTAACCATCGAGATTACATATTTTTGACTTACAGGTTTACATGACGCCTTCTTATTACATATACAAAAACGAGCACTTGCATCTACTGCACCTGCTGGGCTGATATACAGTGTAGCACATACATTTAGAAAGACATTAAAAATCATATACGTTTATTGTATTTAAAGCCTACAGGTACTAAAATTAAGACTACAGATAAATAAGTTTTTGTTTGTATACTCTTTTAAGTTCAATCCAAAATTTTGTGTTATTAAAAGTTAAAGGTTCTAGATGGAATTAAAAAAACAGCTTGAGCTCCAAGAAGTATATCCCAAGACAGATTCATAAAAACAATTTTTGTTAATAAACACAAACCATAAAAATGTTTCATTTCAAAATGTTAGCGATTTATTTCCTTTTGGTTTTAAAGCAGCCCTGTTTAAAGACAGAAAGTTACTAAATATGTAGAAAATTGCACAGGACTTGTTTTGTTCATTAATGCAATAAAGCTCATAATGTTATAAATAAGAGATTTTAATTAAAATAGCGAAATAATAACAAATATTAAAACTAAATACTTATGGATCAAGAAAAACACCACTCCCACCCAAAATAAAAAGGCAATCAATATATGGTACTTCTAATGCATTCTATAAAAGAGCTACAAAAAAAAGTAATGATTAATAACATAATATATATTCTAAATTATATTTTAATTTGTAAACATTTTTACAGTATATAGCTACAGTATTCTAAATCAAGTCTTTAGCATGGCAAAGCAAAACATTGTGCTGAAAGAGCTTTGGTTTGGCTATTAAAATACTGTTCACCAGTGGGAGCATAATTTATTATACCTTTTTGTACTTGCTTTCTTCAAAAATGATCTTTAGTATCAATATGCTTTGATTTTCTGCGATTTGAAGAAACATTTACAATGCTATCGCAGCCTTTTTTTATCTTTATAATTTAGGAATTTTAATTATTAGATTTAATCTTATAGTTTCTAGTAAAGATCTAAAACAAATAGCTTCTTTTAGGACTTAAAAAAGTAATATACGTTTAGCTTCTGTAGAAGAAGCTGCTACTGTGTTTCGCTTTAACATAATATCTTGACAGTCGCTTAAGGCATTTCCACTGCTCTTTAGTACTTTTAGATTGTTACCTACTTAGTACATTTACTGTCATGCGATAATGTGAATTAGAACATAGCACAACATACTTACCTTTGATTTTAAGATTTAACGTACTTTTAATATAATATCTTGACATTTGCTGAAGGCATTTCCACAACTCTTTATTACTTTTAGGTTGGTATCTACATAGCACAACATACATTAAACAACCTATAACATTCCTGTAAGGTGCATTACAATCGACCAGCGTTTAATTATTTAAAACCCAATTAGCAGACCTGTATTTACTGCTTTGAAAGCAAGACAACCAATTTTCCTACGATAAGTTTCAAATCAACTGCTTAGTTAAGATTTATTTTATCTTTTGATCTCTTTACTCTTATTCCCAAAAATAATTCAATTACATTTAAATCTACTTTATGAAATATCATCAAAACATCAAGACCAACAAGCTGAGGAATGTTTTCATCGATAAAGTGTTTTGTTTAATTTACAGACCTGAACTGTAAATTGAGTGATAGCCGTATTAAAAAAATACTGCCTTAACAGCGATCTGATGAACTAACAAATCAAACTGACTTTAGAAAACTATGATAAAAGTTTTCATCATAAACTAATAAATATTTTTGGTTAAAATCCCCAGCAATGAGATGGGCTTTATATTATATATTATTGTGTTTTCTATTTCATCTTGTTTAATGATAAATATCTGAAGTCTGTTATATTTACGTTTGGTTGCCGATACACTAAATCAAGTATCTATTTTAACATGTATAGTTTGCTCCCATTCAATTTAATCTTCCCTGTTTTTAATGATACTACGTGATTTAGACAATTCAAAAATGATAGTGCTCGTAAGCAACAAATTTTACTCCAAAACATTGTTTTCATTATAGCAGGGTCTTGGGTGATTTAATTTTTAACAATGTGCATAAGTTTAATATTTTTTGAGATATCTTGATTTCTAGTATCAAGTTTAATACAATTATAATGTCAGATTTAGTAGATATATCATGGTTTTTAGTTACATGGTAGTTCCCATATTTTCTCCGTAAATCTATTTTATTTATAGATCTTTCTACCTTTTTATTGTCAAGTTTTTTAATATTGTGATTGACATGAGATTGCAGTTTATTTGATTCAACTCGTCTCCCAAATAAAATAGCTGTACACTTGATTCATTATGAAGCATTAAACAAGGGAAACTCTGCGGAAAATGTTCAAATCTGTAATAACGCTAACAGATATTTTTGCGATAAATGGTGTAAAGAAGCTGCATATCGTCGGGGTACATTTTAATTAGTTATCAATATAGGCAACATAGAAGTGTACAAATTAATTAAAAAAGGCCCTATAAATTTATTTCCGGGTGAACCACCATTATAAGTAAATTAACCCCCAAATGTGCATAAAAACAATTTTGATAAAAAGCACGTATGAATCCCGATATGGAGAATATACGAAACTAAAAAAGTTAGTAACCAGTATTACTCCAGCAATACTGATTTTTAATACAAAAACAAGATGCGTCTAAAGCAGCAAATAAAATTAATATAAGAATGCGATGGAGCTATTTTATGCCTCTCTGGCAACTGAACTTTTTCCCGTATTCATAAATACAAATAAATATTCAAACTAAATAACAGGCAGAGGCGCAGGCTCTGTTTTAGAATTTTCCTCCCAAAATTACTACATTCCTAGAAAGAAAAATTTGGAAATAGAGACTTTAGTTCGAACTCCCTTGAAATAGACACAGTAATCGTGTTTTTTAACCAGCCAATTCCCTTTTCTTTTAAACAAAATTCGCAGTTCATCTGGGCTGCAATCTCGGAACGAGTGTTTAGTATTCTGATATCGTCCAGAAAAAACGTCTGAACATGTCTCGAGTAATCGGACGGAAAGATCGGAAAAGAATTCTAGTTTGACATGGTCTGAAACCAGAAACCAAAAAAAACGTGAATTATGCATACCTCAATGTTCGTTTAAAAGATACTGGGTTTTTAACGTTTATTAATATTTATTTATAAATTAAACTGTGGATCATGCCCAAAAGTGTATATAGGCCAGACTCAGAGAACTTTTTAAACAGAGATTAACAGAACATTAAAGAAGTATTATAAATAATAAAAAATATTCAGCATACGCCGAACATTTGTCAGATAATAACTATGCTTTCGATGAAAAGTTTGAAATATTACATACAATAAACAAAAGTAAAAAATTTTAACTTTTAGAGTCAATAGAAATCAATAAACGTAAAAACACCCAGTATCTTTTAAACGACCATTTATATATGAATAATTCACCACTTTTGAATCCATTTTGTTACAAATTTCTGTCCAGATGTTATTTTGCGCTCTCTTTACCTAGAAATATGTCTTTTTTATAAATCAAACTCATTTAGCAAATTGTGAGTTTAATACCGTTTCGTTTGTCTGACGAAGCTACATTGTTAGCGAAAAAAAATATTTTAGTTAATGAATTTTCATCAAGTAATGATCCAGTCAATCAAGTGTTTTTACCTCACCCTCCGAGATTTTTTTAGATCTTTACGTTTCAGGGCCCCTAGATGCCGAAAAACATGTTTTCTCAATTCCGTCGGTGTGCCTGTCTGTCTGATCACGGCAACTACTTACCCAATTCACTTTAAATTTTGGTAAAAAATTAACGGTTATATGGGGATAACCTGGTAATATTATGGTAGAAATACAATATGGCAAAACAAAATAAAATGTTAAAAAAATTATTACTAGAAAACTGCTTATCCAATTTATCTCCAATTTTGCACAAAAATCCAGTATTATCTAGGACATTTTTTTGTATTAAAAAATTAGGCCTGAAAAACTACTTAATGGGCTGATTTCAAATTGTGTGCCAAAAATAATTGTGGTATATAGATGAACTAGTAAAACTGAGGTACTAATTCAAGAAGGCGGAAAATTGCGGCTAAATATAATATTTCTTATCGTAAAAAAATCATCTTCTCAGTTTTACTCATCTTCACGTTTTAGCGTCCCTAAATGCTAAAAAATATGTTTCATCATTTCCGTCAGCCCGTCTGTCGGAGTGTCTGGCTGTATGTCAGTTCACGGCGTAGCTTAAAAACTAATTATCAAATGTTGGTCAAAAATGAAGGGTCATATGGGGGTGTCCTGGTAATATTTTGATAAAAATCCAATATGCCGGAATAAGTGTGCAAGTATTAAGTGTGATATCGCGATAAACTGGTAAATTTGTTGTATGAATTCAAGATAGTGGAACAAAATATCGACCAAATAAAATATCGTGGGCTTAGAGCGAAAACTCACCAAGTCGAAAATCATAATTCCGAGAAAATCAACGAAGAATATTTTCGCCATCAAAATTGAACGTAATAAGTCCATTTTTAAAAAACTTGTTCGTTTAAACAAGGTAAGATATGTGGTTAGGCATTTGTTCACCAACTTTACCCTAATAATTGCTTCAATGTATTTAATTTTTAAAGAAAACAACTAATTTTAAAACAAAATTGACTTAATGAGACTTAGACTTTAGAGTAGTTATAACTATTTTATTAAGTTCGGGTGATTATTAGTCTTTTTTTATCGCTGTCACTGAATTCTGGTTTTGGTGCTGGATCAGTATTAACGTATACACTAACTGGTAGGGTATGATATTCACTATCTTCTGGAATTGTACTCTTTTGGCACAAATTTAGTAAATCTGATTTTTTTTTCTTGAAAATTGGTAGTAACCTTTTATAAAGATTTTTCAGGCCTAAATCTTTAAAATGTATATCTGGGAACCTTCTTTTTATTTTCGAAATCTTCAAAATATATATTTGGGAACATTCTTTTATTTTCGCGAAAATTTTTTTTAGCCAATGAACTTTATAATTAGTATCACACAACCTATTTTTTATATTTTTTTTGCCAAATCTTAAAAGTCTTTAAAGTCCGTAAACATCACCTGCTCAATAATATAGGGGTATCTTAGTTTATTTCTATTCCTTTTGGATCTTGCCTGCCTAAATATATTTAATCATCATGAACAACGTACAAAGGTGAATTCTTTTTGTTTTTCATAATACATTAATATTAACTATCAAAATAAACAAGTGTTTGGATATTTTTATGGATCTGTGTAAGGCTTTTGACACCGTTTCATATAATATCTTATTCGAAAGACTTGACGAACATGGAATACGAGATGGACCTCTTAATTTAATAAAAAATTACTTAAAAGACAGAAATCAGGCTGTTAAGGTGAATGAGTCACTATGACTACCTCTAAAACAATTGAATGTGGAGCACCACAGGGAACTGTGCTGGGACCCATCCTATTCTTGATTTACATAAATAATATTGGAAACATTTCACAAAACTGTAACGTTATTTCTTATGCAGATAATACTGTACTTTTCCGGCGAAACTTGGGAAGAAACTTATCGAGAAGCGGGAATAGGTCTCAGTAACGTGCACCAGTGGCTAGACAACAATCCACTAAGTTTAAATTTCTGAAAAACTTTTTTTATTACTTTTTCGACCACAATGTCTGACCAACCATATAAAAACGAAATTCAAATTCACTCCGTGAATTGTAATGAGTTACCTATATGTAACTGTAAAAAAGTAAATCGTTCTAATAGTATTAAATACCTGGGAATTATTATAGATAAACATCTAAAATGGGATGAACACTTTGCTTATTTAAATAAAAAACTTTTTATACATTTTTTCAGTTACGTGAGATTCTTAATAAAAAAATTTTACTTTTTTTATATAGCTCATTAGTCGAGTCTATGCTTAGATACTGTATTATTGTCTGGGGAGGCCTGTATGATTCTAACCTGAGAAAATTTTCTGTTCGGCAAAATGAAGTTTTAAAAATTTTACTTAATAAGGACATTAGGTACTCCACTGACTTACTGTTCTCCGAATGTAATATTTTTAATATAAGAAACTTGTATATATTTTGTGCATTAAATTATACTTTAAAAACAGGCCAGACTTCTATAGCAGAAAAACGTAATTATTTAACAAGGTTTTCATCTCAAAGAAACATATTCGTTCCATTCACGTCAAGTTCATTTTGTCAACGATTTATTACATATTTTGAACCGTTATTATACAATAAACTTCCTAGTGAACTCAAGAAATTAAAACATAATAAAGAAAAGTTTAAGTGTGAAATTAAACTATTCCTACATAAAAACCCTAATTATTTTTGTAATGCATTCACCTGATCTTTGTCTTTCCTCTGTCGCCCTCTTGCTCCGCCTCTCTCCATCCTACGTGAAAATAACGAAATTTTGATGGCTCCATCCCTTACCTTCATTTTTATTATTCTTTTCCCTCTTTTTTCATTTCGTAATCTCTAAACTAAGATAAGCACCTATTTCCTTTCACTTCGCACTTATATTTTATTAATATATACTATTATTAAGGGCATTAGCAATCAAGCGGTAAAAGGACTGTTTATGTCTTAGGCTATTATTGAATTGAATCGAATTGAATTGAATTTTTAATTGCGCTTGGCATGTAGTCCACCTCCATGTACGAATATCCACTTTCGAGAAACTTATGTTCAATGATATCAAGGTTTGTTCTCTGAGTCACATACAGCATCAAGACGCACACGTTGCATAAACATGTCCCTATTTCATAACTCTCCCTTGTTACACTGAGTTCTGTCCATTAGTAGCAGTATGGTTTACTTGGCAAGCCGGCCTCTTAGATGGTAAAGTTATACATGTTGATTTTCCTGGTATAATATATTAATGATACAACAGAGCAGGGTATCTGCTGGACTCACTGCAAATCAAATATTGCAGGTACAAAATCGTTTGCATTGTTAGCTTTCGCTTTATCTAGTTCTTTGGCCTCTGCAGCATCAGTTTTTCATCTTAAGTGGCTAACGTAATCATCCGTTAAAGGGTACTTAGTGAGTTTTTCCGTAAAATCCAAATTGGATCTTTGACTTAGTTACAAGTAAATTAAATATTTATTTAGTAATATTGAGAGATATTTCACTTAGTGAGTTTTGCAAAATATTCGTCTAGTGCAGCTCGACTAAATGACACAAAAATATAAAAATCAAAAAATTCTGACTTAGTGAGTTTTTCCACTAAGCCCACGATATTTAAAAAATTAACGTTAAAAAATCTTATTTAATTGGCTTTACATTTTGCAGAAAAATCAACTGTGATATAGGGATAAACTGGTAAGAATTCAACATGATGTAACAAAATGGCGATGTATGTTAATATAAAAGTTACTTATTGAATTTATTTTAAATTATACCTTAAAAATCAATTGTGGCATAGATAGAAACTGGTAAAATACTGGTAGCAATATGATCTAACAAAACGGTGACGAATAAAAATGTTTACAAAGACAGTATATATATATATATATATATATATATATATATATATATATGTTAAATCACTTTCTTGCGAAATTACTTTTTAAAAAATTATTTTATTACTTGAAAAATACAAATTAAAATATATACATTTGAACTTGCAAAATTACAGCGTGACGTTTAACAAATGAGAAGCTAGACTGAACTTTACTGAACTGAACTGTATACAAAGAAAATAACTATTTATATGTTTCGTTATGCTGACTCAGTGGGAACTGTTTACTTCTTTCTTGAACACTTGGGTCAGGACGTGGGTTCTGCTGATGAAGCTTTCTTGGTATAGACTTGTTTTCGTAAACAAGTGGCACCTGCTGATATATGATACTTTTGTTATTGAGATAAGCTCGGCTTCTGAATACTGCGTTGGCGGGTGATATCTGATAGTCTGGGAACCAAGGTTGGCATAACTTGTATGATGAACTAGCTGGTGAGAATAGATATAACAACTCCCCCATCAAGATGAAAGTTGATGCGTGGAAGCAACTTTCAAGCTGAATGTTTGTTCAGGTTAAGTTCTATTTCTTCAGATTCTTCTGTTGGTTCACCAACACGTATATTTGGTCGCCTTTTTGGAAATATTCTTCTCCATTGTACGAAATTTGTTCTGGACCTTGGTGGAGAAGGTGGGTAGTCATCACTATTGGCATTGACAATTCCAATACTGAGGTTTTTAGGTTTTCTTCTATAACATTTACAAAATATATACAGGATAATTAGACTGATGATCAGAGTTATGGTCAGGATCGTAAACCAACCGATATGTTTCTTTACGAATGGTTGATTGATTAGTCTGTCCAACTGATCAGAATATTCATTTAATTTATGTTGAGCTATATTTAAATTTTCTGTATCAATGTGGTGTAACTGAAGAGGCTTCAAGTCTGGTATGTGAATCTTTTCAGGGTAATGACTGCAGCAATCAAATGGAATTTAGATTGGAACGTTGCTGTAGGTAACATTGTCATAGGTATTTACAAATTTCTTCGCTAGAACTTTGGTGCTACCAATAAATGCACTGCACTCTGGTTGGAGTTTGATTATGGCGTTGGTACTGATTGTTTGGGTAACAACGTCTCTGGAACCACATTTAATGGTCACAGGTAAAGGGTCTGCAACGGCAACTAACCAGGAGTTTTGGTTAAGTTCTTGCACATGATAGTCTTTGGCTAGGATAACTGAAACTTGGCACGTTCTTGGAAGGCGATTGATTAATCGTAGTAACTGGGCTTCACAAACAGCATCACTGTCTATTGGATATGGCAGGATGTTGGAACATATTAGTGTTCGGCTGCTCAAAGATTTGCATGATTCCAAGTTGCGAATTGTGATGTATAATAATGAATCATCGTTTCGCGCAATTAAATTATTTGTTATTGAAAGAATGTGGTGAAGGCCTGTTCGATTATCCAAAATTGGTATTGGATATAAGTGAAAGAGAATATATTTTTCTGGATCTACTAATGGGATTTCGAGAACAAAAATTACTTTTGAATCATATTGATATGCCTTTAGTTCTATGATTTCGAGATATTGAGCCACACTTGAAGGGTGAATTAGCAAAGGTAAATTATTTCTCTGTAATGATTGAGATATGTGCTTTAGTGATTCTATTAGGTCAAAAGGTGTAATAATCGAACTGTGTAAAATTCGTAAACGGGCGAAAACAATTGAATTTATAATATCATTCAAGGAATTTTCAAGAAATGAATAGCTTTCCATTAATAGTTCGCAAATATTTAATATTTCTATTTGAGAGGAATAATATTTCAGATCGTCAGAAATATCCAGTATTGATTTTCGTATTTCTATTATGTCATTATTGAATGTTTCTTCGTCAATTTTAAGTTTCTGAATAGTTGAATTAAATTCTTTTATTACTGAGGTAGTTACTGAAATTTGATTTTTAAGAAGATTTTCGATTTGATATTCATCATGTGTTATTTTTTCTATACAGTCATTAAAATATTCGCCATCGGAAGCATCTAAGTTTCCTGTAATTGCTTTCCAAAATGTTCCTATACCATTAAAAATTCCACGTTTTTCTCTAAAAATATATTTTTTAGTATCTGCCATTATTTCTGTATATTTTTGATTTACAGCTCCTGATATTTGTCTAAGGAGACTAATATGTGTTAGTACTTCAGATTTAAATGCTTTCATTCGTGGTACGTCTTCATTAATATTATTAATAAGGTTTTCTAAAATTCTATCATTATTTACAATTGTATCCTTAATTGGTTCTAAATCTTTATATACAAGTAATGTCCATTTATCATTAGATATTCTTATTTTTGCTTCTTCATGAAAGAAGACTCCTATCGTGTTGTTAATTGGACTTATGGAGTATTGGGACTGGACGACTGATGACAGTCCGAGGATGGTCCTGGAAGAGAAATTTGCTCGTAGTATGGTTTTAGTCTATCAAAATTTATTTTAGATTTTTGTTTAGAATTGGGATTTAATAAAAGGGCTGAGTTTTGATAAATTTCGAGAATTTCGAAAGGGCCATTAAATTTGTTTTGAGCCTTATCTTTAATTTGGGATTCACGTACATATACTTTTTCACCTATTTTATAATCATAAGGATGTTTGGCAACATGTTGATCGAAACGTTCTTTTGCTTTTTCTTTTTGTTGTTTCGTTTTATTACGAGCAGATTTATAAAGGAATTGCATACGATTGTTTAAATCACGTATGTATTTTGATATGAGGTTTTTCTCATTATATAGGGTTTCAGGGGGTCTAGAAGAAGTATGTCCGAAAATTAGTTCAAAGGGCGTAAAACCGTGGGTTTTATTTTTCGTGTTATTGTAACAAATAACAGCATACGGAAGTACGTTGAACGGATGTTCATGTGGGTTTTCGGTTTGATTAGCTCTTATCATTTCGCTAAGTGTAGCGTGAAATCTTTCTAAAGAGCCGTTTGATTGGGGATGACCTACACTTGAAAATGTTATTTTTATGTCGTATAGTTCACATAGGTCTTTCATTAATGTATTATTAAATTCACGGCCATAATCACAATGGATTCGTAGTGGGGTACCATAATGTTGGAAAAATAAAATAATAGTATTAACGATAGTTTTTGCCGTTTTATCTTCAATTGGATAAGCTTGGGTAAATTTAGTAAGTTCGTCTCGTATTGTCAAAGCATAGTTTTTAGATGTATATTCAAATATATCAATATTTATTCGTTCAAATGGTGTTTTCGGTGTTTCTGTTAGCACTAAAGGGTTGCTTAAATTTTTTCGGCATATTTTAATTTTTTGACATGTTTCACAACTTTTTATAAAGTTTTCTACATCTTTAATCATTTTGGGCCAATTATATTTTTCTTTGATGCGTCTTAAAGTTTCATTAATTCCGCGGTGTAAATTACTTTTGCCTAAATGGTATTGTTCCAATATAATTGGTATTTGGTCTTTATCTGGGATGGTTACAATATTTTGACAAATACATATTTTAATATCTTTGTCTGCAAAGATAAAAGAAAATATTTCAAGAATAGGAAGGTCTATTTTATTTTCGAGAAAATATGTTGACAAAAGGTCAAATTCGTTTTGTCCTGTATAAATAATATAGAAAAGATGTTGGACTATATTTTCTGGGTCGAGTAACAAAGGAATTATGTAATATTTCCGATTTTTGACTGTTTTACTAGAGAAAATATTTAGTCTTTGCATTGAAAAATCTGCATTTTCTTCAAAAATGTCTTCTAATATTTCATGTTGTAATTCTCCTAAATTCTTTTGTTGAAAAAAGGTTATTATGTTTTTATGTGATTTATTTAGAAGTTGTTCATTTGAAGTTTCAATTTTTGAATAATCAATTAAAGATTTTGTTTCGTACATATTAGCAAATGTGTTGTAATCTTCGGTTATTTTTTCATCATCGAAATTTAAATTTGAGTTATTAGAATTTTCGTCATCGTCTTGATTTGTCGCAAAAATAGAAAGTTTTGATTGGAATTTTGCGCATTGATTAAAATGATTAATTTTAATTCTTGATAATGCGTCTGCGTTTTTATTAATCTTACCGGGTTTGTAAATTATTTCATACTCATATTCTTCGAGTTTAAGTCTCCAGCGTGCGAGTCTACTACCTGGGTCTTTAATTGAAAAAAGCCAAGTAAGAGGGCGGTGGTCTGTAATTAGTTTAAATTTTCTGCCAAAAAGATACGGGCGAAAATGTTTTACTGCCCATACAATTGCAAGGAGTTCACGTTCAATAGTTGAATAATTTGTTTCGGCTTTACATAAGGTTCTAGATGCATAGCCAATTGGTAAATCTTTTCCTACAGGTCCTTGTGATAACACAGCGCCTGTTGCAAAAGCACTAGCATCTGTGGTTAAAAGAAATGGTTCGTTAAAATTTGGGTATATAAGAATTGGGTCAGAAATTAGCAATTTTTTCAGTTCATCAAAAGATTCTTTGCAATCAGAATCAAAGTCAAATTTTATTTCTTTTTTGAGTAGACGAGTAAGTGGTTTAGAAATTTTCGCAAAATTAGGAATGAATCGTCTATAATAGCCTGCTAAGCCAAGGAAAGATTTTATATCCTTAGGGTTTTTTGGTTGGGGAAAATTTTGGATACATTCAATTTTTGTTGGATTCGTTTTGACACCGTCTTTAGTTATTACGTGTCCAAGATATGCTACTTCTTTGCGTAAAAATTCGCATTTGTCTGGTTGTATTTTAAGATTAGCTTTTCTTAGTCTTTTGAAAACTTCGCGTAATCGTTGGATATGTTCATCAATTGTAGCGGAATAGACTATAATATCGTCCATATAGACAAGACATCGTTCATTTAAGATTCCTAAAAGAATATTGTCCATTACACGTTGGAATGTAGATGGGGCATTCTTTAGTCCGAAGGGCATTCGTTTAAATTCATAATGACCGTTTTCTACTGAGAACGCTGTTTTTGAAATATCTTTGGGATCTATCTCTATCTGATGGAAACCAGAAGCGAGATCAAGAGTCGTGAAATATTGACACTGTCCAAGTTGGTCAAGTAAATCTGAGATATTAGGAAGTGGATATTTATCATTAACAGTAGATTCGTTCAGTTTTCTATAATCTATTACGATTCTCCATTTTTGTTTATTACTAGAGTCGATTTTTTTCGGTACAACCCAAACGGGAGATGACCAGGGAGAAATTGATGGTCTAATTATACCTTGTTGTAACATATTGTTTACTTGCGTTTTAACCTCTTGTTTATGTATTTGGGGATATCTATAAGATTTAGTAAAAATGGGTTTTGTATTATTCGTGTCTATCTTATGTTTAATTTCACTTGTGAAGGAAAGGTTGTCACCTTCTAGATAAAAAATGTCTTCAAAATTGACACAAAGATTTGTGATTAATTCTTTTTCTTCTTCGTTTAAATGGTCAAGTCTAAGCTGGGATCTAATAGTCGGGATTCTATTTAAAGTTTGAAATTCGGAAGATTCGGGAAAATTGAAATTAAGAAGTGTGTGTATCGAAAATGGTTCTATTTCGATATTTGAGAAATCAATTGTTTTTGGAATTGCATTCGCATTGATAATTGTTGTCAAAAATTCACCGTTTTGATTGACATGGACAAGGGCATTAGGGATATGTACTTTTTCTATTTCTTTTCGGTATAAAATAGCATCAGTATTGATTAGATGACATTTTAATTTAAAAACTTGTTCCATTCTACCTTGTATAGTTATTTTATTTTTATTTGCCTCGTATGTTTCGAGTTTTGTTGAAGAATAATTGTCTTCAACTTTATACAATGGTAGTGTTTTAAAATTGGTAATAAGTTGTTTATTTTTTAAATCGATTGTACATTCGTAGTGTTCTAGGAAGTCAAGACCTAGAATTCCGTCAAAATCAATGTCTAAATTATAAATATAGACTTTGTGAGGGTCACCGTTGTTAAAATTTATCAAAGTTGATTCAGTTATTAAAAGTTTTTGTTCGGTAATGCCTTGAATTGTTGCATTTTCGGGGAAACGATTTGGAAAGTTCCTTACTGTATTTTCTTTGAAAATTGAAATACCTGCACCAGAATCTATGAGTAGTTTGAAAGTATTTGTTGCGTCTTTGATATAGTAAAGATTTTTAGGATTTATCGCAAGAAAAGGATTTAAAGAAATCGTTGTTCGGGGAAATTGAGTGAGGGATTCATATCGTCTAGCGTGAGAGTTTCTATTTGGGCTTGTATTTGATCTATTTCTTGATTGGGTGGATGGTTTTGATCTGGGGATAAAAGAAAATTTTGATTTTCCTCGATTGGAAAATTTTGATCGTTTTCGATTGATTCGTTAAAGTTTAAATTGGGATCTGGATTCTCATAAAAATTGTCGTATTCATTTTCGAATAAAGTAGAGGTGTCTTCATAAGAAAAGTATGAGGGATCTTGGTAATCTTGTTGATAATCTTGTTGATAGTCTTGATAATAGTCATTAAAATATTTTTCTTGATTATTATCTGTGCTAACTAAGTGAGCTTTAAAATTGGGATTTTTGTGAATTACTGAGGGTCGAGAATAATTAGAATTCGGTTGACGTTGGAAATTATTTTGATTTGATTGATTATTTGTCATATTTGGGGTTTGCGTATTTGGGCTTCTTTGTTGTTGCATGTTTGGTCTTTGTGACTGAAGAGAATTTGTTTGCGGGGCAAACTGGGGTCGCTGAAAATTTGAGCTTTGGGAAAAATTGGGACGTGGTTGTCCGTTATTGGCATGGCATTGATTTGCTGAATGACCAGTACGTCCGCATTTAAAACATTTTTGTGTTTGAAAGTTTGTTTTTTTCAAAGATTGGTTGAATGGCTTTGGTGGGTTCGGTTTTGAAACTTTTTGAGATTCAAAATAAGACAATTGAAGTTCACGTCGAATACGTATTTGAGCTTCAAGAAGATCTCTTGGGTTACTGGCACGAATTATGTGTCCAATACGGGGTTCAAGACCAGTTAAGAGGGTACTCAGAGACATGGATTCGATTAGAGTTATTTGAGCTTGTTTTTGTTGTGGGGTGAGATTAGATTTTTGTATGTTAGCGTGCATTTTTGCATTTAGCACTTGAAGTCGGTTGAGAAAGGTTAAAGGACTTTCATTTGGTAATTGTTTAATACGTTGTAAGTCTTGTATTAAAGAAGACAAGTCTCGCGTATCTCCAAAGTGAGAATTTAAAAGTTGTTTTATTTCTAAATAAGAAATAGGGTTGCGAGAGCTTATTAGCTGCGCTGCTCTTGCACGTAATTTATTTTTTATGTGGATTACTAATAAATCTTTTTGATCGCGTGTAGACATATTGTAAGCACAATCACAAGCATTGAGAAATGTTTGGAGAAAAATTTGATCACCATCGTATTCAGGAATTATTGAAAATATTTCAGATAGTTTATATGGTTCAATTTCGGGTGTCTCAGGGACATTTTGTATTCCGTTATCAGTCATGGTTGCTCAATATATCAATATATCAAAATAAAATAATATAGGCACACAATATTATCAAATATAGGCACACAATATTATATAAAGGATACGAACTTAAAATTAAGAATTTAGGTTGATTGGCAGTACGTAAAGTAGTACACAAATCAACGTAAATTAAAGCAATACTAAAATCTACAAAATTCAAGTGGTTTTGTTTTGTTTGTCTGAAATTTGATTAACTGTATAATCAAAATTTGAAATTAAAATATTCTTTTGTATTTTTGAGACTTGTTTTTGAATTCAGTTTTTCGTTAACTAAATATCAAAATTGAAAAATCGAACAATTTCCTTAAATTTGAATAAAAAAATTCAATATTTTGGAAAATTGAAAAATATAAAGAAAATTAATAACGAGATGATTCAGTCTTACGTTACTAGTAGAAACATCAGACTTCGTCGTGTTCTCTGCAGCAAATTCTACCAGGGGTTTCACTAGGTGTTCCTAATCCGTAGATTGACTGCGAGTTGGTGACGTCGGGTCGTGATTTTATCTGCTTTTCTTGAGTTTCAGTACTTCTTGTATTTTTCTTGGTTTTCACAGGTTCTTCTGAACAATGGATTGGGATCCTCCGTCGACAGTGAGAGTGCACAAGGGCTTCGTGTTCTGTTAGACGTTTTCAGATCCTACCGACTGCGCCAGTTTGTTAAATCACTTTCTTGCGAAATTACTTTTTAAAAAATTATTTTATTACTTGAAAAATACAAATTAAAATATATACATTTGAACTTGCAAAATTACAGCGTGACGTTTAACAAATGAGAAGCTAGACTGAACTTTACTGAACTGAACTGTATACAAAGAAAATAACTATTTATATGTTTCGTTATGCTGACTCAGTGGGAACTGTTTACTTCTTTCTTGAACACTTGGGTCAGGACGTGGGTTCTGCTGATGAAGCTTTCTTGGTATAGACTTGTTTTCGTAAACAAGTGGCACCTGCTGATATATGATACTTTTGTTATTGAGATAAGCTCGGCTTCTGAATACTGCGTTGGCGGGTGATATCTGATAGTCTGGGAACCAAGGTTGGCATAACTTGTATGATGAACTAGCTGGTGAGAATAGATATAACATATATATATATATATATATATATGTATATGTTATTAAATGACTAGCTACTGAACTAAATTAGGTCACACTTCACTATTCCTAATTAGAGCAAAGATTCATAATGAGGCAAGTTCAGAGTAGAAAAAATTTACCGATTTTTTTTTCTGTATGGAAACTAAGTTAAATGTAATAATACATACAAATTGGCTATGACGTTACACCGTTATATGACACTTCTGTTGTACTTAAACTTAAACTTACTATTATATTTAGGAAATTTTTCTGTGCATGTAATGTAATTACGTACCTAGGAGGCTCCCGCGATTACATTTTTTAAAAATAGTCTACTTGGCTATAAAAACAAGCTAAATATTTTGATTTTTAATTCATAACCTAGGAAAGCAAATGTTAAATATTTAATGATTAAAATATCAGTTTGTATATTTATTTAAAAAAATGCGTTTTGCGCTATTCTATATTAATATATTATAGGTCCGTCACTAAAACGCTTTAGACCATCGGCCACTTCAGCTGTTAACGATTTAAGCAGTTATTTGTATATGTATAATATAATCCATAGAAATGCAAGTCATTAAGTTTTCGTAGTGTGTATCTTCGACAAAGCTAATAGTTTCGTTACATTTTTTGCATGTTTGTACTAATACATGTATAGATGTACACTCTACATAAAAATGGAACTGTTCTTTAATCCAAAAAGCCGCAGTGGAACTGTAGAGGGTTAGCTAGTCCCAGAACAGTTAGGCATTGGCACCTGTTCAATCAGATCATGTGGACCCAATAAAAGATTTCCAGAGAGACATTTATGTTATATTTTATCTTCAAAAATAAAAAAATCGAGGGGGGAGAAATTGGCTGTTTCTATATAGCCCGAGGGTGGGCCCTGTAAATAATATTTACAATAAAGAATAAGGCCTAAAGTAAAAAAAGATCGCTTACATTAGTTTAAGGGAATCGATTAAATTTTCCAAAATATGGCCCTCATTATATTAAAAAGGTAACGGAAACTTAATACATACAAACTAACTTAAAGTTCAAACATGCCGAATCAGGCAAAGAAAAAAAATCTTAAGACTTAATATGCCTACAAGTTTTTCGGCCACGAGAACCCTTCGCAAGATGGTCTACTTAAAAATGCTTTTGACCGGTTTTTATTGATTAACCTAACAACTGACTGAATTAACGAGAAGCTATTTTATACTCGTATAGAAATATATGCAAATTAAGAAAACCATTAATTACAATCTGTGAAAATCACAAGATAAGCGGGTAAATTGGCAACGTTGTAAATAAATGTCATACGAAAGGCAGATTTATAGATCGGTATGTGTTGTCGTTGACACTAAGTATGGTAAAGTGCCGGAAACGAAAGAAAACCGGGCGGTCGTTAAAATAAAGGTTCATAGTCTTAAGCAAGCGGAAAAGTAAAATTTGTGTACGCAAATAAATTTTATGTTATTTTATTTGTTGTAATAGTTTGCCGTTTCTCCTATAAAGTGCGCCAGCTAAGCGGTACGGAAAATTAATCGAGGATTTAGTAAATTTCGCACTGGTCCATTTGTAATTGGGATGTGCTTAGAGTCTCCATGCACTTGCCGCCAGAAGGTTCTAGCTATTTCCAGTGGCGCCTATACATTTCGAGCATTTGTTTTCATTTCTATATAAATGCGTTGCGTTGAATTTGAATTATTGTTTCGAAGTAACGATGGCGAGCAAAAGAGAAAAAACAATTCGAAGTGGTGCACCTGAAGTTATTGCGAGCGTTATAGAGATCTGTACTAGAGAAGCTGAAAATAATAGTTTGACTATTCCAATTCAAAATCGAACAGAACGCGCTGCATTCTACACTGGTGTTTCGGAAAGTAGTGTAAGAAAAATTCAAAGAGAACATAATGATCTCTCATGTTCTACTTCACCTTTAAAATCTCTTGGTAAAAAAGACCCCGATTATCATACAAAGATAAAATTGGCGATGGTGATTTTCAAGTAATTCGACGAACAATAGAGGATTTTTATATAAACTTGAAGAAGGTTTCGACCTGCAAACCTCTACTTCGTGCTGTAAAGAACAAAATAGATTTTCCATACGCGGCGCAAGTGCCAAAATAAACGAAAATTGCTCATTGAGAGACCAAATATTTTTCACTGGTGGGTGAAATATCTATCAACTGTAAGGCAATATAGGCAAGAAGGACGCAATATTGTGTATCTAGACGAAACCTGGGTAAATAATGATATGGCATTGAACAAATGCTGGCAAAGTGAAAGTGTTACAGGTGTTGTTCAGGATATCCGCTCTAGTAGTCGCTTTATTATTGTTCACGCTGGTTCAGAAGCCGGATTTGTTCCAGGTGCTGCTTTAGTTTTTCTCTCGGGACTAACAACTGGAGACTATCATGGACAGATGAAAAGAGATAATTTTGGAAAGTGGTTGCTCGAGAAGCTTCTACCTAACATTCCTCCCAAATCAGTCGTGGTAATGGATAATGCGCCTTATCATTCTCACGTAAAAGATAAAGTGCCAACTAAATATTCTACAAAAGCTCATATGATATCGTGGCTAAAATGGCACAATCTTGTATGTGATCTAACATGTAGAAAATATCAGTTATATGAAGTAATATCAGCCAAAGCGCCTAGAGAAAAAAGGATAAAATTGACGGTTTATTACGTAACCTCGGTCATACACCTTTAAGGCTGCATCCATACATGTGCGACCTCAACCCTATGGAATTTGCATGGGCATGAGTAAAAAAATATATTTGAGAGCGCAACACCGGTGAATTTTCAATTAAAGATTTAAATAAAATAACATTAGAAGCGATTGACTCAATATCGGCTGAAAATTGGAAATCATATGTTAAACATGTTCGTTCTATTGAAGATAAATACTGGAAAGTAGATGGCAAAATTGAAGCGGTTATTGATGATTTAGTTATCACACTGGGATCTTCAAGTAGTGACGACGAAACCTCATCATTTTCAGAGAAAGACAACGATTTAGGAGGAATCGAACCATTAGAATCACAGCCGTCAACCTCAAAAATGGCTTAGTTGTTTTTCAAATATTTTGTAAAATTGTTCATAAAGTAGCTGTCAATAAACTGCTTCAAAATTATTAATTTTTTGTTCAATACCGAGTGTAAAAAATACCTAATATTTGAAAAACTACAGAACTCATATTTTTCCAAAATTAACACATCAATGTAGTTATGGTGAAGTACTATACAGAGCGTTTCCTAATTGCGTGCTAATGTTAAAGGGGGGTGATTCTTGAACCTTTTTAAGAAAAAAGTTTAATATGAACCTAAAAGTGTTAACTTTGGAGATACAGGGTTTTAAAAAAACATTTTTTTTAAATCCTAAATCTGATGCTATTATAGATAAATAACTGTGTAAAGTTTGATACACGTCTTTTATGCGTAAAGGGGCATTTTTTATTAATAAGCAATTTTTGAAATTTCTATCAGTGGCGTGCATATGTAATTAACCTGGGTAAATCCGTATGCTCCTTAATGCATAGAAGACGTGTATCAAATGTCATGCAGTTATCTACAATAGCATCAGAATTGAAATGAAAAAAAAATGTTTTCTTTTTAAACTTTACCATCCTGTATCTCAAAAGTTAGGACTTTTAGGACATAAAAACACCCCCTTTAACATCAGCACGCAATTAGGAAACGCCCTGTATAGTACTTCACAATGACGGTCCCTGTATAGAGTAATATGACAAAAGGAGACAGACGGCCACTTTTGGCATACCCGAGTAGCCCAAAGTCGAACTACATAAATTAATATTTTGATAAATCTCGTTCACTGGATCTGATGCTGGCTGCCCTTGAAAAATCTGGACTTGTAAATCGTGTATCAATATACTGGGTGATCCAATAATAGTGGACGTAGGCAGTAGCCCGGGAACCGTTAATGATAGAACTCAAGAAAAAATATATTTATAGGTAAATCAATCAAGAAAAATCAAAATTAAATCATTTTAAAATTCGAAAGTTCGTCGTGTTTGCAACACAATAGAGATATAGAAGTGCGGTACATGAAAGAAAACCAACAAATATAGATAAAGGTTCATTAAGCTTAGTTACATTTTTTAATTATCTGAAGTGCGTAGTCAAAAATGAGTGCCATATTATTTAAGGAACGAATGGACACCACTGGTTTAAAGAGATTTCTTGGCGGACCCTCCTAAACCGATTGACTCCGCCCGGTTTTCTTTCATGTCCCGCACTTTAACATTCCTGCCCCAAGGATGTGACTGTTGCGTAATAACTTCGAACACGAGTGAAAATGTTAATCTTAATTTCTCATTAGCAAAGCCCAAATATAAATAAATTGTAGAATTTTAAAATTAAAGTGCTGAAAAACGAAATAAAGTTGTGAAATTTAAATAGTTATGATAATCACAAATAATAATAAATTAGAAACTAAAAAAAAATTGAAATGAATTACAATTAATTCACATATTGACGATCTTACCAACAATGTTAGGTACCCTAATTCAATCCGTCAGTCTGACAGCGTCTGCTCGAAAATGTATTTCGATTTTTTCGTCTGCCATGTCTTTTTTAAGTAATACAGGACATATCAAATCAAATGGCGCAAAAATATTTTTGATAAAACTCGTTTAGAAGAACTTGATTTTCTTCATTTTGACGGGCGTCTGCTATATAAAAGTAATTCTTAAAGATCGTCTGCCATAGATTATTTTTGATAAATGTAGTTTACAATATAGTAAGCAGCCTCTTCTTTTAAAAGCCGCCCCATAGTTAAGTAACATGACCTGGGGCGGCAGACGGTCAGTTTTGGCATACCCGGATAGCCCAAAAATCGAACCTCATGAGTTAAAATTCGTTTAAAATTCTCATTCAGTGGACTCCGGACTAGCTCCCCTACTATTACATCAATAAAAATATACTCATAATTAATTTTGTAGTTAGCAATTTTTTTTTTGGATAAAACATTTTGTGTTCTGCTATAAGCAAATAACGATATGCTAAATAAAAGTTTAGAACAGAACTTGTTTGTTTTAATCACTGAATTTGATTTTTGTAGAAATGTTAAATCTTCGATTTTCCCGTGTATTTTTCAAATATTATTCTACATATATAATAAAATTATTTATTCGAGAACCAGGCTTCCAATATCATCATATAGTCTTAACAGAGAATAGTTTCCTATTAAAATGCTTTTATTTTTATTTTATAACAAAATAGAAGCTAATAGATATTTTTCTTAATTGCAGGCTGAAATAGAGAGAAAGAGAAGAGAAGAAGAAAAAGCACGCTTAGAAGAACAGAAGCGAATCGAAGAAGCTAAAGCGGAAGAAGCTCTTCAAGCTCAGTTAAGATTAGAAGAAATAGCCCGGAAAGCTGAGGAAGAAAGAGAAGCTGAGCTCGCACGACAAGCCGAGGAGCTTGCTGAACTTGCGAGACAAGAAGCTGAATTAGCCGAACAAGCCAAAAGGGAAGCAGAGGAGGAGGAATTGCGTCAAGAAGCTGAACTCGAAGAACTCAAACGTCAAGAAGCAGAATTAGCTGAATTAGAAAGACGGGAACAAGAAATTGCAGAATCCGCACGACAAGAAGCTGAAGCTGCCGAAAGAGCTAGGGCGGAAGCTGAAGCTGCCGAAAGAGCTAGGGCGGAAGCCGAAGCAGCCAAGCGTGAAGCAGAAGAGGTAGAACTAGAGAGACAGCAGGCTGAATTAGAGGAACTTGAGAGAGCACAAGCCGAATTAGATGCTCTCGAAGCCGAAGCTAAGGCAATGGAATCTGATTTGGGACCAACATCTCCACAACAAATAGAATCAGAATCCGAAGCTGAACCGGAAGAAGCAGAACCTCAAGTAGATGAAGCCGAATTAGCTAGACAAGCTGAATTAGAAGAGCTTCGTCGCCAAGAAGAGGAACTGGCTGAGTTGGAAAGAGCTCAAGCAGAGTTAGATGCTATGGAAGCAGAAGCAAAAGCTCTAGAAGCAGAATTAGGTCCTCCACCTGCTGAATATCATAATGATGAAGACGAGGATGATCAAGCGATTGCAGAAGATGTACCTGGGGTTCAATCGGACGAGGGTGAAGATTAAAATTTAAGTTAACCCTAATGACTGCAATATGTTTCTCATTTGCTAAAAAAGATACATTTTTTGCATTTGTTATGTACATACGTATATGTTTAGTTCTTACAGTTAATGTTGTCTTTATTAAATAATAAAAAATATTGTTGTGTTGTCAATATTTGTTTTTCATATGTATACCTTGTTGTTTTTGGTTGATTGTGGAGGGCTTGTTTCTTGTATAGGTAAGATGTCAAACTGTACTGCACTGTATTGTAAATACTTCAGCCGTTTCCACATTTTTGTTCTACTTTCAATTGTGGCTACAAAAGAACCTATTAAAATTCAGAAAAAATACTTCATTCAGTTAAATAATATACACTACGCATATTTATTTACTGATAATCTACGTGGATTTTACATAAAAAAAAACTAAAGAGACAGCTGAAGATGCATCATCATTTGTACGGAGTATTTATCTCTTTGTAAAAAATATAATATTTTTTGTGAGGAATCTCAAAATAAATTATCCAATATGGTATTATTGGACCTTTCGAAATATATTGTTACAAACTATTGACCCTTTAATATATAATTAAATCAGTTGTGTAACATAGGTTCTACATTACCACATAGTCAGGTTTAGAATGTACAAAAAAAATACAAAAGTTGCAAAGTTTCAGATTAATCTAACCAAGAGTAGAGTAAAATTACCAACTGGCTTTCCCTAAACTTCCCTTATTCTTTTCGTCAGGAACAATAAGGTATTATGAAGGCTGCCAATAGTTATTTAGTAATACGTATACCTTTACTGATTTTCTCATTTTTTTTACTTCTTATTAAAAGGAAAGCATTAATATAGGGGACCTTCCAAATAATCTGGCAAGTAATTTACGCAATAATTTCGTCCTAATTCTTGATATCTTTTAAAAGAAAAGTAAAAGAATAATTTGTGTATGTCCTGTACTACTTACTTCAAGACATACAAAAATGTTAAATACAAAAATAACTTTAGTTCACGTGCATATTTAAAATTTTGTATTTTTATGGTTACAGAGTATTTAGTTGTTCCTGGCCAAATATTAATTGCCTCATTTTATATGGGAGACCCTAATTATTATTTCACTTTTAGATTTCGCATATAAAGTATTTTTGGTTAATACATTTATAAGAGAATTTTTGAAAGATTTTGAATCATTTAAATTTTTAACTTTTTTTTAATCAACTTTATTTTAAAATTATTATGTACTCCAGGATCGTTTGACCAATTTTAGGGAATTAGGAAGGAAGTTTTCAGGTCAGAGAGGTCAGGCAGTTTACGCCGAGTCTTCCAAGCAGCAACCTTGGAGAAGAACAAAACATAAAGATACCACCGGATTAACCTTAGCTAAGACATCCAGTATCAGTAGTATTCAACGAGCCGTCAAACTCGAAACACCAGAGAAGAGTAGTATATACCGAGCTTTCCAACTGGAAACACGAGTGAAAAGAAGAGATAGCTACTAAAGAAAATTTAACGCCCAAAGGGCCTACTACCGAGTAGCACACCGAAATCCGTCTGAGCCAAACCTTCTGCCAAAACACACACAAACATGCGCCGCGTACGCCATCTTCCTCTCTGGGGACCCGTTAAAAGATAGTACCGACAAAAATCTTCTGCTGCTGACTATCAGGAGTTGGCCCTGTACCGTCCAGTAAAATTAGAGCTCTCCTACCGCTATTTAGTAAGTCTGAATCTGTACTTCACTGAGACCCAACGTACCCCAGAAGACAGAGGGACAAGGCCCAGACCTTAGTTATACCAGTGTGAGTTTGGTTTACCAATTATAAAAGGAAGACCTTATTATTCAGCTGTCCAAGTTCAGCTAGATACCACCGGGACAGCCGACATATTAAGAAGGTGTCAAGTTTTATGAAATCGCCACCACAAGCACGTTCTCCACCAAAAGTGCACACATGAAACATCCATTTTAATGAACGAACCAATCCTGTGGATTTCATTAAGCAACTGTAAGATTTGCACCTCGAAAAATATCACTACGGATAACTTCTTGCAATGTTTACCCGATCTCTTTCAAGGAGAAGCTGCTCTATGATTCCAAAAAAAAAAAAACTGGTAGGCCTGGGATTGGTCTCTTATCGACTTCCGCACTTTGTAAACTAGGATGATAACATGGAAACAAAAATTAGTCGCTGCCTTTAAAAACCTCCAAAACCGTCCCGTCAGTATATAAGTGACTCATACACCGGCATGGTAAGATTGGATCCGATCAAGAATTAAGGTGTTTTTATCGAAACCTGCTGCCTGAATACCGATAATACATCTAAAGAAACGAACGTACCAGATATATCTTCTTTCCCGCATATTATTAGGAAATCGAGCTACTTCCAGAGCAGCTCAAGCATTGTCATTCCAACCACCGAATAGCTGAACATTTACCAAAGAGACGATATTAGCTGTAACTGCAATACTAAAGACCACCCGGTATCCAAAAGCGACCATAAACGCAATATGCTTGCCACAACACCACCAATACGTCCAGAACCCAAGACATTTCGTGGTCTCGTTCGAAAAATTAGACCGGCGCTGTATCGCTTCGACGTCAGTCCAGCACCGGCAACCCAATACCTTGAACTACTTTGTTGCACCCGTATCTCCTTCCACACCCGTCCTTAAGCCAGAGTATGCATTAAGAACATAGAGTTCTATGCTCTTATTGACACCGGAGCTACAAATTATTACATGGGAGATTTGGTAACCAAATTATGACTAGATTCCAAAAATTCCGACCGATCATAGCACTTGCACAAGTAGCTAATGGTGGCATAATAAAAATACCTAAAGCCTACCTGGTATCACTAAGACTTGGAGATATTTAGCGGTAGTAATAGTATACAAGAAACACCGATTATGCATAGATTTTCAAAAAAGTAGTATCCCACATCCCCATAGATTCACTTTTTTACATCACCTCAACAAAAGGCCAAACCATGGATAAATTAAACGCAATACGTTTAGAACAAAATTACATACAAAATTATAAGTCAGATCAAAAAAATATAAAAAATCATCGTTCGAAGCCGGATTTGAAAACACATCCTTCTTGCGATAAAACTCAAGCAGGCTACCATTGCACCACGAGGCTTCACATAAAGAATGTAACAAGCCTAGTTTATACTCCGCTGAAATAAGCCTATATAGCACGGTCGGTATGTGGCGGGGGTAACCGGGTCAATTTGGCCGCCGGTCTCTCCGCTATTTAGGACATTTTGCCACCGCAAATGGTATTTGCACTGATCTCGAGAAGTCTCAGCTATTCTATAATTTTCTTCTGGTACAGCTGCTTTGTAAAAAACTTCTCCAATATTTCCGCTGTCTTAAATCACCTTCTTAAGATGAATGTCCGATGGATAAACAAAATAAGAACAAGAATGCCTTTGAACAACTAAAAACTTGCCTGCCTAACGAGAAAAAATTCTCAGTAAGGGAATAAGGGTGTTTAACTATTGTTTGAGGAGTAGAGAAGTTGAGAGCTTATGTAGAAGAGTATCGTTTTACCGTTGTCACCAGCCATCATCCTTTTCTCAAGAGCTTTCAGACAGGTTAATCCGGTGAAACTTATACCTACAACAGTTTGACTTCAAGATTAAATACAAAAAAGGCGTCTTCTTTCCCCGCCTACGGTATCAAAGATGACCGACTGTTTGGTCCCTTTTGGGATATGTCCGATCACATCGAAAATGAGATGATTGACCCATATAGAAGGTTTGTGTGTCAAAGTCAGCTCGCAATGCCGAGACGACAATCATGACAGAGCCATTGTTGACACCAATATTGCGAAAACAACGGCCCGAACTGCTCTTTGATAATATGGTCAGAAATATTCCAAAGTATTTCTCAATATCAGAAACTGTTTATCCTACAAGCGTGAGTACTGCCGATCGGCCAACGAAAACAGTTACATTATTGTTTTTCAAGACTGTTTTACCAAATAGATACAACGCCGAGCGATTGGAAAAGCCACTGCCAGAGCCCTTAGTAAATCATTCTATGAAGAAATTATCAGTCGCTTTGGTTGTCCACGCACATTGATATCCGACAATGGAACTCAATGGTTTTTGCCGTTAATACCTTTCGTTGTGACTCCAGATTATCATGGCCTTTTCCTAACTTTGCCCGTAACCTGGAATCCCCCTCAAAACTAACGAAGCTGGCCCGCCTCCTCACGATATACATAAAAAACACCTATGAGCTGGTCCGTGTAAATTTTGGAAAAGCCTTCACTACTCAATCCCATCATTACAATCTTCGCCGCCGAGAAGAGAGATGCCACGTCGGTGGTAAGGCATTTAAATTTGCTTTCATCGGACGAAAAAATTTTGCTTCAAAACAAAAGTAAATGAAATCTAGATACACTTTATTTAAGTAGTGCATAAGTATTTGCTAAAAGACCTAAATCGCGCTACTGCAAAATATTCCATTAGAATCAATGTGAACCGTTGTTCTTATAAACATGGATTTTTTTTTTTGTAAAAGATCGGTCCATGCCGCTTTAAAACAAAATATTAGGCATGAAAAGGGCTTCATTTTTTACTTCGAACGTTATTTTCTTAGAATTTAAAAAAAAATGCCATAAACTTATACATTAAATATACAAATTAATACTTCACTTTTAAGCTTGGGTTACATTTTTACTAACTAAAATTTGTATTAACGTAGTGTTAATAAAATTGGGCTTAATTATTATTTAGTTTGTATAGAGACTGTGTTAATATGTCCTTATTTTGATCTAATTTTTGCAACCCCTGTGAAATTTCCATAAAAAGAATTGTAACCCCACTTATGATCAGCATTTTGTTTTTGAACAATATTGATAGCTCCCATAGAAAAAAAAGATATGCAGGTTTGTAGAACGAGGTGTTTACACTGATTGTTATGGGGCATTTTATTATTGTGCATTAACTTTGTGGGGCAGCTTAAATCAATCTTTGTTAATACTACAATGAATCTTAATCGCACAGACATCAGCATGGATTTCACTGCAAAAATCAGTTATATCAAATCCAGGCTACGGCTACTGAAAATTAAAACGCAAAACCAAATTATTTTTTGAGAAGACAAAAAAGATTGCTAATTTGTAGGTCATAAGATTCTGCGGCTCATTAACTCCGTGATATGAATTGAAATCTGCAGAAATCTTTTAATGGATGCCATCTGTACCCAAAAAACGGTAAAGTTAGGATCTATTATTTTACATAGTTCATGTTGTTAACAAAAAAAAGTTACCATTAATGTCTTAAAATGTATAATAAGCTTTATACGCTAAACCTTAAATGTATGAATGAAAAACTGAGAGTTTGGACTGCCATTCGATTTTTTTGCCGTTAAGATTTTAATTTAGTTTTAGTCATTATATAAAAGTGAAAAATTGTAATTTGCAAATTGAAAACTCTTTTTAATATATAAAACTTGGTAATTAGCCATACAATTTGTCAATCATTTTGATATCTTTACAACTAAAAAAAACTATAATAGATTTAATTGCGGATAAGATAAATTGACCACGCTCTACCTCAGAAAAAAGTTTCTTTTTGTAAGGTACGTATATTACTTATTATGTAGCCTTTTTCTCTAACGCTATTGCAGATCAAAGCCACTTATAAGGTATTTTAAAATACTGCGATCTATAGCTACATAATATACATTATGAACTTCTGTAGAATTTTTGGGGTTTGTAGACCTCGATATTCTGATAAAATAAACATGGGCACAAGTTCCTCTTGCTATCTTTGATGATGGAAATTATTATTAAAATTAATACATTTAAAAAAAATCATAAAAAGTAGAGAATAGCTCTGCTTTGTTTTCGGTTGCAAGTTTCAATATAGTGTATACTCAGCAATTTTAATGTAAAACTTGGTTAAAAATGTATTAATAGAACTAAAGTTTTAATAATCTCCCTGTATTCTAAAGCATAAAATATGTGCTAACATATCAGTAATTCTAGTATATGTCTTAAAAAATTGCATCAACAAACCCAAATAAATCAAATAGGTACATGAACTGAAAACTAGCACTATATGTTTTTTTCAAATATCCGGGTAAATAACGTAAACTTTGTCTCCCTTTGTTTTTAATTATCTTTCGGTGGTTAGTGGATTTAAGAGGATTCTGTGCAACGTTTCATAGATTTATTTCTACTTTATCAAATGCTAAAAGCAACAAAGCACATTTGAGATTGAAAATAAAAATATAAATTACAAACACATGCTCCAACCTGAACATTGTTAGCATCCGTGCACCCTTATTCCTAGTCATTGTACAATAATATACACTTTGAAGCCTACTTGACGAGACAAAACTGTTATCAATATTATCGCACTGCGCGTTTTCAAGGAGATGTGGAGATGGTGATATTAATATATTTGCAAATATATATTACACTTTTTTCTTAAATTTCAATTTAAGAGCCTTGACTCTTTACGTCCAGGGTACAGGTACACTGAGGCTTTGTGGGTTGGTTGAAAAAATGACAAATAAGGGATGTTACATGTAAGATAAAATGTAGTAAAAGAACAAGAATAAATATTGTAGGCATTTAACATTTTAGAATTAATAAAAAAATAAAAAATAAGGAGGTGCAGTGGTAATAAGCGTTTTTCCAATTATATACAATAAACTGTTTGAAATGTTTTTTCTAGAGTTTTATCTAGAGTGAGAGTATTTTCGAATTGAAATGTTTGTTCAGTGTTAAAGTGATGAGAAGCTTAAGTTTCCATTCATCAATGGTTTGTCACAAAATATTGAAAGATGCTTTAACAAAACCAAAGTACAACTAGCTTTCTACAACTACAAACATCAAACTATCTATGCATCAAAATCAAAGATTGTACAGCTTCTGATAAACAATCAAATGTCATTTATAACTTCCCTTGTTCTTGCGGAAAACAGTATATAGAGGAAACGAAACAATATTTAGGCGACAGAATAAACCAACACAAAAACGACTGTAAAAACCACAATCAATCATCGCTTTAACACTGGCCACACATTTCAATACTACCATTCTGGATAGAGAAACTAACTGGTGTAGGCGTAACATAGGCGAAATGATTTACATACATTTGGATGATACAATCAATCTAAGATCGGACACACAAATTTTAAGTGTTATTTTAAATCGAAGAGGTGGTGGGGTGGGAGTTTACATAAAAACCTGCATTCGATTTAATGTTATAAATTCTGAATGTTTGGAATACGTAGAATTTATATGGATAAAATTTATTGTTCACTCCAAAACTATTTTATCGGGTATTTTTTATAGATCCCCCTGGGTCAAACTTTCAAGTCAAAGTTTTTTTCAATTTTTGGAGGATTCTCTGTCGAACATTTATACAGCTTATGATAATATAATATGTATTTAACTGTCTATTACTGGTGGATCATACTCGCTAATAGATTTAGTATTTTGTAATATACAGACCATCTTGAGTGCTGGTACAAGCAGCAATCAAGTTTCTGACCATTTTTCTGTTTTTATTAAAATCGCGCTTAAAGTTAGTAATCCAGAAGTAACTACATTTAAATACAGAGCTTTAAGGAATATTGATTATGACAGGTTTCAAGCTGACCTCCAATCGTTACCTTGGAATAACGTTTTTCACATCCCTAGTACCGACGAAAACGTAAAAATCTTAAGTTCTTTAATATCGGAACTTTTTAACATACATGCTCCTATTAAAATCTGCAGGAAGAAGAATATTAAGTACGCACCTTGGATTACAGACAATATAAGAGTTTTACAAAGGTTATGAAATTAGGCTTTAAAGCGTTTCAAAGGCAGTAGGCTATCGAAGCATTATTCTTACTACGAACAGCTGAGAAACTTCGCCACTTCTGCTATCAGAACTGAGAAAAAGGCAATATCTACGACAAACATTTTTAAATTCCACAACTAAAGAAAAATAGTCTATATTAAAAAGGTTAAATTTTGCAAAAAATTAATATAATACAATGCCCAAACAATCTGGATTTCGGCCGGGAATTGGTTGTGATACTGCAATGTCTGATGTCATTGATGATTTTTAAATGTGTTCAGATTATTTGTTGCGTATAGATTGACAAACAAAAAATCTTTTTTGGCTTTTTTGCAACTGAATAAAAATATTTAACTTTAAATTAATTGAAGCTAATTTTTAATATAATTACATACCTCAACATGTAGACTAGTCTGTCTACGGAATGTTTCGATACATAATATAAACAATATTATTTAAGCAAGCATAAGAAATTATATCATTTACCTTAAGGTAAATAAACAGTTTATATCATCTGATGATGATGCTAACTTGGTTAGCGAAACGCGTGTCCGGAACGTAACAAGTTGTGGTGTAGTGTGGTTAGAACTCTTGGTTTTGATCTATCTTCCACCACAGGTTCCAGTGTTAGGATTTAAATTCGTTAGAACTTGTACATATTCAAACCTACCAGTATCATAACCATTGTTGATCCTGCAAATATTCTTATCCTATGGCGTGGCGTTCCTGACTGGACGTCAGATCTGACATCGCATTAAGTACCATCCATATTAGTAAATTTATAATTATACGTCATGCCCGTATAAGACAAATTTTAAATAGAAGAATTTTATTAGTTTGTTTTAAACTGTGAAATATATTTCCAGAGATATTTATAACCAACAGCAAAAGTTATGGTACGAGCGGGGATCGCACCCGCATCTCTGGTTTAAAGAATTGCTTATCAGTGGCAGGATAGCGCAATGGTTAGAGCAATCAATTAGTGATCCACAGGTGCGGGTTCGATCCCCTCTCGTACTATAACTTTTGCTGTTAATTAAAAATATTTCTAAACATATTTTATTAAGTTAGTTTATTTTGTGTTCACTGCTTTTTTTATTTTTAATGAAAATATAGATACCTACTCTTTGTGGGCTTTGAATTTTTATGGACAAAATCACCATTTTTATTGAAGGATAAGTATGCTTTCATCATGAACATTCATTATACATTTATCGAACATTTATTATATTTTACCAAATATTTCTTAATTTAGGAAGCATTTTTTAAATAAATCGAGTCAGTCGTATTTTTTTAACGAATATCTGTTGTCTTAACAAGCATGCAAATTATATATCAGGCATTCATTACATCTATTGAGCGTCTATTATCTTTATCGAATACTTCGTTTCTTGTCATGCATTTTGATAAATTAACTGGACAATATAATAAGCACTGGGAATAAATTATCGAGCATTTAATTTGTTCCCTTATTATAATACCTAATCGAACGCCTAACATAATCAGTGCAATATTCTTTTGATTTTAAAGCTTCAGTCAGTATTTCTGTTTAGCCCGGAATTAAATTTGTATCACATATTGACAAACCCCTAAAGACTAATGAATTTATGACTGATTGTTTTCCAGATTAATGATGGTGAGAACTAAAATAAATTTTACAATAACAGTAAATCAATGTATAAGGGTTAATAAAAGGCCTTTTTAAATGCAGCCAAATAGTACTAAGATAATAATACCAAATACTGTTTAGGCCACAATGTACTTAGCAACTTAATGATCTATTAAATTTTATAAAACCTACGTTGTTATATAGTTACAGCGTTTATATTTGAAAGAAATTAAAAAATAAACTTAAAACTAGAAAGAAGATAGGAAGGAAAAAAACAATACTAAGGAAAAAAAGAGAGAGACAAGAAAAGAAAGTACACTTTAAAGAATATACACAGACAGGAAAAACCCTACCGACTCAAGAGCAAGCGGTTTCTATATCTGTACTTAAAAACATTAGCGGAGAGTCCAATATCATCAGCATGAGAAGAATTAACACAAGCAGCGAAATTATATGCAAATGATCTCTTGTAGATCTCCTTCCGATGTCGAAGAATAGTTTTTAAAATCTTATGACAAGAAACAGCAAATGCAATTTTCGACGATTAAACATATTAAGCCATCCTGCATCACGCAGGAAATGAGAAACTCTTTGTCTTCTTCTGACACCCTAGATAAAGCGCAAACATGAATTTGGCAATTTTTATATTCTACGCACCTCCAAACCATCAATACAGGACCATAAACAACGTCACAATTCTTCACACGTCTATATTTAATGAATCTCTCACCCTGGCTCTAGCAACCCCGCTCTTCAACAGGGGATAGAGGATTTAGCCGGATTAATCTTTAACTGTAACGGTATTTAAATCTGAATTATTGTCGAATGAGTAGTAAATTTGGGTGTCGTCCGCTTACAAATTATAATTACAGTTAATTAATGACTCGTAGAATCTTAAGGTATAGATTATATAAAGCAATGATCCCTGAATGCTTCCATGTAGGACACCCGGTGCTACATTAAGTGAGTTTGAAAAACAACCCCCAACCACCATCACACAGTTATATATCAGTCAAAAAAGACTCAATAAGCTTGATTGCCATGTTACCAAAGCCAGCATAATGCAAAATTGAAAGTAAAGTAGAATTGTTAAGCATATCGAATGCTTTTGTAAAATCCAGGAGTATCAGAGCACTCACCATATCATGGTCACTCGGCTGTAGAATATCATCAATGACATCAGACATTGCAGTATCACAACCAATTCCCGGCCGAAAACCAGATTGGATGGTGAAATGTTAAACTATTATTACACCTATTTGTGAGAAATGAAGCTCTTCTAGAATGCCTAATTTTAGGTTGTTTTGATAAAAATGTAATAATTCCACATTGGGAGGGATTTCCGCGTTTACAGAGTTAATGAAAAAATCATTGATGTTGTTTGGATCAATATTTATTTAACCTTTTTAATTCAGACCGTTTTTCTTTAGTTGTGGAATTTAAAAATGTTTGTCGTATATATTGCCTTTTTCTCAGCTCTGATAGCAGAAGTAGTGAAGTTTCTCAGATGTTCGTAATAAGAATAATGCTCCGATAGCCTACTGCCTTTGAACCGCCTTAAAGCCTAATTTCATAACCTTTGTAAAACTCTTATATCGTCTGTAATCCAAGGTGCATACTTAATATTTTTCTTTCTGCAGATTTTAATAGGAGCATGTCTGTCAAAAAGTTCCGATATTAAAGAACTTAAGAATTTTACCTTTCCGTCGGTACTAGGGATGTCAAAAACGTTATTCCAAGGCAACGATTGGAGGTCAGCTTGAAACCTGTCATAATCAATATTCCTTAAAGCTCTGTATTTAAACGTTGTAACTTCTGGATTACTAACTTTAAGCGCGATTTTAGTAAAAACAGAAAAATGGCCAGAAACTTGATTGTTGCTTATACCAGCACTCAAGATGGTCTGTATATTACAAAATACTAAATCTATTAGCGAGTATGATCCACCAGTAGTAGACAGTTAAAGGCATAATATAATATCATAATGTTCGACAGAGAATCCTCCAAAAATTGAAAAAAACTCTCTAAGTTTGACCCAAAGGGGTTTATAAAAAACACCCGATAAAATAGTTTTGGAGTGAACAATTAATTTTATCCACATAAATTCTACATATTCCAAATATTCAGAATTTATAACATTAAATCGAATGCAGGTTTTTATGTAAACTCCCACCCCACCACCTCTTCGATTTAAAATAACACTTAAAATTTGTGTGTCCGATCTTAGATTGATTGTATCATCCAAATAAACAGTTTATATCATCTGCTGATGATGCTAACTTGGTTAGCGAAAGAACGTAACAAGTTATGGTGTAGTGTGGTTAGAACTCTTGATTTTGTTCTGACGAATTGTTTAAGAGTGGTACGATAGCGCAATTGGTTAGAGCAATAGACTACTGATCCAGAGGTGCGCGTTCGATCTCCGCTCATACCATAACTTTTGCTGCTGATTATAAATATTTCTAAAAATATATTTTACAATTTGAAAACAAAGCGATAAAATACTTCTAATAACAAAATATGTCGTACAAAACAATAGACCTGGAATTCAAAAACAAAAATATATTTTTGCTACAGCCGTGCGGAAAATCAATTTTCCGCACCAATATTCATGCGGAAAATAGATCTTCCGTACGTAATATTTCAACATTAACTTATTATTGATCAATTTATTAATTAACTGTCTTTGATACATATCTCATAGTGTTTAGCAGGCTTAATGCATTTTGTTTTGGTTAGCTAACAGATTTGCAGGTTACTAAGGACGCTTAAAGTCAATTGCTAGAAATCAACAAACTGACATTTCGACATATTTATTTGTTATTAATTGTATTTATATGAGCGTATTTTTCGGAATTTTGCTTTATTACAATTAATTTGACAATCTGGCCATGCAAGACGGGGTTCCAGAATTTATTATGAACGCAGCAAAAGAAGTAGATGTGGATTTGCTTCCAAAAAAATCCAAAGTCAGATACATTCAGGAATACGAAAAGTTCATCAAATGGTGCGCCAAAGAAGAGGTGCTTCTAGTTTACTTTCAAGAAATTTCAAGGAATTTTCAACCTTCTATAATGTGGTCCAAGTACTCAATGATAAAATCTATGCTAACAATTAAGAAAAGGTTGATATTAGCAGGCATTTTATATTAATTGTTTTTTTAAAAAAAGAAAATGGTAGGCTTTAGACCAAACAAGTCTAAAACTTTAAACCACGAACATGTTGAAAAATGTTTAAGCATTGTGCCTGAAGATACTTATTTACTAATTAAATTGGCAACACTAATTGGAATCGCTGGAGCCTGCAGGCGCGAAGAATAAACTCTGTTGTGTGAAAACGTAGTCGAACAAAAAGATTTAATTCTGGTGAAAATACTAGACAGCAAGACACCCCAGAGTAGAAGCTTTGTCATAACTGAAAAAAAAATATTAATTTAATGTAAAGAAGTACATGTCTCTGCGTCCCAAAAGTACACCGCATCAAAGGTTTTTTGTCAATTTCCATAAAGGTAAATGTACTACTCAAACTGTTGGCATTAATAAGTTTGTTAAGATGCCATCGGACGTGGCTGCTTTTTTGAGACTTCCAAATCCAGAGACCTTTACTGGACACTGTTATAGACGCTCTTCGGCTGCTATATTGGCCGACGCTGGAGTGGATATTACTAATTTGAAATGTCTCGTGGGTGGCAAACGACAAAAGTTGCAGCATCATATGGAGAACAAAAAACGTATTGCCAACAAAATTCTATGTTTCACAGAAGAAAATTCCAAGGAAAATTCGCCTCCGCCTTCGCCCTTGCCTTCTACAAGTTTCGCGTATGAAACTGATAGTATCGCTGACACCAATGGATCAGTGAATCAGCACCAATATGACAAGTTAAGAAGAAAAAGTGTCAAAATTATTGCCAGCACCAAAAAAGCTAACCATCAAAATGCTCCCAATTTAGTTAATAATACCTATAATTGTCAATTTTCGGTTACCTACCATGTTAATTACAACACAGAATAATATTTTTATACAGTTTCCTATAGCTCTATGTAGTTACTACCTTTTACCAAATAATTAGTTACTTTTAAGTATACAATAGTTTTGTTTGTTATAGTTTAAAAACTATTAAATCACTACGAGTTATGTACTTATTTCCGCACATCTGTAGAATAACTATTCTATCATTTTCCGCACTTGTTAGGTAAATAGCTGGTAACTACGTATTCTGAAAACAAAATGCTCGCAAGAAAGAAATTACAATAAAGTTAATTGAGTAGGTATCTATACCAACAAAACAAAACTTAAATCTGATTCGCAAGAGCACACATTTAGGCACACAGTTCATTTGAGGGTGATGAAATTATCTAAAATAAAAATGGCATATGTACATACAGCAGAGAAACATTCACTTACCTATTGAACTAAAAGAGCTCGTTTAGATTTGACCCATAACGACTCTTCACTCCAATTGGAATTGATTTGCTTTTGCTTCAGGAAGTGGTGTGATAAGTTTTAGCCATATGGCCAATCCCACAATGTGTTTACAAGTCAGCATTATAAAATAATTTGGACCATCACATTCACCATTTATCCAATCATCTTGGTCGTCGGGAATTGTTATTGTCCATACACTAAACATAACGTAAAAACTATGGAAGTCTAGATTCGTACATTTGTTAAGGTCGTTCTGGTTTTCCTCGGTTATATTACTTCTTTAATATCACATTGAATTGAGATAAAAGAAACCATTCTCCTAGAGTATTTTTGTCTTTGATAACTCTGTTTAAATCCTCTAGAGCGTTGTTAGTACTTACGTTTTTTTTGTCAACCGTTTCATACCAGTTTCGGTGCATCTGTAGCCATTCACTTTCAATATAACGTCTTTTTTCTCCTCCCATTCTGAAAGATAATAGACGCTCGATAAATGTAATGATTGCTCGATAAATGTAATGATTGCTCGATATATAATTTACATGCTTGTTAAGACAATAAATATTCGTTAAAAGAATAATAGGGGCTCGATTTATTTAACGAATACTTCCTTTGAATTAAGAAATATTTGGTAAAATATAATACATGTTCGATAATTGTATAATAAATGTTCATGGTGAAAGAATACTTACCCTTCAATAAAAATGGTGATTTTGTTCATAAAAATTAAAAGCCCACAAAGAGTAGGTATCTATATTATATTTCCATTGAAAATAAAAAAGCAGCGAACACAAAATGACATCGTTATTAAGTCCCATCTATATCAGCAAATTTATAATTTTACGTTATGCCCGTATAAACCAAATTTTGAATAGAAGTATTTTATCAGTGTGTTTTTAAACTCTGAAATATATTTTTAGAAATATTTATAATCTACAGCAAAAGTTATGGTACGCACCTTTGGATCACTAGTCTAGTTTCGTATATTCTTTAAGATCGTTCTGGTTTTCCTCGGTTATATCTTTTGAAGAAATAATGTTAGCATTGCCCGATATTTAAAAGTTTGTCCACAGATCTAGATGAACTAGAAGCGTCAAGTGCACTTCTATTAATTTGGACGAATAATTTTGAGACTAGGTAGTTTTTTTGCTCCTCCCATTTTGAAAGAGATATGATAGACGCTCTATCGAATATTTCTCGACTTTTACTTAATTGAAGACAATATTTCAAGATTATATGTATGTTTTCTTTTGGACACACAAGTTGTTCTTCTTTTTTTTTACTTTTTTTTATATGAGCCCAGCACATCTTTATTGTAATACTCGAATTAAATACATTTTTGAAACCGTTTTGTATACTGTGGACAGCATAATATATCATTATCGATGGATTAATGGTTTCACCCAAACCTTTCTCTGCACCAGTTCTTAGCGCTTTGAATGCAGAAATAAAATCCTGAGTTTGCTCGTTGGCACAATCTACCACTCCAAAAGATGAAATGATCTGGTCTTGTCTGTTGTTCCGAACACCAATAGCGGGAATCCCTTCCATATAAGCTTTTACGTGGCACCTGCAGTGACATGGCAGGCATTCTGTGATTGCCTAATTCAATTTTTGATAAATACCTGAACTCTGCTCATGGGAGTTTTTGATCTCGTGTAGTAAAGATCCCTGAAGATGACTCATACAATCGCCGGAGAAGCGTCGGAATGTATTTCAATTTGAGACGGCCTAAACCCAAGGAAGGAAAAATGTTTTGCATTATCCCTTTAAATAACAGAGTTATAGCTTCTCAAAGTTTGAAATTTGCTTTTAAACTCCGTTACAAGCGCGCAAAAAAAATTTTACAGGGTGTCCTGTGATGTTTGGGACTATTTTTATAGAAAAAATAAAAAGAACGAAAACTTCCTAATTAAGAAAGCATGGTCCTTGGGTTTAGGCCGTGTCAAATTGAAATACATTCCGACGCTTCTCCGGCGATTGTATGAGTCATCTTCAGGGATCTTTGCTACACGAGATCAAAAACTCCCATGAGCAGAGTTCAGGTATCTATACTCGACCTGTGCCCACCCACGTGTGATTCACTATGATGTTTGGTTTCCACGCATGATGTAGCACGTAGCCTGCGTATTGAAATTTCCAGTGTCCTTGATAATTTCAATATATTGTCTATTTTTTTGTTTGTAATAACTCGAGACTTATGTAAGAACCTTGGTATCTTTTACATTAATCTTGTGACATGTTGAGTGCTGTTGTTCAGCGACAGCTGAGTAAACAGTTTGTTTCTTACTTATACATCTTTAATGTCCATTACAGTAGACACAGACCGCCCAGTTTCACTTATGTACACTACCTCAAAAACGAGGACTTTTATAAACTCCTTCTGATTGCAAAATAATTACATCTTTTGGTGTCCTTAAGCACTGCCCAGTCTTTTTGTGTGTACTATATCGGATCTCCACAGAATTCTTGCAATTTTATCTGTGGCACCGTGAATAAAAGGAAAAACTAAACTTGCTTAATTGTTGAGAAACCAGTACTGGTTTAGGTCCGGAATAATTATATGTAAAGGTCTTAATTAACGACCAAGAACTAAAAATATTTATATATTTATATAATTTATTATATACTTTACAGTAGTGCATTAGAAAAAAATATTAATGGACGGTAGGTCATATTCACTATTAAATAAAATTTGCCTTTGTAATAATATGAAGTACCTTATGTCGCATCGCCAATAAACGGGCGCTTGTTTATCGCGAACAGTACATAATCTCAAAAAGCGAATCGGGTATGTTTCACGTAGAGTTGGACTAAAACACAGTTTATTATTATGTTGTTAACAGGTCGTGATTTTTTGCAGTGTGTTTCTGATCTTCAGTGCGGGAATAGATGTGCTGTGTTTTGTATTAACCCGTACTGTTTTTAAAACCGACAGTTATGAATAGCATTTGCACTTTGTAATAATATGAAGTACCTTTATCGCATCGCAAATAATTATGAGTGGCAGTGAAATTCCTCAATTCAGTTGGTCAGAGTATAGTGCAGCTGATGTACCTAAGAAGCCGGATCCAAAGAAACGCAGGAAAAAGGTTGATAAACAGTGAAAAATACAGCAGGTATTCAATAACAAAGCCTTAGCTCAAAAATCAGTAGATGAAAGTATTTGGAGATTTTATCAAAAAATTTTGATACAGAAGGTAATCTTAGTGCGATTTAAGGTTGGCATAAAGTTAAATATTGAGGAGAGCAATGTGTCTAATATGTATGTTATCCCACAAATACTGATGGTGCAGTTTTATACAGTTTTATACTGATCGGAATTGCCTCATACTTGTGCAAGTATACCGTCGAAAGCCACCGTTAAAATAACAGGACATACTAAAACGGAGGTGAATACTCTGTTTGAAAACGATCCAAAAGGAAAACTGAGAAAGATTCTAGAAATATATATATATATATATATATATATATATATATATATATATATATATATATATATATATATATATATATATATATATATATATATATATATATATATATATATATATATATATATATATATATATATATATATATATATATATATATATATATATATATATACTGATAGCACTTAAAAAAAATAAATTGAACGATTCTTTACACATCTCGCCATAGATTTTCCTACAAACAAATGTACTATCAACAAGAGTTTCTCCAAAACTATTAAGCATATTGCTCATTTTATGAAAGAACTTATATATTTTCCCGAACCAAGCAAGGTTTTTGAGAAGTTACCTACAGTTTTTCGCAAACGTGTCGGCAAAATACAGTCGATAACAGATTGCTTTGAAATACGTATCGAAAAGCCCAGCAACGCTCTTTACTAGTCATTAACGTGGTCTGATGGCTTTATAAATTTTATTTCAGAAGGATATAATGGAAGAGTAAACGATACTACGTTATTTGAAGATTGCGACAATCTACAGTACCAATCAGGGCAAGCGGTACGGCGCCGGCGCGGCGGACCGAGGATTCAAGCATTACATCTTTACTAGAATCCCGAAGATGCTCACTCTTAAGACCTGCAAGTGTGTACGCCAGTGCTACTAGTACTAAATCTGAAGTAATAGAAACCAAAAGAATAGCTGCGATTCGGATACACGTAGAGAGCGTTATAGGCAGAATTAGAGATTTTAAAATGTTAGCGCCCAATGCTTGTGGACTTGTTAATCTACAAGGCGTGTTAAAACGATAAAAGAACATAGCTTATGGGTTCATTAAATTAAAAAAAAACGGGTTTTAAAGTTTGCCTTATCAATTAAATCCACGTAATAAGCTTTATCAAAATATATCTTATAAACATCAATATTTTCGGTATCCTCAAAATCTCCATGTGCTAGACATAAAATACTCTTCTTATCTGCAAAAAATACTTGTAACTGTAAATGTGACATATTCTTCTGCGTTGGTATGTTATAGCACACTTAATTTTTTTGTTTTTGCTAGGGTATTTGAGTTCTATAATATAATCATGAGAAAGTCTATCTGGAGAAGCACCGTTGACGAGAAACCTGTAGTTAAAATAAAAATACAACTTTTATATTCTGATTTCTTTGTAGAACATACCGCACACATACTTGTTCCAGAGTTTTACTTAAAAAAACAGGATTCTTCTTTAAAATTTGTGTAACGAGTAACTAGAATTTACTAACATAAAATGTATAATCTTTTTATTGGTAATGTTTCTTTGGACCAGTAGACTCCCAGTATCTGTTCAACTAACCATCTTCTGTTTGAAATGAGCAGCATCGTAAAATTTTGAGGGCATAGTACGATATATTAATACCATAAGGGACAGACCGATTGATCTTTGGTAGTCTTCTTGATTGCTTTCAACATGGTAGCATTCTTGAGCATCTTTTCCTTGCAGAAAGAAAGAAATAATTCTGGATCATTTGCCGTCATATGTTCCTTTTTAAAATTGCAAATTAAATTATGTAATGATAAATTTTTCATTGAATCTTTCTGAGATTGATTGCATTAGTTGAGAATTAATATGTAACTCTACGGATTTCCCTACATCTTGTTTTAAAAATCTAGAGTTTCCTTGGTTCTCAGGTAAAGTGAAGTTATATGTTACTTTATCAGTACTATTAGGTGACATGTTCTTTCCTTTAATACATTTTAAGTTGTTACCAACTGTAGATAGTTTTGCTCTGTCCCAGTAGCATTTTGTTGATATTGAGGAAGGCTTCTCACTTCTCCTGTGCAACCAATAAAGTGACACCATGCTTGCAACCACCTTAACGAGCATTTCTTCATTCACATATTCGAATATACAACGAAACGGTGTTTTCCTTACTTTATGTTCTGGAGTTATGCTTACCTTGACCATGCATATATTCGCTTCCCTCTTAATTTGTACATATCTTATAGCTTCGTCTGCATAACTGTTTTTTCCAGATCTATAATAATTTAACTATAAATATGTAGGGCATTCCTTTTAAGTTGATATCTTGCCCACGAAAAAGTAAACACCATATATATGAAAATAAAAAAATTAAAAATACAAATTAATCCGAAAACTTTTGTATTTAAAGTTTTTTTACAAAAACCCTCCGTTTCTGAGATATGGTATTGGGTTACTTTATGTTGGCGACCATGTACATATCTAGCATTCGTAGAATAGCAAACAGTATTATTTATTTTGCAAATATTAGGTAATATGTACTATATACTTTGAAAGTTTTGCTCCACGAATTACGGCGCTGGTAAAAGAGCGATTTTTGCAAAAAAAATCTATAATCATTTCCATATGCACCCTGGGCAGGTTTCTTGAATCGCCACGACTAAATCCTTTATCTATATTATTCGTCACAAACACACAAACAATAGCAGTATTATTAAACTCTTATAACCTTTGACTTTACCCGAAAACCCAATTAATAAGGAATTAATAAGCATCGAACACGAAATACCGCGTTGACGCCAGACAGTACCGGTACTGAATAGTGACGTCACGTATTGAGATATCGGAGTATTTTTTTGCAATCTGTTAGTTAACACAAATACTATCCAATAATGTGAAATTATGTTGTACTTTCGAAAGTTGGAAACTTCCTAATTGACACCAACCGTGAAAGCTTTCGTACTAAATATTTCAAATCTTAACATTCTGTATCTTGCAAACGACGCTTTTTCGGGCCAATGTTCATAAAAAGTGTATTTAATTTATTTCGAATAGCCCCTCCAAATATTGGAACGGAAACACTCTCTATAGGGTTTGCTAAATACATTTATGAGTGAGAATCAAAGGGTGGAAATATCTTTTAACAAGCTTTTATTTTATTTGCTTTCTTCGTATGTCTTTTCCGGTTGATAATTTGTAATCTTTTTGCCAGCACTTGCTGGCATCCGATTGAGTTAAAATGTGGCATATCTATGTAACTTCGATGACAATGTAACAATAAGATACCGTGGTACCATATTATTAGATTATATGGTTATATGGGCCATAATCTGTCTTTCCGGTTCAAAATTTGTAATCCATTTTTTAAGCACTTGCTGGCATTCGATTAAGCTAATAATAAATACTTATGTAACTTCAGTGACAATTCTATAATTTGGTACTATGGATCTGGTCTGATGATGGAGCTTATAAATAGCAATAGAAACTCAACTACACAGCATAAACTCGTTGTGTTTGGGCTCGTTGGTTTTGAGTATTATTAAAATTTAATAATTAAAATAGCTATAGAAGCTCCTCAGCTACACAACATAATCCCGTCGTGTTTGGGCTCGTTAGATTTACCTTGACTCTAGACTTAGATGATGTTCATGGTCTGATGATGGAGTCTGAAGGTGACCATAGGAACTCCTCAACTAAACAAGATATATATAGACATCCCACCCATATTGGGCAGAATAGAAACAATAGCCGCTGGAGTCTAAACTAAAAACCGGACTTAAAATTAAATATTCAGAGTTTAAATCTATATTAGGTTCCAATTTTTACAGTTTGACAGCTGTCAATTCTAAAATTTAAAAACGTCTATATCAAAAATACGCAAAAACGCTAATCTAGTATTAAGAGCCCTATTCGATACGCAAAAAATATAATAAAATATTTGTGTTTTGTTATATCTTAAAATATTATTAGTTTATGAAATAAAAAAAAATATTTTCACATTTAAAGAGATGTTCTACCCCCTAAACATGGTTTTTTAAATTTTTCTTTTCGTCCTCACTAGCTGCCTCATTATTTTAGAACTGCCTTGTATGGATAGTGAACATAACATTATTTCAAAAATATTATGCATTTTTTTTAAGTATACCGAGCTAGAGCACTTGAAAGGTCAAAAAACACAAATTTCAAAAATGTCCTTTCAAAAAAGAGAAACGTGCGGACAGTAGCAATATTTATGTAAGTTTTATTAAGTATGTACTGCTTGTGCCTTTGATCAGTGAAGGTAGAGTTCATCTGTAGCTTCTCTATTTAAATTCATACGCTAAATATTATTTTTTAATTTTTAGTGCAATTGTTTATAAATAAAAGCTTGTTTTTAAGAATATTTTTTACGTTTGTTTTATTTGTTTAGTTCTATGCGGTCGGGACTTTAGTTTTTTAAATATTTGACTTGTAAAATCACTGCGCAGCGCTTGAGAATTACTTTCCTTCCTTAATTCGCCATATGGTGTTACGTGTATAATCTTCTCATCAACTAAATGAATGAAAAAAATCATTTAGCACATCAGATTTTAAAGTGTTTTCTGAGGCATACAAAATAAACTCAGTTGACAGTGACACCAGAGTCTATATATTTCTTGAACTGTGGTGACACAAAATGATGTAATCCAAATGGCCTTAACCACTGCGGAGAATCATCGCTTTATTAGAACATGGTCCTAATAAAAATTATGTTACCACCTATACTCTAGGAATTCCGGGATTCACGGTACAAGATCTCGAGACGCGAAATTATACCGGAAGGCCAGGGTTCGGAAGGAAAAACTCAACCACCTTAACTAACAGCCATATCATATTGCGATCGAAATGGATCGAAGAGCTACTGCCCGTTCACTAAAGCATGACCTACAGCAAGTACGTGAGAAAAACGTTAGTGAAGTAACCATATAAAGACGGTTAAAGGAAACTGGGCTTAACTCCCGCAGCCCTGTAGGGTTTCAATTGCTTCCCCGCCATCGTAGAATCGACTAGTATTTGCAAGTCAGCATGATAATTGGACAGAACAGAACGGGGAACGAAGACGTAATGAACGGTTTGCCGACTAAACATTATAGAATAGACTCTCGTTTTATGGCGGATCTGTGATAATTTGAACGTAAATTTGTATAGAAGGACGTACAAACCTAATATCTGTGAAAAATGGAACCCTAAATACCCACATATATGTCGAAAATATACTAGACGATGCTGTAGCAATTTGGCCCTTTTACTGAAGAAGAGTTTATACTCATGCAAGACAATGCCAGACCGCATGTTGCGCTTGTAGTCAATGAGTTTTTGGGTGAAGTTGGAATTCGGTGGTTGGAATGCCCACCTTGCAGCCCAGATCTCAACCCGATTGAGCATTTACGAAATTAATTAAAAAGATGTTTCGACGCCGTCTCATATGGCCTACAATTTAGCCGAGCTCAGGTTATCATTAAATGAAGAATATGAGGCTATTCCTCAACAAAATATAATCAATCTAATTGATTCGATGTCACAAAGAATGCAGGATGTCACTGCGGCTAGAGGTGGATACACCCATTATTAACTTTTATTTCAATTTTTAGTGCTCAAGTTTACTTTAAATGTTTGAAGTAAAAAATGTTTTCAAATGCAACGTTTTATTTAAAATGCGTAGATTGTAAAATAAACAAGATACACAGATACATTGAAAACTAAAATACTCGGAGCGCATCCAGTTTTATTGTGAATTATGTTGGAACAAGACTGATTGGCGTGTTATTTTTACAGGGTGTTTTAAACTTGCGACTAAAAACATCATTTTGACTTCGGCTGGCATATAGACATTCAAGCAATAAACATTTCATCACGCAGCGCAATGTTAAAGAATTGGTCTATTTGTTTGTCGGTGAGTTTAAAATGCTGACTCTGCCTAGTCGGTAAAATGAAACAACTTGCTAAAATAATATTGAAGACAAATTAATTTTCTCCTTCCCTAGTAACTGCGGTGGCTAATAAAAAATATGATTGACTTACAATTTTGGTAGAAAATCAAGGGTTATAAGGGAATGAAATGGTTACATGTTGGTGAAAATCCAATATGGCGGAACAAAATGGCAGCGACACAAAATTTAAAAAGAACATTGTTAGGTAACTACTTGTCGAATGAACTTCAGAATCTTCTTGAAAATAAAGTGTGGTGTAGGGATAAACTGGTAAAATATTTGTTAAAATTAATTTAATTAATGAAATGTTAAAACAAATTCGGTATCAAAAAACTACTTATACAACTGATATGAAATTTTGCATAAGAATGAATAGGGAGAGACTTGTAAATTTTTAGTGCGAATCCTATATGGCAAAACAAAATGGCGGCCTAATAAAATGTTTAAATATTAGGTAAAATTCAATTTCTTGGACTGCAACCTCCAATTAATAAAGGATATAATCTATTTTTAGTAGACTACTTAAATATTGTTATGAAAAACTAATAATAATATTAATATTAATTACTAGTTTAACAACTTCAAAAAATTCAAATAAATTACAGTTTACAAAGATATGTATAAACTTACTATCAATTAATTTATTATCTATGGACTAAATTATTTTTACCTTAAGATATATAAGACTATTTTATTTTCGAACGTTCTCATATTGTACTTGTTGCTAGTTCTAAAAACTCCTTTTTATGTAAAATTTTTACAGCGTCACGCCTGGGAAATAGTTGTATAAGTCAATATATCTATTTACGCAGCGACGTTCGGGATATGACTTCCTTAGATATATTAAAACATTCTCGAATTTACAGAAAAGTAATTGTAAACAGTAAATCATCAAAAATAGAACGGTATGTCTTTGTTTCAGGCATTTGAAATAAATAGTTTGGTGTACGATTGTGGTAAAATTATCGTCCAAACTGAGTTTTTATGTAATAAGTGTACATTTTCAATACTACGTTGATCTCTTTCTTTGTGAAATTTTTATTATCAAAATAAGTGATATTATAGAGTCTCTTTCTATAATTTAATTTATGGAACACTAAAAAAATATTGCCAAAAACGTTTGCACACGTAAGTTTGTAAACAGTTTTAACTATAGATAAAAATAAATATTTCATAATATTTATATTTTATGTTTATACTAATACACAAATTTGTATAAATTAAAAAAAAGTTAACTGAGTTTAACGACATTTTTTGAAAATTGTACATTGCAAACGAAAAACTTGTATATTGTGTAAAAATACTATGAGCACAAGTTTTAAAAAATTATGAAAACTTTATCCTTTTGCGTTTCTATTAAATAACGTAATAAACTTTAAAGCACTATCATTCTAGAAATATGTATAATCAACAGCAAAAGTGATAGTACGAGTGGGGATCTAACCCGCACTTCTGGATCACTAATCCATTGCTCTAACCAATTGCGCTATCGTACCACTGATAAGTAATTCGTTAGAACTTGTATATATTCAAACCCACCAGTATCACAACGATTGTTGATCCTGCCAAATATTCTAACCTTATGGCTCGGCATTTCTGACTGGACGTCAAATCTGACATTGCTAATAAGGACCGACTTTATTAGTAAATTTATAATTTTACGTTTACGAACCCGCACTTCTAAAGAAAGTGTCCATATTATCTCAAAGAGACCTAGTAATGAACATATTAAAAAATAAACACAAAGTCTAGTTCTCAGTCAAAAATAAGTTTATAAATTAAGAATAGGTTTACATGATGATCGGACCTGAAATGAGTATACATTACAATGGAAAATACAATTGAATAATATATAACTTTACCATAAACAAAACACATTCTATAAAGTACATAAGACAAACATAACCAAAGAAAGAACGAAACAAAGCTACGCTTGAATAAACAATAACGTCGATGTAAATTTATTTGATGAGAGGCGATAGGTCAAAAGGAAAAAAGAAGAGATTGTTCAGGATGAACTTGACTAACTCTCGTAAAGTACATGCTACATTAACAAATAGAAGAAGAATTAGTGAAATTGACATACTATCTCGTATTGTTGTTCAGACTCGTTTCCGGAAGATTTGCATTTTTGGTGTTGTCTATGTTTCCATGTTTCCGTGTTCATAGTTTTGTTCTTGGTACATATTCATACAGTTTATGTCATACATATAAATATAGTTTTGTTTATACATATTCGTATAGTTTTATTCGTAAAAAGGGTTATCGAAATTTGAAATTTCTTGATTACCAGCATAATCAGTATTTTCATAATTTGGGAAACTAATATTTAAATTTTCGTGATTAACAGCCTGATCATTAACTTGATAACGATTTTGAGGGTTTTGTTTTAAAACTTCCTGGATATAAAATTGTTCAGTAATTAATTTTTTATTTTGGATATTATTATTTAATATAGTATTACCAGAATTCGTGTCCATAGGTTCTACTTGTCATACAGTCTTGAGCAAAACTAGGATTAGGTCTTATAAAAGGTATTTGTTGACTAAAATTTCGTCTTTGAAAGTTTTGTTGGAAATCAGGTGTGATATTTTGATTTGTATTAAAATTATTTGTACTTCTTCCAAAATAATTTGGAATGCGACTTTTACCCATCGTATTTTGAAATCTTAGAAAATTAAGATTTATTGTATTAGAAAAATTAATTTGCGAACAATTCGAGTTAAAATTGGGCGAATAATTATGGCTGAAATTATTCGAATAAGGTGATTTATAAATTAGTTGAAATTTTGGATTTTTACTTCCGTCATAAAAAGGAAGTATTATTTTGGAAATTCATTGCACTCGTTGGTACAAGTTTATTTTGTAGCATTTGTGAAGTTTTGAAATAATAAAAATTACCACAAAAAAGCCATAGTTTTTTCACAGCACTGCTGGACTTTTTAAACGTAAAACCTCGCATAAATGTTTTCAAAGCAAATTCATCGTAATGATTAATTTATTTGCTGCGTCTTCGTTTGTAGCATTTAATTTTGCAGAAAGTAAACTTCTAGAATTCTGAATTCCCATACCAAAATTTATTAAAGGATGCTTTTTTTAAAATGATTTTAAATTAATTAAATCTTGAATAAGACAGTCAGATCTATATCTCTGCAAAAGTATTTATACGGACTTATTTAACTAAAGTCCAACTATTTAATTCAGCCAGCCAAATAATAAGTTCTGCGGCTCTACCTGTTAGTTTACTTAATATTATATCAAATAGCCAGATATTTATAGGATAATTTAAATTATTTGTATTCTAAAAAGCTTAGAGTGAGCTTGCGGAAGCTGTTATAAATCTTTATGTTAATTTTGAATTTCCGTCAAAACATTATCAGCTTGACAACGTAAAAGAGTATTTACAAAATTTGTCGTTTTTTATTTTTATTTTTATTATCAGTAGAACCAGAATCAATTCATAAGCCGTTTAGGAAATTAATTAGGTAGTCAGGATTTACTCCTTTAGAGAAATCACTTAATAATAAAAAAATTTCAGAAAATTATATTTTCAAAAATAAGTAGTAAAATTACGTAATTATTTACATCAAATATAGAAAAATAACTTATTCTTGCAAATAATATAGTAATAATTAAATATGTCGATACAATACACAGTGGAAAAAAAGTTTCATGTGGTTGTCCTTTTTTTTCATTCTTACAACTAGGTCCTTACTGCTAGGCTGGTTTAACAATGTCTGTCCTCCTCAGCGGTCTCTTCTTTGACTTGCTATCTTGTCTTTGCTGGTTTCCCAAAATTGAAGATGGCCCGGTGAAAGTCGCCTTAGATCAGCACTTCTGATTGAAGTAAGTTTCAAATTTCTTTAGGATTTCTTCAGTTCAGAGCGTTCCCGAAATGTTTTCTTAGATAGGTGCTATTTACTTCAAAGGACTCGAACTGTCGAAATTTGTAGATTCAGTGAATACATTTAAAAAAAAAACATGTTTTTTTTTGCACGTTTCATTATACATACGACTACGCCAATTACTTTGTTAGCACAAGAGAAAGACTTTTTAAATAATTTTATTTTATTTTAAAACTGAAAAATAACAAGTTTTAGAACGACAACGGACTAACAAGTGATTCAATACCGTCCTTTGCTTCTATTAATAAGTTGTCGTTATCTAATAATAATAATAATAATAATAAATGACTTTTATTGCATTATAAAAGCTTAAAGATTATAGAAAATAAGAATATATAGTTATTCTTTTGAAATATTGTTAAAAATCAAATGAGGCTCAAAATTAAATATTTTATTAACGCAGGTATGGGGCTATATTTAGCTTTTGTTATTTCCAAAAGATCCAACTTCTTACCTTTATTGCATTCGTGAATTTTATTAACATTTTCATATATGGAAAAACGATGTTTTGAGGATAACAAATGATTCGCAAAGGCAGATTTAATATTTTTAAATACAACCTAAAACAATCTGTAAAATAATCTAACTGGAAATTCCCTCCTAAATTTTCCTTTTGTGTACAAAAATGAAAGAAGACATTATTAATATATGTGTTACTAAACGACAAACAATTTACTGATATTGTTAATTTTGAAACAACAAAGAAAATAAACTCGCAGTTTTTAGGCAACACGATTGTTTTCAGAATTTTCGGTAATTTGTGGGCGTTTATCCTATTATATGAACGCCTAATTCCGGCGTGCATCGAGCAGTGTGCATGAGTTTCATACGCTCCTTTATTTTGTTTAATATTGTGGTTATTTTCCGCTAAACTATTTTGAATTTTCGCAAGTATCTAGATGAAAGTATTTTACATTTAATTCGTAGCGACTTTAAGCTCATAAAAGGACATAGGTTGTGTTTCCTGGTGATTTCCACTATTAAATATTAAACATCGATAGTGACAAATACTTTTAAAATAAGAAGCCAGTGCAGCGGTGTGACACATTTTCACTACTCCGTCGTTGTCGGCCTAATAGTCCGTGGGCAAACATGCCAATTTGCAAAGTTTGTACGGCGAGTCTTATTACTAAGACGCCGGGACTCAAATGTAATGGTGTATGTTCAAAATATTTTCACGGTAAATATTTGGAATTAAGCAAGCAGAGTGTGGCGAACTTTCAGTTACCAGGAGCTGTTTGGTTTTGTCCTGAATGCAGACCTGCAACAAATGCACGGCGAGTTTCGAATATTCATGCATCAGGCGTGGATGCAGAGGATCCTGACCATGCCATAGAGACTGAATCATCTCACACCTTAATAGTCGAAACGATTCAGGTTCAAATATTAAACACCAATAAAAATTACTTTGAAATGTCGGAGTCGGTTAATTTTTGCTCTGATAAGGTTACGGCTTTTGAAGCGATGATGAAAAAAGTCAATGAAAAACTGGATATAATCGAAAAGCTATCTCAAGAATATAAGCAACTAAAAACGGAAATAAAATATCTCAATAACCGACTCGATATTTTAGAATAACAGATAAGATCTGATAATCTGGATATTCAAGGTGTTCCAGAAAAACAAGGAGAAAATCTTTTAGGTTTAGTACAAGAAATCGGTGAGAACTTAAGTTGTCCTATCTCCCCTCAGGATGTCGATGCCATATTTAGAGCTAAATCTCGTAATTCTAATAATCCCAAGCCTATAATCGTTAAAAGAAAAAGAGATGATATCTTAGCTGCTGCCAAAACTATGAGGCGTCAAGCTGGTATCGACTCCTGGACTAAAGATGGAAAATATATCGAACCAGCTGTTTATCAATGAATACTTAACCAATCTAAGTAAAACTCTGTTAAAGCATTCTAAAGACGCTGCGAAAACAAAAAATTACAAGTATGTATGGGTTCATAATAACCTTTTTCACGTATGTCTGTTTCCTTTCTGTATCAAAACGTTCGTGGATTGAAAACCAAATTAGAATATTTATATAAAAATTGCGATCACGATATTTTATGTTTAACTGGAACTTGGCTTAATCCGAAGATTTCTTCTTCAGAGTGTTTTTCTGATATTTATAATGTTTATCGAAGTGATCGAATTGACTCTATTCTATCCACCAAACACGATGGCGGTGGTGCTTTAATAGCTATTGACTCTAAGCTACATAGAATTTTAAGAGCTGATTGGTCTTCAGATGCCGAATATTTGTGGGTGACTGTATATCCTAATCTAGAAAATAAGTTTAAATTTCATGTGTGTTGTGTGTACATCGCCCCTTGTGATAGTGCCTGTTTAACTGCCTTTTGTTCAAAACTAGATGAAATTGTGAACAATAATCCAAATGACTCATTTATTATATGCGGAGATTTCAATCTTCCCAACATTAAGTGGTCGCAAGACCCCATTAATAAAAACTGTATTCCTCTAAATTTTACTGATCAATATTCAAATATGTTGGTAGATACACTTGCCTTTTGTAGGCTTTCGCAGTTTAATTATTTTCTTAATACAGCTAGCAATACTCTTGATCTTGTCCTAAATAATAATTTTCAAATTTCTAATATGCAACTCTGCGATACACATTTGGTTAACGAAAACAGGTTCTATAACACACTGAAACTTACATTTAACTTGCGGGAAATACTTTTTTCGTTTAAACTCAATAATACTAACTTTGATTTGAATTTCAATTTTGCCGACTACAATAGTATAAAGACTGAGTTGAATTGATTGAAGGGAATTTGAATACGGAAGACAGTGTAAGAGTGTTATACTCCATAATTAATAATACTATGTTAAAACATGTCCCTAAACATTGTAGATATAAAAGAAAATATCCTCACTGGTTTAGTGTAGGCACCATAAAGGTTATCACGGAAAAAAACAAGATGCACTGCAGATGGAAAAATATGATAATGATCTTGATTATCTTACCTTAAAATTGCTTAGAGGGCGTTCTAAATATTTAATTGATACCGATTACAAAAATTATATTGGTCGAGTTGAGGATTACATTTTGGCCGATTCGAGGCAAATATAGAAATTTGTTAGATCTAAGAAAAACAAAGTGGGTACTATTACCGCTCTGCAAAATCCTAATTCTAATGAAATGCTAACAGATGGAAAAAAATATTTGACATTTTCTCCTCTTATTCTAATTCTGTTTTCAATCCATTGAGTAATGTTAGTCGAAATTATGTAGGGTCTAATCAATAATAATCAGTGCCATCAAAATAATATTTCTAATTATTACATACCTATTTCCACAATTATTAAAAAAATAAAGGGACTTCCAGACAAAGCTGCGGGTGTTGACAATGTACCCACTGTGTTTCTAAAAAATTGTGTTTATGAACTATCTCAGTCATTATATAACAACTTTAATAAGTCGCTAAATGAGGGCTTCTTCCCACATATTTGAAAATCTGCCTGAATTGTTCCTATATTAAAATCCGGCAACAAATTCCTTGTAGAGAATTACCGACCTATATTTAAGTTATGTATCATAACAAAGCTTTTCGAATCAATTATATGTGACTACTTATATATACACTGTAAAAATATAATTAACACCGAACAACACGGCTTCATGAGAAAGCGTTCTGTCGAGAGCAACTTGTTCTTATACTCACAGTTTTTGCTGGATAACATGAACGAGGGTTTTTAAGTTAACGCCGTCTATACCGATTTCAGTAAAGCATTTGATAAAATTGATCACAACATCCTGATAAACAAACTTGCTGGGGTTGGTATTCATTAGAGTCTACTTAGATGGTTTTTATCATATATAAGTAATAGGAGTCAAGAGGTTAAAATTGGTATGTTCAAGTCGGCTTCTACAGAGATCAGTTCAGGACTGCCTGAGGGGTCCCACCTGGGACCTCTCTTATTTAATATTTATATTAATGATATTGCTAGTTGCTTTAAATTTTCTCATTTTTTAATGTATGCTGACGACCTAAAAATATTTTTTAGACTCACTAACTCATCCGATGTGTTGCTCATATAACATGACCTAAACAATCTATCTTCCTTCTGTCAGCGAAATTGCCTATATCTAAATCTAAAAAAATGTCACATCATAACATTCTCTAGAAACTTAAATAAAATATATTTTAATTATATAATTAATACCATACCACTAGCTAGGGCCTCTATTGTAAAAGATATAGGTATATGTTTTCCTAGTAAATTGTTGTTGATCATCACATTCAACACATAGTCACAAAAGCAAAAAAATCTCTCGGTTTTCTTATTAGAACTTGTAAAAGTTTAAGACGGTTAGAATCTATTCGTACGCTGTTTATGTCATACGTAAATAGTGTGCTTTGTTTTGGATCGTTGATTTGGAACCCTCAGTACAATACATATATATATATATATATATATATATATATATATATATATATATATATATATATATATATATATATATATATATATATATTAGTAAAATCGATTATCGAATATGATTGATTCAGTGCCTTTAGTTAACTTATTACATATAAATATCCCATCACACAATACAAGAAATAAACATTTTTTCCGCATCCAACCAAGCAATACTCATTATCACTTAAACTCACCTTTATATCTTTGCTGTAAATCTTATAATATACTTTTGAGCTTAGTTGATTTGGATATTTGTTCCTTTTCCCTATCAACATTTGGCAATACATTAGAAATATTTAATTGGAGTCATATTTCTTAATGTATTTTACTTTTTTTTATCATTCTGTTACGCTGTTCGTATGATCATTTTTTCTTAGATATTTGTAGGTTACTATTATATCATTTTTATAAGTACAGTTCTTGTGAATACTGTTTCTGGATTCGTCCCATTTTGTATTCGTTATCAATAAATAAATAAATAAATAACTGAGAAGTCACCTCGTGTATGAAAATGTCAATATGAAGTGTGATGTTTTCGCCAAATTGATACGTAAAAATCGCCCAGTAGGTGAATACAAAATTGAAAATGAACCTTTGCCATTGTACTTTTTATAATAAATGAATACATGAAATAGTATTTATTATTTTTAATCGGCGAATACTCCACCGAATACCATTCGTACATACAAATTGTCCCGAAAATTGTTTAAAAACTCAAATAACTTTGCAACAATAAAGAAAATAAACTTGCGCAGATTTCAGGCAACACGATTTTTTTTCATAATTTTCGGTACTTTTTTACACTCGTGCTATTATACCTGAAAGTGCATATACACAAGCGAAAACTCGAAGGAAAATAACGTTGTCATTTAATCCACCTATTTTAAAACTCCGTACGTCAAGCCATAAGCCGATATCGCTTATTAAATATATCAACATTTTAAATAAACAAACAGGGCGATTTACGTAAAAGATCTTCAAATCACTTAATATTGCCGTCACAATATAACCTCGTTATGTTATAAAGAGGCACTTATCTGATAAAACCATAATTTAGATCCGGAAAAGATAATTAAAAATATCCTCACTTATAAAGGGATAATCGAATTAGCCGGCTTTAGTATTTATATTTCTTAGGATAACTTGAAACTAACAAACACTAGATTTTTATCTATATACCTTTATTAAAAATTAAATAGTGATTTTTTTAAATATTTTAACATTTACAAATATGTTTATGAACTCCATTAATTACATTTTATACTTGTTTCCAATTTAAATAAACTGGGCTGACAATTTAACTTGACTGAAAAACAATCTCGACAGAAAAGGTGCAAATCCAAATAACTTTCGTATAAAATAGTGGCTTGCCTTAAACACTAAAATTAATAGTGGTAACATGCCAGAAATTCATGATTCAAGTGAAGTTCGTCCAGTGAAAGATCTTATTAAGTGTTTTGAAATAATGCAGTTAGACGGTGGTTGCAACAACGTAGAGCAAAGGGACTTTAGAATTAATATACCACGGTAAGTTTAAAATAGTTATAACTTATATACCATCTTACTTTTAATTATACCATTCAAATATCTTATGTAATTAAATAAATTACGTTAATTTTTCTAACAATTATTTTGTTTTTATGTAAACTGATAGCTGTCGCACCATGATTCAAATATAGGTATCATGCGTTTTAACGGACTACCTAAATAACGACATTTAGATAAATAGTTTTAAGAGATGTTATTACGATAGCCTATTGTTACTGTCCACGCATTTCTGTTTTTAAACCAGAAATTTTTGAAATTTGTGTTTTTTGACCTTCGAAGTGATCTAGCCCGGTAACGGTACGACGGGGAAATACGCTCCTTGAGGTCAATCGTAGAGGATAAGTGGGTGCTTCATTTGGTAAAAACGCGATTTCATTGGGCTTATAATAAGCCGACAGTGGTGTCCAATAAGGGCACTTTTTTAGAAACCCCGATGATTCAAAATTCAGGTTAATTTTTCTGGGGTGGGGTATATTTTTTCGGATTTCCCCTCCAAAATACCGGACAAATTCGTAACAGGCACTTAAAAAAATAAAAAAGGGGTAACTTTAAAGGCATTTGCGAAACCTGACTACTTTGTCAAGGTAAGAAAAGGATGCCTATAACTCAAATGGCGAAAAACGTTCGAAATGCAGAAAAACTAAAAAAAATCTGATTCCGCCGTTTCAATTATCCCATATTTCACTATTTTTTTTCGAGGAGAGTAACGAAGGGTGGAACTTGTTTATGAGATCCCAAATATCTCCCGAGGGCGAGCCATTTAGAAATAAAATTGCTGTTGTTCATATATTTTGCTATGGCCCTGTAGCATATGAAGGTTGATCCTAAGTGAGTCACGTAAACAGATAAAGAAACGTCTATATTTTCTCTAGACACTGGTGTAAAAACCAGCTCGATCAGTTTTAAGGGTAAATTTCGAGAAATTTTTGAATTGTAGCGTGCCTGAATTCTGTTTACTACTCTCTGGACCGGAAAATCGAAAAACGGGGTAAAATCGAGCAAAAAATGCATTATTTTTTCATTTGCCAGAAAATTTACCACTTTTTAAAGCGGACCTGGCCCTGCCAGCTGTGTAGCTTTGACTGACATGTCATAACAATTAGTCTGACAGGGTCGCCATGTTTTTAATTCGAAATGTATTCAGAATTTACAGATATCTGTTAATCTATTTATTTAAATGCTCTGGGGAGTGGTGAAAATGGATATGCATCCCGAACACAAATAAAAATATTAGGAATCCTGTCCAAATAAAATTATAGCAAGTATTTTATATACGAAATGAAGGTCGTTATAATACAAGATAATAAATACATGGATGGTATAAAGACTTAAAGCCATGTATATTTACGTTTTAATTATTAAGGGATTTCTCTTTTTTAGGTAGTAAGCAATGTTTGTTTAGTCCAGTATGTTTAATAACGTCTACTAAAGTAGTTTCGAAATAACTGCTTTTTTCGATATACGCATAACTTAGAATTAGAACTGAACACCACGAAGCTACTTCTATTATAAACCGCCCTTAGATACCGTTGTTTTTGCAAAATTCATAAGCAAATTTTGAATTTACCTTGAAAATAACACAAAAGTAATTTTGAGTTTCATTTTTCAGTTTCTCTGTTAGGCACCTTCAAACAAATAGCACCGCATTATTGCAAGAATACGAAGGTACTTACTTCTGTCCTATAATTTTTATTTTCCTTGTCATTTTTATCATATTTTTATATACTATTCTAGAATACCTGTAAATATAGAAAGATTTAGACAGTTTATTAATCAGCGGCTAATGAATGATTCAAGCTGTTTGAATTGTTGAGATAATTAGGAATTTAAGTTATAGAGTAATTGTGCTAAAGAAAAATAAGTTTTAACTTTTTTTATTTTTTGTACATTATGCAAAACTAATTTTTGTTTAAAATCTACCGGTCTATCTAGTCAGATTTTGAGTTTGCCATTTCGTAAAGGCAAGTTTCCTACTAAGTAAAAGGGAAGTACCGTAATAGTGAAAAAATCACCTCCCATGTTGTTACTGAAACTTCATGTTTTAGAGTTCCTAGATGCCAAAAATAAACGTTTTCTTAATTCTGTCGGTCTGTTTGGCTGTTCGCGTTTCAGCGAAAAAAATACCCGATTGGCTTAAAATTCTGGTGAAAAATTAATCAGTGGGGACAACCTGGTAACATTTTGGTAAAAACGTAGTATGGCGGCTTAGTGAATAGTATTACCAAATACTAAGAATAAACTGGTAAAATTGTGGTACGAATCCAAGATGACGAAACAAAAAGGCGCGCCGGATTAATAAAATTATTTGAACATATTAGTCTAAAAAACTACTTATTTGAATTTTTATTATTTCAAATTTTGTGCAAACACTAAGTATGATATGGAGACAATCTGATAAAATTTTAGTATTTTTAGTGCGAATTCACGTTAGAAGAAAAAAAATGGCGTTGAGATAAAAAAATAACAAATCTAGAAAAAAACTGTCTTTAATGAAATTATATTTGACGATAAAACTGAGACAGATCCACATATTATCTCTGAAAGACTCAATATATATTATATAAGAAGTATAGAAGATTTAATTAAAACAATCAATCTAGAGAACAATAGTTTAATTACTGACATTTCAAATTGCAGTAATTTATTAACTAGATTTCGTGAAATATCTTTATACGAACTTAAACATAAAATTCTTAGTTTGAAATCTAATAATAACAACATCGAAATTTTAACAGAAAAAAATATGAAAGAAACCTTTTCTTGTGTTGGATATCCAATATTAAATCTTATAAATAAATGTTTAAGAGAAGCAGAAATTCCAGAAGATCTGAAATGTTCCTATATACCTGTGCCAAAAATATAAAATTCTAAAAAATATACAGAAATGAGACCAATTAATGTATTATAGGATATTGAAAAATTACTTGAAGAAATTGTATACAACCAAATTTTGGATCAAAATAGAAGAAAAAAATTTTAGTTGCCTTTCAATCTGGATTTCGCCGCAGACGCTCCACTCAAGTTGCCCTTCAGTATGTAATTGAAAACTAAACAAGAATCAGGGCAAATAAAGAAATTATAATAGCGATATTTTTAGATTTTAAAAGGGCATTTGAAACAATAGATAGGAATAGACTATTAGACAAATTATATAAATATAGGATAAGGGGTAATGTTCTTAAATGGTTCAAAAATTATTTAAAGACCAGGATACAAAAAAACAAAATTTTCTAATGTATATTCAAATAAACAGATTAATTACGTAGGGGTACCATAGGGAAAAAAACTTGGTCCTTTATTATTTATTTTATATATCAATAATTTACCGGGTGTTTTAAAAAACTGTAAAATACAAATGTTTGCAGATGACACACTAATTTACATTAAATATGAGGATATTACATTAGCAAGTAATGAGATAAATCGAGAGTTAAAATTAGTCCTTAACTGGTCAAATATAAATAAGTTAAAATTGAATGTAGAAAAAACAAAATGTATGACTATTAACGCGACAGACAAAACTAACATATTTATTGATGGTAAAAATTTGGATATTGTTGATTCCTTTAAATATTTGGGTATTATTTTAGATCCAAAGTTAAAATTTATTGATTTTTTTAAAAAAACTATTTCCAAAATAGCAGGTAAAATTAAATATCTAAAAAGAATAAGCAATTATTTATCACCATTTGCTAAAAAATCGATTTATGATACAATCATTATGTCACATTTCTTATATTGTCCAACAATTTTATATATGGCAAATGAACATAGTTTTTAAAAACAAGGGAATGAGAGTAATTTTGAATAAAGACAAATATACGAAAATTAGTGATATGTTACGTATTTTAAAATGGCTAGATGTTAAAAATTTGATACTTTTTTAAATTTGTGTATTCATTTATAAAATTGAAAATAGTTTACTTCCAAATCATTTAAAGAAATTTACAAATCAAAATTTAGAGTTCCATCAATATAATACAAGGCAAAAAGACCATTTTCATTTAATTCTACCCTCCAACCACTTGTTATATAAATTGATATTTTATTAAGGATTAAAAGACTTTAACAATTTAAAAAAAAAGAAATAAAAAATTAATCATCACTTAAGAAATTTAAAAGGTCCTTAAAAAATTACTTATTTAAAAAACAGTTTATATACTTTTGATATGTTAAAAGTTTTATTAATATTATTGTTATATTTGTATAGGTTAATAATAATTGTATAATAGTTACATAAAGTTGTGTAATATGTAGTTCAAATAATATTGTAATGTAAATTTTGTAGCAGATTTTTGCTAATAAACTCTTAAACTTTAAACTTTAATAAAATGTTTGTAATCGTGAAAAAATCACTCCCCAAGTTTTTGAACGTTTCAATGACCCTAGATGAAAAAAAATATGTTTTCTCAATTTTGTGGGTTTGTCTGTCGGTCTGTCTGGCTATCTGTCAGTTTGCGGCATAGCTAAAAAAAAATTTAATGACTGAGTTGTTCAAAAATTAAGGGCCATATTGGTAAAAATTTTGGTCAAAATCCAATATTGCGAAACAATATGCCGGCCTAGTGGAATGTTAAAAAATCTTACAAAGAAACTAATTTTTCATTTTACCTCAATTTTTTATACAAATCAAATGTTACATAAGAACCTAGTGAAATATTTAAAAGATCAGTTTGATTAATTATTGAAATTTTAAGAATTATGTGTGATGGTGGAGCAAAATGGTGGCCAAATAAAATGTTCTAAAATTTCAACGTAAAAACATTTTTGTTCAATTGGCTTGAACTTATAAAAATTAGCTGTAATATAGGAATAAACTGGTACAGTTTTGGTACGAGTTCAATATGGCGAAACAAAATGCGATCTAATAAAATTTTAAAAAATCAGTGTCAAAAAATGTTTATTTAATTATATTATTCTTAAGACAAGTGTGGCGCATAAGTAGAAATTGATAAAATATTGTTACGAATCCAATATGGTAGAACAAAATGAGGTCGAATAAAAATGTTTGAAAGGACAGTATGTATGTGTCCTAAATGACTACGTGCGGAACAAAGTTGGGCCACACTTGTACCCTGGATTTGTATATCGTTGCTGACAAACATTCGACTTTCCAGAACGAAGTATATTGAACTTAAAGGAAGATTTACACGGATCCAGTAGCTGGAGTCAGTGTCACTTCTACGCCAGCGCTGGCATGGTAGTGGCACCGTGGAAATACTTTTTCGTGCCAGCGGCCGCCACCCGTGGTCCCTCTAACCTCCGCGCTAACGTTGCGGAGACGTCTAAACGTGTCGTGCAAGTCGCTGGCGGACTAACGAATTGGTGCCAGCCGCTGGCTTACTTTCGTATAGTCCGAATGATGTGATTGGTGTGAATATACCAATAAATTATTATATTTTCCCGGTAAAATGGACCGAAAATCTAGTGAAAACGAAACTTCAAAGTTTGTTCTGCTTTATAGAGAGCAGGAATATTTAAGGAATATCAGAAGCGGCATATATAAAAACAAATAAACGCGCACATCGGCGCTACAAAAAAATTAGGAAGGAATGGATATCGGATTTAGTATTGATGATGTAAAGCAAAAATTAAGAGTATTAGAAGTACATACTACTTAGAATTGGATAAAATTGAAAAATCCACTTCTTCCTTAAAGAATTGATAGTAAATCTAAAAATTTTCTACAAAAAAGACAATGTGTTAGAAAGCGAGATGGACGGAAAACAGGAACCCGCCGAATTTATAATTTAAAAGTTTAATTACTTTGACTGCATCGGCGAAACATATTAGTGGTCTGAAAAGTCGAATAACTTGTAATAAAAAAAAATAATTAGGACTATATTAAGAATAAATTGGCTCTACCCGAAACTTCTTTCTTTGTAGATTATTCTTTTTGTCAGGGATAGTGAAAACTACCAGATAACACAGTTTGTATATGTGCACATTATTATATAACTCTATGTGTCCCTGATAAAAGGAAGAATTTTTAGAAAGGAAAGCCTCTGGTACGAGAGATAAGCTCATATAGCGATTTTTTTAAATATTTGTTTTGTCATTACATTTTCTGATAATTTTAATTTTCTATTTGAAAATAAAATAAATCTCGGTATATTCTATTCTTTATATGCCAATGCCTTTAACTGAATAGTTCATAAAGCGCAATTTTTTTTTCGCCAAATTTTCCACATTCATCCCTGTATCACACCTAACCTTTTAAAGTTTGATGGATAACATTTCAAAAAGGTGCTGATTTGTTCCACTATAATGCCGACACCAAAATGCCATATCATTACATTGGTTGCACATTAAGAGAAATGAAGACGGTTAGATTTTAAATATTAGTTTTAATAAAAGGTTCAAAATCCCTATTACTATTTACATTATTTTGTTACAAAGGTGGATCGGCATCACCATTAAAAAAATTCTTAGGGCTAGTTTCGCTATGCCCGTCATTTATATCACCATATTATTTGTAAGAATAGAAAAGTCATTTTTTACCTACCAATTCTAGTAATACAGGGTGTCCAAGCCTGTATTACTAGGTCGCTGTAATAAGTATAACTAGAGGATTTGGGTCTCCGAAAATCCAAGGGAGTACAACGAGTACCAACGGTACACACTAAAAGTTACCGTATTATGAGCCAATGAAAAGAAAAAATTTATGGACAATTTTTTTCTTTCAACGAACTAATAGTGACGGTATCAAACTATACGGATATGTTGGAGATCTTTTCTTTCCACAACTTCGTCAAGAGAATAACTAGATGTGACATTTGGAACAAGGTGAATAGAAAGAGCTGGTCCTATTGAATGGGCGCCTTATTCTCCTGATTTAGCAGTTCCGGATTTTTTCATGTCACGCACAGGTGTAATCCCATTTCAGAAAATATCCAGGGTCTTAAAAGAAAGATCCAAAATGTCAATGAAGGGATTCCCCAGGAGATGCTACAGGATTCCTTCAACTATCTATTAGTACGGATTCATAAATGTGCTGAGCAGAATAGACATCATATTCAAAATTTACGTTTATTAATGTAAATGTACCTTTCACCGACCACCTAAGCTTTTTCCTCAGATAAAGGTTAATATTAAGGTTTGTAAGTAAAACTCAAATTTCTAATATTTTTAGTTTGAAGTTTAAAATGTTTTTAAAAAATAGAGAATAAGAAATAACAAAAAAAATCACCTTTTCATTGAAAAAAAAAATATCTTTTTTTGTCTGAAACTTCCCGACCCGACCGGTCCTGTGTGATGTTCCTATTACCGACCATTTTGGCTCCCATTACCGATTGCCATTTTTTATGCAGAATATCACTCATACTTATCTTGATTTTTAAGTTGTTTTCATTTAGTTTTTGTAGTTTGTGTTAGTATAATACAAGATATTATAATAAATCACTTCATAAAAAAAGAAACATAAAAAAGCATTTAACATTTCTCGTCGAATCTAAGTAAAAAAAAACATAAATGCTTCTAACTATGTTCCTTTGGGAACAAACTGATTTCTTTACCCCTCCTAAGCTCTTGAGTTTCAGATATACAATAAATGCCTCGGCGGTTAATTAACTTATATATTTTGCGTACAATTGCATTTGAACTGTATGTAAGTATATTACCCTTCTCGGGCCACTTCCAATTCACAGCACTCATTGCCATTGTTTTTACAAATATACCATTCGAACTTGAATCAAGGATCAAACCAGGAAAATATTCTTCTTCATATATTACAATGACATGCTTTGCCTCGCTATTAGTCTCATTATCAGTCTCATTTTTTTCGTTTGTTTCTTTGGTTGTTTTTTTTTCGATTTTTTGTTTTTTTAGCCCTCTATGATTTTTCTTCTTCTTTCTTTTTTTTTCTCCGCATCTATCTTTTTCTGGTATTCTATATGTTCTTATTATGTATCAATACCAGAGCTTCGGGAGTTTTTAAATTGGTTTCTTCTAGAGTGTTTGATATAGATATTTCTTAAAGCGCATTAGTTTAGTCAGCTCTTTAATGCCTTTGCCCTTCATGGTTGACTTACAGGCCTCAAGTATTTATTGTCAATGAACTTTGCATCTAAAAATAAAGGATAATAAATAAATGAAAACGATTGATTTAATATATTTTGGGACATGAATGACATATAACACTTACTAATTATTGTAAGAAAAGTACATTGGTGATCGCTAGCAGTATTGCCTTTAACAGATAATTCTTTTGGATTCAGAGATAAATTTTTGTTGGCAAAGTTTGGAGAAACGGTAACTGGGAAATTAGGGGGCGTATGGCCATAACTATCATCATTAAACATATTCACCCGTATTCATTAAAGAGATTTATATTTAGACCAGGTCTAACTTGACAGTTGTAGCTTTAAAATGACATTTTAAACAATTGAACAAATAATTTTTCTAAATGTCACAATTACAAAATGACATTGACCTAAGCGAAACACAACTGGCGGACTAAAAATACCTGTCTTATCTATCTCTTATTATATAACATATTACTTGATTTAACGGGATTATGAACCCATAGTTTAGCATCCGGTTGTCCAACGGGTTCGATACACAGAATTTCATTATTTTCATGATTTTGTGGCGTAGGTTCCCTTAGATCAAGATCATCGATTAACTCTTCGTTTTCCATGTCCATCCACAAATTTTCGTAATAATTCAAGCCTAGATCTAAGTGGTAAATTATTGGTTAGTACAGTATCGTGCGCAATAATATCATCACCATTTGGAACAGGGGCTCATGAGCCTTTTTCCTATACTATTTTCCAAAAATAGAATAAACTCTTGTTTTCTATTGGACCACTCTAGATCGATCCGCTGTTTTAAAATTCTTTAAGTTTCCTTTGATCCAACTGTCGTCCGATTTATAATAAAGTAATGGAAGAACCTGATGCACAATCAGTTGAATTCCGTTTTGGCATATTGTTTGGTACTACTGGAAGAAGTAATTTAGAATTATCAAGATTATTTGATTCAAACGGGAATAATCCGCAAGTCCGAAGCCCCCATTAATTTTTAAGAGGGCTATACATTGCCAAAAGTTTTGCGCCAAATTTCGACCGACATACCGGTCGATAATAAAGACAGTCAAAATCATGGGCGTATATTTTACCAACCGTTGGTCGGTAGTCATAGGAAACCTATAAGAATCTAGGTCCTATTTACCGACCTTTTTTTATCGATTTAAATACAATTTTGAGTTAGACTAGGCAAATATTTTTATCGTATTGGGGTAATATCGCATAATTTGTGTTAGAAAACTTTTTCATTATAAGTATTGTATTATAATATTCGACGTTTAAACCAACTAATACTGTTTTTATACACTCATAATGAAGGTTTATAAAAATATTTAAGTGGTCGGTAATAACTCTATAAATTCTTAAAGTTATTATTTATATGAAGAAAAATAGTCCTTATCCTTTAATATTACTTCAATAAATAAAAATTTTTAAAAAATAAAATAGTGCACTCTCCTGATTCCGACCGACTGGTCGGTAAAAAAGATATTGTATATAATGACTGCCCCTATCACCGACCAATCGTTTTTTATTAATTATAACATTATTTGTAATAAAATATAACATTTTAGTACAAAAAATAAATTAAAACATTATATTTAACCTACTAGTCAATAAATATCGTTTAATACTTACATTAATTTTAAGATTCACCTTAAATGAACTTGAAGTGGGAGCATTTGTTAAGAAATTGTGGGTGCCTCCGCGATGTATGGCTAAAGACTGGCGTAATTAACGTATTTTTCGGCGGGTTGCCGCAAACTCGTACAATTTTCGAGGCAGGAAGTTCAAATATTAAAATTTTGAATTTGAATGTTTAAACTGGCAACATCTGACTGTTTTAAAGTGAAAAATATGTCATAGACGAAAGTACTAGGGGGGTGATAAATACACTTACCTTATTATGTCGATTAATGAAAACATGACAATTTTCTACTTTAGGTACTTCATTTGTGGGAATATCGTTGGTCGAATTATTCATTTCTTATTTGTAAAACGTTGACTACTCGATATGATTCGTAGTGATTTTTGAAGTCTTTAGGCATGAACCATTTCCCTAACGTTAAAATATACAGGGTGTTCCACTTAAACTGAACGAGATTTTTCAAATCATAAAATGGTATTTTTTTCGGCCACTTTGTAGACGTGATACAAAATCATTAAATTCCATAAAAAAAACTTATGGGTTACATTCGATCAAAACAAACTGCGCAATTCTAACTATAACTGTTCAGAAATTATTAACCTTCAAAATGACTCTCGGCTGGGACACCCTGTATATAAAAATATTTTTGAATGCTGTTTTTATTGAACTGTTTTTAATAATTGAAAATTTCTGTAAGTAATCGTTTTTTTCAGAGGCCAGGATATTTATCTACTATTTAAAATACCGAACTTGAAATTAGAATTACCAGTAGAATCAAAATACCTGATCTGAATGAATTTAATTAAATATTAGTTGAGCCTGCTAATAGGCATAACATAATATATAAATTGATTACCTAAATAAAATTTTGATTGCTGAAAGGAAGTAATTAAATTCCAATAACCCATGTAGAGATATAATTGGCTTTAAATTGACCCAAATGCAAATAGGAAATAAAAACCCATTCTAAAACTTTAAAAATCTATATCTATTGATCTCTAAAGCAAAGGGTTTCTTTAAGTAATTTCCACTGTTTTACTGACTCTTGTATGACGTAAATATATTCTTAAATTTTTACTGATTAGAGTAGGTGGAGAGGGACCGGCAACGTGCAGCCGAGAAACCAACGTCAATCGCATTCAAACCAGCAAACTATAGTATTCGACCAGGTTAGTTCCCTAGGTTATTTTCAGCGGTTCAATAGCCAATCGCGAGATTAAAGTGCGGGAGATTAAGGTTAAGGTTGCAAGAAATTTGACTGAGCAGACGAAATGCGGTCGATGGAAAACAGTGTTTTGAGCGCCGATAGCAGGGTGCCATTATTAAGGTGAGGACTTTTTTGAACTGTCAATAAAATGTATAGCAGTTTTGTAATTAAAACAAATTGCTTACTTATCTGATATATAAAATATAGTAGTAATTTTTTGTATTTCGTTCTCTACAATGAAAAGCTGCACGAACACAATACAGAATATATAAACATTCTTAATATGAGATCATAATAATAGAAAAAATTGTTAATTCCCAAAAATTTAAGCCATATGAGAAATCATAAAGTTCTTTCTCAGTATTATGCAAACACTGAAATATTTAAACCCTCGTTAGAACCTGTAATAAAAAATAAATTATTGGTTACTGCTCGAACAATTCTATTTACGAAGGTTTAAGATCACATTTCTGTGCACATTTTACTTTCATGTAGGCAAATAAACAATTATTTTTTAGTCCAAAAACTTTTTTGTCTGACTATAGTTTTTTAACATTTTATAACTGACGGTTGATTAAAAATTCAAATTTCGTAAGGTTTTGCAGGTTTAACAGAAGATATAACCAGAGGTAAAATTTGGAGGACATTGTACATCATATTCTTCTGAATATTAGGTTTTGTTTTATTTTTTTACTCCGAGAGCCCTGAATGAGTAAAGTAGGTACGTTTCTTGTGTACGAAGAGAAATAATTCCAAAAAATATAATTTTGTTAGTAAATCTCTCTTGTTAGCACTCTTACTATTACAATATAAACTGGTCATTCATGATAATTGATAGTGACAATGATAATTCTCGTCAAGCGTTAAAGAAATCGTGAAATATTATTTTCAAAACTTCCACAGAGTTCCTATATTTACTTTTCGATAAAAATGAAAAGAAATTATATATGATGTTTACCCTTAATATATTAAACAAATATATAATCAAATAAGTCCAGTTAATACTTTTTCAGGTTACAGATGATAAGATTTAGAACGAACATTTAGATAAACGTTATTCCTTTGTGCTTTTATTGAAGTAGAAAAGTATTGTGACAGATTCCACCTAATATGTGGTATTGTAAATCGTAAAAAAATCATCTTCCGGGTCTTTTACAGAACTTTACGTTTCAGGGTCGCTACATTGAAAAAAATTTTAAGCACAATTAATTAAAAATCTTGATATTATAATAACTTAGATTTACAATAAAGTAAGCGCACATATAAATCTTGCTGTTTGAACCAAAAAATATTGTTTAAAAGAAAAACGTTACATTTTAAAGGAAAAATATGCACATTTCTCATGGAAAATGGCGTTCAGTCAATTTCTCTGAAAATTTAATGTTATAGTGCTTAAATTCCTGATCAAAAGCTCTCATAACAACAACTTAATCCTGCCTCTAGTTTTTCTTATACAGGGAGTCAAAAGTTAGACTTTTGCATTTTCCATATTTTATAAAAATGTATTTTTTTTAGTACTCATTTAAATAAAATAAGTAGTCGCTTAGAATCTTTTTGACTAGAAGCTAAGGTATGTATTAGTAATAATAAACTTATACAGGGTGAAGGTGTATTTAAGAATTAGGACATTTTTCTTTGATATTCGGCACACTTAACTTCTAATTTTTTTAATGTAATGAGCGTTTTTGTACATAGCTGATATTAGGCTGACCATGAATTTGAATAGACAAGTTTTGTAACCCATTATATTATCTGAAAATCAGCATCAACACTTTATAGCTGGAATATTTAAATACTCATTAAAATTGACACATTTTAATTATCGAACGAATATTATTATTATGCTTTTTATAAGTTAATTATGAATGAAATAATACAGAGGGTTTCATAAAATTATATTATGCCAGATTCACCGTTTTTCGTAATAAATCCTCAGAGTGTGATAATATAAGACATCACAAAATAGAAAGGGCGATCGGACATCCGCCACCTTAACAAAAGAAACAAACATGCCACATAAGTTCAGTTGAGTAGTTCAAATAATAGGAGTCCCATTCAAGTGTTACACTGTATATGTATTTACTAAATATATGAATATTAATAACAAGTTATCTTCTTCTAATTTTTGCGCCGCTACAATCCACACCTATTTTTCAGTTTTTTTTTATTTTAAATGACGTAATAAATATATTATATAATCGATGTTATTGAAATTATTAGAACAAAAAAGCGAACTATTTATCAAACACCATGTGTATTAGTATTATATTAGTAAAATTGTATCAGTCTTTGAGGAATTATTATGAAAAGTCAGGTGAATCTGGAATCTGAAATGGTATAGTTTTTCTAGAATGGTATAAAACACTCTGTATTATTTTGTTTTCAATTAAATTATTAAATATGTATTGACAATACGTATTCGACATTAATTAAAATGTGTCAATTTCAGTGACTATTTAAATGTGCTAGATTAGATCTAGATTTTCAGATAATGCAATAGGTTATATTATAAAATTTGTATTATAAAATTCATGGCCACTGGAATGTCAGCTATCTAAAAAAATGTCCGATAAAATTCTTAAACTCATATTTAATTTTGATAAACACATCATAAATCCAGCAAAATCTGATTGTTTATTTTATAGTAATAAAGCTTTTAGTAAATATTAATATTTTGGTAACAGTCGAATATTAAACAAAATAATAGATGAGTCTAAAATACAGCTTCAGCCTGTATAAGTTTACTTTAACATACATTAGCTTTTAATCAAAAATATTTGACCTATTTTAATACATATTACTTATTTAAAATTAAAAAAAAAATTTCGCAAAATATGGAAAATTCAAAATTCCAACTTCGTCACCCTGTACATCAAAAACTAGCCGCAGTTGTGGCCATGAAAGCTTTTGATCAGGGAATCGAGGATTACAACATATCACATTTTCAGAAAAATTTACTGGAAGACACTTTCTGTAAGAAATATGCGGGGTTCTTTCCTATGGATAAAATAATTCTCTTGGGAATTTGTCTATTAATAATGGATAAAATTATTTTTGCTTATTAAGCCCAACTATTGCTTAAATTGGATTGTATTGTTTTTTCGTAGGAAAACCTATTTAAATACAGCAATTTAAATATTAATAATTCATAAAAATAATAAATACCTTTACTAAGATCAGTTAAATATACAATATATACTGTTATATATAATAATCAGCTTTGGTTATTTCTTCTAAAAACGGTAATAATAATAATAATAATAATAATAATAATAATAAATAGATAAATTAATAAGGCCTTTATATTACGGATTGAGATATACGTAGTATTATAACATAGATTGTTAAAAATAATTAGCAGTTAGTAATCAACGTCTGGCATAGTCAAGCTTCTTTAGCTTCTCCACCGAACCAGACCCCGACAAAAATTAATAACTTTATGATTTACAACAGATGTATAAAAACAAATGTGAGAAAATTAGTGTACCTAAAGAGAGATCGAAAAGAAAGAAAATAATAAAAAAAACAGTTAATATGTATGAAAAACCGAGGGGCAGATAACTCCAAAAAATGTGTACATGGACTTATAAGTCTGAATTATGTCTTTTAAGCGACTTATGAATAAATTATAAGTCTTTTAAGAGACTTATAAATGAATTAAAAGTCTTTTGTAGATTAAAGGTGAATCTGAAGTCTGTAATATGACTTAGAGTGACTTTGAAGTCTTTTTAATTTTGCAGCATCGCTTACTTATATATGGGGTGTCTGGGTGTGCTTCAGTTTAAGTGTGTTTGACATTTTGATTGGACTGCAATAATTTTATAGATTTTGGTCCTTGCTAATGAATTTAAAAATGTTCATTTAAGTTAAATTATTTAACTATGTTTACATTGTAAAATCTATAAACTAAATAACTGTAATTCAGAAAGTCGATTGTTTTGATAAAAATAGTTTTTTATTTTTTTGTTCATTGATGCCAAATGGCTTGATTTTGTGGCTACAAAACAGTTGATTCCACCGGACTTCTGCTGTGTAGCTAACTATAGTTTGTGAAACTTAATATATTATACAGATGCGCAGTTTCCGAATCTGTTAAAAACTAGTGACTGTATTGTTATTTTTAAATGGAACACCCGTGTATTATTGCATTTTTTGATTTTCCTTAACATTTAAATATTTTTTGTGTTCACAATTATTCTTGTCGCCAAAATTAAAGATTGGAGAAAATGACAACTGAAAAGTATATATATATATATATATATATATATATATATATATATATATATATATATATATATATATATATATATATATATATATATATATATATATATATATAACAGAAATTATATATAATATAAATTGTGCGAAACTATCATAATATTTGAATAATCTTTGCAAATATAAAGAAAGAAATATTTAAATATTCTAGATTATATTTGTACCTCAATGGAAAGTTGACTAATGAAATTGGGAATATACTGCATGTAACAGTTATATTTAAGATTACCAACCCTTTATTAAATTGTTGGTATTAAAATTTCCCTAAATACCAATTTTGAAATAAAAATTTCTCTATCTTAAAATATTTCTTTCTTGATAAATAATCTTATAATATACTACTCGGGGAAGAAATTTTAGGCAGGGTATAATTTCTTGAAAGCTAATGTATGTAAAAGTAGAAATGAACTTATACAAGGTGAAGCGGTATTCCAGAATCCAATCAGTTTTGTTTTATATTTGACTGTACCTAAAATATTAAAATTCAATGATTATGTTAATGGATTATGGATTTGTGATACGTTTATCCAAATAAAATGTAATTTAAAGAATTTTATGGGCCATTTTTGTAAATAGCTGAAATTACTGTGACTATAAATTTTATTACACAAGACTTATAACCTACTGCATTATGTAAAAATCTAGATCTAATCTGTTTATAGCTAGGATATTGAAATTGACACATTTTAATTATTTATCGAATGCATATTGTCGATAGGTACAGAGTTGATAATATAATTAAAACTAAAATGATACAGTGTGTTTTATAAAATTCATTTTCATAATACTTCATCAAAGACTGATACAATTCTATTAATTTAATACTAATACATAAGGTTTTTGATGAATATTATTTTGTTCTATAATAATTTCAATAATATCGATTATATTAAGTTGCTTACAATAAAGGAAACTGTAAAATAAGTGTGGATGGTATCGCACAAATTAAAAATTAGAAATTAGATGCCTATATCTATAACCTATTATAAATATTCTTATATTTAGTTAATACATATATTATACAATTCAAAATGGCGGCCATTCGTAAGTGTCTAAAAAATATGGAGAATCAAAATTCTGAAAAACTTGAGGTATTTTATTCCTATGATTAATTAATATTTTCTTATGAACATTGGTGCTAAATATTGTCTTTTTTTATTTGCACTTTTAGGTTTTGTCTCATTAACGAATTATCGCCGTTTCGAACTGTAATTATAATGTCCACAAAGTTTGGAGATAACTTATTGTTGAAAAGACTTTTCAAAAGATGTACTATCCGATCGCCCTTTCCATTTTATGTTGGCTTATATTATCACACTCTGAGGATTTATCACGAAAAATTAGGTGAATCTGACATAACTATAAAAACATAGTTAGTCTAGAATTGTATGAAAACCCCTGTATTATTTTATTCTTAATTAAATTATTAAAGCTGCATTGAATTGGTTCGATAACTAAAATGTGTCAGTTTTAATGGGTATTTAAATATTCCAGCTATAAGGTGATGATCCTGATTTTCAGATAATATAATGCGTTTCAAAACTTGTATATTTAAATTAATGGCCATTCTAATGGCAGCTAGGTACAAAAAATTTCGTTACAATTATTTAATTTTCATTTAGTTTTGATAAACATATCATAAATTCTCCAAAATCTGACTATGTGTTTCACTGCAATGGAGCTTTTAATAAAAAGTGGAATTTTAGTGTTGTAGGTGCAGCCAAAAATGAAACAAAAATGTCCAAATTGTTAAATACAGCTACACCCTTTATCAGATTACTAATACGTTCGTTAGCTTTTAGGCAAAAATATTCTAAGCGACTATCTAATGATATCTATTAATCAATTAAAATAAAGAAAATAAAAATGTTCATAAAATATGGAAAAGGCAAAATTCCAAATTTGACTGCCTGTAGTTAAAAAACTAGAGGCAGAATTAAGTGTTGGCCATGGGAGCTTTTGATTAGGAGGTCGAGAACTATAGCATATTAAATTTTCAGAGAAATTAACTGAAAGCCATTTGTGAATTAATTTCAAACTAAACAAATCGACTGACAACGGTCAACTGACAGTGATATAAACGAGCGAATGAATCGATAAGTTCTTATTTCAAAATGGATGTGTTTCTGCAGACAGAATTTGTACCATCTATCTCCTCTTATCGGTATTTTGTTCTATGGTACTGTGGTATAGTCCTGAAAATACACGAAAGAAAACAACTAATGACTAACACTTTTCCTGTTAACATTTGCACGTGTATTCTTATTTTAGTCTTTTATAAGGGACGTACAGAGAATACATCTAAAAGTGGTGTTATATAGAGGCCGGGGAGTGAATGTTTGTATACTGTTAATTTCAAGAACTACCAAGAATCTTTTCACTCAGAGCACTTGGAACCTAGCGGGGAGGACTTCACTCTGAGCTGTTTGATTCTCCCGCAATTCCCCGAAAAACACAGACACCCAAAATTATTCGACACTACCACATTATAGCTCCGTAGTACTAGAGGACTGGCCGAAGAATATATTTTATTTTTTTTTTTCACAACATGATCCGTTTACTAAACACCTTAGTCGTTTAATGTCAGTACGATATTTAATTCTGTTGCTTTATTAAAATTGCTGTGACAAATAATATAAAATCTAAATTTTGTTTAAACTCAGTATATCGAAAAATGGAATTAATTACAAATGACTAATTTAAACTCTAAATGAGTTGTTTCAGCTATTAAAAAACCGAACGTCATGTTTAGTGTATTTATAAAAAAAGATTAAATTAACTATTCTAGAACAAACATTTGGTATAATTGCATGTCGGGTTATTTAATAGATACATTAAGTAATAACAGATATACCTCCATAGAAAAATTAAATCATATAATAAAAAATGTCAGCTTTAACATTTTATAGACATTACCTTAAAGTGAGATATGATACATACTTACAGACATTTTAAGTATGAGCATTTTTGTGAAAATATTTGCAATGAATATTCAAATTAGATTATAAAATATGTACTAAATTAAATCTTATGAGCATCAGTCAACAGAGTTCAGTTATTTTTACTCACCCTTATTGAGAATTTTGCTTTCGTTTACATTCTCGTTGACACAATCAGGAAGGGAATAAAGGCTTCATAAATTATTTAAATTTTCCAATTCCCATACACCAACAGGTACCATCAAACGACCCAATAGTTATCACGTTACAAGGCCGGTAGGTGACTTATAGTACGAGTAGGAGCCGAGTCAAGAATATAAACGAATACTTTAATAACACCTAACTGACTTGTATAATATTTTATTTCATAATGTTTTTTTTGTAAACTGAGAAATATGTTTTATATTTACATATATATGTTTATCTTGTCGCAATGACGTTCAACTTGGACAAAATTAGGGGCACTGCAGGCAATGCTTTAGTACTGTAATAAGCTATTTATTTCATACTCTTTGATATGAAACTGTGCTGATTTGCGGCCGGTAAATCGAACATTACAGTATCTGATACCGTAATGTGTTGCCTAGCAACACTACCATGTTATTGTTATTAGAAAGCAATTATTTGTTAGGTTTGACTTTGACAATTTCATATCTAAAAACATAAGGAATAAAATATTTGATTTTATTTATTTGAAAGTAATAAGCAAAAGATAATTATAATTAGATATAGAAAACAATTGATATATCATCGTTAAAGTGATGCGACTATTAGATTGCTATTACTGGCCGTAAATGAGTCCAGTAAGTATTTATTTACCGGATAGTATGAAATAAAGAAATATTATGAAACTAAACACGAAAGTGGGCGACTAAGAAATACGTGAGTAATAAGAATAAAATCAAACTTTATATTGCCACCAGAATAGAAAATTTTTCATCCATTAATAATCACATATCGTTTTGATCAGTGGCGTATTTAAGGGGGGGGAGCTAAAGGTTAACCCCTCCCCACAGAGCCACTTTTGTTTCAGGTAAAACCTTTTTTCTTATTTTGGGGAGTGTTATGAGCTAAATATGTTACTTTGTGTTATCATGTTTTCCCTATGTATTTTATATAGGATTTGGTCAAAGTTTAAAACTCTTTATATCTAAAACTAGTCGCGGGATTGAGTTGTGCCTATGAAAATTTTTGATCGGGGGGTGGAGAAAACTTTTCCAAATAAGGATTGTGCGGAGTCCTTTATCGGGATTCTAAAGGAAAAACTACTAAACCTGGCATTAGGTAATGTTTTTATATCTTACCATACAAATGTAACTTCACACCAGAAAAATGTATCCCGTTCTCGAATTACAAACCACAAATTACATTCTATGACGCACTGTCTCTCTTTTCGATTTTGGCCGCCTTACTAAACATATCGGTTCACAACGAAGCGACTATATTGCTTAGAGGCAAAGAGGGGTCATAGCTTTCTGCTAGTAAATGAGCAGCACTGACAAACGCAAACGGATCGCCTTTATTCCTAAAAATCGTATTTAAATGCCAAACAAAAATGTACTTTCTCGTTACTTGAAGTACTTCTGATAGTAGTACTTCAATTACCTTTGTATTTTAAGTAAAATTAATTTATACTTCAGGATATTTTTTTGGGAAATAAGTGTTAAATACCAAATACATTTTACTGAGTAATTGAATTTCAAGTACAACTACTATAAAATAAAAAGTATTTGAAGTACAGTATTTCATATATAAAAAAGTATTTGAATTGCTTGACTTGCGTGACTTATAGTACGAGTAGGAAGAATATAAACAAATACTGTAATAACACCTAACGGGCTTATATTTTATTTTATACTGTTTTTTTGTAAACTGAGAAATATGTTTTATATTTACTATACTATTTATATATGTTTTATCTTGTCACAATGACGTTCAACTTGACAAAATTGGGGGCTCTGCAGGCAACGCTTATAAACTATTTATATATATATATATATATATATATATATATATATATATATATATATATATATATATATATATATATATATATATATATATATATATATATATATTTAGTCAAATATTTTTGCGGAAAAATATATTGTCTCGGTTTAACAGTTTTAAATACAATAAACCCAATTTCATTGGACGTTGGATTATCAGGGTGCAAATTTTGACTCTTGTATAACATTTTTTCGATGCACTCCAATCAACGTTGTTTATTTACCCTGCCGATTCCTTACGATTGATTTCGACACATGCAAGTGTATTTATTTTGTCCAACTTCCGATTTGCATTGTAATAAGTTTTGGGCCAATCGCGATTGCGATGTTTAGTAAACGAAACATATGTTTCCAAACTCATCTTATATATACTACCATTAAACATTTTTATTGGGCGTTATTTTGTTCCAACATTGGATTCCTTCCCGTATTTTTATCAGTTTCTACCTATGCCATACTTTTTGGGCACAATTTAAAATTAATTAAATATCTAGTTTATACATTGACACACACAGGGGGCAGTAGGGCATGCTGAATTCGTGCCAGTTTAACCTATAATCACGTTTATTTTTTTTACACTTTTAAAGTTTTTGCAATTTAAAGTTAATTGGATAAGATATTTTTACTTTGATTTTTGAATCAAGTATTTGGCCGCCATCTTGAATTCGTACCACAAATTTTACAGTTTACCTTTATAACACACTTAATGCTTGCACAAAATTTGAAATTAATATAATGAGTAGTTTTTTTTAGGCCGCCTATTTAAATATTTTATTAAACTGCCATTGCGTTTTGCTGTCTTACCATACCACGACCAAAATGTTACCTGTTGATTCCTATGTAACACTTGATTTTTGTGCAAAATTGAAGAAATTGGATAATTAGTTTTTTACACTAGACAGTCTTGTTTCGGTATACAGGGTTTTAAAAAAGCACGCTGCCAAACTTTAAGAGACGATTCTCTGCATGATTTTAAGACAAAAAGTTCACATAAATTTAGATCCGAAAAAGAATATTTTTTAAGATATAAGGTAACTATGAAAAAAATTGTAAAATAACTTTTACATCACTCTAGATATTTTTATCAAATTTGGTGTACATCTTTAACTCATTAAATGGAAGTTTTTCACGCAAAACTCTTTTTTAAATTTCTACCAGTGGCGTCGGTACGGGGTTTGAACTGAATATTTTTGAAGAAAAAAATGATACGTCACTGCTTTTTCTGAAAACAAAGATTATTTTTGAAATCTCCATTTAATTTAGAGCAAACTTGATTTCTAGACATACTTTCGCACGACGCACGTTTTTCGCGTTAAAAAAACATTTTCATGCATTTACTGCAATCCTAATGCAATTTAGCAATCAATGGTAATCTTATGCAAACGCGCTTCCTTTTATGGACTGGTACTTATAAAAAGAAATAATTATAATTTTGGAATTATCTACTGAGTGATTCTTTTTTCAGAGCCAAGTCCTTACCCTTTTTTGCGACAACAATTATGATTTCCTATTACCATTCACGAGCTTCTTGAAGGCATTTTTTCTAATTAAATAAAATGTACTACTACACCATTATTTTTAAATATACTACTTTCTAATTGAACTAACTATTTGGTAACAGAATTTAAGCAACAAAACGCAATTTAATCTACTAGTCAAAAAAATCTAAAGTGGCAAGGTGGGTTTTGCTAAACGACAGTAATTCATTTCTTTATAACAACAAGATGACAGTTGTCAAAACTTTCGTTTAAGGTGCATAAATAAATAAAAAAATAATAATAAATCATATAAAAATAATAAATTAAACTACAAACTGCGAGACGTTTATTATTAAAATAATAAACTAAAATAACTGTACAACTAAAGAAAACTAAACCAATTTTAAATAATAATATTCTCCCAGGAAAAATAAATTTAAAGGAACTGCTGAAAATGTCCTCTCCCAACTTCAAGGCATGTGTTTGTATGCATGTTGTATTAGCAACTGGCGAACCCTTTTGAAAATACCGGGAGTGTTCCTAATCGTTGTACAGGACTCTTCTGTTCGATTTTGTAGATCTTCTTCGCTTTGAACTGGTGTTGTGTCCCCTCAGGAAGAAATCTCTAGGATTTGTGTCAGGTGACATGGGTGGTCAAAATTGTGGTCCAGTATTCCCAATCCAGCAAAATGAGGCCCGATAAGATAAGGAAATCCCCTAAAATTCCAATCCAAACATTTACTGAAAACTGATCTCGGAAAGGGTTTTTAACTATGGCGTGAGGATTATCATCGACCAACACATCATTGTTGTGAAAGTTTATTATTGAGTTACGGGAAAAACATGCCTCGTCGGTAAACAACACCTAAGATAAAAACCTTGGATTATTTTGTACCCCTTACAAAAAGCCACTCTTAGCGGAAAATCTCTTGTCAAAAAAGCTTGGACACGTTGCAAATGATAGTTTCTAGGTTTTCTTTAGTTGCATTTAGGACAGCTTCCTCTATCTGAACCGTTCTTGGTCTCCTTATAAACACAGTAGACGTCTTAAGACCACCCGTTTCACAAAATCTGGACTAAATAATTAACAAAAAATTGTCTGTTAGGTAGCGGACGGTCAGGATAGCTTTCTTGATACATCCGTCTTGCGGCGGGGGCGTTACCATGAGCCATTCTATACGAGGTGCATGTCTGCCTTTATGATAAATTTGAGTATCATCTGCAAATGCTAAAAGGTTAGAATGTTTAATTGATAAATAAAAATCAAATATGTAAATAATAAAAAGCAGTGGGTCAAATATAGATCCTTAACGTACTCCTTTATGCATCGATAGCATATTAGAAGTGTCACATTTTTATTCGTTAGAAATAGTAAACTGATTACGGTTAAAAAATAATTAACAAACCATTGACTTGTTTTATCACTGAAACATATATATTTAAATCTGGTTAAAAGCATCTCAAGAATCAAAAGTTTTGACTAAGTCAAGTAAAAAAATCGTATTTTATCAACAAACAATCCTCTTGTTACCTCTATCGGTGGTCATAATATATATTAAATGGAAAGGTAGAAACTTTGTATTCCGTGCAAATATTTATTTAAAAAATCAAAGCAAAGTGCATTCGGCTTTAGCCATCTTCAGTGCTACCTGTAGGCAAAGAAGTAACTTTCTCTTAGAGAATTCAAATGTAGGTAAAAAGTTATTTTAGAAGTATAAATGTATAAAAAAACATATATGAAATTTAGGAAAATATACGTAAATCACCGATACGAAGTGCATGTCTGCCATTTCACGGATTGTGAACTCATGAGAAATGATAAGTGTCGTAGCAAAAAAAGTTCGGGAGATAAAAGGTGACATGTCCCTGAAAAAAAATTAACTCAGTAGATTATTCCAAATAATAATTATTTCTTTTTATGGGACTAGTCGCAGCATTACACGTGTTAACTTTCGAATAAGTATATTTCATAAAAAATAAACAGAAGCTGATTTTGCATAAAATTACCATTGCAAAATTGCATTAGGATTGCAGTAGAATTATAAAAATAGTTTTTTTTACTGTAAAACCGTGCGTCACCCGAAAGTATATCTGGGAACCAAATTTGCTCCAAATTAAATGGGAATTTCAAACATTATTTTTGTTTTCAGAAATAGCAGTGGCGTACCATTTTTTTCTTTATAAATATTCACTCTAAACCCCGTATGGACGTCACTGGTAAAAATTATAAAAAAAATTTGCGTCAAAAATCGCCTTTTAACGAGCAAAAGACGTACACCAAACTTGATAAAAATATCTAGAGTGATATAAAAGTTATGATAGAAAAACAATTTTTTTCATAAAATTTTAACATCCTGTATTTTGAAAACTATACATTTTTGCACCTATGTTTATACAAACTTTTTGTCTTAAAATCATGCAGGAAATCGTCCCTTAAAGTTTGGCAGCGTACTTTTTTAAGACCCTGTATAGGATTTTTACCAAAAGATTACCAGGGCATCCCAATAAGCCTCTTAATTTTTGTCTAAAATTTGAAGCCAATCTGATAAGTAGATTTTAAGCTATGCCGCGAACTGACAGACAAACAGACAGACAAACCGACAGACAGATCGACGGGATTGAAAAAACATATTTTTTGGCATATAGGGATGCCAGAAAATATGTAAAGGGTAAACAATTAGTTATGGCACGCAATTTGAAATCATTCTATTACATTGTTTTTCAGGCAGAATTTTTAAATATTGGAAAATTTGAGATAAATTGGATAAGCAGTTTTTTTAGTAATAATTTTTTTAACATTTCACTAGGCCGCCATTTTGTTTTGCCATATTATATTTTTATCAAAATGTCCCCATATGATCCTTAATTTTTTACCAAAATTTGAAATCAATCGGATAAGAGTTTTTTTAGCTACGCCGCGAACAGACAAACTGAGAGACAGACAGACAGCCAGACCAAATAGACAGACAGTTAGACCGACGGAATTGTGAAAACATGTTTTTGACATCTAGAGATCCTTGGAGACCTAAAAAAATCTCGGAGGGTGATTTTTTACAATACTTCCCTTTTACGAGGGAAGGAAAAGTTGAGAAATCCATTTCCAAAAAGTTTTAAACTTTAAAGGGTCAGTATTTTTTAAGTGCAATTTTTATGATACCCTAAAAGAACTCGTTTAATAGGTGAATCTAGTTCGACCTAAGTCTTACTATTTTAAGTATAAAATATTCCATGTTAAAAATTGCATGAGTTAGGTTAGTTTTGTAAAACTAATTTTGCATTTTTGCGTTGACATATGTTCACCATATGACACCCTATATTTATTTGCATATTTTGATTCACTATGACATTCTAATTGCAACAACTTTTTCGAATATAAAATAAAAATTAAATATAAGATAACTTTGTTTGTCATGATAATATAAATTACTTAAGGTCACATAGAATATCAAAATAAATTTTAAATTCCCTCTGCTCCTAAAAAAAATCTACCAATAATTTCATATCACGACTTTTTGAATTCTGTATGTGTAATTATATAAATGATTTGTAAAACTGCTGCAATTGACACTATATTAGGGTGCCTAAAATCAAAAAATTTAGACTTGTCGCCGTTTTGGCCACCTTGCCAGCTCAATTGCTTCTGTATTCTCGAAGGTTCCTAAACCCATATAAAAACTATGTTAATTGGATAAAAAGAGAGGCTAGTATTATTACTAGTATATTGTCTATATTTTTTTTAGATCAGTATACTTTTGCTAGTTTTGTCTCTAGTTGCAAATCACTTTCGCAACTTTTATAGCTTCACTACATCTTTAAATATTTTCAGTCCTCTAAACTAGTAAATCTATATAACAAAAAAATATAAATTTTATCAAAAACAATTGATCAATATTTTTAAACTTTCCGTTTCTTTTTTTTTTTCGTAACAATACCACGAAATTTATTTATGCTAGGTTCAATTTCACACAATGGAATAATTTACGTATGTGTAATTATAATTTCGTCGGTAAATCCATTGATGCAATAATTATTGGCTATAAACCATTAATCTAAACCTGAGATGAGGTCATTGTGTATTGAGTACAATAGTAACAAATACCGTGTTTTCCAAAATCCGGATCACAGTACAATTCGTTTACCAAATGCTTTCCTTCAATAAACCCCGAAATTTAAATTAAATATATTTATAAATATATATATATATATATATATATATATATATATATATATATATATATATATATATGATAGTATGTTTTCATTCCACTTACACCAACTTCATAACAAGAAAATGATCCTTGTTTGGAACATGTTCTGCATCATATATATATATATATATATATATATATATATATATATATATATATATAAAAAAAAGTTACAGCAGTTCTCTTTATTACTTGCAAGTCTTATTATGAGCGTTTCAAATATTGTTTTACCTATAGATGTCTGTGGTATTACCTTATTTTGTAGCATAATTTTAAGTTATGATAAGTTTTTAAACTAATCTCAAATTTCATTCAAATTAGTATAAAAAAATTACCTAATATAAATTTTACATAATGCTTCAATAGAAATAAACTATTGTAAATTAAATATGTTTAATAAAGTACCAGGTGGACGATATTAAACCAGATTTTAGATGCAGATTGACAAGCTTAAAGCAGAAGCAATTTTTTTTGTTCTTTGACTGAATAGGATATAAACAAACATTGTCAAGCTTAATAATCTTATTCAGCAAAAAGAAAAAAAAAAACATAAATTAATAGTATTTATTTAATTCTACCAGTTATACCTGAAACATCATTCTACTTGAATACAAACGGAGTTATTTTGTTTTTGATGTGCGTTTACAGATATTTTAATATTATTTTAGACTAGCGATTTAAAATTGTAACTTCCTTTTTAACACATTATTTGTAACGTTTTAAATTTAATTACTTTTTAATTTGATGTAGATCGATGTTTTATAATTGCGTTTCTTGAAAGGCAAAGTAATATCCTTTGGAAAAAGCTCTCCAAGATGAGCTAAACGTGAAGGAAATAAATATTTTTTCACAAGATACAAACCAATACCCAAGAATTGTCATATGAATATATATACCTATGTATGTATATATATATATATATATATATATATATATATATATATATATATATATATATATATATATATTCGTAGGAAGATTTTCTTTGGTTTTTTTGTCCTCAAGTTATTTTTTTGGAAAAATAAAACAAATTTATTTTTCGGCACTAATTTTCATTTTGTTTATTGCAAACGTTTCGGCTAAATGCCTTCATCAGTGCTGTTTGACTGAAACTAAAAACAGTACTATTTTATATTATGCGAAGTCAACATTTTTTTTTTTTAAATGTAGAGACAAAATGTTACATACATATACTTATAGACACATAATTAAAAATAACCTTTTTTTTTTTATATAATAATAATTCGTTACGCTAACTAAAATTCCTAGTAATTTATACTTTCAAACTCACCCAAGAAGGTAACTTCCTGCATTCAGCAAACCAAAAAAGAATAAAATTTTTTTTTTCTTTTTTGGTTTCTTTTTTTTAACATCACATTTAGTATACAGTATTAGACGCCAACAAACATGTAAAATTTTTATTTATAAAACTACGGTGGCATGTTAGTCTACCGATATATTTTGACTGGAATTGCACCTCGTTTTGAAGCAGTTGCTTGTCTTTCTGATTGTTTTTACTGAAGCAAAAAATTGTATATTGTGTTGTTGTTGTTTTGGTGTATAGCATGAGGGCCTTTAATTATACTATTTGTTATTATAATCAATTGGTAATTACTGTATTTTTTTTTCCGTTTCACTTAACTAAGTAAAAAAAAATTTTTTTTTTCTTATTTATTAATCAAGGAGAAAATTTCGGAACATGATAATTATTTTATTACGTTGTGATATATTTGGTTTAAATTTTTAATTTCAGTTCTATCATTTATTGAATTTTTATTTTGCTTAATATAGAGCATTTCTAAGAATTCCCTTTTTCTTTGGTTGGTTTCCGTTTTTAATATTTTTGTGTCTTCATATTTGAATTTATGGGATGTTTCATTTTCGTGCTTAGTTAATGAAGTTTTATTTTTTTTGTCATATTTATGTCCATTTAGGCGGTTTTTAAGGTATTGAGTAGTTTGTCCGATGTATACTCCTGGGCAATCATTACATGGTATTTGATATATAGTGTGTGTTTTTTGACTGGTTGGGGTTGGTGTTTTAAGACAAGTAAAAAATTTCTTTTGAAAAGTGTTGTAGCTTTTGTGGCATACGGTTATGTTTTGGTGTTTGAAAATAGTTTGGATACTTTCTGAAAGACCCTGGATGTAAGGAATAGAGAGGAATTTTTTATCTTTAGTTTTTTCGTTTGGTACGTTTTGATTGGGATTGTTCATTTGCTGTAATCTGGAGTTAAATATTGAATTTATTAATTTTTTTGGGTAACTATTTTGAATTAAGATGTTTTTTGCCTTTTGTATTGCCTGGGATTGATAAGTTAAATTACTCAATTTTATTGCTCTATCGGCAAGACTGATTATTACCGACTTTTTTTGGTTCATTGGGTGTTGCGAAAAGTAATTTATGTATCTGCCAGACCACGTTTTTTTTGTGTACCATTGTGTTTCAATAATATTGTTTTTATTATATAATGTCATATCTAGGAAATTTATTTTTGAGTTGTTTTCAGTCTCGATGGTGAATTTAAGTTTTTCATGGAAGTTGTTAAAGGCATTTAGGATATATTTACATTTATCTTTTGGAATTAGAAAGATAAATGTAAATATATCCTAAATGCCTTTAACAACTTCCATGAAAAACTTAAATTCACCATCGAGACTGAAAACAACTCAAAAATAAATTTCCTAGATATGACATTATATAATAAAAACAATATTATTGAAACACAATGGTACACAAAAAAAACGTGGTCTGGCAGATACATAAATTACTTTTCGCAACACCCAATGAACCAAAAAAAGTCGGTAATAATCAGTCTTGCCGATAGAGCAATAAAATTGAGTAATTTAACTTATCAATCCCAGGCAATACAAAAGGCAAAAAACATCTTAATTCAAAATAGTTACCCAAAAAAATTAATAAATTCAATATTTAACTCCAGATTACAGCAAATGAACAATCCCAATCAAAACGTACCAAACGAAAAAACTAAAGATAAAAAATTCCTCTCTATTCCTTACATCCAGGGTCTTTCAGAAAGTATCCAAACTATTTTCAAACACCAAAACATAACCGTATGCCACAAAAGCTACAACACTTTTCAAAAGAAATTTTTTACTTGTCTTAAAACACCAACCCCAACCAGTCAAAAAACACACACTATATATCAAATACCATGTAATGATTGCCCAGGAGTATACATCGGACAAACTACTCAATACCTTAAAAACCGCCTAAATGGACATAAATATGACAAAAAAAATAAAACTTCATTAACTAAGCACGAAAATGAAACATCCCATAAATTCAAATATGAAGACACAAAAATATTAAAAACGGAAACCAACCAAAGAAAAAGGGAATTCTTAGAAATGCTCTATAGTAAGCAAAATAAAAATTCAATAAATGATAGAACTGAAATTAAAAATTTAAACCAAATATATCACAACGTAATAAAATAATTATCATGTTCCGAAATTTTCTCCTTGATTAATAAATAAGAAAAAAAAAAAAAATTTTTTTTTACTTAGTTAAGTGAAACGGAAAAAAAAATACAGTAATTACCAATTGATTATAATAACAAATAGTATAATTAAAGGCCCTCATGCTATACACCAAAACAACAACAACACAATATACAATTTTTTGCTTCAGTAAAAACAATCAGAAAGACAAGCAACTGCTTCAAAACGAGGTGCAATTCCAGTCAAAATATATCGGTAGACTAACATGCCACCATAGTTTTATAAATAAAAATTTTACATGTTTGTTGGCGTCTAATACTGTATACTAAATGTGATGTGACAAAAATTTTATTCTTTTTTGGTTTGCTGAATGCAGGAAGTTACCTTCTTGGGTGAGTTTGAAAGTATAAATTACTAGGAATTTTAGTTAGCGTAACGAATTATTATTATATAAAAAAAAAAAAAGGTTATTTTTAATTATGTGTCTATAAGTATATGTATGTAACATTTTGTCTCTACATTTAAAAAAAAAAAAAATGTTGACTTCGCATAATATAAAATAGTACTGTTTTTAGTTTCAGTCAAACAGCACTGATGAAGGCATTTAGCCGAAACGTTTGCAATAAACAAAATGAAAATTAGTGCCGAAAAATAAATTTGTTTTATTTTTCCAAAAAAATAACTTGAGGCCAAAAAAACCAAAGAAAATCTTCCTACGAATATATTTTAAATGGTCCAGAAACTCACTCTAAGTATATATATATATATATATATATATATATATATATATATATATATATATATATATATATATATATATATGTATATATACATATATATATATATATATATATATATATATATACAATAGATACAGCAGATTGTACAATTTGTTCCTTTCTGATAAATCGATCATGTTACTTAAGCCTAGTCTATATGGATCGTCCAGGGTCTCCAATATAGACATCGCCACAGGAACAGGAAATTTCATATACTCCTTACAGAAATAATGTCTTTTGGCGATCGCAAACATTGTCCAATTTTCTTGTGTGTGTTGAAGATTGTACGTATGTTGGACCGGCGAAGTAACCTTGCAATCTTGTCTGTGGTTCCGTGTATAAATGGAAGAACTACATTTCTTAACGGTAATTCCTTATTACTATCATTTCGTGTAGTAGGATTATTATATTTTCTAATTGATCGTCTAATATCATCAATGCAATATCCATTCCCTTTTAATGCTTGAGCCAGTTTCTCTGTTTGCGATAATAAAAAATTTTGGTCACAGATCGCGAGGGCTCTGTAAACCAACGAATTAATAACTGATTGCTTTTGTGCTGGATGATGATGGGAATACGCATTTATGTACCTATTCGTATGCGTTGGTTTTCTATATACAGAGTGTCCTAAGGAACCATCCCCTTTCCTTTGTACAAGAATATCTAGAAAGGGAATCGTGCCTTGTGATTCAATTTCCATTGCAAATTTTATATAAGCATGTTGTTGATTCTTCTCCTCTGCTGGTAGGTTGAATGCGTTTATAAGGTTGGTTATCTGCCTTTCAATTTTGTTGGTCGGCTCTGCTTGGATTACTTTGTAGATGTTGTCATCGAAAAGTAGTTGTATTTTCTTCACGTAATCTGTTTTGTCCATGACGACAGTGGCATTTTCCTTGTCCGCTGGAAGGACTAAAATGTCTGTATTGTTGTTTAATGTTTTTATCGCCGTTTTTTCCGCAGCTGATAGATTCGACTTCATATCTTATTGCGTCAGCTTCTTCTGCTTGAAGTCTTCTAATTGTCGCTTCAACAGATGACACTATGTCTTTTACGGGTATGTCCTTTGGTGTAATGGCGAAGTTTTGACCTTTAGAAAGGACAGATTTTTCTGCTTCAGTAAAGATTGTGGAAGATAAATTTACAACGGTGTGCTGTGGCGGTTTTAGTGGTCTTTGGCTGTCCGGTAGTCCTTCGAACTTTTTCTGTTGCTTAATGGTAACTAAAAAGCTAGTTTTAAATGAATATTTAATAACTTACGAGAGTTTATATCCAAATCACGTCGAGTAGCTTTTATCCTTTCTCTTACCAATGCCATACTGCCTCGTTTGTAAATGTTCCTTGCACTTTTTGATGTCATGTGATGTTTCATAAGTAACATGAACGATGTATCAGCAAGAAACAAATTTTACAATCTGCTGTATCTGAACACCAACATTCTACTGGACATGTCATGAATGTAAATGTAAATGTAAAGCTCATTCAGTGTTGCGATCACGTGTAGTGAAGATCCCTGAAGATGCCTCGTGCAATCGGAGGCGAAACGTCGGAAAGTGATTCCGTTTTGACACGGTCTAATCCCAAGAACCATGATTTCTTAATTGACCTTAGCCGTGAAAGCTTTCGTTCTATGAAAGCTATTTTCTATTTATCCCATCATCCGCAATCGAATGGACTTATTGACAGACTCCACACGAGCCTCTCTGAACACAAACGCGCGAAAAACTAAATGATAATCTCACCATAATTAATTTTAAGTTAGGTTTTTCAATAGTACAACAATATAGATATATTGTATTTCATTATTATGACCTTAGTCCTACTATTATAGAAGTAAATAGGCTTTATTTAAATTCTAGGAATTTATCTGTAATGCTAAGTCGTCATGTAGAATTAGAATATTTAAACGAGTCGTCAAATTATTTTAAGAATTTAAATTTAAGATAAAAAGGGGTAGAAACAAAAATTAAAGAAATTATTCCTCATCCGAATATGATAAAACGAGGATTGCTAAAAATGTTAGAATTAGTTTTGAAAGCTGTTAAGGGTAACTTAGATACTTCAGACGGAGAAAGATACCAGAAACTTACTGCTGACTTGCAAAATAATGCAAATAAACTGAGTTTAAATATTTTGAAAACGATTAATATTTCTCTTAATATTTCCCGAAAATATAACAGGACTATCCAAGATATTAGCCGAAACGAGAAATTGTTGGAAAACAAATTAAACGAAATTAATTTATTAGTGTGTAAGGTGTTTTAAACCAAATAATAAATGTGTAATAAATTATAAGTTTTACAAGACATAGAAAATTTCATAGATTTCTCTAGGATAAGAGTTATACATACATCCAAGCATAATAATAACCGAAGATCCTTACTCAAAATAAATGCGCGAAGAAATAACTTTAGAAAATACCTTGCTTTTTGAACAATAAATCAAATTGTACGTTGTTTTATTCTTACTAATAAAATTAATTATCTTTTGCAAATTTCAATAACACATTCTAAAAACTTTGACTATTTTCATTTCTATTTTATACCAGTTTTAAGTTAGTTTGAGATTATCTTACCTCGAAATAAATTCATTAAAAAAAATTTCTAAGTCAGGAATGCAAGAAAACGAAAACTGAAGCCCATGCACTATTAAATTAGAATTCTACCGAAGACACTTCAACGTGCCGAACGAAAATATTATCGAGCTAATGTTATCACAAGCAGAAAGTCAAAAATTATCTTGTACATATTTAATCCAAATACCCACCACCTATAAAATAATTTATCGATCAGGAAATAGTAATCTATAATAGTCGATAGTAAGCAACAGCCAACCAATCTTATTTCCTGATTTTTCAGACAAAGTTATTGCCAGTTTTTAATGGCAGTGCTCATCTTCGAAATGTAAAGTTATATGGACTTTACGAACTTGTAAACTAAATAGAAAAAATCAACCCCAGATGTTCATTACACAAATATCAAGTTTTTCTAGCATATGGACTCTCCTAATATGTAGCCCTTATTTTTGCCGTCGTCTATGGTTACAAAAGGCGATGTTTTCTTAGGCCAAAGCGAAGTGAAGGCAATCATGAAGAAAGATTGGAACTTCAAGATGTTCAACTACCCCGCTAACCGTGGAGTTGAAGCTTTAGGAGGCGGATTACCTTACACCCTCTTCACCAGGACTGTGGGAATCTGCTGACAAAGCCCCTGATTCCGCAAAATACGTAATTGTCATTTTCTTTAATATGCCGTTATAATGGCATCCAGCCAGGCGGAGATGAAACATAAGCTGTAAAAGTTCAAGAAATTTTGATTAAATTTGTAATTTACGAAATACATTTTTGTAATTCTGGAAAAAAAAACTAAAAAAGGATTTTTTGTGGTCCCGTAAGATAACTTATGTAATAAAATGTATAGTTTTGATATGAAATTTAACTCATTTTAGTGTATTATTAATATAATTCACTATTCTATAGTTGTACGTCCATGTAAGTGTTATTATAATTTCCAATGTTTATTTATATATTTATATTTTTTGACCTAAAGAGGTGTTATTTTTCTAGAAAGCTATTATATTTTCAAACTATTATAAAACTATTACTTCTCCATTGTGACAGTTCTTGACAAACGCAAGAATTTTTGTTTGAGCAATTCCCAAAGAAAATTTCTAACTAAATATAATTAAGTAAAGTTTAAGAAACTCCAGACAATATATATATATATATATATATATATATATATATATATATATATATATATATATTATATATTGTTCACGCTTACTCTAGAAGGTATGTTCAAATCGCTACAAGGGGATAATAAAAGAATACTAATTGACGTTGGACGATTAATACGCGCGACTGCTGATTGACTGATACACTAAGTATTTGAGTTTTGAGTAATGAAATTGGCGACGACAACCAGATAATATTAAAGGAATGACAGAAATAAAAAAGGTACAGATATTTACATACCAAATATATTTAAAACCAGAGTATTTGATCAATATGTACTACCGGTGCTAATATATGGCACGGCAAGATGGGCTTTAAGCAAAAGTATAATGCATAAACTCCAAGTAACCCAACGGGCAATGGAGAGGAGAATGCTAAATATCGGACACCAAGTTTATATTCTTAACATCGCGATACTAGGAAGATCAAAAGTGACAGATATAATTCAATAAATATGTACACATATACCTAGAGAGTCTAATAATAATACCCGGAGAGCATAAAAGAAGCTGAGGTTGGATACAGAATGCAAACAACAGAGCTCAACGGGGAAGAATTAGGAATGCTTACATCCGACGATGAATGGAATAAGCTAATAATTATATATATATATATATATATATATATATATATATATATATATATATATATATATATATCTATTAATGTATCACTCAATAAAATCGGTTATAGCATGTAGGGTGTATTAATCAATGTTACATGTACGTACAACAGGGCCAGGAGGCTGGGTGTAATATTTATTTTTATTTCCTTCTTGAGAGGGAAGTATTTTAAGCATCACTATCTACGCGACAGTATAAAAACTACTTATCTAATTGACTTCAAATTTTGGATTTAAAATGGTTATATTTTGGTAAAGATCTAATATAGCTTCTTCACAAATTAAAAAAAGATCATTATTAGGAAAGTACTTACTTATATAGATTTCAAATTGATTTTTATTGTGTAAATCCGTTATGACGGAACAAAATGGTGGCCTAATAAAATCTTTATATTTATATAATTTAAATATATTCAATTTCCTCCTTTTTTTGGAAGAAAAACACTAAAGGATATAGTTTATTTTTTGCAGATATTTGCTTTTTAGAAAAAAACATATTTTGCCATTCCGTCGGTCTGTATATCTGTCCCTCTGCCTGTAGACAGCATTGCTCAAAAACTATTTATCCGATTAACTTCAAATTTTATTTAAAAATCAATTGGGGATAAAATTGGTACATTTTGGTAAAAAATCCAAAATGGGGAACAAAATGGCGACCTCACAAAATGTAAAAAAACCCATTATTAGGAAACTACTTATCGGATGGGCTCCAAAATGTGCACAAAATTAAAATGTGATATAGGGATACCTTGGTAAAATTTTTGTGGAAAGCCCTTTTGGCAGAACAAAATGGCGGCCCAATAAATTGTATAAATATTCTGTTAAATTCCGTTTCCCGGAATAAAACGTTTTTTTTTGTGGAGGAATATAATAACGGACATAATTTATTTTTTATAGACTATATAAATCAAATTACAAAAAATAAATAATAATAATAAATATATTGTATATAAGTTATAGTCCAAATAATTATATTCATATATAGAGTATGTGATATGTACGTACGTAGTGAAATTCTGCATGAGGGAAGTTGTGGTTAGTGGCGAATTTCCCGATTTTTTCAGTATCAGTATTGTCAGGGAACACCTAATTAAAAAGGATTAGGATTTTAAAATATATATTAGGTAAAGATAGTAAATTAGGATGGTACAACGATAAAGCTATAAGAATTTGACTCCAAAAACCATAAAAAAAGAATTTATTTTTCAAATTTAATAAATATTTCGATATTTTAATATATGTAAAAATCTGTAACTAGCTTTTGTTAACACAAAACAAAATCCTCTTAAACATAATCAAAATAATCGATACCAGCAGTCATTAATATTCCATTACTTTTTAGTGATTTATAATACTATGTGATTTAAATCAGTTTGAATACCAAATTTTTCCTTTACGTGCGCATACTGGCTGGTTTAATAGGTAAAATTAGTAATCTTTTGCTCTTGTATAAATATTATTGTGAGTGGCGGGTAAACAGAAACAATATTTAAGTAATTAAATAATTAACGACCAAGTACATATTGTTTAAAAAAAAGTATTGTCGAAACTTACGAGCGTAATTTAATTAGCTATGTTGAAGCATTTTTTTATTTGTTTCTCAAAAAAATTACCTTTGCTCTTTAAAGTTTAGTATCTCCAATTCCTTTCTCTAATGGTAAAAAAATTCATATTTTTATTGAAGCAACATATCAAATGCAATAATATATTTTTCTTTTTTTTCTGAAGAAATTTTTCCGATGCTATAATTTTGTCGTGTTTTACCTTTTTGAGACTTACTGCCTGTCAACAAAATATGTCTAAGTAATAGTGAAGTAATATACACGATTATATCAAAACTAATTACTTCTCTCGTAAAAGGGAAGTATTGTAATCGTAAAAAATCACCCTCACGATTGACTTCAAATTTTGGTCAAAAATTAATAGTCATCTGGGGATGACCTGGTAACATTTTGGTAAAGATTCAATATGGCAAAACAAAATGGCGGCCTAGTGAAATGTTAAAAAAATTATTACTGAAAAACCGCTTACCCAATTTATCTAAAATTTTGCACAATAATCAAGTATTATGTAAGAATCAACTGATACAATTTTGGTACGAATCTAAGATGGCGAAACAAAATGACGGCTATGTAAAATATTCAGCTCGAAAAACTACTTAAGGTCCTGATTTTAAATTGTGGCTATACATAATTGTAGTATACAGAGGATATAGTAAAACTGTGGTATTAATTCAAGATGGCGGAACAAAATGGCGGTTAAATAAAATATTTGTAATCGTGAAAATATCGCCCTCTCGGGTTTTACATATCACATTTTAGAGAGAGAAAAACATGTTTTATCAATTCCTTCGGTCCGTCTGTCGGTTTGCCTGTCTGTCTGTCAGTTGACGGCATAGCTTACAAAACAACTTACGAATTCAAATTATGGGTAAAAATCATGGTTCATATGGGGATGACCTGGTAACAAAAATCCAATATGGCAAAACAAAATGGCGGTTTAGTGAAATAATATTAAAAAAAATATTACTGAAAAACTACTTATACAATTTATCTTAAATTTTCTACAAAAATCAAGTAGTATGTAGGAATCAACTGGTAAAATTTTGGTACGAATTCAAGATGGCCGAACAAAAAGGCGACTAAATAAAATATTTTTAATCGTGATAAAATCACCCTCGCAGGTTTTACATATCTTCACGTTTGAGCATCCCTAGATGCCAAAAAATATGTTATATCAATTCCGTCGGTCCGTCTGTCGGTTTGTCTGTTTGATTGTCACTTCACGGCATAGCTTAAAAACTGCTTACCCGATTGTCAAAAATTAAAGGTCATATGTGGATGAACTGGTGGTATTTTGGTAAAAATCCAATATGCAAATTAAGACGGCGGCCTAGTGAAACGTTAAAAAAATGATTATTGCAAAAACTAATTATCCAGTTTACTTCAAATGTTACACAAAAATTAAGTGTTATATAGAAATGAACTGGTAACATTTAGGTGTGAATATAATATAGCAAAACAAAATGGCAACCTTTTAGAATTTTTAAAAAAGCAGCCTGAAAAAACTACTTATTAGTTTAAAACTATTTTTTGGGTTTTTCCGCCTTAGAAAATCGAAAAAAATAAAAAATAAAAAATAAAATATAATTACCCTATAAATTGAATAGATAGTCTTGAGATCTGGGTCCACTACGAAGGTACCCGAGGAACGACACTGAAAAATGCCTGCTTTCTGGACATTTCGAGGGAAAGTCTACCCCCGTCTTCAGCAAACCTACAAATAAAATACTAAAAGCAGAATATGTCTTATGTTTCGTATCAGAAATATAACCAGAATGGCTAATCTCTGACAAAATATCAGTGAATGTCAATTTAAAGGTGTTATTTTTAATTGTTAGAATAAGGTGCGAAATAGGTGTACCTAGAGTATGTTCATTTTAATTTATTGTATTTTGAGGTGTCCTTTTTTTACTTCAGTATTTAGCAAATTTAACCAAGTGTTATTAAAACTAACGGAACAAGATGCTACACAATTATCTTTATTTAATAATATTAAGGCACTTTCTTTTATTTTACGTTTGTTGGAACATGGTTCTTTTGCTAAAATACTAGAAGCATTCCAATTAATTTTATGATTGTTATCTAGTGCATGTTGGCAAATGTTTGATTTTTGAAATTCCCTATTTTTTATGTATGTTTGGTGTTCTTTAATTCTTTTGGCTAATGGCCTAGAGGTTTCACCTATGTAAAATTTATTGCATTGACACGGAATTTTATAAACAACATTTTTTGTATTTTCCTGTTCATTGCTAGGTTTTGTTTTTGTAAGTTTACTTCTAAGTGTATTTTGTGCTTTAAAGATCGTTCTGATGTTAAAACGTATACCTATTCGTTTTATTTTATCTGATAAATTAGATATGTATGGTATAAAGAGGTTTGTAATTGGTCTATTTTGGATTTTTTTGTCTTTTGGATTCTCAAATTCATAAAAACATTTTTCAACGAAATCATTAGGATATTTATTTTGATTTAAAACATCTTTTATAAAAATTTTTTTCTTTAATAAAATTTTGATTTTTGCAAATTATTTTTGCTCTATCATATAGACTTTTTACAACTCCCTTTTTAACCATGATTGGATGATTTGATTAAAAATTTAAGTATCTGTTTGTGTGTGTAGGTTTTCTGTATACTTTTGTTTCAAAACTGTGTATGTCTTTTTTGATAAGTGTGTCTAAGAATGGAAGTTGTTGGTCTGTTTCCTTTTCAATAGTAAATTTAATTGTTGGTTCTTTGGTGTTAATATGATATAAAAAGTTATTTAAATGTTGATCGTCATGTTCATAGATACAAAAAATGTCATCAATGTATCTCCACCAAATAAGTGGTTTATGATCGTAATTTTGAATATAATTTAACTCAAAGTTTTCCATAAAAATATTACTTAGTAAAGGAGATAAAGGAGACCCCATAGCCATGCCAAAATTTTGTTGGTAATATTCGTTTTTGTATTGAAAATAAGTGGTTTTTACACAAAAAGTTAGTAATTCTAGAATAGTATTAATGTTTAATGATGTACGTTCACTAAGATTGTTATCATTTTCAAGTTTATTTCTTACTATGTTTAAAGTTTTATCTACAGGTACATTTGTAAAAAGACTAACGATATTAAAACTTACCAGTGTATATAAGTAATATTTTTATGGAAAACTTTGAGTTAAATTATATTCAAAATTACGATCATAAACCACTTATTTGGTGGAGATACATTGATGACATTTTTTGTATCTATGAACATGACGATCAACATTTAAATAACTTTTTATATCATATTAACACCAAAGAACCAACAATTAAATTTACTATTGAAAAGGAAACAGACCAACAACTTCCATTTTTAGACATACTTATCAGAAAAGACATACACAGTTTTGAAACAAAAGTATACAGAAAACCTACACACACAAACAGATACTTAAATTTTTACTCAAATCATCCAATCATGGTTAAAAAGGGAGTTGTAAAAGTCTATATGATAGAGCAAAAATAATTTGCAAAGATCAAAATTTTATTAAAGAAAAAAAATTTTATAAAAGATGTTTTAAATCAAAATAATTATCCTAATGATTTCGTTGAAAAATGGTTTTATGAATTTGAGAATCCAAAAGACAAAAAAAATCCAAAATAGACCAATTACAAACCTCTTTATACCATACATACCTAATTTATCAGATAAAATAAAACGAATAGGTAAACGTTTTAACATCAGAACGATCTTTAAAGCACAAAATACACTTAGAAGTAAACTTACAAAAACAAAACCTAGCAATGAACAAGAAAATACAAAAAATGTTATTTATAAAATTCCGTGTCAATGTAATAAATTTTACATAGGTGAAACCTCTAGGCCATTAGCCAAAAGAATTAAAGAACACCAAACATACATAAAAAATAGGGAATTTCAAAAATCAAACATTTGCCAACATGCACTAGATAACAATCATAAAATTAATTGGAATGCTTCTAGTATTTTAGCAAAAGAACCATGTTCCAAAAAACGTAAAATAAAAGAAAGTGCCTTAATATTATTAAATAAAGATAATTGTGTAGCATCTTGTTCCGTTAGTTTTAATAAGACTTGGTTAAATTTGCTAAATACTGAAGTAAAAAAAGGACACCTCAAAATACAATAAATTAAAATGAACATACTCTAGGTACACCTATTTCGCACCTTATTCTAACAATTAAAAATAACACCTTTAAATTGACATTCACTGATATTTTGTCAGAGATTAGCCATTCTGGTTATATTTCTGATACGAAACATAAGACATATTCTGCTTTTAGTATTTTATTTGTAGGTTTGCTGAAGACGGGGGTAGACTTTCCCTCGAAACGTCCAGAAAGCAGGCATTTTTCAATGTCGTTCCTCGGGTACCTTCGTAGTGGACCCAGAACTCAAGACTATCTATTCAATTTATAGGGTAATTATATTTTATTTTTTATTTTTTTCAATTTTCTAAGGCGGAAAAACCCAAAAAAATAGTTTTAAACTTACTTATTAGGTTAATTTCAAATTTTGTGCAAGCCTTAAGTGTGATATAAAGATAAACTGATAAAGTTGTGGTGCGAATTTAAGATAGCGGAACAAAACGGCGGCCAAATAAAATTTCTAAAAAATCAACGTAAAAAATTCTTATATTCAATTGACTTTAAATTTTACAAAAAAATTAAATGTGATATAGGGTTAAACTGGTACGAATTCAACATGACATAACAAAATGGAGATGTGTGTTAATATAAAAACTAGTTATTGAATGTATTTTAAATTATGCCCAAAAATCAAGTGCGACTGATAGAAATTGGTAAAATATGGGTAGGAATCCAATACGGTCCAACGAAATGACGACAAATACAAATGTTTTAAAAGACAGTATATATGGTTTCCTAAATGGCTATGTACTGAACTAAATTGAGGCACACTTCACTATCCCTAATAAAATAAAATACTTATAACGTGGGAAGTTCCGGGTAAAGAAAATTTACCGATTTTTTTTTAAACATTTCAAATACTGATAATGCGTATGGGTTTATTTAAACAAGTAATTCCCTAAATTATTTCCTTTATTACAGGTAAGAACTATGTATGCTACCATTCTCATCTTACGTATATAATCCACTCACCATACATTTGATTACACGCCAATTATCTCAACTTTAAATATAGGGATTTATTTAAGTACGAGTCGCTTATAGCCTTTTTCTTACTTACGTCAACTCATTCCAACTGAATTATATTTCGCACATCTATAACGCCAATACGAAAATAAATCATACACTCAAAAATGTATATAAGTTATAAAAATAAAAATTCAATTTATCTATTTTACCGCTATTTGCGTCATTCGATTTTTTAGTAATTTGGCCAGATAAGATGCAATTGAAAAATATGTAATTTGACGTATATTTCTAGAAAAATTGTTATTTATAGTTTCATATGAATAGGAAAGATATGTGTATCATTCAACAATAATATATTTCAATAATTCTTTATAAAAATAATACAATTATAAAGCCTGACACATCATTTTGAAATTTCGTATATATATATATATATATATATATATATATATATATATATATATATATATATATATATATATATATATATATTCGTGTACGCCGCTAAACTGTAAACTATCCTCGGTTATTCCTGGTTATCCTCCGGTAATCCCCGGTTATCCCCGGTTAGAAAATGGTTTTATAACAAACACAAAAAGGTAGTGCGTTCTTCAAACGCCATTCCATTTAGAATTTTGTAGCTGAGTATCTGGTATAATAAAGCAACTTTTTTAGTTAAAAAACTAAATGTATAATAAGAACTTTAAAAAATGATATGAGCAGATAAATAAATCAGCCCTTAATCTAATTTTGCAGCAGGCAAGGCAAATTAACGCTTTTTTTATGATTTTGATGCTCAACGCGTTGAAGGTACATATTGTGAATCTCTCTGCACAGCGCCTAGCGCCTCGAGATGGAAATCCACGTAACCCTATATGTAAGTTTCAGAGCTTTTCTTTCAACAAATTGTTTGTGAGTTATCATAACCTTTTGAAAAAAGCATTGAAATCGATGGAGAACTTGATTTGAGCTTTGATTTCTTAAAAAAATTGTTGCTATTTATTAACAGCTTTTATGCGACATTGATGTACTCTAGAATGAACAACAAAAAAATTGCATACATAAAATAATGTAGCTCTGGTTACTGGTATGCTGCTATTGAGCTGGTTCAGGGTCGTATTAGGAGACGGAGCTTAAATTTTAAATTTAACCTTTCTCCTTTGTTTACCGTTATCGAGGGTGTAATTGAGCTGGTTTAGGGCCGTATTTAGGGAGAGTGGTTTAAATTTTTAATTTAATCTTTCTCCTGGTGTTCAGTTCAGGTGAAATTTTGCATATATATAGGTTATAAGACAATGTAATAATAGGTGTCATTGAGCTGCTCCAGGGTCATATTTAGGGACTTAAAATTTAAATTTGTCCCTTCTCTTGGTATTCAGTTCAGCTAAAATGTTACATATACGTAGGTCATTCGACGAAGTTTTACCTATTTTTTGGTTTTTAATTTAACTGAAAATTTGCTATATACATAGATCATATGATATTGTGCAATATTATGATGTCATTAAGCTGGGCCAAAGTAATTACGAGAAAAGGTACTCATTCTATGTTAATTTTGCAATCCGTATATAAATCAGATGGCTAGGCAATATTGTGGTTACAGTGGCGTAATAAGAGGAGGGGGGCGCAAATATTAGAAGTTAAATTTTGTTGACAAATAATTAAGTTTTAAGAGTTCTTACCAAAGGAGTTTTAACCACAGACATATCCGAAATCATAACTAATAAATTAAAAAAAAATAATACGTAGGTGTAAAAAAATATTTTTTAAAGCAAGCTTTTATTTATGTAGTAAAAAGAGAGCTAAAAGATAAAAAGTAAGTTTATTATTTTAAGAGGAAATATGCCATCTTCTTAATTTTGTGTAAACCAATTTCAAACCGTGTTTCTCTTTAAACTAAACAAAGAAAAAAGGAAACACAATAAAGTCCAACAGGCTTTTATTGACCACTTCATATTATAAAAGCTGCATTAAGATTAGGAAAAATAAACCCGAAAACAAAACTTTAAAAGATAATAGAAAAAGCTTAGAAAGAGCTGTCACTATTAAATATTATAACAATGTTATAGACATAAAAATACGTATGATCCAAAAAATGTATAAAAACAGTATATTCCATTTTAGAAAACAGTTCATACATGCCGTAAGTATTTTGGTAACCTTCAGCTTCCTCAGATTATCCCCGGTTTTCTCCGGTTATCCCCGATTATTCCCGGTTATCCCCTGATGAACCCTGGTTATCTCCTGTCATGTACACCAAATAACCTCAGTGAAATCGCCCACGGTTTTTCTAGAATAATTTGATTTTATATTATATGTTTTTTTAAGTACCTTATTTTGATATCTCTAGAAATGTTTTGAATTTGTTGTTATCTTTATTACCAAAGGAGATATACAGGGTTTTCTCACCACATGAGAGTGACGTTTTTCCTTGCCTAGACAGAAACGCATTTTTGTAAACAACATTAACCTTCCCTAAAGTAATTTTTATAGTTCAAAATATCCACAGGTAGTGTAAAAAAATATTCATTGAAATTTGTAAATGACCATGGACTAAAAAGTTAGTGCATAAATAATTATGAAGTCTGATTACAGAAAGTTTCACAAGGCAAACATATATAAGATATATGTATACAGAGAATATCAAAAAGATAAAATATATTTTCATAAAAAAATTGTACAATAATTTATATCATGATAGTTACAAATGCACAAGGTAAGAAATCTATCATTTGCATTTGTTAAATTGAGGATGTTCTGTGGTTGATCTTTCAATTTTTAAAGTACCCATTTTAGCATACTCCAAACGTTTCGAATAATATTTTTATCCGGAGATCGTACCAACCAATTTAACCGTGTTGATTCCATAATTTTGATAGCACTTGTTAATTATAGGTGCTCGAAGCGGTATTGCAATATCATCAATGAACACAAAATTCTGACCAAAATTTTATATAAAAGAAACACCAATTGGTAAAAATGCATATATCCTTAGTGGTTGGCTTGCAGTCTCTTTCAAAAATCTCCAAAGTTGCTATGTATGAAACCACCATATTGTTACAGCCCCCTCCTAAAAACCACTCAACGAGAGCGATGATTTTCTTCAAACCTTTTTTCTTTTCGCCACCGTGCGAAAATTCTTCCGTGCGATCTAAAAGGGTTATGCGGTTTTGATCAGCCCTCTGTGCTGAAAGTGGTTGTTTAATGGATTATTTGTATTTTTTGTTGTTTATAATTTTTCTTATAATATATCTGAACTTTTTTATGTACCCTGAATATAATCATATGAAAAATTATCTGTTTAGGCTTTATAATAGTTGCGCATTTTGCGGTCCGCGGCCAGTGAGAAATAAAAACATAGTTTTTCTGTTCTTATTTCTCACTCAAAAGATGCCCAATGCATCTAAGAACCCTGAAATGTAAAGATCTGAAAAACTCTCGAACAGTGATTCTTTCACGATTACAATTTTACGAGGCAAGTAAAAAAAAATGAAATTTTGTGTCCTCAACCTAAATTTTAACAGACCGTCGAATAAACAATCTGACGTGTAGCAAAGTGATATGCCTGCAATATTTTGTGATATTACGTATTTTTGAATGTTTCATACATCAAATGAATTATTTCTAACTATAAAGTTCCCAACATAATGCTGAATTATCGTTTTCTAACAAAAATCCACTAAAGAATTCCTATACTTACATAAAACGAAGTAGCTAAAGATATTTTCCCAAGGTTAATCTATTTTAGTCTCAAGTTCCAAACTGTTGAGTACCTATAAGTTTACTATAGGTCATAAACTGAACATGGGGTCCACGTTATGACTTATAAAATATGCCTGCTTGAGTGCCTATCTAAATTCGGATAACCCTGGAGATATGTATGTGTGTTGTGTATATTTTAGGTATGGTAATTTTAGAAATTCTAAATAAGGACTCTCTCAATCCTCTGTAGCTGTTATTAATAGGCAACTGGTAGTAGAGGCCTTTGTATAAATTTTTGTCTGCAAGAACACATTTGATATTTATTTGTAGTGATGCCGCCGAGACGAGAGATTCTCGCCTCTTGCCTCGTCTCGACGAGATGAGAGAGCAATTTTCTTTCGTAGCTCGAGACGAGACGAGAGTGGTTTTCTCTCGCCGAGAATTTCACGCTTCTCTCGAGCTCTCTCGTGTCCCTCGAGCATAAAGAAATCAGTATTTTTTATATTTTTAATGTTAAATAAGACAAACGATTGATAAACAAAACAAAAACTGATTGCTTTTGTAAATTGCTCCCAAAAAATTAAGTATATTTTTAACATACCCGAAACTTCAATGTCTTTCTTAAAACACAACTTCTTTTAATCTGTAATACGAAAATGAAAATTAGCACTAAAATATAGAACTATCTTAAAAAACCAAATCATAAAGTAGCTTTTTGTACCAATAATACTTTAGGTAGATATATTAAGAAAAACAAGTCTAATACAAATAAGAACCAAAAATCGGGGATATATGAATTAAAATGTGGTTCTTGCGAAAAAGTATATATTGGTCAAACGGGTAGATATTTTTATAAATGTATCAAAGAACACAAAACATCATATATTAAACAAAAAACTGATTCTAATTATGCAAAACATTTACTAGAAACAAATCATAATTTTAATAATGAATTTAAAACGTTGCATTCAGCCAATAAAAATTACTTGGAAAGTCCAAAATATTTTATTGAACGATCAAATGGACCAAACGGTTCCCCACTGTTAAATCTTTATAGCTAAAATCTGCTAGGGATAGGTAGGTAGACTCTTTTATTATGGTTAAAAAATCTAGTTTTAGTAACAGTCTCAAGTTGGTTGTTGAAAAAGACACAGTGTGTTGATACAGCTGTCAAACGGAAATAAATTAGTGGAAATTACTATAGAAATATAGTTTGTTTATTTATTATACTAGTAATAATGAATTTCCATCAAGTAACGGCTAACTCGATAAATTATTGAAAATGAAAATTTCTATGTCTCTTATGGTAATCGTTTACAACAGATTGAGACTATTTATTATTTGGTAGACCTAGATATAACATTTGGGTACCTAGTTAAGAGGGAAATTTCTATGTTTTGCTCTGTAACTTTTTTACAAATTTTGTTTTTATTGTGCGAGATCTATTTAAAAATATTTTCGAAATCAAGTTCAATTTTAGATCTGATATTTAACAGGTCAACGTTACATTTGGTAATTTATTATACAGGATGTATATAATAAAATATAAAAATCCGTAAATTTAAAAAATATTCCGTTATGATGAAGTGACGAAAAATTTCGTATTTTTGCTTCTTCACATGGGATTTTTTTAAATAACTGCCCTAAGTAAAATGTGAGTTTTCAGGAAGTTTTTGCTCAAATTAGAAAAAAAAGGTAGTCACGTGATTTATCGTAACTGCCAAATTTGACACATTTTCGAATGACAGAAAACCGAATGTCCTCTCAAAAATTTAGAAGGATGATAAAGGAAAGAGTTGTACCTTTTTTGATGTTTATAAAATTTCAATGCTATCGGTTGCCGCTATTTTGTTGGTGAAAACAGAAATGGGCCCAAAAAATGTGTTTTCGCAAACATTGCACTTCCCCACATATACTATGTACAGGGTGGTCGAATAATAGAGGACGTCGGCTGAAGCTCAGCAACCGTTAATGACAGAACTTAAGGAAAAAAATATTTAAAAATAAATCGGCCAAGAGAAATCGCTGTAAATTATTTTCAAGTTCAACACTTGGCTGCTAGCAGCTACACTAAAGTGTAAATGCCAATTTTCTCTTAAATTTCCATAATTGGGGTATGTTGAAAATATAAGCATTATATTGCTGAACTAATTACGCACTTTTTTGCTTAAAACCAATTTTGTCTATTTTCAAAAATAAAGTGGTGTGGGAAGGTCAAACATTTTTACTTTCGAATGTAGATATCTCTGTTTTGGATGAACCGATTTTATTTAACTTGGTGTCGAAAAAAGGTGCGTTTTTTGCTCTACCCGTGGAGCCATAAATTGTACCGTAATCATTTTGCTAGTGGTCACTAGATGGCGTTGTTTCGAAATTCTCCAAAGAATGCTGATTTTCTAAAAAAAATCAAATTGTACGCTATGACATTTATATCACAGTTTATTTGGTAGTTATGAAGGGCATTGAATGGAAATATAAAAAATCCAGGTCCGTATTTAAATTAAGAAAGTTGTCTTAAGTTGAAAAGTTTTGTAGAGGGAAAAAAGTGACAATCGCAAAGTGGAAATTATTTTCATCTCTCATTTCAATTAATCCTAAAATTATAAAAAACTAGAACAGTGAAAAAAAACAAGGCTCTAATAGAAACCTTACTAATCTTGGATAACTGTAAAGAACAAAACTTAAAAAGGAACGAAATAAAATATACCGAAAATCAGTCTCATAATCACATAAGCTTCGCAATAAAATAGCTAAAGCTAGAGCAAGGCAGCAGGACTCGGTTTGACAGAAAGATTAAACCGAGTTCTACCTTGCTTCAGTGAAACAACAAAAAAAACGACGACATGAACTAATAAATAACAACAAATATATTTAAGATTGCTGAAAACTGCTTAAGGTAAAAAGATTTTTAGACTTTTAGTATTTTTCATTTTATTCCTATGTTAAATTTTGTTCTTTACAGTTATGCGAGATTACTAAAGCTTCTATTGGAGCCTTGTATTTTCCCAGTTTTCTGGTTGTCCTAAAATTTTAGGATAAATTGAAATGAAATATGAAAATAATTTCCACTTTTCCATTGTCACTTTTTCTCCTCTATGGCAACGACGGACTCGAGAGACTATCATCTACTTTCTTAATTTAAATACAGACCTGGATTTTTTATATCTTTATTCTATGCCTTTCATAACTACCGAATACACTGTGATATAAAAGTCATAGAGTACCATTGGATTTTTTTGAGAAAATCAGCATTATTTGGAGAATCCCGAAACAACTCCATAACAAAGGCACTACGGTACAGTTTACGGCTTCACCAGTAGAGCAAAAAAAGCTCTTTTTTTCAACATCAGGTTGAATAAAATCGGTTCATCTAAATCGACATTTGACCTTCTCCCACTTTATTTTTGAAAATAGACAAAAATGGTTTTAAGAAAAAAAAATGCGTAATTGGTTGAAGAATACAACGCTTATATTTTCAGCATACCTCAATTATAGAAATTTAAGAGAAAATTGGCATTTACAGTTTTATATTACTGTTTTGACAGATTTACCTTTAAATATTTTTTTTATTAAGTTTAGTTGGTTGGTGGTTTTGACAAGTTAAGGTTTATAATATAATAATTTTGTCGTGTTTTCCCATTTTTGTAAAATATGTATAGTTTATTTATCAAAATTTAGCGTTTTACATCCTTAAAAAAGTCTAAAATTTCAAATTTGGAGCTTTTTTATCTCCTTAGATTAACATTTTCTGAAAAAAGAAATGTTTGCATTTTCAAACAAAAGAAAATATATTTGTCCTGTTTTACAGTTCAATCAATCAGTTACAGAGCAATCCTGAATAATAAAAAAAAATACATAAAAATAAAAAAAATTCCGTGTTTCACCGTTTGGTTGAAAAGGTAAACGGTCTTGAAATGTTTTTTGGATTTCATTTTCAGGGACATATTTGACTGTCCTAGGACCATATAATATATGTATTATTTTTCAAACAAAACTTCTTGTTAATAGTAGTTTGGTTATGTTTTAAAAAAAATCATATTCACTGGTCGCACTCTACATTGAGAAGGATGGGAGTGTCCTTTCAACTAAAAGCTTATCTCGTTTTTCAGAAAATAAGGGGGGGAGAAGAACTAGAAGATTAAAAATAAAAACAACATTAAAAGCAACACTACATAAGAATCTGTTTTGATTTATTTTTATTAGGTGTTATGAAAATTACGTTGATCCGCTGATTATAGACACAAAATAGCTATTTGTTACTAATTCACTAGGATAATTTATACAAAAATTCCTTGACGACTTGAGAAAAAATTTTACCAGGAAAATTTTTCTCTTGTAAATAATAAGAAAAAACACCACTTTTATTTTCAATATACGCGGCTACCCTGTAGCAATGGCAAAGTTCCTGTAGTAGTGGTTTGTTGGGTCTTTTCATAAGAGATAGTAAATCTCAAGTGCAGCAAATTTAAATCTGAACATTTTTTAAAAAATAATTAAACATTTTTAGAACTGACAATTACTCTTCATAAATCGTTTTTTCTTCTATAGGATATACATTTCAGATAATTAAAAATTACCCCTTATTACAAAATTAAATATCATGCTATTAATGTTAATATTATATCGCCTGTCAATAAATTAGGACTATTGTTTCTAATTTTTATATCATGAAAGAAAAGAGAGGAGATGAGACGAGAGGAGGCCTTCTCTCGTCTCGCGGCATCACTAATTTTTAATTAAGAAGGCAATAACAATTGATCGCATATATTTTAATGTTTTACATTATTATTTAAAACCATCCATGTTTGACAAAATCTTTGCTCAGTCGTCAACTATTTTTATTTATATATTTGGTATAACAAAATAAAATATGAAAGTTAAACAAATTGTGACATAACCAATGCGGCGTAGTCGGGCTTTGGCAATTCATAGACGAATATTGAAGTCAAGAATGCTCGAGTCCCTTTAGTACTTATTTAACACAAATTTCCGTCTTTAATACGGCTTTTTTAGAAAGGGTATTGCAAAATTTTAATGAGTTTTTTGGTTTTAAAAAAACTATGATGGAATCTAGAACATCGTGTTCAGGAATGCAGAATAAGGGGCTATTAAGGCATCTACGGTGAAATAGACGGTATGTTGTACTTAAGTCTAAGGTTAAACAAGTACCTATATGTTTAAAATAATATTATTTAAAAATATTTGCCTCATAAATGGTTATACAAGTTTTTTTTAGAAAAAAGATAAGAGGGATAAATTATTTGATTTAAAAAAGTACTCGGCTAACAAGTATTTTAACTTTTTCTAAAAAACTATGATTTTTTGAAATTTTTTTATTTCTTAAAATTCTCATTTATGTCAGATTTTACAACCATTATAGTTACCAATTTCCCCATTAGAATGAACTTTTTAAACATAAATACAAGTTACCGATTTTCAAATAAAACACTAAAGGGACATTAAACAATGGTTCAAAAATCGGTAATTCGCATTTACCCAGAATTTCCCCTTGTACAGAATCCCACTACGTACAAATAACACAGTTTTACGTGCATATAATTATTTAGATATAATTTTAAACATATCCTAGAAACCGTGAAACAACTATATGAATTCATAAAATGTGTTATCTGTTTGTAGTGGAATTTTATACGACGTAAGTTGTGGCCTAAAGCGAATTTACCGTTTTTTTTATTTGTTTTTAATTTAAGTATATATTAGCAATATTATTATCCTAAGTTACAGAGGCTGTGTTTTTAACCACCATATTCTCTAGTAACAATATTAGGAATTTCAGAAAATGTTGAGTATATGAAATTTGTTAAGTTCTATTTGGTCTTTAAGTAATAAATCTGTATCGTCTAGGCGAATTATTTCTAAACTTCTCAATATATTTAACTTAGGGCCTTTAGTCTCTACCTCAAGGATCTTAAAATCATTGTCAAACACATGATCCTCCCTGATAATATGGTTTGCTAATATTGGGTCATGTTTATTGTGAATAAAACTGCGTTTATGTACGTTTATGTTTTTCGGGATCTAGGGGCCCTAAAACGCAAAGATCAACATTTTTTAGGTATATAGTACTCCCTTCTACGAGGAAAAAAATGGTAAATTTCCTTTACCCGGAACATCCTTCGTTATGAATTTTACTTTTTATTAGGAATAGTGAAGTGTGACCCAATTTAGTTCAGTACATAGTAATTTAGTAACATACACATATACCATCTTTTCAAACATTTTCATTGGGCGCCATTTTGTTCCATCATATTGGATTCCTACCAATATTTTACCAGTTTCCATATCTTGATGTTTGGGCATAATTTAAAATAACTTCATTAAATAGTTTTCATATTTACACACCGCCATTTTGTTACGTCATGTTGAACTCGTACTAGTTCATCTCTATATCACACTTAATTTTTCTGCATAATTGAAAGTTAATTGAATAAGATTTTTGTACAGTGATTTTGTATAGTGATATATGTACAAGTGTAGTTATTATGATTTTGCTATAGCGCTATATTTATATTTTTCTTATTCGTTAAGATGTCAGGAACTTACTTAATTTTGAGTTATCTAAATTTTATGACTTAATATATTATATATTATTCCTAATTTCTCATTATTATTCATAGTAATTACTTAATTTTTAAACAAATGACAACTTGGCATATTACATACTTGTGTTTTAATTTAATTTTACAGATGCTGAGGGTCTGGTTATTTGAAGTTTTTTTATACTTTCCTTATAAAAGGACCATATTTTTACATATTTACATATAACAATGTATAGTTTATTAACCCTTATGATTTCCCCATTATCTTACCTTAATATATTTTATTTAAAACAAATCTGTTATAAACAATATAGTTGGGCTTGAGCTGTTTTGTTACAAACCAAACCAGGTATTTCCACATATATCCATCGTAGCCGGGTAAAGCTAAGTAAAATGGAAAATATTTTAAGTAGAACTAAATTTGTTTAATACGTTATTGCCCTTTAAAATTACATTCAATTCATTTAATTACATGCCTTTTGATAACATATAATTCAAAATACATCCTATATGATTATTGTTTATTTTCGTTTTACAAATTCGGTTAAGTTTAAATGACAACTGAAGCAGTTTGATGTTTTACTGCGAAGAGTGCAACGAGTCAGGTTTTACCATTATCTTACTTTTGCTTGTTTCATTTATGTCTAAAGGTCAAACTATTCCGCGTGACTACAGTCGAGGTGTTTTTAATTAAATACCCAAATTTTAAAAGGCTTACGATTTAAGGAGAATTTCAAAAATATTTAACTTATAAACTATTCAATAGGATTCAAAATAAATATTTAAAAAATGGATATTAAGATTATGGAAATATTCGTTTTCTACATTTATTCTATTCTGAGTTGCCTAACTTTTTAGAGATTTTTTATTTTTGTCAATTAATAAGGGGGAAAGAGAGAAAATATAAGAACGTTAAGATCAAGTTTTGCTAGAGCACTTCTAACATGTTAGTTTTTTTGTTAAGTTCCCATCTTTTTTAAATACCCTTTTTTTTGGTAAACCTCTTGCTGTAAATCGTTTTGGAATCAGCTCAGTCTATTAAGTTGTGACTGTGGCCGTGAAAAGTCTTAGACGGCTGATTCTGTTTAAAAGTTTAAATTTTTTAGCAGTAATCAAATAACGGCCAGGTAATTAACAATTTTAATTTATTTATTTTGGCTAGGTTTATAAATTTTAATTCTTAATTTTGCAATTTTAATCACCTTTTACACTTTTGGCTACAATGGATTTTTCTCTTTTTTTAACAGCTCAACGGCCATTTTGGTTCACAGCTTTGAATTTGAGTTTACATTGATTCACATTTTGCAATATAATTTTATCTATATTTCACCTTAAAGTTTAAGTCTAATCTTTGAATGTGAATCTAGAACTTTCATTTTCATTATATTTTATCAACTTGCCGAACGGTGATACAAACAAGAGTCGCCTGTGAACTCCCCTAAGTTAAAACCACCATACAAGCTAGCCTACGGGTAGTAAGTGCAAACTCTTTTAAATTGCATTTATGTAATGTAAATCTTGCGTGGCTCATTAGAACTGAGTTTACGTTTTATGCTATCTTATATTTATTTCAAAATGTTACCAATTGATTCCTATGTATCACTTTTTGATTTTGTGCAAAATTTTAGGAAGTTGGATAATTAGTTTATTTAGTAATAATTTTTTTAATGTTTCACTAGAATGCCATCTTGTTCCGGCATATTAGATTTTTACCAAAATATTACCATCCCATATGCCCCTTAATTTTTGCTAAAATTTGAAGTCAATCTGAAGAGTAGTTATGCCGCGAATTGACAAACAGACAAACCTACAGACGGACCTACAGAATTGATAAAACATTTTTTTTGGCGTTTAGGGACCGTAGAACCTGATGTAAAATCTTAGATGATGGTTTTTTTCACCATTACAAAATCTATTTTGTTCTGCCATCTTAAATTAGTGCCACAATTTTACTAGTATATCTCTGTACCACAATTAGTTATATCACACAATTTGAAATTAGTGCATTAAGTAGTTTTTCAGGTCAAATTTTTAAATATTTTATTAAGCGCCATCTTGCATTCGTACCAAAATTTTATCAGTTGATCCCCGCATATTAGTTGATTTTTGCGCGAAAATTTGAGATAAATTGGATAACTAGTTTTTTAGTAATGTATTTTTTAACATTTCACTAGGCCGCCATTTTGTTAAGTCATATGGGGTTTTTAGCAAGATGTTACCAAATCATCCCGATTTGAGCCTTAATTTTTGACCAAAATTTGAAGTCAATCGGATAAATAGTGTTTTAGCTATGGCGCGAAAAGACAGACCAACCGACCGACAGGCAGACAATACTTCCCTTTTACGAGGGAAGTAATAGTGTCGAAAAGTTTCGATAACCAGACGATCATAAAAAAAAAATCATGTAAATTAGTGTAGTACTCTCTCACGAACTTGCTGAAAAATCTGGCTTAGTGTTTTAAATATATATATATATATATATATATATATATATATATATATATATATATATATATATAGATAATACACGAGGTGTTCATTTAAGATATTAAAATTAATGTTGATATCAGAAAAACGCAAAACCTTGTATATCTGCAAACCTCATTAAAATTAACAATTTAAAATGGCTTTTTTATTTAACTTTTTTATATTTATGAAAATATGAACCTTAATGGAGCAAAAACCCTGTACATACATATCATTCATATATAACATGGTAACATTTTGTTAATAGTATTTGTGCCAAACATCAGTTAATTAATATACTATTTTTAGCATGTTTGTTTAATATAAACCGTGATTAACTTGTAGTGCTGCTATTATAAAAATTATCTAATCATAACTCCCACGACGAGTAATCATTCAGCTTTTGTAAGAACTTACTTTGGGTTATTCTTAAATATAAAAAACGATAAATTTCCTTTATCCTGAACTTCCCTCGTTACGAATATTTCCTTTAATTAGGAATAGTGAATTATGACCCGATTTGGTTCCGCATATAGTCATTTATTAACACATATGTAAAATGAGTTTTCTTTTATCTTTGTAGAGAAAAGAAAAACTTCAGGAGGGAATTGCCAGTTAGATTGATTTACAAATTGTTTCGAGTTTGTCTATAAAGATATTAAATCTGAGCAACTTGCAACTACCAAAAGGAAGCTCATTTCATGGTCAAATAAAATACAGACTAATGGCCGGTTGCAGAAAGCTCAAATAAAGTTTAGAATGTTTAACGGAATGTCAAATTTGACAGCGAGTTCCTAGATTTCTATCAGCAACTTGTCAAATCCGAAAGCTCCGTTAAATATTCTAAACAGCAATTAAGTTTTGTGCAACCGACTTTAACTTAAAACAAATTGTTTTTTGTAAGCTTAACGTCTTATATACCCTAGCTAGGACATTCGTACAAAAAAATTCAATATCATTAACGATTAAGAAAAGGTCCGGTTTTAGTGAAACTCCTAATACCAAATTAAATAACTGGGACTTTTTGATATGATATATTTAAAAAAAAATATTTTCAAAAGAAAAAATACTTTTCATTTCAATATTCAATCTCTATTGAATTTTTATTCTGGTGGCAGTAATAGAAAATATATATAGTATATCCTGCTTATAACGGACCCGAGATATAACGTCGATTTTCTTTGGTTCAGTCCAAAATATACTTTGTTTTTTAACATAAGTATGTTTCTGTTCGCAGTCAACTTCTTAATATTATTATATTAAGATACTGTGTGTTTCAACATGTAGACTAATCTGTCAACTATTCTTTAGAATACACAACATAAACAAAAATAGTTTTAAGTAAAAATTACTAACTGGTAAATTACAATTAAAAAAAAGGGATATATATATATATATATATATATATATATATATATATATATATATATATATATATATATATATATATATATATATATATATATATTATATATATATATATATATATATATATATATATATATATATATATATATATCGTTTTTTTCTTTAACCTTATGAAAATATTTTTGTCGGTATTTTCTTGGGTATAGGTTAATATAAAACCAGTTCTATAATTTTACATCGACGTTTCGCTCACCATATTGAGCTTTCTCAAGATGAAAATTTATTTCCTAAAAAGACACATATATATAGTTAAAAAACATAAAATTATCAAATTTAACCACATTTTTTTTTAAAAAACATTACATCTAAGTTTTTCGGTATAAACAAACCAAGACTTTACAATATACAGAATACACTTAACAGAAAATTAAAATTTTTTTATTTGCTACGTACCTTGAAAATGATATGTTAATCCTAAACGGAATCGAGATTAACAGTGATTTCTATAGCATTGGAATGCTGTTAGTTTATAAGAAATGATACATTTTTTTCCTTTTTTTAAATTTAGGAAAAAAGGAAAAAAATGTATCATTTCTTATAAACTAACAGCATTCCAATGCTATAGAAATCACTGTTAATCTCGATTCCGTTTAGGATTAACATATCATTTTCAAGGTACGTAGCAAATAAAAAAATTTTAATTTTCTGTTAAGTGTATTCTGTATATTGTAAAGTCTTGGTTTGTTTATATCGAAAAACTTAGATGTAATGTTTTTTAAAAAAAATGTGGTTAAATTTGATAATTTTATGTTTTTTAACTATATATATGTGTCTTTTTAGGAAATAAATTTTCATCTTGAGAAAGCTCAATATGGTGAGCGAAACGTCGATGCAAAATTATAGAACTGGTTTTATATTAACCTATACCCAAGAAAATACCGACAAAAAAAAAATATATATATATATATATATATATATATATATATATATATATATATATATATATATATATATATATTTGTTAATAAAATTCATTTTTGTGTTTGAAAAAATAAAACATGATATTTACGCATTATATAGAATATGATAGATAAGTAACAAAAATAATTTCACAAATTTCATTTAGTTTCGTTGATAATTTTTCTCTAGTTAAACCTAAATTATTTCAAATGCCAGAAATATAAACAAAAACGTTCTATCTTGGATGATTTTCTGCATAAAAATGTTTTTCTTCTAAATACCAGAATATTTAATATATGTTAATAAGAGAATTATATCCCGACCTTTGCTGCGTAAATAGATATACTAACTATACTAACTTGTCCATCTACATCCCAGGCGTATCGCGGTATAAAAATTTACACACAAAAGGTTAAGTTAACTTGTTCATGAGGACGTTAAGAAATAAAGTATTTTTTATGTATTAAGGTATTAATAATTTAGTGCATAGACATCCTTTTTTTGATATTACAGAAAGCTAATTTTTTTTTCTGCCATAATGGATCTATACAATTTTACCAGTTTTTCCCTATGTCACGCTTTATTTTTGCGCAAATTTTGAAGTCTATTCGATAAGTTTCTTAGAAATGATTTTTTGTAACGCCACCATATTGGATTTTTAAAATGTAACCGTTTTATCCCCTTATGACCTTTGATTTTTGACCAAAATTTGAAGCCAATCACATAGGTAGTTTTTGAGCTATACCGCCTACGAAGAGATAGACAGGCCAACGAAAGTGGGAGAACATGTTTCTCGGGATCCAGAGACTCTCTTACGGGAGAAGTACATACGTGAACATTTTCTAAGGGGATATAAACAAATTTTGAGAAATTTATTTAAATTAGTGAATACCTAAATATGTTTTGCGATAATGTCGAAGTTCCTCAATACATGATGTAAAAGCAGTAAACCGTCTAATATTCTATCAGGCAGTTTCATAGGTTCACCACATTAATTGCTTGTGTTACCGTGTAATCGTAATATTACCCCGCATGAAGCAAAATGTTATACAGTTTTGGGAGTAGCGTGTTTAGAAGTTAGAGATAAAACTCAAAATAAAATCATGTTTTAAAGAGACAAATAGGTTTGCTAATTATAGCGCAAAGGCCGCAGCAGACTGTCAATTCGAGCAGTAATCAGATGAGTATCAAGATTTATTAAAATTAAGGAAATATACCTATAAAAAACATATACCTACATAGGTAAAGGATTAAAAACTTCGCTACTTCTAGGAGCTGATGAATCGCAATGAAAAAAAGCTTAGAAGTTTTTTGGTAGACAGTGTTGTAAACAAGTTTTTTCTTCATTCTTTTGCAATAATGCGCAGTCAACAATTAAAGAGTTATTTTCAACTTAATACGGAGACAGGAAAGTTAAAATAAAGATTCAACTAATAAATACTCAGACTATAACTTTTTTTTAAATTTTGTCAACCCACTTATTTAAGTGCAACATTAGAGCTGCATATATTCTTTTTGTATATTTCTACATATTTAAATACAAATTTCACTTTTACAGATAGATAAACTCTAAGTCTAAGATAAGTCTCGGTCTCAGTCGTATAATTTTAATTATATTTTGTTGGTAATTAGGTTATATTTTTCTGATAGGTCTGATGATGCCCGATCGGGCGAAACGTGTAATCGATCATTTTAAAATGAAAAACATATGACTGCGACTGAGACTTAGTGTTTGTGTACTATTTAAATTAGACTTTCTGTCTATTGAACTTCCTATATGCGTTTAGTCGTTTTCAAAAAAATAGGTATTAACATTTTTTCGATTTTTTGGCATTTTTGCCTGCACTTTTTAGATTACTTGCTTTGCGAAAAATGTGAAAATTTGATTTTTATTTATTTTGTGTATTTATTTTTTAAGTTAAACTGATTTGCAGACACATTCTTAACTAAATTGATATAAAATCAATAAACTATATTATATGTGAATGTGATAACGGTAGGAATTAACATACCTGTGGTAAATAAATACCCTAAACTTTAAATGCATAAACAAGCATTGATACAAATTAATAACTACAGGGAAATGGCGATATTTTAATAAGAAATACACAGTTTTTATTTAGTTAAGTCTTGGCATAGTATATATAGATGCTATACTATATATACTATGTAGTTGTTTTAATGTGAAAATAATCTGACAGGATGTTATAATTTGTCTCCAAAAATAATACAGGAATGCGTTCAACTTAGAGATTCAACTTTGATATACCTCTTAAGCATGCTTTCAAATTCCAATTATCTATGTTATCAGTAAAGTAAACTTCAAAGAGTGCACATTTAATAGGATTAGGTTTGACATGGATTAGAAATAGCTGCACAGAAGAAATTCGGGAGATAAATCGATCTTCTCGAATAATTAGTTTAACTGCTTAACGCGGGTTTCTAATATGTTTTATATACTAAATATTTATTACTAAAGATTTTTAAGTCCATTAAACATTAAACCATTACTAAAATTAATGTAAAATGCTTCGTGAACGTACAGGGCTCCCAAAAGATCTGGATCTAAAAATTATAATAACAATAAATCCTAATTATGCTTCTCATTTAATTAATTATATTCATCATTTTAATAAACATTTTAAAGTTTTTATTAAAAAAATACAAATTAGGTGAGTTTAGCTTTAAAACCGATATTCTTAAACAATGGAAAAATGTAACTTATAATATAAAAGTGGCCCAAAGGGTTTTGGGTTCAGTAATAGAATATATGTACAGGTTGGGAAAATCAAAACCAAACAAGGTCGATATTTCATATACCGTTGGTTTAAAAAAAAATCGCTCGGACCCGTCGATTTTTATTTCCTGGCCCAAGTAGCACTTTTAGTCATGAATACGTCATTGTTATCACAGTATTTTCGTAACCGGAACTTGGTGTCGCCACGTTCTGTTTAAGCTGAGACTACGTAGTCAGTACCAAAATGGGGAACAATTTTAGGGTAACTGTTTCGTGAATAACATGTAACTGTGGCTTTGAGTAATACGTAGATAGTACGGAATTGTGTAGTTCCATTTTAGTAGCCGAATAGTAACAATTTACCTTATTCGTCACTTCCATATCTCTGTATTTATTTAATCCGTTTTAAAAATACGTATGGTTCGTTTTAATACAAGCAAAACAGTTATGGCGACTACAAATACTCAAATTTGGAATATGGTGTAGAGCGTATAGAATACGTTATTGGTATTTGAGGTAGGTTACATCCGTTTCACTTAGTTTTCTGGCTATGCTAAAGACTTAAAATTCAAACGCAGGCAATTTCTCTAGTGAATATGCTGATGATAGTCGTAAAAAAATTACGTGCCTTTAAAATTCGTTAATTTTCACTACATTTTGGTCAAATATATTGGCCAATTTAAATCTCAAAAATGTAATTCTGGACTTTGGTTTAAATAGTAATTATCCTTAAATATCTTATTATAAACAGTGATTCTTTTTGTAACGTAATGTTTAATTTGTGTGCATTTTTAATCTTTATACTCACAAAAACAAACATCATAGCTAAATATTTATAGGTTAGATGAAAATAAACAATGGCTATTGGACTTTTACTTTCAGGTTGACTGCATTTCCTTTACTGAGAAAATTACTTAATATCGAGTGTCTACGACTGCTACGCTTTTATAGTTCTGGATTCTTTAAATACGCAATTGTCACTTATACCCAATTGCTTTGAAGTCTACTAGTTATCTACAAAGTTCCCATTAATCCCATACTGTATATTATTACCAAGCGGTTACGTTTTGCGAACATTCCGCCGGTTCTTTAAAATTTAATGCGTTGTGTCCTAGCATGCGGAGAGTTACGGTACTTGAGTCACTACTATAATTCTGCCATCTATCATAATCATAACCCTTTGTTACGTTTTTATTTTTTGTTTCCCTAAAATACCGCTTTAGGTTGTTTTGTTCAAGTTATCTTATGGTATGTGAAGCCATTGTGAACCATTTTAACTTGTTACTCGTAGACGATAACACAACACATACACAACTAATTAATAGCTATAGACCGAATTACAATGACTTTATAAGGACAACAGTGGCGACAATAGAAGCCTACCTGCCAAATTGATGCAATATTTCTAAAGGTTTAAATGGGGACACCCATATTATCGTTAATTGTTTCGCAAAATATGGCTAAATTAATCTCCTTTGATATTGACAACCTCTGTCGGCGTCAGTTGTAAATGTAAGGTTATGTTAATGTTTTACTTTAATCTGTCAGAACTACCTAGTACGAACTTATTTTTTTATTAAGATTTTTAACAAATAACAATGTCTGTGCAAGCGATTAATGAGAGTTGTCTGCCATGCAAATTTATTAATGTAATATGTACTGAAGAAGACCTACAAAATAAAGTTTCTTTGATGCTAATCTTAGAGAGCTACCTCAAATTGAGGTGCTGAATGAAGTAAAACATACACTAAGACATGAAACAATATTGTCTTTCACAGCAAAATAAAACCAAAATATCATAATATGCAGTATTTAATAACTTCTTATAAACTTAAATTTAAAACATTTACGGTCATTGTCACTTACACATTCATCACAAACACTTTATAATTACAAGCAAAAAACAGGTGAACCAGGCTTAAATACATTTCTCTATATGGCCAATGGCTGAGAATTTCTTGTTTGAATCAATATTCAGTTTAATAATCACAAAAACCAATAAAATGAGACATTAAAACGACAATCCTCATAAGAGACCCACGTAGGCGAAAAGTGAAAAAAGCAATTTTAGCAGCAATATGGCCGAACCAATCAAAAATTGGCTACTCTATACTAACAGTTTACTTGTTGTAAATAATTACTGTAATTCTTACTTCTAAGTTGCAACAGAAGAAAAACGACTGGTAATAGCCAGTTTAAAGTAGCAGTAGACGATAACTTTTTCTACTCTGCAACGACTCGTTTTACTTTATAGTAATACATTATAGGAGTATATTTGAACGTAATGGAGTAGTCTCCGCAAAGTTCAAGAAGGTACTGATACTTAAAAGTTGTAATTTAGTAAACAGATTAGGAACAGTAACTTTGAATAATGACTATTATGTCACAGAAAAGAAATGACGACCTTGGAGTCAATTCCTTAAGTAGTTGCTTGGCAGTAGTTATTATATAATTACTTTACATGAAAAATTACTATAAAGTATTATTCGCAGTAACAAATACATACATAATACTTAAAAACGTGTAACCCAAAGTGTTTGTTGATATATAGTAGGATTATTAGTAATAAATACGTAAAAACTCTTAAAGAGTAGTAGTGGAAACAGTTGTAGCTACTTTAGTGCTAGCTCGGGGGGAAAGATTTTGCCCATATCACCAACTTTGTCACTTCCACCTCTTCGCGGGGGTAAGCTCCAACCCAGAAATCTTAAATGGAAATAGGATTAGAGTGATATTTTATTTTAAAGACAATCAAATTCTCTTTTCAGTGCATCTTTTTTTTTATTTGATGCCGCCGTTTTTGAAAAAATAAGGGTAGAGCAATAAAAAGGAAAAAATTATTGCTCTTTGAAAAAATGTTGAGATGCGTTGATTTTTGAATCGAGAAAAAAGTTTTTTTCGCTTATTTTCAACTCTTGACATTTTAGCCTCCCGCAAGGGAAAGCTGAAACCTTTAAAATATTAAATGGGATTAAAGGTCAAGTCATACCTCATTCAAAGGTCATTAAATTAAAAATTAAGTAGCTGGTTAAGTAGTTAATAAGTCAATTTTATGTAATGACATTTTTTCTGGAAAAAATAATTCTCTTTACAAAGAAAAGATGAGACCTAAGATTTAAATTTTGTTTATTCATTGTTCTTGATAATAAGTGCAGAAAGTGTTGCCCTCTTAATTCATAAAATAATAGAGATTTTGTTCAAAACGGTCCCGGACGTTATGAAGCATTTCTGGTATAATGGCCGGACATTCATCGATGATCCGCTGACGTAAATCATTTGACACTCTATTGCTCATCTTCGGCCGATTAAACAATCGCCATAAAAAAAGGATAAGGAAAAACAAATGTTGAATACTAAATTCATCTTCGTTTAATTGTTACACAAGATGAATTTTGTAAGCGTAAAATTTATGTGTCTTTAAAATTCTGCGAATACTCGACGAGATATACCACACACTAAAGGTAGTTGCCTGGTGCTTAATGTACGGTCCATATCGACGTGGTCCAAAACAGCAAGTTCCTTTGCTTCATTTTTCACTATCATTCGATTTGGAACGATTGGTTTTCGGTTCAATCAGCGATACTCTTTCTGCAGTAAAATAAACCATTTTAGATCAAAATAACGTTATAAATAGTTATAGACAAAACCCTACTAAATTTTAATAAATTAAATGTAAATACTCTTTAGCCTCCCCTTCCACAGCTCAAAAAATTGTTAAGATTTAACTAATTGCAAAAAGACTAGTACTTTTTTCTTTAAACGATAAAATTGGAATTTAGATTAACTTTTTTGAGTAATAAATGTAATGACAGATGTAAAAAACATTTCCTTATTTTTGTGTTTTATCTGTTTGAAAGAAAATTTGATGATCGTTAAATGAGGTATCACTTGAAGTTTAATCCCCTTTAATTTAAGGGTTGAAGCTCACCCCTGTGGGGCGTTAAAGTGACAGAGTTGAAAATATGCATAAAATACTTCTTCTTTGAGATAAATCAACGGGGTTCAACATTTTCGTCATCGAGCAATAACAATGAGAAATCGTAGTTTTTTTCTTTTCATTGTTCTTCCCATATTTTCACAAAAACGGCTGGATCAAATTTGAAAAACTAAGATGCGTTAAAAAGAGAATTTAATTACCTTTAAAAAGATACTAGTTAACTTACCCTTTAAGATGGTTGGAGCTTACCCTGAAGTGACAAGACTGATGATATGCGCAAAACCTTTAACCAGGGAAATAAAAATAGACGGGCCCGAGCGGTATATCGGCCTTGTTTCGTTTTAAATAACCCACTATGTATATATATATATATATATATATATATATATATATATATATATATATATATATAGTGAATTAAGTGGTTTCTTGGGAATAAGGCACATGAATATACTAAATTTCTGTTATATTTTTTTCATAACTTTGACGTTTCGGTCGAACGTTGACCTTCATCAGAAACACTACAAAAAGGAACGATTCGAAAAAAATTTTTGTTTTACAAAATTAATAAAATATTTAACTTACGTAATTGGAAGGTTTCATGGATAACATCCTGTATATGTCAATAAATTAAACACAAACACTCAGCGACTAACATTTACATTTAAAAACTTGACATGCTGTATATACATTTACATTTGTCGAAATTTTAAGAACACATACAAGCAATATACGAACAATACTGACGAATGGTTTGGTATATAGACGATGAGATTAGGTCTATGTCTGTAAAAACTTAAGATACTATTTTTTCTTTTTGTTTTGGAATTTAAATGCGGACTATTGTTGTTATGCAGTTGCCATTATAGGTGTATTATTTTATAATATTGTTGTAAATTTTGTTGTGTTGTGTCGGTTTTGGAGTTTATGCAATGGGGTCTTTTTTGTATTTCAATCATTTCCAAAATTTCACGTTTTTTAGTGTGACTTTCTGTGTTTAATATTTTCACTGCATTGAAATCAAAACTATGTTTCTCCTCGAGAGCATGGTTGGTGAGGGCTGTTTTATTTTTTTTGTCATATTTATGGCCGTTAATTCGGTTTTTAATGTATTGGCTTGTTTGTCCAACATACACACTATTCCCAAGAAAACACTTAATTCACAATATAAGTACTAAGGCCAAGAAAACGAAAATAACTATATATATATATATATATATATATATATATATATATATATACATACAAGGTAATCTATTAAGAACTTGGTAACCGTTGATCACACAATTATGGAAAAAAATACTTATAAGTAAATCGGTCAAGAGAAATTATTTTCAAGTTCGAAAATGACCGCTAGGGGGTTTCTTGAAAATATAAGCGTTGTATTCTTCAGACAATTACTTAACTTTTTGCTATTTATCTTTTTTTTTCTAATTTCAATAATAAAGTGGTGGGAAATAGTCACACTTTTTTTCTTTTGAACGTTTATATCTATGTTTTGCATTATCCATTTTTTTGCTCTTCACGTAGAGCTATTAACCATATGGTAATGATTCTATTAGTGGTCACTAGATGGCGTTTTTTCGTTATTCTTTAAATAATACCTATTTTCTCAAAAAAAATCAAATTATATGACATGACTTTTTTGTCATAATTTAATTTAAGATATCGAATAGTGAAAAAAAATCCAGGTCCATATTTAAATTAAAATTGTTGATGGTCATCCAAATCCGAAACTTCGGATTCAAAAACTAACTTCACCAGATTGTAGAGGAAAAAAAGTGACAATAATAAAGAGAAAATTATTTTCATCTGTCATTTTAACTAAGCCCTCAATTTGAGAAGAACTGAAGAAAAAAACAAAAGAATAACTTACGTTTTTTTCTATAATTGTAAGCTTAGTTGAAATGACAGATTAAAATAATTTTCACTTCATCATTATCACTTTTTCTCCTCTACAACTTTTTTAATTTAAATACGTACCTGGAATTTTTATTTCACTATTCGATACCTTTTATAACCTTAAATTAAATTAAAACAAAAAAGTCGTAATATACTATTTGATTGTTTTGAGCAAATCCGTATTATTTGAAGAATTTGAAAAAAAAACGTCATCTAGTGACCACTAATAGAATTATTACCGTACAGTTAATAGTTCTACGTGAAGAGCAAAAAAAGCGCTTTTCTCTGACACCAAGTTTAATGTAACCGGTTCATCCAAAACAGATATAAACGTTTGAAAGAAAAAAAGTTTATAATTGAAAATAGAAGAAAAATGATAAATAGCAAAGAGTTGCAGTTGAAGAATACAATGCTTATATTTTCGACAAACCTTAATTAGGAAATTCAGGTTTTTTCATTTTTGAGTTGCTGTTACGCGCCCTAGCGGCCATTTTTCGAATTTGAAAATAATTACCAGTTATTTCTCTTAGCCTATTTATCCACAAATATTTTTCCCCATAATTGTGTGATCAGAGGTTATCGAGTTATGGTCGGAGGCCATTCTTAATGGATCACCCTGTATAATTATATATATATATATATATATATATATATATATATATATATATATATATATATATATATATATATATATATATATATATATATATATATATATATATACAGATGTTTTTTTTAGGACATAGCACATCACCTATCGATATATTTTATATATAGTCAATAGTTAGAGTTCCAATTTTAACATTGGGAAATATATTATAGTCGGTGCGTATATGGTCGGGTAGGAGACATTTTAAAGTAATCCGTTCGTTGCACAATTTCTTTCCTGGTATAACAGTCGACATAACATATTAATATAATATAAACGTGCACTATTAGGTAGGGTAGTACCGTGATATTTGTTATCGAAAAACTTTTCGAGAAATATAAGTTTTTTCCCACGTTTTTTGAATACGGGAGGTCGTATATAGCTTTTCGACATTTTCAAAGAGTTAATATTTGAATGGTTATTATGAAAATATATGTTGATAGTGTTGATTCCTACAATATTACCTATGTTTTAGAAGAATTAGATACATTATTGTTAGTTCTAACAAATGTATTGAAAAAAAACGCATCAATTGATTTAAAAAAATTGACAAGGAATCAACAAATTCAAAATGGTTGCTAGAATTGAACATTGTGTCCCTGAAAGCCCAAAAGCAATATGAAATACGATATTTTGGTATCCTTTCGATTTTAGCGCCACCCTACCAAACACTGCTGACACATCAGATGTTTTGTGTCTAGAATAAAATCATGTAATATTATCAGCATTTATTTATATTCACATAGAGAAATAACCTGACATGATATATAATTTGCCTTCCCCCATAAATACTTTTTGAAAAATTCATCTAAATTGGTCTCCCTGGAATCAATGTTCATTTCATATTGATCCCGGCGATTTTCTTTAACATACCCCATAATTATTTTTTTAGTTAACTATACTCCATTGAAAGCAATATGTTACAGCGAAACTCTCCCGCGCAAAAATATTTAAAATATCGTCTGTATTTATACATAAATATCGGTATATATAATCGATGTATATACATAAGTCAGTGAAAAATTAACAGAATTTGTCGTGTTTCTTTATTTAATTTTTTTAAAAGCTAAACATTGAATACATAGTTCATAATGTTTATTCGGTCAAATAAATATATACTTATCATAACTTATCACTTATACACACTAATAAGGACTAATACGGCTAGTGAAGTCAAAAAACCATAAGCGGTCCGTCCGAAAACTTTAAACAGGAACTTTACCAGCTTTTCGCCTTTACCCGGAGATTCGTAACGAGTTTCATCACACACAACTATGTGGGTAAATATTACATACATGTAATCAGAGTTTTCGTATTAAAACGATAGTTTTAATACGAAACGTACTTTACTAAAAATATAGGTAAACCTCTTTTAGTTGCCATTTCCTCTTAACGTAATAAAACTTTCTTTCTATTAAGAAAATTGAAACAAAAATTAATTTATATATTATGCATTACGTTATTGCCAAATAACTATGTGAATATACATAGTGTATTATCTCTGTGTGATGGAATTCGTTACCAGGGAAGTAACGAATAACACGATATATAGTATATACAGGGTTGTTCAAAAGAAACGAACAAAATTCATACATTCTGCATGTGAAGCAGTTATTTTAAATAGTTCTTCATCTTTTTAAAATATTTGCAGCCTCATCCATGCAACCCTCGTAATTTGTAGGCACCCCAACTTTGAGGTCATCTAAAACTAAATCCGATCCATTTCTTTACAGTAAAACAACTCCACACAAGTTTTTAATTAAAATTAATTATCAAAGAAGATCCTTATGGTTACCTACACACAAAAAATAATAAATTCACTTAATCTTTCAGTTTGATCATTGAGTAAGCAAGTGTTGTTGGGTTGGGGAGACAAAGTACGGAGACAGGATCAAGTTTGTGTGTTGTTCAATAAAAAGTATTCCGATAATACATATACGCAGTCAAATGTGAGTAGGATATTTCACAAATTTGAAGAGCATGGCACAGTTAATGAATTACCTAAAACGGGCTGACCGCCTTCTTTAACTGAAGACATTCTTCAACTAATACGTTAGCCCTAAATATCGATGTCAGTATGGCCAGAAGAATCACCCGTATAAACTGCATGTTGTACAGGAACTTCTTGAAGACAGACCACGATAGGAGATTACAATTCTGTAAAGAAATGATTGAATGAACGCTCAATAGACATAATTATTGATTCTAGTCTAATCAAAATCCACAGTGGATACGTGAATACACAACATACCCAATACCCCAATCTAGGTTGCCATTTGAAAACAAAATTTGGAGTGCTTACATATTAAGGGATAGCAGAGGGGGGGCTATTATTATATAAATTATAAAAAGACGAACAACCATTTAAACTATTTCAGGTGTTTCAGCATTTTTGTAAAAAATGACTCATATAAGATATGTTTTGTGCATTTCTTTTGAACAACCCTGTTTAGTTCCGGAAACGCTTCGTTTTCAAGATAAAGGATGGAGTAATAAAATAATACACACACCTAAATAGTGCAAAAATCGAAAACAAAATTCGAAATAGTTAAAATAATTTTAATAATAGTAATAAGATAACTATTACTCTAACGATGTTGTAAAAACAATAAAAAATCTTAACTAAAAAATTGCCTAAACGTAAACGTAATAATTCGAAATTTAAATAAAAAAAACAACATCTCGATGGCATGGCGCAGTGATGTATGCATGGTGCGATACATTTTCGAATTTAGTCGTTATAATAATAAAATAAAAACTCCCTCATAAATAGGTGCAGAGTCCTACAATGACCTCTTTGGCTTAGATTAGTGTGACTCTTATGGCTACAGTTAGGCCCACGCAGGAAAATATCCTAAACTTCTCGAGCTTCCTTGTGTGTTTGTCATTTGGCCAAGAAATCGTTTTTGATTTTAAATCAAATTTATTTAAATATTTATTCAATTATCTCTGACAGCGAAAATATATACGTTTTATTTAGTGCTACTGGAAGCTATGGAGGTTTTCAATTTATAAGAAAAATGTTAAAAATATGTATACATTTCCTTTAGTTAGATTCTTTAGTATTTTGCTATGTTGTAGAAACAAGCAGTAAATTCGAAAGTTGTAGAAAATAGATTAAAATATTTGACTTTTTTTGTGTTTGTGTGAAAAAATGTAAATATCTTCGATTATATTCGACTTCAACATAAGGCTATCGTTTGATGTTTAGTTCAATTTTCAAAAAAAATCCTAACTTTTATCCGGACTTTTAACAAGACCTTGAATCATCGATGTATCTTTTGAAAAAAAATATCCCAGAACTTCAGATGATTCGATTAAATTATAGCAGAATTTGCTGTTGGTCAGTGGTGGACAAAATCTCCAAACGGGCAAAAATGGTTTGTACGCTAGTAGTTTTTTTTTCGTGGAACACTTTGCACCAAACTTTAAACGCAGTTTTTACATCTTCATTTATATGTTATGTTTCAATAGAACTCATTTTTGACAAATGACAGAAAAGAAATTATAACAAAGACTTTTAAAAATTAAATTATTCCAACATGATATATATTTTGATTAGAATTTTTGGATTTTCCAAAAATTTGAAGCGTTTAGGCACCAAAGGTCCTTATTTTTACCTAAGAAAAAGTTTTAAAAATAAAAAAATATTTCCCAAACTTCGATGTCTGCTATTTAAACAATATTCGAAAGACCGTAAAAGAATATGTTTTTTGAGAATTTTAGATTGTTTCAGTTTTTTTCGACAGTTATCGTGTACCAAACGACAATCTGAAAAATCCGATTGCTCTTTATTATTAGACCCAAAAATGATACGATAAATCTTTTTTAATACCGTTAACCTTCCCCCCCCCCCAAGTTGTGCTCTAAAAAAGCACTAAATTTCAAATGTTTATTTTAAATTGTCTCCGAGACATAGCTACCGAATGGTGAAAAGTACGTTTCGCCCCGACGCACGTCGACGACAACCACACGACTAATTTCTGACCAATAAAATCTGAACCATCTAGCACATAACTGTCATGAAACTTGTGATATTTTGTTAAGTATCTTTCTACATATTTGAACTGAGACTGGCATCCACCATTTTTTTATCGTTTTTCAAATTCAGGCTTACCTGAAAAAGGCGTAAAAGATGTGGAATCAACGATTCGTGAAACTTAGAGGAGCTGGTAATTTTCAGTCTGCTCTCGCATTCGATAATGGTTAAAGCTACTGACAGTTGATGTAGTGTACAAGACATGATGTCGATAATAACTTAAATAAGTGAAGATTACAAATACAGACAACTGCATAAGGACAACCAATCAAAACCAGTATACGTCTCATCACATTATTTGCTATCCTTATATGACGAATTTTCGACGACCGTTAACCCACTCCGAATAGAAATGAACGATATACGAGACATTTTGCTTTTGATCGTCTCCAGTCTTTAGCAATTCGGGTTCACCAAGTGAAGAATAATTGTAATTTAGTTATAAAAGTTAATGAAGAATATATGATACCTGAGATCCTTCACAAATTCTCTAAGGTTTGATCCATTTCGGAGAGATCAATTTTCGGATCCAACCTGGGTCGGAACTACCTTACTGCCTTGTTCTTTAATTTGCGCTATTGATAATAATGGTTTATAGTGCGGATTACTTAACGAATACTTTAGGGTAGAAAGAGGAGGCTAAACTATAAAATTGAATACAAAATTAAAGCAATACTTTGAATTTGTCAATTTTCTGTAGCCGAAGCTATTTACTTGCGTTATATCAAGACTGGAAGCCAGAAAAAAAATTGTATTAAACATTATAAATTTAGAAGACGTTGTTACTACCCAGCTGGCTTTAAACTAGTAGAAATAACTGTTTTCGCTACTACTCTTTAAAGGTTTTTACGTATTTGTTACTAATAATCCTAGTATATATCAATAAACACTTTGGGTTACACGTTTTTAAGTATTATATATGTATTTGTTACTGTGAATAAAACTTTATAGAAATTTTCTATGTAAAGTAATTATATAATTACTACTGCCAAGCAACTACTTAGGGAATTGACTCCCAGTCGTTATTTCTTTTTCGTGACATAATAGTATTTTTTCAAAGTTACTGTTTCTAATTTGTTTACTAAATTACAACTTTTAAGTATCAGTACCTTCCTGAACCTTGCAGCGACTACTCCATTATGTCCAAATATACTCCTATAAGGTATTACTATAAAGTAAAACGAGTCATTGCAGAGTAGAAAAAGTTATAGTCTAACGTTACTAAACAGCTTTTAGTCTTCGGTTGCAACATAGAAGTAAGAATTACAGTAATTATTTCCTAGAAGTAAACTATTACCTCTAGTACTTGAAGTTCCGGAGATGGTACCAGATTCGGTCCATAGTGACTTTATAATGACAGTGGCGACAATAGAAGCCCACCCGCCGTACTGATGCAAAATGTCTAAAGGTTTAAACGAGCGCACACATATTTTCGTTAGTTTTTCGCAAAATTTTACTAAATTAATCTACTTTTACACATTAATATAAGAAAATTGGATCAGCTAAAAGGTTAATTAATGAAATTAATATAAGAAAATTGGATCAGCTAAAAGGTTAATTAATGAAATTATTATTAAAATATAGTTTCTTTTATGCTAAACTTTGACAGCTTCTACCTCAAATTGAGGTGCTGTATAAAGTAAAACATACACTAAGACATGAAACAATATTGTCTTTTACAGCAAAATAAAACAGCAAAAAAATAAAAGATATCTACGATTATAGTCATTTACAAATTCATCACAAAAACCTTATTAACCAGCAAAAAGCAGGTGAACCTTAAACACATTTCTCCATATGACCAATAGCTTACAACTTATTGTTTGAAGCAATATTCATTTTAATAATCACAAAAACTAATAAATAATACACTTAAACAACAGACCTCCTAAGAAACCCACGTAGGCAAAAAGTAAACAAAAGGATTTTAACAGCAGTATGGGGCAACCAATAAAAAACTGGTTACTCTTTTGTCTCCGCTATCCTTATAAAGTCACTGTAATTCGATCTACATCCATTAAACTCCATTATATTCGGTCTGAATTTGTCAATCTCAACTTGTTGTGTATGTGTTGTGTTTTCGTCTACGAGTAACAAAATAGAATTAGCATGGCGTCACGTCACGTCACATAACAAAAAAAAGTAGCTATCGTCATTCATTCACATTTTATAAAAAAATTAAAAATATCACAACTTGGTTAGGTCATACCTGAACAAAACAGCATAAAGCGATAATTTAAGGAAACAAAAAATAAAAACGAAACAAAGGGTTATGGTTATGACGGACGGCAGAATTATAGTAGTGACTCAAGTACCGCAATTCTCGGCATGCTACGACGCTACGCGCACAATGCATTAAATTTTAAAGAACCGTCGGAATGTTCGCAAATCGTAACCGCTTGGTAATAGTATACAGTATGGGATTAATGGGAACTTTGTAGATAACTTCATTCGTACAAAATTAGTGTTCAATACTTTAAAGTAATTGGGTACAGTGATGGCTGCGTATTTAAAGAATCAAAAACTAACTATAAGATAGATACTTGATGTTAAGTAATTTTCTCAGTAAAGAAATGCAGTTAACTTAAAAGTAAAAGTCCAATAGAACACCATTGTTTATTTCCATCTCCCTTATAAATATTTAACTATGGTGATTATAATAAGATATTTTATGATAATTACTATTTAAACCAATCTCCAAAATTAAATTTTTGAGATGTAAATTGGCCGATATATTTGACTAAAATTGAAAATTAACGAAATTTAAAGGCGCGTCATTTTTTTACTACTCTCAGCATATTCACCAGAGAAATTGCTTGCATTTAAATTTTAGGTCCTTAGCATAGCTACAAAACCAAGTGAAACGCATGTATCCTACCTCAACAACCAATAACGCATCCTATGGATTTGTTCTACACCATTTTCTCAACTTGAGTGTTTGTAGGCGCCATAACTGTTTTGTTTGTATTAAAAAGAACCATACATATTTTTAAAACGGGTTAAATAAAGACAGAAATAAAGAAGTGACGAATAGGGTAAATTAGGGGAGTGTAAGGCAAAATGACATGGCAGGCAAAATGACATACGACCGTATTTCACGACGAATCCGAATAAATTTGACAACGCTGTGTGCTTATTTCTAAAGCTTTCACCTGCTCCGCCACTACCAGTAATGTTACAACTCTCGAAGGGATCAGTAGTGTAATGTACAACTCTCGAAGAGATCAGTAGTGCCGGTCATCAATTTTTGTTTGCTGAAACTGTCGATATCGACTTTAAAGGTTAAGGTATGTGTTTCCTTATGTGTGTTTTTTTTGTCAAATATATTTTTAAATCATTTCGTTTAAAGGTGGTATTATAATCGCTATACTGTTGTGTTTATTATACTAAAGTGAATTTGCAAAACTATTTACTTTAAATATTTTAAACAAAAAAATTCAAAAAATAGTACCCAAAGGCAAAACGACACAGGCCTGCGAAAGGCAAAATAACATACTATGTCATTTTGCCTTTTGATGCATCTAGGGGATTTTTTATGTTTTTATTTATTATTTTAGGATGGTGTCTAACTACAACAGAAAGACCGATCGCCAATCGTGATCAACAGCCGATGTGCAAAAAGCGATTGAGGCGATCAGAGAAAACAGAATGGGGTGGTTAAGAGCCTCCAAGGTATTCAATGTTCCTCAAGCAACCTTGAGAAGACATTATCAGAATAAGAATATTCACGCTTGAGAAGGCAAAAAGAAGTTAGGAAGATTTAAGAGGTCCTTGAGCAATGAAATGGAAAACGCTTTATTAGAACACATCCATGACTTAGAGTCAAAATTCTTTAATTTCGAATCTTTAATCGAACTTCGCACTGTTGCATACGAGCTTGCTGAACGCAGTGGGACGCCGCACCAATTCAATAAAGACATAAAAATGGCTAGCCGAGGATGGTTCCGCGCCTTTATATCAAGAAACCCAACTGTATCCCTAAGCACCGCGAGCCCGAGCATTCAACAAAGAAAATGTAGCAAATTTTTTTCGTAAGTTGGAACAAACAATCCAGAAAGAAAATATTAACCCGACTATGATATACAATATGGATGAGAGGGTATAACCAATGTCCAAAAAACACAAAAAATTATTGCTCAAAGGGGAAAGAAACAAGTGGGTTCGGTAACAAGCGGAGAACGGGGATTCCATGCCATAGCTGTCGTTTGTGTTAGTAATACTGGTAACTACATTCCTCCAGCGCTTATTTTTCCGACCAAAAAGATGAATCCGATAGTATACGATGGAGCACCACCAGGAACACTTAAATTATGTAATAAACCAGCCTATATGATAAAACCACTATTTTTTAAATGGATTAAGCACTTTGTGGAAAACGTAAGACCAACTGCCAACAACAAAGCCCTCCTGATTTTGGATGGACATGCAAGCCACAAAGATTACAGTGCCTTACAGTTTGCAAAAGACAACAATGTAGTGGTTTTTTGTTTGCCATCACATTGCACCCACAGACTACAACCGTTAGATGTGTCATTTTTTGGTCCACTGGGTACCTACTAGGATCAAGAAGTAATCAGTTGGTTGAAGGCTAATCCGGGAAGAACTGTTTCAATGTTCCACATTTCTTCATTGTTTGAAAAGGCTTACAAATGAGATTAAAAAGAGGGAGAAGGAAGCTAGAAAAAGTAACAGAGTGCGAGTACCAAGGCAAGTGTTTGATTATCCAGATGACGAGCCTGAACCTTTCGTAAGTGGATCTGACGACGACGATGATGCAGCGTGCCTCTATTGTAACGAGCTGTACAGTAGATCCAGGTCCAAGGAACAATGGATAAAGTGCCAAACTTGTAAAATGTGGGCACATATTGATTGTGCCGATGTATCTAGAAAGGTGAAGCAGTTTATTTGTGATGCATGCAAAGACTAGAGTAAGCAAAATTTTCTTACTCTTATTAAACACACTTGTGTTTTCTAACAAGCGTTATTTTATTTTTTGTGAGTTTATTTTGTTTTTATCTATTTTTTTTAAGATTATTAAATCTTAAACTAAACCTACTAATAATTATTTATAACTTTGTCCAAAGAATTTTATCAAAATCATTTTGTTCTTTGTGAGTTTATTTGTTGTTTTTTATTATTTTTACCTAAATAAACTTTTTTGGTTAGTTTAATGTTTGTTAAACTTTACAAGTATGCAATACATTTTTGTAACAAATATATTGTGTTGTTATTTTTACCAATAAATGTAATTTTTAGAGTGTATGTCATTTTGCCTACGCATGTACGTCGTTTTGCCTACACTCCGGTGTGCAAAATGACACTGTCAGGCTTATGATTCCAATGCTCAATTTTTAGTATAAATGTAAATTTTGAGCTATAAACTATTTTGAACAGAACAAACTCTGAGGGACTAAAGACATTTCCGGTACGAAAGAAAGTGTTTCAACTTTCCTTGAAACCAATATATCATGTCAGAAACAAAACATATGTCATTTTGCCTTACACTCCCCTATTACTATTCGGGTACTTAAATGGAACCACACAATTCCGTACTATCTACGGAATAGTCAGAGTCACAGTTACATGTTATTCACGAAATAGTTACCCTAAAATTGTTCCACATTTTGGTAATAAGTACGTAGTCTCAGCTTAAACAGAACGTAGTGACACCAAGTTCCAGTTACTTCATCGAAAATACTTGTGGTCACAATGACGCATTCATGACTAAAAGTGCTATGTGGGTATGACCATATGTTTGTACGTATTTCTGCAGACGAAAAATAAATCGTATGCGAAAAGGTTTTATTTTTACCGAAAATACATTTCTTTTGCAGATTTTATCACAAGTATGATTTACTTTCTAAACCAACGAACTCACAATCAGATTAAAATAATTGACGTCCTCTTTTTGTCTCTTAATCTATCTCTGTATTAAGTCAAATGCCGTTTTGATTTACGTCAGTCCTTTTATCATTTGCGTCACGCGTGTAATGAATATATAAAGGGATAAAATAATGCAGGAAAATTATTATCATGTTTGGGATATTCTCTTAAAAACGGTAAACTAATTACTGCTAATAATTTTAAATTTATGAGAGTTTAGTCTAAAATACAGATACATTTTTTAAGTATCAGAGAGTAAGACATTTTATTTTTTTTTAGATTGCTCTTAATTTGCCTTGAGTATCAGGTAAATAATTAGCTATAGAGATATTATTTCTTCGTAAAACAACCACTCCGAGATTTTTCATATCTTCACGTTTCGAGGTCCCTAGATATCGAAAAACATGTTTTCTCAATTTCGTCGTTCTGTCGGTTTTACTGTTCGCGGCATACCTAAAAAACTGCTTATCCGATTAACTCGAAATTTTAGTCAAAAATTTAAGAATCATAAGAGGATGACCTGGTAACATTTTGGTAAAAATCTAGTATGGTGGAACAAAATGGCGGGCTAAATGTTTAAAAATTATTCCTAAAAAACTACTTATGCAATTTACTCAAAATTTTCCAGAAAAATTAGCTGTGATATTGGGACGAAATGGTAAAATTTTGGTACAAATCCAAGGTGGTGGAACGAACTGGCAGTCTAATAAAATTTTAAAAAGAAAATCGGTGTAAAATAGCTATTTCATTGATTGTTTCAAAATGTTGCACAAAAAAAAACATTTTGGTGAGGAGTCATTATATTAGAACAAAATGGTGGCTTAATTAAATGTTTAAAGGCAGTAGAATTCCATTTCCTACAATAAAGACCTTTTTTATGGATGAAAATAATAAATATCAACTGATTTTTTTTGTAGATTTGTGAGTAAACTTACAAAAAATAAAAATTGTTATAAATTATGAAATAAAAATAAATTAATAACAAATATAAGCAAAATTTAAACAGTGGTATACTGGGGTACCTAAGCAGTGGTATTGTTAAAATAAGTATAGCTAGTAAATTAATGTTTGTTTGTACGTGTGGGTGTATGTATGTATGTTAGATCCCATGTTAAACAATAAAAATTGTTTAGATGAAAAACAATATTAGTTTCAAACTAAATGACTGTTGGGTATGTAAATAAGACGTATTGACATAAATTGTTATTTACGCATCTTTCGTAATATGATTACTCAAGAGAACCGTCCACGACAACGAGTCATTTAATTTGTTAAAAAATATTTCAAATAAAAGTTATTTGGATTCGAGGGGAAAACAAAATGGCAGTACCTGCTTTTAACCTTGACCTTCATTCTGAGATCATTTTTGGTCAACTTTGTTTTTTTATGGGACACCCGGTATATTATATTGCAGTATGGCGTCTACCCAGATCAGGATCATCCGGGGTCGTAACGAATTCCACCACATATAGATAACATAGAATATATATATATATATATATATATATATATATATATATATATATATATATATATATATATATATATATATATATATATATAACGAGTCATTTAACTTAAGATAAGTTAAGTGATTTTCCTTAAAAACGATGCCTTTTAGAAAAAAATATTTCAAATACAAATTGTTTATTGTCGAGGGAAAAACAAAATGACAGTACCTGTTTTTGACCTTCATTTTAAGGTCATTTAGGGTCAACTGCTTTGTTTTAATGGGACACTTTGTATAGTATCCTATTCAACCCAAATTCAATTGTTTTTAAAATATTTATAATTTTATTATACTATATTTCAAATTAGATATTTTGAACACTAACTAGCTGTAAAATCTAAACGGTTTGAACCAAAGCGAAACGCTTTACACTTTCCTGTCTCGCTTTTTAAGTATCTATCGCATTGTCTCATGGATTCCGTTACGAGGAAAGTTCCGGGTATAGCGACTTTACTTAAAAAAAAAAGAAATACCTAATGCAACAAACCATAAATTAATGACTAAGTAAGTGTTCAAAACGTTTTCTTTACTTCCTAAGAGTAGGGCAGATACTATGAGAAAACATTTCATACTTTAAAAAGAATGCCAGCCTCCACGATTCATCTACATTCGATTTCTATTCGCTTCTTTAAATCATCGAGGTCATTGGGCTAAGTTTTTTACACCACATTTTTAAGGTGTCCCTACAGAAAGTAGTTGAGGGGCGTCAGGTCTGGAGACCGAGGTGGCTAGTCTATTGTACCCCTGCGTCCAATCCATCTTTCAAAAAAAAACATTCCAAGCAAAATTACCTAAAAAAATTAAGTTTAAATACTTAATACAGCAGGTAAAGTAAGGAACTTACGGATATTCGGAAAAAGTTCGGCAATAGCCGGGACAATTTTGGTCCCTGAAAGATTCAAATATCTTTCTTCAGTTAATGTATCTTCCATTAAGAGGGGACCGAGGAAACTGGTTATGATTTTTATGCATCCATTGTGGATTGTCCCTGACCCAATATCGACAAGTATGACCGATAAAATTTCCATTAAAAAAAATTGCTTTATCACAAAAAATAATTTCTTTGACTAATTAGATTGGTATTGCAACGTTCCGTCATGATTTCACAAAATTCCAAGCTCCTATTGTGATCAACCTCAGAGAGGTCTTGCACAAAAATTACTTTGTATGGATGAAACTTTTCGGGTTTTGGAAGTGGGTCTACGGACATGAGTGAGACGTCATTTTCTGTTCCTAATGTTCTGGTAGAAAGATGCACAGTTTGTTCTAATCTGATTAAGACATTCAGAGCCTTATCATAATCTGTTGCGCTTTTAGGTCTGTCAGAACGTACCTTCCAGTTTTACGAAAATTTTTGTTAATTTTATTTACGGTAGATTTTTAGTTATTGGATTTCTCATTAAAACTGTTACAAATATCTTGCAGGTTTCGTATTCTAACCCCATAACCCAGTATAATTAAAATTTTAATTCTTTGGGATTCAGTTAAACGATCCATTTTTATTAATTAATAAAGCTGATATCGTCAAACATATCCGGTAACCCTTTGTGTGCATGTATTTTAATAAAAGGTAATACATTAAATTATGGATATTAGCCTCTTATTTTCGCAAAAACTGTTGACTTTTATAAGAGTGCTCTTAATAAGAAGTATTGAGAAATTTACGCATATTTTAAAAAAGTAATATAATATAGAGTGTTCAATTTTAAAAAAATCCAAACAGAAAAACGGTAAACTTGGCAGCAATAGGGAACTCGCCAGTGGATCCGGCATAAGTTCATATCTATTTTCATTATATGAATTCCTAAAAGCAATCGTACTTTTTTCTTAATATTGATAATCATACTTACGCCGCTTACGGGTGGAAAGCGAATATTTGATCCTTGACGGAAAGTTACATTGAGAGCATTGGCACTTTTAAATGTCAAAAATGTCATATAGGGGTATATACCTGTTTTGTTTAAGTTTTGTAAGTTGTTAATAATGTAATATATTAGTTTTATCTTCCTGGTTTTTATTTTTTGCGCATGTGTGTTCGTATGTGAATTTTGCAATACCTTCGAAATTATAATAAATGATTTTTTTGTAAATATTCAGCTTCTCGCAAATTTATGGGCCCCAAGGAAATCTAGCAACCGATCAAGTAAATAAAATCAATATTGCAATTGGCGAAATTATGCAGAAAGCACCTGTTCAATTTTCTGTATCGAGGTTAAATTGTAACTAAATAATAAAAAAGGTATTTTGCATTCAATGCTAAAAGTTACGAAAATATAGAGAACGCTAGTTCCTAGAGTTTATTGTAAAACTAGATTTGTACTATATAAAACGAACTTACACGGACAAAATATTATACACGTACAGATCTATAATAGACTTATCGCTACGAAAATGTTAATTGTTTTAAATACTTTGACCAAAATAAATTTTTGGTGGATGTTTTATTCTACTCCATATTCAGGGCGTATACATACATTTTTTCAGGTGAGTCGAGTTGAAACGTTCTATATTCAAGTTAAAACTGGGTTGTTAATCTAAAATGTATTTTTACATAACAGAATATTGACATCAGTTAACTTTTTTTTTAATAATGGCTCCTAAATTTATGGTACTAGTATTGATTTACTTGTTATAAACTAATTTAAAATATAATTCCGAATAACATAGAAAATAGTTGGAAAAAAAGCAAAGCCGAGAAGGAGCGAGTCTTATAAATACTTCCGAAACGTTTAAAGACTAGATTATAAAATTTGGGTATTTTGGTAATTTTTATACGCTAAGTCGAATCCTAAACTCAAAAATATCAATACAGAATCAAGGTCATTCTAGAGAGGAGAAGCCGCCCTAATAATTTACAACTGCAAATTATAAAATCATGAGGTTTTCTAGTAAAGAAATGTATTAGTATAATTCGTCAGGATACACGGTCTCCGACAAAAATTGTATACTTTCCGTTTTTAAAAACCCAAAATTTTTATAATTTGAAATTGTTAATTGAAAAAAATTTACGCAGAAAAAAGTTAGAACGACTTTTCCTTCTCCCCCTTTCATTCGGGACACCCCTGATTCAGTACTGATATTTTTGACATCAGGAGTCGACTCAGCGTATAAAAATTACCCAAACACCCCAAATTCATGTTCTAATCTTTAAACGTTTCGAAAATATTTAGGAAGAACCATCTTCAGAGGGGCTCATTCTCGGGGCTGTAACCTGTAGTGTTTTCTTTTATGACACAGAATACGCTGTACAAACATCGACCTTTCATTTTGGAACATCCTGCATATGCAAGTGTTTGGACAACATTGAAGTACCAATATTTCCAGAAAAAAGTCTCGATTGTCGCTCTTATCTAGAACTAGATATGGAGGTTATGGCCTAAAACAATTTTAAAAGATAATGATGAACCATTTTGTAACAAATATAAGAAAACTGTATTTCGCGATTTTTATTTTTATGTGTGTATTAAACAATAATTATAATAAATAGTAAGGCATATAAGTGTTTTACATAAAAGTTTAAACAAAACAAAAGTTTAGCGGCAACATTATATTAAAAAAAATTGTATTGTGTATTTTTTAGTTTAAATTCACTTTCATATTACATTAAAAGCTAACAAATTGGGACCTTTTTATATAAATCTCTCTCTCTCTCCCTCTACCTCCCTCCCAACCTCCCTCCTAAAAGTGTTTAATAATCTTTCCACTAAATGCTTGACAAAATATTGCAATTTATGCCTCTGGTCCCTCCGAGCGATCAGTTATTCAGGTGTTTTATAAAGGGAAGCTATGATTTAACAAAATGATTGGATATGAGTGAAGATGTACTGTACTACTTCGGGTGAATCATTCTCAAAATATTTTAGGAAATTATTTAGACTTGCAGTAGGTAGAATACGATTACATAAAAACACTTTAGACAGAATATGGGTATGTTAAAATTAGAATGCCAAGCAGACTGTATATAATGTGCAAATAGATGGTGTACATCTGCCTGAGGGGTGTTCTGTAAGTATGTATATATGTATATATATATATATATATATATATATATATATATATATATATATATATATATATATATATATATATATATATATATATATATATATATATATATATATATATATATATATATATATATACACTTTCCGTTTTTTTTTGGAATTGATTCAGTTCAGTTTTTTGGAAACTAAACTGAATTCAGTGTTCACATCTCGTGGAATAAAGATCTCTGAAGATGCCTCGTGGAATCGAAGGCAAAACTTCGGATAGTGATTCTAATTTGACATGGTCTAACCCCAAGAACCATGATTATTTAATACCAATTTTTTATTTTTAAAATAAAAGAGTTGATTACATTCGGCTTATAATTTTGATCCCACCTGTCTACATTGGGTTGTCATATTTAAGTTTTCCGGACAATAACTGCAAAGTATTTCTTATCTCGTTTGTTCTTTTTTAATCTTAGATAATTGGTTGTGACAACAAGGGATATTTGAGGGATCAAGCGAGCGCCCTGTTGTATTTTAAACTAATTAAGGTATACGTAAGTTATTAAATTAATAATAACTTATTTTTTGCAGAAGTCTTAGGCGTGGATCATGTACAAATTTATAAAGAAAATATATTATTCATTACCCACTCTTTATCATTTAAACTCTTTACAACATACAACAAATATAACAAAGTATAATTCATTATCATTTCAAAGACCGCTTTTTCTTAAATCCTAGGCTGTTTATAATATATGACTGAATGACTATATGAATGTCGGAAATAGTTGAATTTATAAAAATTGTATAATGCAAAAATATTCTTAGAGTTTTTAGTAGAACTCAAAAATGTAATAGAATAAAATATCTAGGGTCATACTTAAAGGAAGTTTATATATGGTTTTCTTGACTAGCCCAAATGTTTCTTTTTTCAAAATTTTCTGTTTCTTTAATACCCCTCCAAAAAGCTTGTATATTGTTCCACTGCAAAAATTAATAAACCCTTGACGACTTTTTACCACTCTTTCGTGAGATTACTTCTAGATGAATAGTACAGCTCACTTAATCTCAACCCTTTATCTTCCCTATAAGAAGGAAATAAATAAGACAGAATAATTCCGATATCTTAAGTTATATTTAAACTTACCTTACTGTTAACATGTTTAGTTTCAGCTTAGTATTGTAAGATTAAGTCAGGTCAGTAAACACTTAGCTTTAGGTGAAATATCTAAAGGACAAGAATATAAGCATATCAATATAAAACAAGTTACCTTGCTTAAAATAAAGTATGTTCCAAAATAAAATATAAGATCCTTCAAGTTTACAACATTGTGCAAATTCAATTGTAGGATAGAATTTGACCGAATTTCGTCGAGATAAAGAGATCAGCGTAACGCTTATTTACTTTGGAAAGTAACCGACCCAAATTCCGAAATTCCAATAGGGTAATTCTCATGTCAACACTGCACCAATTTTATGCTGATTTTAGTTTTTGAAAACTGAAATTTATTATATTTTCTGTTTATAGTAGAAATACTTTACATTTGCAACGATATAAAATCATTCTTTGCGAATTCTCTTTAGGAATTTAGTACTAAAAATATTAAGTGTGTTTTCAAAATATGGCTTGACAAAATGCCTACTAAGTATTCAAATGTAATCTACTTTTGCCATTGTTTTTTAGTAGCTGCCAAAATGAATCCAATTATACCTAAACAGTACTAATCAAAAAACCCTAATTAACGCTTATTGTCCAGTAAGAGTACGATAAAACCAACAAAATACCTTTTTTAGAATCATTAAAAATTTAATATTTTAATTATATTAAAAATTTTAAATATATTAAAAATTCTCCAAAATTAATTTAGTAAATTCAAGAACTACGGATTTTGGAAAATTATTTCTCTGGATATTTAAAATCTTAAGAGTGTTTTGATATGGCCTTCTAAACTCGAGTTGTTTTAATATTGTCATTATTTTTAAGTTCTACATTGACAAGCTATAAAACCATTTACAAAAAATTGTTAAATTCGTCTTTACCCGCAACTTCCCTTGCACAAAATTGCACTACGTACAGCTGTCACAGTTTATTTGTACATAATTTATTTAATTTGTTTTCCAGTTATTACCAAACAAGTTATGGATTCATAAAATGTGTTTTCTCTATGTAGTGCAATTCTGTAAGAGGAAGTTGTGGGTAAAGGCGAATCTACCGTTTTCTTAATTATATATTATTATTTATTTGTTATAATTTCATTTATATTTTAATTATTTTATTTATTTATTTTCTTCTAGGACAAGTTTTAAACTTTTATTAGGCTACCATTTTGTTATGCTTTATAGGATTCACACCAGAATTTTACCAGAGGTCTATTCAATATTTCATGTTGTTTGTAAGGTTCAAGAACTTTTGGCACTTTTGCCATCAAGAGTGGAGTAAAAAGTTCAGGAATAGCATAATTGTCTGAAAGCAGCCATTTTAATAAAAATAAAAAGACCGAACAATCGAATAATTATTGGCAAATCAAACAGAAACATGTTAAGTTTTTTTTCTATTTTAAACTCCTGTTTGCCACAAAACTAAATGAGTAGTTTTTTGGTACATCCATTTTGTCCGCCATAATGACTTCACACCAAAACTTTACCAGTTTATCCCTACATCACACTTGATTTTTGAGAAATTTGAGGACCATTCAATAAATACTTTTTTAATATCAATTGCAACGTGGCATAACATAACACTTTTTCCACATGGCGGTTCTCTACCTCACGCTCGTTGACAAATGAAAAAGTTCTTGGCTTAAAATTATTATGAAGAATGAATTCGATGAATAGAAACTATTTCTTGGCTAGCAATAGCTCTAACCTGACGTCGATTGAGAACTTGTATTTCCACATTTAAAAGAATTGGTTTATTATTTTCATTGTCATAGAATCTGTCACGAAATTGGCATGCTATGCCAAAGAAATTAATTTAAAAATACTATTAGGTGAGAGTAAATATATATAAATATATATATATATATATATATATATATATATATATATATAAACTGCTAGCCACCTCGAGTAGATAAAGCAAAATCCTGTTTTAAATTAAAATGTATACACCTCGGGAACCAGAAGAGGTATTTTAATGAGTTTTTACTTTACTTACTTTTATGATTGAATATGGCTATTGACAAGTGAAATTATTATAGTCAATTGTCTATAGAAAGAATTAGATCTATGTTGATTTTAACTTATAATGTAGAAAGCAATTGTGAGAGTTTTTAGGGAGAAATCTTCAAAAATGTGAGCTATTAAAAATAGTCCATAGCTCAGAAAAATATTTATAAATTTATGTGTTTAAGAAATTTTTATTTTATGTTCAGACACCAGTGAACTAACTAACATATAAGTAAAGTTAAATAAAAGCTTTCAAAAATATAAATCGTTATAAAGGGAACTTTATTACCTTTAAAATGAGAATTCACTGACCCCTCATGGGGATTGAAACGGGAGGGTCGAATATATACTCAAAAGTTTTTCCCCTTGAAAACAAAATCAGCGGGTCCAAGGGATTTTTACTTCAGTCGTAAAAGGGAAGTGTTATAATTATGGAAAAATCACCCTCCGGGAATTTTTCAGGTTTTTACGTTTTAGCGTTCCAAGATGGCAAAGAGGTTTTCTCAATTCGATCGGTCTGTTGGTCTGTCCGTCGGTCTGCCTATTCGCGGCAAAGCTAAAAAATTCTAACTCCACTGACTTCAGATTTTGATCACAAATTAAGGGTCTTATGAGGATGTCCTGGTAATATTTTGGAAAGAATCCGAAGTGATGAAACCAATATTACGTGGGAAAAAACTGGTAAGATTTTGGCACGAATCCAAAATGAAATTAAATGGCTTATTAAAATATTTAAAAATTCGGACTGAAGAAACTACTTAATAGACTGATTTCAAATTTTGTGCAGTGATTAATTATGGTATGGAGATAAACTGGTCAAATTGTGGTACGAATTCAAAATCACGGGGTGGCTTCTAAATAAAATGTGTGTAATCGTTAAAGACAAAAAATTCCTCTACCAGGTTTTACATATATTCACGTTTCAGCATCCGGACATGCTGGAATCTTATAAGATTAACTTCAAATTTCAATAAAAAATGAAGGGTCGTATATTATTTTGGTAAAAAGCCAATATGGCGACACAAAATGTTAAAAAAATTACTAAAAATACTAATTATGCAATTTACGTCAAATTCTGCAAATAAATTAAGTGTTATATGGAGATTAACTAGTAACATGTATATGTATGATTCTTGGAAGTGTAAATACATCACAAACTACTGCCAATATCTCTGAGAAGATTGAAATGTAACTATGATTATGTAAACAACTATCTCGATATAGTCGAACGTAATGCAGTTTCATGAAATCGCCACGTCAACAGCTCGTGTCGCCGTTTAATCGTTATTAGCTCCCATGCAGCAATATTCGATACAGTGTTACCAATAGCACAACTTGGTTCTACGTGTCTAAAAATAGTAGACATTTTAATTTATTATTTAAAGATAAGGATTCGTTTTAAGGGCAGCTTGTGGTAAGGACACTTTCCCGATTTTAGCCGTCAAAAAAAAGTAAAATATATACTTTCCTCAAATAATGTAAACCAAAATCTCATTCTTAAGATTAATAACAGCATGTGATATAAAAGATTGGAGATGATTCTATCAAAGAATTACAACATTAAGTATTGAGTGGCAATGACAGTCTAGCAGTATAAACATATATGTTTAAATCATCTGAATTTTATCTTTAACGATATCATATGGTCTGCCTACATTTAATCTTAAATTTTCAGGAATATAGTATAGTCTTTCAAACTATTAACGGGATTCAATTTTGCACTACTACGCCATTCTGTATCTAAAAATATTTTTTTCTAAAAATAAGAAATAACATTTTTCATAGCTCATCAATTTTTTCCTCGTCAGAAGTATTCATATCCTGTTTAAAAACAGTGAAGTCAAAATAAACATTCATAAAAAAGTGTTAAACTACTTCTCATGTTTCACATGTTTGCAAAATTTTCCTTCCAAATTAATTAGTATCGACGGATATGAAATATCCGCTAATTCTGTTTTGACATTGATGTAAAAATATTAAGATAGAACGGCAATAGAGGTTATTTAGATACTTAAAAAAAATTATTGAGAAATATGTGACCAACCAAAGTTATACTTTTTTAATATACTGGACACCAAGTATTAATTAATCACGATCACTGGAGCACCACGTATTCTGCAAACAGACACTGGTTTCTGCCGTGGCCATGAGACCGAACTTTTCTGTAGAGGTGAAGGCAAACATTCTTTGCCAACCACAACATAAGTTATATCGGTGCCGACCAGATTCTATTGGCAGACAGAATATTGCCTGCAGACACGACGACGCATGTTGATATGGAATGTGTTTTATGTCTGTACGTGAAGCGTTTTTACTCCGATCATGTTTTTCTTTTATCTATGAACAGACCACAAAGGCTGAAGACCTAAGTACTAGGTACCGTGGTTGCTTTAAACAAAGACAGGGAAAGTGATGCGGGATTTAAAGACTTGCAGGTTAGGAGAAGAAGGAAAGGCATGTGCTGGTAACACCTTCCATAATTGGGACACTCTAGGAATAGAAGAGCGAGCAAAGTGCGAGGTTCTTGATCTTTGCAGTTGGACCGTCAAGGGATGCATGTCGGTCGATGCTCGTGTCTCCCTGGCATTACTCTACGCCTATCATTAATTTCAATCTTGGAGACAGGTTTGGGAAATTGTATATTGGAATGGAGTGTGCTATCGTCTGTATAGCTGTGGCTAGGATTGCTGGTAGAAGATAGCAGGTCATTGATGTGCAGGAGGAATAGGGTAGGTGCCAAGACTGAACTCTATAGAACGCCTGCGTTCATTTGGTGAAAGTTTGATGAATGGCCGTCAACCACTACAGAAATTCATCTGTTGGAAAGAAAACTGGCAATCATAAGCAAGTACAAAGTTTTGGAGGAAGACCATAGGCAGGAAGTTTGTTAAGAAGAGATATGGGTATGTAGTTAGAAAGAAGAGTTACACGAGCAGATTTCCAGCTTTTAAGCTTGGAATAATCTGGTGAAGTTTTTGAATATGTCATTTCTTTTTAATCATGAAGGTAATTTCGTGCATATTGTATGGTAAAGCTGGTACTGATGGAGGGAGGAAGTGAAGAGGAGGAATTTAAGTAGCTGTTGCAGAAGTTTTAAATAATATTTTTGGCAAGCGACCAAAGGAATTGGCTCCCATTTTGGCAAGAACTTTGCTTTTTTGTGTGTGTATTGAAATCATTTTTGGCTTCTAGAGTTATGTTATTGTAATAATTACTAGTTATTAATTATTGACGCTAAATAAACTTAATTTTTGAGTTTTTTGTTATAAAATAATATCAGGATGCCAAGTCCTAGCTCTGACGGAATACACTAAAAGACATAATCTCACGGCTAAGATTCTCCATCAGCAATCTGCCCCAAACTATAAACTCAACCAAAACTTCAAATACATACCTGCAACGGCTCGTGGAAATCACAACCTGGAAAAGAAAAAACGTGAAAAGTTCAACAAACATTACCATCTGTGCGAGGAGTACCGTATAATACCGATCCTAAAGAGTGTCTCCACTATCCCAGTAGTATATCAGTAACAGGAATGGTTACGAAGAACATAAGGAAGTATCTAAATAACTTAAAAATATACGAGAGTGGCATAATAACTATGATGCAAGACCACCACCAGCTATATTGAAAACCTGCAAAATTTTTGGGAAAACCTTGAACTTACTTGAAGCATAATGTGATTGGTCAAAGCCCCAACAAAGTCGTTCCATATTAAAAGAAGAATAAAAATAATTATAATAATAATAACGTCTGCAGAGAAACAACAAATGCTCAAAGAGAAAACGACAGAACTGGCTTTTCAACACCAACCAAAGACAGTTCTATCGGGATATTAATAACACCAAAGATCAGACCAATACTGAGAAGATGCTGCCGAGCAAACAACATTTGACCCAGTATTGGTCAAACATCTGCGATAAACCAAAAGAGCACAACCGAAATGCTACATGGGTACAATCTCAACGTGATCAAATTCAAACACCACAAATAGAATTTGACTCTATCACCAAGGAGGAACTTAGCAGCTTTATTAAAGGAAGCATCTGGAAGTCGCCAGGAGTTGACCATATTCACAATTTCTGGTATAAGAAATTTGGGGTCCTCCATAAAGCTATGGCCTGTCATAACAACAGCATGCATTGCAAATCGTATTTATCACCATATTGACAGTGATAACCTATTAGCCGAAGAACAGAAGGGATGCATTCGAGACTATCAAGGATGCAAAGAACAAGTTATCATCGACTCTGTTGAACTTCAGCAAGCACAGAAAAAACAACGCAACATACACACTGCCTTTATAGACCATAAAAAGGCATTTGACAGTGTACCACATTCCTGGCTCATAGAGGCACTAGAAATTTACAAAATTCACCCTATGATCATCAATTTCCTGGCAACTATCAAGCACCAGTGGAGAACGAATCTGAGGATCTATAATGGCGATCAATCTCTTACGACCAATGAGATATACATCAATAGGGGAATTTACCAAGGAGATTCGCTAAGTCCACTTTAGTTCTGCTTAGCGATGAACCCCCTATCCACGTTGCTCAACAATTCAGGACATAGCTTCATCAAAGCCAATAGTGATAATTCCCGAACTATATCCCACCTTCTGTATATGGATGATCTTAAGCTCTCTGGTGAAAACCACAATCAACTAAAAAAGCTTATTGACGTGACATACACCTTCTCGAAAGACATCTATATGGAATTTGGAATGGCCAATGTAAGCTGAAAGAAACGTTAAAAGAGTACAAGCTCTTCTGAAGACAGAACTAAACGCCAGAAATCTCATTACAGCAATTAACATCTATGAGGTGCCCTTGCTGAACTACAGTTTCGGAATCTTGAAATGGGACTAACACGGAGCTAGAGGGACTACAACAATCTACTTGCCTAATGACGACCAAGTACAAGTCACAGCAACCAAGGTCATCAACTCTTCGAATGACCTTGCCATGAAGAGAAGGTGTAAGGTCTCTTGTTGACTTGGCCAGTTGGCACTCTCGACAGCTGCAAAGATTTCTTCACTAACAAGGCACAAACATTAAGCTTCCACCGCATAGTGACCTTAAGACCTCTCCACTTAATCTCGGAAGTGACAACATCATCTCAAAGTCACTTTCAGACCCCAAGAAACAAGAACAGTGGGCTCAGCTGGTACTGCACGGCCGACATCACAATGACTTGAATCTGCCGCACATAAATAAGGAAGCATCCAACAGGTGACTGAAGATGGACAACTATTCCCAGAAACAGAAGGATTTCTGATGGCAATACAAGACCAAGTTATTGACACACAAAATTCATCATCAAAAACCGGTCCGTTGAATCCGATAAATGTCGAAAATGTAGCGAGTGATCAGAGACTATACAGCATATAACATCTGGCTGCACTTACCTAGCAAACACGGACTATCTCCAGCGACATAACCAGGTGTGCAACATCATACACCAGAAGCTTGCCAATAAATACGAGCTCCTGAACACCTTTGTGCCCTATTATAAATAGCATCCAAGTTCAGTGCATGAAAATAATGCCTTCAAATTGTACTAAGAACGGGCAATTATCAGCGACACACGGGTGACGAATAATCGACCTGATGTGGTACTGTTAAATAAGGAAACAAAGACAACTTATTTGGTAGATATCGCTGTGCCCAACAAAATGCCAAATATGCGGAGCTAGCCATCGAGATACAGCAGATGTAGGGACTGAATAAGGTTGATGTGATACCGATCATCGTATCAACTGGACTTGTTCCAAAAACACTAGAACACAACTTGAAAATCATAAGACTGCATACTACACCTTCATCAGCTTCCAGAAGGTAATCCTGCTCAGTACTTGCCACATACTGAGAAAATTCACATAGAACTAATAGAAACCAACCCACTCCGGGATGGGCTTGGAACCCAACATTTGTTGAGAAATTGATTGTCAATTTTGAAAATAATAATAATATTAATAATAATAATATTAATAACAATAATAATATAAATAATTACGAAATTGTAGTGGCGGGTTCCTGGTTTAAAACTATTTTTTGGGTTTTTCGCCTAATAAAATCTGAAAATAAAAAATATTGACCTTATAAAATCAATAGATAGTGTTAAGTTCTGGGTCCACTATGAAGGTACCCGAGGAACGACACTGAAATTTGAAATCAAAGTTTGCTGAAGACGGGGGTAAACTTTCCCCCGAAACGTCCAGAAAACAAACATTTTTTAGTGTCGTTCCTCAGGTACTTTCATAATGAACCCAGAACTTAAGATTTTATAAGGTTAATATTTTTTATTTTTAGATTTTATAAGGCGAAAAACCCAAAAAATAGTTTTAAATAATAATAAATTCGGTTTTGTAAAAAAAATATCTAGAACTTGTAATAAAAGATACGTTTTGTAAAATATTTTTTATTATAACCACTAACTTTTTATACAAATGTACCGAAAAATCTGTATAAGGTTAATTATTGTATACTGAAAAAATATTAAGAAAAAACTATCGTATGTATTATTGATGCCCAACCGGCGAAACTGACTGGCTGCATACTAAATAATTTAATTTTTGGTTAATCGATTGGTATGAAATAGCCAAGCTTCGAAACGATCAATTGAGCGTAATTAAGAGAAGTCTGCAGTTCATCAGCCCGAGTTTTTCGGAACTGGACATCTTATAATACGCGGGCAAATATTAGGCCTCTTAACTTACATCGAAATTTTAACTTTTATGTCGAAGAAAATATTATTTTAATAGATTCTGCAATTAATTGCTGCAGTTATTTAAACATTCATTGTACTCTTTTTATTTTTATAAATTTCTCTTTTCTCTAAATTTAACGGTATTGGTTTAGCTGTTTCTAGTATAATCATTGTAGAAAAAAGTTTGTGCTTTATCATCAAAATCACGTTCATCAAGAAAAAAAAATTGAACTGAATCTGGTATGTGTAATATGTGACAAAACCATGAAGGTCCTCGTGTTGTCATAAGCTTATATGCGGATAATAAAAACATATGGTAATCATAAACAAGGGGACTCCGACATACAGAGATCCACAAGAGTATACGAAAACCTCCAAAAATGAATCAATACTTAAGATTTTCATGTAGAAAAAAATTAATTCTTGGCGATACTTATATTCTATAGAATTCGCTATTATATACAATAGGAATATTGTTATTTTAATTAGTTTCTATTGGACTCCAGAAATGATGATTTCATTTTTGATTCTCCTATATTTAATAGAAAATTTAAATTTGACATATTTCATATGTCAGCTTTATGTTTTTATGAGCAAATCTCGTGCATTGTGGCAATGAAATCTCTGCAGTCACCTGTAGTGGTGAATAACTTCATGGAAGCTTTAAGAGAAGTTAGTCTAAGCTTTCCTCTGTTGCAACCTAATGTAATTGTTATGAACAATAAACGTTTATAATTTTTTTTTTCAAAATTAAATATAGATACTAGTGTGAACGGTTTGTGGCTAGTACCAAGGATCTATTGTAGCTTACGCAATAGATAACTTATTTAAATGGGACGCCTTGAATCGGTCCGGAGACATCAACGCTCGCCGAAACTATATTGTTTCGTGTGGTAACCCTAGACTCGCGAACGGGAACGAGACACCGCGTTTCCAATTACTAAACATTAGAAGAAATCTTTTAGTTAAAAGAGGAATATTGAATTTGGCTGTTAATCTCTGAGGTTGAAATTTGATACAGGTTAGCTTGAATAAAGTATTTAGGAGTAAGCATACGTCGTAATAGAAAACAAACTTATTCGTACAAGAACCTGAATAACTAAATTATTAACAAAATAAAAAAATTTTTTTAATCAAAAAGCATTTTTAAACCTATTAACTTATACAGGAAGAGGAAGATACTTCTATGTACGGAATGAGTTATTATATTATGATATCCACTTACAGGGTTATTTATTAACAAACATAGAGAAAAAGTGTAAATACAAAAAGTGTAGGTTAAGAAATACGTTTTTCTTAATGGAATAACCTGTGTATTGTTTATTTTTATGAAAGGCCATTTTCTACTGCCTTCAAAAATATATAATTGGATTATATTGGCGCAAAGCGTTTATTAATTATTTTAGTTTAACTGTGACATTACTTGCCATACAAGACCAAGGTAATTTAATATAATGCAAACCTTGTTATAGATAAACCAATACATTTTTGAAATCAGGAAAAAAGAACATTCATAAAAATTATTAAAATACAGGGAGCTCCTTTTAAAAAACTTATTTTTAAGGGCATATAGATAAGCATGTGATAGTAGTATGTTTTTTCATAACGGATTTTGGCGGTTTAAAAGAAACCCTAAAACTTTTATATTTACACTTTTTTCTATATTCGGTAATAAAGCTTGTAGGTAGATGTCAAAAGCTGATGACTCACCCTGTACATTTTTGAAATAAATCAAAAAATAATTGTCACTTTTTTAAATCAAATGGAAGCTAAATAATTTCTTCTTACTAAACGCATCGTAAATAAGATGGGTTTTTCATAATCAACAAAATTTGACGAAAACAATATAAATAGCAAAATAGTTCTTTTGTAACGAGTAACTAAAATCGTTTTTTTTTTGGACGAACCGTTGCCGTTTCCAGATGTTAATGTAGATTAATAAAGGTTAATATAGCTGTCATAGAAAAAATATATACATCGAAGGATAGCCGCATATAATTTTGGCAAAAGTCTGCGGTCGCTACTCTCGTCTGCCCGGTTCCTCAACACATTTGGCAACACTGCGCGTTAATTTTTTAGATGGATGCAGGCTTTTCAAATGCTAATCGTATAAAAAGAAAAAATATTCTGCTACATGGTTGAATATCCCACTTTTAAAAATGAAAAGTAAGCAATGAGAATATATTAATAGAAGCAAGTAAGTAAAAACTGAAAAAGTACCGGTAAAAACAAAGCTTTATAGGCTTTAAAAGTAGTTACAATATTTGGAAAGGCAAAATTTTTACCCGGAACTTCCCCTTAACAAATTCCATCATAAACAGATAACCAAATTTGTATGCATATATGATACGTATAGTTATGTTGTCAGAATTAAATACATATTATATAAGATAAAATAAATTTCACTTTTTTTTATTAAATAATAAAAGGCAGACAATTTCATTGTAAGAAAAGTTCTATTAAAAGAGTTTGACCTACCTTTTATCAACGTACGTAAACTCCCTCAAATAATGACAAGTTAAAGAGCAACTTTAATTTGATTTTATTTTTTTTTTCATAAGAACCATAGGCAATTTGACTCATATGCCTTGTAATATGTCAAAACTAACATTTTAATTTTTTGCCAGCATACAGGCTAAGTTTTTGAGTAACTTTTACCTGAAAATGGAAAGCATCAAGTTAAACAAAAAGTCATTTTTCTAGAGCCAATCAAATTTTTTTTTTACATTTAAGTAATGGGAATGACCTTTTTTCGTCTCCGGAGAGGTTGGACGCTTGAATGTTGCAAATGAAAATAAACGTGTGAGGCCGACGGGAATTAAAACTTTAGTAGGCAAGTAGGTAATAGTCTGCCATAAGCGATGTAGGGTTCCGTCATGAGCGATGTAGTATTCCGCCCTAGCGTTGGAATATTCCACTAAAAATGATGATAAAAGGTTTCGCTAAAAAGGGGGATATGTTTTCCGCCAGTAGCGATGCAAGGTTCCACTGAAAATGCATGAATGGATGTGTGTTTCCGCTCAAAGGAGAGATGCCATTTCGTAGAAGGTAAATGTGTATTAGCCCCTGACGTCTAAAGAAGGCAAAACGTTTTGTTTGAAATTTGTTAGTAGTTTTGCTCTCCTAAAGTGGAAATATTTTTGAATATTTTGTGATCATAAGGGATAAGAATAAAAAGATCGACAAAAAGCGGCATGATACGCAAAAAAAAGATTAAACAAATAAAAAGAATTTGATGCCAAAATTCTATCTATTTCTAACAAAAAAAATCTCTTTTAACATGTATTCCTTTAAAAACAATATTATAAAAAAATATATTTTTTCCCTCTCCAGATATTTAAAGCACCATAAAACTAAATACTCGCAACAAAGAATAAAAAGTTTCCGTTTTTTAATACATCGCTAATGCACTATAGATTTCCGCTGTACTATATATATTACAGTATGTAAAGCAGTAGCGGTATGTATATATAGATTAGCTTTAAGTATTTTTAATGAACCATTCATGAGAATTTTCACTCTCTCTAAAAAATTATATTTTAATTATAATTTTCAATTTTTTTAACGCATTATACAAAACTAAGGCTACCTCACAGGCTGAAGAACGAGCAAAATCCGAAAACCGGAAGATCACCGCTGTAAAGCGCCATGTGTTTATCTGGTTCAATTGGAATTATTCTAAGAGGGATTTGGTCATGAATGGAAAGCAAACATTCCCAAAACAACCGGAGGTCTACAAATGCAAAAAAGACCAGAATAAAGATCAAACTGCTGCCTCATTGTCACTGCAGGCGTACGATTACCTTTAGTAAAAATCCACGATTCCGAGGGCCTTTCCAACCAAAAAGGGTATTTCCGTGGTGAAACGAACATGCCTAGGCTAGAGTCCCAATTCCAAATTGCTCAAGTACACGACAGTGATTGGTAATAATTGAAAGACAGACAGCTACATAAAGGCTTATTACCCGAACAGGACTTCAATGGTGTAGCGCCACCTAACTGGTTTGTATAAGTTAAATTTATTATGGTTATATCACAGCGTTTAATATGAACTATTATATTTTGTAGATATATAATTATAATTATTTAGGTCTAGAAGCTGAGGTTCAGCTTTACTAGGCCGGAGAGATATAGGAACCCTGAATTTCAATAATTTACCGAAAATTGTATTTGAAAAATATAACTAATAATTTTCACCCAATGTCAAACGCTAAATTAAACAAGTTCATGATCGTTCAACCGGATTGATGAATTGATTGAATGTCGACACGAGGTTAGTTACTGTTGTATATAAATAAAGGAAGAACGGTCATCCGTGAAAAGTCCACACCATCCAGAGAAATCTGCTATAATACGAAAATACAGTTTGCGAGGTCTCCCGAAGGTAGTGTAAGCTATGAATGATGGCAACAAATTTAATTAGTAAGATGTCGACATGAGGTGTGTTTAATGTTACTATTGTATATAAATAACGGAAGAACGGTCATCCGAGAAAAGTCGTCAGAATTCACAGAAATATATTATAACATGAAAATGCAGCGTATATAAAGGATCCCCTTCTTTTAGTTCTCACATATTCTAGCAGTGATAAATTTCAGTCACGAGAATGTTTCTTTCATTAAAAAGAGTAAAATATTATACACAAATTACACATCACACATATACAGAGAATACATTTATTTGGTAAGATCTAATCATAAGTTTTAGGTTTAAGATTATCTACAATCGATCATTCATGTGATTACTGATTAACTTTCATAGTGTTAAAGAAAATATTTTATACCTTTTCTACATGATGCATCTTTACTTAAAAAAGGCTGATGTGTACCTCAACTCATATGTACTACTGATTTGTACAGTGTATGAAGGATCCCCTTCTTTTATTTTTTACATATTCTAGCCGTGATAAATTCCAGTCGCGACAATATTCCTTTTATTAAAAAGAGTAAAATACTTAAAAATTAATAATTCGAGTAAAAAGGTTACCAAATAATTATAAGCAATCTGAGTTATACCTCTCTGCTTCAACACCGACTCTAATTATTTCTTACCTTTGCCGAACACAATAACTGACGACATTAAGTGATTCGTTTTCAGGTTAAAACGTTCTACTTAAACCTAATCCAGCCGATGAGCAGTAGGAGTGGTGCAACTGCTTATCGTTGGTATATCTATGCGCTTTCCATCGGTTACGACTTGATGTCATATTATTGTAAAATTGAAATAATTCTAGTCACAAATTGTTTTATTAGAAGGATATCGGAGTGAAACTAGATTTTCGATTCTGCTTCTCCACGTAAATTATACGATATCTGCAGTGTAAGAGGTCGATGTGGGTTACCAACAGAAACTTCAGTAGTCTAGCGAAGGAACCGAATGTCTAACTTATATCAAAATGTGGCGGTTGACCTTGAGAAACGCGCCGTCGTTTAAAAAAATAAAGTTATAATAATATTTATTTAAATTTTATAATAGAAAATCGGAAAGTTTGCAGATTTTCAATAGACAAACAGATTTTTTTTTTTGAAACAGGAAGAACTAAAATATGAAAAATACTGATTTTGTCGGTAATTTTATCTTACACGGGTCTACAAATAATATATCATATTCGTATATCTAACTTTTTTGTGATAATTTCAACAACGTAGCGCCATTTTAATGCTAATTTTTTCACTCGCTCTTTATCAATTCGAAAAAAAAATAGAAAGATTTAAGTTAAGTTATTCTTAATTTACATCAAACTTGCCAGTCTAATAAAAAACTAAATGTGTTTAAATAGTTTAAATATATCCATACATCTTGCTATATATCAGTTTGTTACTCTAAATAGTTTTCATTCAATTCAAGTTTTAAGTTTATTTGTTTTTATTTTACATTAGACCTATCAGTCTGATAGAAAAGAACAACAATATTTCCTAAATTTTTATTATGACGTACGTTACTAATAAAATTGAACATTTTTTCTAAAAATATAGTTCTTTGACGAAAGAAAAAAGCTTTAATTGAAATAAATCCATATCTTGCTATTTATTACTTACGTCATTGTAAATGTTTTTCGTTCGATAAAATTCAACCTAAATATTCATTCATATTTTCTTTATAAGCTATTGGACCGGTGCCAAACCGGGAAACAATTTTAAACAAAGTAACGCAAATCGCAGACCAATCAAACTATTTATTGTGGTTTCCTACATAGAAATATCTCTTGTACGGCAGATAAATTGTATTAAATTCAGATTTTATATAATTTAATAAAATCTGAAAACGTTACCCTTTGTAAAATGTTTTATCAGTTTAGAAAATACAAATTCCTATGACTGTTTTTTTTATGCAAATCCTAGTGACAATGGCACCCATAAAACAGAAATTGTGATCAGGATTAATTCAGAGTTCTATAGGAAAATTGTATACTATATTTTTGTATGAAAGTTTTTTATATGTTTTCGGTTTTAGAAATAAAATCCGATAAAAGTTTTTGAAAAATGATTTGGGGGTTTTTGCTTATTAAAACAGTTAACTTGTAGCTTTAGTTAACACCAATTTTGAACCAGTTATTATTATGAAATCTGTATCTAAAGAAATAATCTTTTAGGCGTTTTAATTAATTAGTTAGTAGAGAATTGCTTGTATTTAATTTTTTTTAAGTTTGTGTTTTATACCTTTAATCGACTGCTAGAGTTTACAATACAGATAAATAGATTCGGCTGACATTGTTTTTGTGTCTTTTTTGTCGTTCAAGGCGTTTGATTTTTTTTTTTAATTTCTATAGTCTATAGTCTATATATATAAATTACGTCAGTAGTTTCAGGTAAGCGGTCTGTGACAATTCAAACTCTATTTATTTTTGATCTCGATATTTCGTCAAATTTTTATTGACTTCTTCAGGAGACAACTAGAAACAATAAATTTGTCTTAATCAACATACCTCAGAAAATATACAGTTACATTGAACATTAAAATATATACTTACAATGTTAGAGTTAGTCGAACATATAAAAATTTATATATATATATATATATATATATATATATATATATATATATATATATATATATATATATATTTATTTATATATTTATATTATATATATATATATATATATATATATATATATATATATATATATATATATATATATATATATATATATATATATATATATATATATATATATATATATATATATATATATATATATATATATATATATATATATATATATATATATATATATATATATATATATATATATATATATATATATATATATATATATATATATTTTTATACATATATATATATATATATATATTTCACTATAATTTCTTTATAGAACGTTCGTCTATAGTTAGTAATGTGGTTGTCTCAGTACAATTTGTTTTGCAGAAACGAAAATAGTCTGTGGTCAAACAGACATACACAAATAAAGTGTAAGCATAATGTTGTAGTTAATTTGAAAATTATAAGATGTATTTTTTACAAAGGGTGATGTAGATTGTGCCTTATAATAAAATCTATTGTAACAAAAAACAGAGTTTTATTTTTATAGTATGTAATTGCTTATAGCTGTACATTTAAGGTCAATTCGTGAGTAAAAAGCTGCAAAAGTAGCCAGCAATTATTTAGGAGTATTCAGCTATTCCTCAATGAGATATCTAATGCATCTGAGGAGACAAAAAACTATCAGCATGTAATTATCTCATGTTAAATTATTTCACTTCAGATACTTCGGAAGTTTTTCTTATTTTTATCGGATATGTGTGAGCCAAGAATGAGGGCTTAATCAATAAATAAAAAAGGGAATTCTTAGGCTTTTGCCTGTTTTTTGTACCAAAATCTACGCTTATCAATTAAAATTAGGTTTTTTTTTTCACGATTTTATACAATTTTAATTATAAATCCAAATAGATCATATTAGGTTTTTCAGGTTAAAAATTGACAGGTGAATATGTAATTATTTCCCTTTTAGAAATTTAGCATGTACCTCATCTGCTCCGCAAAGAATTATTAAACATGTCTAGCTAGGAGGATAATAAAATTGATACTTTTATTATTATTAGAACTTAAAAAAAGAGAAAAAAATTAAGGCAAAAGACATTTGATTCTTAAGCACTTTTATAGTAATTATTTTGTGAAAATACTTAAGGGTAACACGCCGTGTCTTCCATTTTGTCTTTTCCTTTTTAAATATAGATATAAAAATTACTGTAAATCATACCGACCTTTATGTTACGATTTTCAAATACCTGGTTTATTAAAACATATTTGAAATTCCAAATCATTTGAAACTATGATGAAAAAACTTAGTATTTTGCTTATTATGAACATCATATGAACAATATTCAATATGTGGCAGAATATTGCATTGTAACTTTTATTAACCTTATGCCGGCATCTTTTATTACTAATATTTATTAATAATAATAGATATTTTAGTGTTTTACTAAAAAAGTCATATTTAAAATAATAATATATCATTACCAAAGTAGACTACAACGTCCTATAATATTCAGCCAAAAAGCAAGTAGCTGATATAACACTAATATTGATATAAAGTTGATATTCCACATAAAAATTTCAAATTAAATAACTTGAACCAGCTCTCAACATAGACGTTTGTTTAAAAAAAAATATATGGTACTTTTATTATAAACTTTATTTTATATTTAATATTACTGACATTAGTTATTTAATTGTAGCATCATAGTTGACGATTTCGATTCAAGTAAGGAAACTAAAGGTCAGAGATCTACGCAGAACAACAATTCAACGGGAACTACACCTAGGGTATACACAAGATCATATTCAGATGCATCTATTAAGAAAATATTGGTAAGCCGATTGAAATACTTTATTTCTAAACTATTATAATTATGATGTTGTTATTAAAAACTAGTTAATATTTTTTATACTTTATTTTTAGATTTTCTCAGGACCCAGTTAAAAACAATTCACAATAAAAAATCTGTGCTTTTTTATAATCCTATATCATTTAAATTTTAAAACGTGCTTAAAAAATTGAAAACAATTTAAATCGAGTTTTTATTTAAGTTCATATTCATCGCTTAAATATACTTCCCAAAAAAATAATTTTTCGTTATATTCTAACAAATTCCTAAATTTAGATGTTTTTCATTTAATACATCGTAATAGTAGCCAGTTAACCATATTCTCATTGCCAAATAAGCTTTACTTTTCTAATAATACTAAATCAAAAACTATTCTGGACAAAAATATTATTTTATTCATGGACAAGGAAGGCTGAAAGTTTAGGAGACAGTTTGTTTACACAATCTGCTCAGTTAGTTTAGTGTAGCAGATTTTAACAACGATGACGGCTATATGGCTACAAAAGAAAAAGTTTGTTAACAAGAGACTTATATGATTTCAAAATAGGGTATGGGAGAAAGACCTCTGTTGCAATGCTTTTATATTCGGGACACTCTGAAAATAAAGTGCTAACAAAGCGGAAAAGCTTGGTTGAAAAAGTAAAGTAATTGATTTTTTTTGTCAGAGTAGTGAAATATGGTTGATTCATATAAAAAAAGTAGTCATAGTTACGCCAAATTGAAATGTATAAAGAGTATAGAAGAAGCAGTAAAAGAGCAAATTTGGGCTAAGAAAACGAACTTCAGTGTTTTGACAACAGCAGCAGAAATCAAGGCTAGCCAACTGCAGTCAGTACTTTTATACCAATCTATTTAAATAAATATCAAAATTATTTTCACGAAAGATTGAAGTGATAGCAGTGTTATCGTGTTTGACAGATCTGTATTGGCATACATTTATAACGTCGATAGGCTGAGCTATTGCACCTTTATAAATCTAAAATAAAGTAACTTGAAATGTTATGAGTCATGACAACCATAAATATCCCATAATTGTGATGAACAGGTGCAAGAGATCAGCTTCGGAGACACTGGACTATTGTATCTGTAAATCTGTATTTTTTATATTTTTAATGTTAAATAAGAAACAAAAAAGGTATAGTTTTAACATACCCTAAACTTTAATGTCTTGGTTCTTTCTTAAAACTCAACTTCTTTTAATCTGGAACACGAAAATAAAAATGGCGTTTTCTTGTCTTTTATGATAAGAGTTTACCAGGAATTTAGATTGAGCAAATGACAATATACAGGGTAAGAATGTGAATATGTTTTTACGAATTTATAAAAGAATCTTAATTTTATTATTTGGTAGACCTAGGTATAACCTTTGCGTACCTAGTTAAGAGAAAAAAATACCCTGTTTTGCTCTTTTAACTTTTTTGCAGATTTTGTTTTGATTATATAAGTTTGAAAATGTTTTAGAAATCAAGTTTAATTTTAGATTTTAACAGGTTAAACGTTACTTGTGTTAATTTATTATGCATGATATATACAATAATATAATATAATTTTTTGTGAAACACTTTTAAATATTTTTGTAGTGATGCGATTTAACAAAAGTATAGAGAAATATAGACCCCTGTATTTCTTAAAAAAAAATAATTAAAAGTATTACTTATAACATAACAAAACGAGCCGAAAGCTAAACAAACTAATACTCGTTATTCTCCTTTGTTTTCTATGACATTCCGTATTCGACGCGCCTTGCTATGGACTAAATTGTCAAATTTATCTTGATCTGAAGCATCTCACAATTCCGGAAAAACAGATTGTCGATCGGCATCATTCGGAACTGGAAGTTAACTTTCAATAATTGATCTGCCCAGCACAACCCTCATAATATGGTCAATGTAATTCTAGTCGGGACGCAGCGACGCGGTAAAGGCAACCGTTCTATGTCGACGTTCTCTAGATGATTAAGATAAATTTTCGCTTTATTGGACCAACTTTGTTATCCAGAAATCGAATTCGTGTTTCTAGATTTCAGCAGTTATTTTGAACATTATCGTCAATGACGTCTGCTGCATAAATTTGGCCATATCACGATCGCATATTATGTAGTGCGGCGTTCTACCTCTCAAAAAATATTTCGCTCTATACTATTATAGATCCATTCCTGTATGCACGAACTTCTTATACATATCTGTCGTTAACTCTAGTATTCCGAGGCCTTCACAGACTCGAACCGATCTTATGTCACTTACTAACCCAAAAATATTACATAATTCCATACTACTCCACAGTTAAGCCAAAACTTCAAAGATGTTTGTATTTATTACTACAAACACCCTGTTTAATGATGTGACGGTAAAGTTGTGGTACGAATTAAAGATGGCGGAACAAAATGGGAGCCAATTTTTTTTTAATCAACGTAAAAAAATCATATTTAATTGTCTTTTAATTCTGCAGAAAAATTAAATGTGATATAGGGGTAAACTGGTACTAACTCAGCATGAGTTAACAAAATGACGCGACGGTGTGTGTCACTGTAAAAACTACTTATTGAATTTATTTTTAATGCCCAAAAATCAAATGTGGACTAGATAGAAAATGGTAAAATGTGTGTAAAAATTCAATATCATTGAACAAAGTGGCGTCCGGTGAAAATGTTTGAAAGGACAGTATATATGTGTTACCAAATGACTATGTACTTAACCCAATTAGATCAAACTTCACTATTCCTACTACAAGAAAAGATTTATAATGAGGGAAGATTCGAGAAAAGAACATTTATCGACTTTTAATATATAGTGTCGATTATTATAAAAATATCTTTCTTGTTATGGGCATGTTTACTACTAAACCTAGAAAGGATAACGTTTTAAAAGATATGGCAAAATATTTACACTGTTTAAAATTTTGACTATGATTGATTTATCTGAAATAGTAAGCAGTGGAATATCAAATAAAACTAATTAACATTTGGTTTTCACAATGAATGCAAATTTTTAAATTTCAAAGTAACATCATTTAAATTTGCAGCAAAAATAAATAGAACAATTACATTTATTTTTCTTCATAATTAACGAAAAATCCAATATGCAGAAAATCACTAATATACGTTCAAATGTTTCTCAAGAAAGTAACTTAGTAAAGTGCGGGACACGAAAGAAAACCGGGCGGTCCTTAAAATAAAGGTTTATAGTCTTAAGCAAGCGAAAAAGTAAAATTTGTGTACGCAAATAAATTTTATGTTATTTTATTTGTTATAATAGTTTGCCGCTTCACCTATAAAGTACGCCAGCTAAGCGGTACGGAAAATTACTCGAGGATTTAGTAAATTTCGCACTGGTCCACTTGTAATTGGGATGTCCCTAGAGTCTCCATGCACTTGCCTCTAGAAGGTTCTAGCTATTTCCAGTGTCGCCTATACATTTCGAGCATTTGTTTTTATTTCTATATAAATGCGTTGCGTTGAATTTGAATTACCATTTCGAAGTAACGATGGCGAGCGTTATAGAGGCCTGTACTAGAGAAGCTGAAAATAATAATTTGACTATTCCAATTCAAAATCGAATAGAACGCGCTGCATTTTACACTGGTGTTTCGGAAAGTAGTGTAAGAAAAATTGAAAGAGAACATAATAATCGCTCATGTTCTACTTCACCTTTAAAATCTCCTAGTAAAAAAAGACCCGAATTATCATACAAAGAAAAAATTGACGATGGTGATTTTCAAGTAATTCGACGAACAATAGAGGATTTTTATAGAAACTTGAAGAAGGTTCCCACCTGCAAACCCCTTCTTCGCGCAGTAAAGAACAAAATAGATTTTCCAAACGGGTATAAAACCTTAAATCGGCTTTTACAATCAAATGGTTTTGTTTGGCGCAAGTGCCAAAATAAACGAAAATTTTATTCAAAATGGAATCACAAAAACAACTACTCCGCTGGCTAATACCACGACTGGCATTGAATTACATTGTGACTCCTGGCTTTCGTTGGGAGCATTAAATGATAGTATGTTTTTATTCCACGTACACCAATGTCATAACAAGAAAATGATCCTTGTTTGGAACGTGTTCTGCATCACAGCAGACACAATGATCCAGTTTAGTCAAACGACGATCGCGATTTCGCTCTTATTAGAGCTCATCAGGCCGCCATAGACTAGCGAGCCCCGTGTAGGGCAAAGTCTCAAAATGGAATCACAAAAACAACTACTCCGCTGGCTAATACCACGACCGGCATTGAATTACATTGTGACTCCTGGCTTTCGTTGGGAGCATTAAATGATAGTATGTTTTTATTCCACGTACACCAATGTCATAACAAGAAAATGATCCTTGTTTAGAACATGTTCTGCATCACAGCAGACACAACGATCCAGTTTAGTGTTCCAAACAAAGATCATTTTCTTGTTATGACGTTGGTGTACGTGGAATGAAAACATACTATCATTTAATGCTCCCAACGAAAGTCAGGAGTCACAATGTAATTCAATGACGGTCCTGGTATTAGCCAGCGGAATAGTTGTTTTTGTGATTCCATTTTGAGCCTTTGCCCTACACGGGGCTCGCTAGTCTATGGCGGCCTGATGAGCTCTAATAAAAGCGAAATCGCGATCGTCGTTTGACTAAACTATATCATTGTGTCTGCTGTGATGCAGAACATGTTCCAAACAAGGATCATTTTCTTGTTATGACGTTGGTGTACGTGGAATGAAAATTTTATTGCTCATTGAGAGACCAAATATTTTTCACTGGCGGGTGAAATCTCTATCAACTGAAAGGCAATATAGGCAAGAAGGACGCAATATTGTGTATCTAGACGAAACCTGGATAGATAATGATATGGCAGTGAACAAATGCTGGCAAAGTAAATGTGTTACAGGAGTTGTTCAGGGAATCCGCTCTAGTAGTCGCTTTATTATAGTTCATGCTGGTTCAGAAGCCGGATTTGTTCCAGGTGCTGCTTTAGTTTTTCGCTCGGGACTAACAACTGGAGACTATCATGGACAGATGAATAGAGATAATTTTGAAAACTGGTTGCCCGAGAAGCTTCTACCTAACATTCCTGGTAACGGATAATGCGTCTTATCCTTCTCACGTAGAAGATAAAGTGCCAACTAAATACTCTACAAAAGCTCATATGATATCGTGGATTAAATCGAACAATCTTGTAGGTGATCCAACATGGAGAAAATATTAATTATATAAAGTAATATCAGCCAACAAGGCTAGAGAAAAAAGTATAAAATTGACGGTCTTTTACGTAACCTCGGTCATACACATTTAAGGCTGCCTCCATACATGTGCGACCTCAACCCTATTGAACTTGCATGGACAGGAGTAAAAAAATATATTCGAGAGCGCAACACCGGTGAACTTTCAATTAAAGATTTAAATAAAATAACATTAGAAGCGATTGACTCAATATCGGCTGAAAATTGGAAATCGTATGTTAAACATGTTCGTTCTGTTGAAGATAAATACTGGGAAGTAGATGGCAAAATTGAAACGGTTATTGATGATTTAGTTATCACTGGAATCTTCAAGTAGTGACGACGTGACCTCATCATTTTCAGAGGAAGACAACGATTTAGAAGGAATCGAACCATTAGAATCACAGCCGTCGATCTCAAAAATGGCTTAGTTTTTTTTCATATATTATGTAAAATTGTTCATAAAGTAGCTGTCAATAAACTGCTTCAAAATAATTAATTTTCTGTTCAATACCGGGTGTCAAAAAATATCTAGTACTGCAATTAATATTTGAAAAACTACAGAGCTCATATTTTTTCGAAATTAACACATCAATGTAGTTATAGCCAGCACTGATTCCAGTGAACAAGATTTATCAAAATTTTAACTTATGCAGTTGGACTTTGGGCTATTCGGGTATGCCAAAAGTGACCGTTTGTCTCCGTCTGTCATATTACTTTGTTCAGGGGACGTCATTGTGAAGTACTATACAGGGCGTTTCCTAATTGCGTGCTAATATTAAAGGGGGCGTGATTCTTGGACCTTTTTAAGAAAAAAGTTTAATATGAACCTAAAAGTCTTAACTTTGGAGATACAGGGTTTTAAAAAACATTTTTTTAAATCCTAATTCTGATGCTATTATAGATAAATAACTGTGTGAAATTTGATACAAGTCTTTTATGCATAAAAGGGTATTTTTTATTAACAATCAATTTTTGAAATTTCTACCAGTGGCGTGCATATGTAATTAACTTGGGTATATCCGTATGCTCCTTAATGCATAGAAGACGTGTATCAAATTTCATGCAGTTATCTACAATAGAATCAGAATTGGGATGAAAAAAAATGGTTTTCTTTTTAAACTTTACCATCCTGTATCTCAAAAGTTCAAACTTTTAGGACATAGAAACACCCCCTTTGACATCAGCACGCAATAAGGAAACGCCCTGTATAGTACTTCACAATAACGGCCCCTGTATAAAGTAATATGACAAACGGAGACTGACGGCCACTTTTGGCATACTCGAGTAGCTTAAAGTCGAATTGGATAAATTAAAATTTTGATAAATCTCGTTTACTGGATCTGATGCTTGCTGCCCTTGTAAAATCTGTACTTGTAAATCGTGTAGCACTATACTGGGTGGTTCAATAATAGTGAAGGTAGGCAGTAGCCCGGGAATCGTTAATGACAGAACTCAAGAAAAAATATATTTATAGGTAAATCGATCAAGAAAAATCAAAATTAAATCATTTAAAATTCGAAAGTTCGCCGTTTTTGCAACACAAAAGAGATATAGAAGTGCGGTACACGAAAGAAAACAGACAAATATAGATAAAGGTTCATTAAGCATAGTTACGTTTTTTAATTATCTGAAGTGCTTATAGTCAAAAAGGTGTGCCATATTATTTAAAGAACGACGGGACACCACTGGTTTAAAGAGATTTCTTGGCTGACCTTCCTAAACCGATTGACTCCGCCCGGTTTTCTTTCCTGTACCGCACTTTACTCAAATTGCACATAAGTCCTGAATTTAGAACATTCGATTGATTTTCTGTATTTTATTCTTATAAACTTCCTTTTTCCTTTAATCCCTCATTGGTTTATAGCCGCTGAAGACTGTAATACCGTCAAATCCACTAACATAAAATTGAATAAGTTAAATTGTCGTGGTTGGTTGTTAAGCTCATCGTTTTCGTGGCTTAGTTGTCAGGCGTTCACCCAGAAAGTAAGAGGTCCTGAGTAAAATCTCGGCGAAGTTAACTTTTTTTTATGTTTTGTATTAATAAAATACAATCATCAAAAAGCAATGACAATATAAAACCAATCCTGCTTGATATTGTTATTCAGAGATCTGCCTGGAGTTCCTGCTGAAATTGCAATATGTTGAGGATGCATTATGATGTTAGATACAGAAACTAATAATCATGGTTTTTTTGCCCTATAACACCCCCTCCCCCACCGGTTTCGAACCGCCAAAGGCTGCAAACATATATCTTTAATATTACGGTCTAAGGCTATATATTCTTCAAAACGTTTTCGATTTAAATTTCAACAATTTTTATTAATTGCTAAGTTCCAGAAATGCGAAAGGAAATGTTTTTAAATTTTACTAATTTACCATTTTTAATTTTGCAGGAGGAAGCAGAACACAGAAAGCATGAGTTCTGGAAATTGCTCGACGAACACAACGCAGTTATCGAAAATCTCAAGAGGATAGAGAAACTCGAACATAAAATTATTTAAATTTAAATTCCAAATTTGACGCTTAATTATTTTGCGTGGTAGTATTTTTTGTTTTAGAATAAAAAATATTTCGGCCATGTTTTAATTAGAAGTTGATAAAAATAGTTATAATGCCACATTAAAAAATATGCCATATTTATTTTATGTACAGGGCAGTCCTGTCTTTTTTTACTAGCTAACTTTTTACTCATTACAAAAAATGCTAGATTGTCAAGGATATGTGAGCGCTCAGATTCTCAAGTCAGGAATCTTTAATAGCTTCATATATTTATAAAAAAGGTACTTTAGCCCTTACTGAGTCGGCATGGTCGTTTAGCCAATTAAAGATTCGACAATAAGAGCTTATCCATTCAATTCCAACATCCATTTATGAAGCCTATTTATTTCTAAAGATGCCTGAAATTAGGTTTTTTAATTTTTATTTGTAATTCGATTTGATTTATGATTGATCATTTGACTAACACTAGAGTTTTCTACAATTACAATTACATACATACCAACACAGAGATTTGTTTCCAGTATATATATTTGATATATTTATAGAATGAAACTTACGATATGTTGACGTTGATAGTAAGATGTATCTACAATTCAGCAGTGAACAAACTTTTAATTTTAAAAATAAAATGACAATGTAAACTGGAATTTTAATTCTTTTAATAAAGTTGAAATTCCATTTTAAAATTGCCAAAATTGTCAAAGGAATCGCTCAGTCAAAATCTATTATTAAATTTTAATTATAATATTATGTATTGAAGTGGCCAAATTAATAGATAAAATGACGTTTATATTTTAACTTTAAATATGTATATATATAATATATATATATATATATATATATATATATATATATATATATATATATATATATATATATATATATATATATATATATATATATATATATATATATATATATATATATATATATATATATATAAGAACAAACGACCGTCGAACATTATTTTGTTTTTAGAAACCTTCGAATACTTTTCAGATAGGCACCAATAATTAGCTATTGTAATTAAATACATACGTCTTATTTATTTGAAGTATACATATTAGTCATTACAATTTATTGTAGTTTAGAAGGAATTATGTAGTTAATCAATAAACGAATTTAATTAGATAATTCATTAATTAGCAACAAAATATATTATGAAACATAGAATTCGTAATGTTGGCTTACGAACTGCAATAACAAATTAATTCATTCATATTATAAACATGCCCCAAAAGTAACAATTTCATTATTCTAATAGTGAAAATTGAGGTGTCTTATAAAAATTTCAACTTATTTTTAAAGGATTTAAGAAATATCAGACCATATGGCAAGCTAGAGGCTAGATTGTTTTTTGAGGCTTACACCTGATTTATTTGCATGTATAAACATAATATTATCTTCGAAATGTAAAATTTAGTGTAATAAAATATGCTTAAAATAAGTCTGATATTCAACATAATAATTTAACAATTTAGTTAATGGGACAAACACATATAGGATCTTAAGATTAATATTGTTATTAGTATAGTATTTCCAATATGATAGAAATTTTCTATAAAAATAGTTTTACCTTAAGTGAGAACCGAAGATAGATATTTGAGGATTGGCATTTATCTCATTATCTTTTTAATAGAACATTATCTTACTAAATAACAGATAGATATTAATTTGACAGTTATACAATAAATTCGAAAGGATGTTGCCATGTTATAGGTCTAGCAAAAAATTCAGTTATGTATTAATTTAGTCAAAATTATATAAGTTCGCGCTAATATCATTTTGTGGTGTATATATTATATATATATATATATATATATATATATATATATATATATATATATATATATATATATATATATATATATATATATATATATATATATATATATATATATATATATATATATATATATATATATATATATATATATATATATATATATATATATATATATATATATATATATATATATATATATATATATATATGCCTGCTATGTTTGACAATAGGCTGTGATTTATTTTTAATAAATTTTCGAATGGTAAATAAGTTACTGCCTGTTTTTTCTAAATGGAAACTTAAGGTTCAAAGACTGAGTATTTTGGTTTCCCACAATATTAAAAAGAACCAATTTTTATTGAAAATTATTTTCTCTAGTATTAGTATTTCTACGAACAAACTCTTATTTACGACCTAAAATGGTTGAACCCTTAGAGATAGTATATTTAGCAATAAAGTATATGTCATTATTTTGATAGATTAATAAAATGTTAGAAAATATTTTCAAGTTTCTTTTTACTTGTCCTAATAAACTCATAACATCTTTAATAAATTTACCGGTTAGGTGCTGCTAGACCAAAAGAACTTATGGTCCTTGCTCGGCAGATATCGCAGATATTAGGTTTCTGAATGGTTTTAATTAACGATCCTCTTGTTATGTTAGAGAGGTATATCTATTATTTAGGGTTAGGAACAAGTAAAAAATACAAAGACCCTTTTTTAAATTGGCGACGTTTCGCCAATTTACTGTTGCATCCTCAGGAAACAGATTTTATATCCTGCCTGAAACCCATATGAGTCTCCATTGGTCCGCAGATATTTCCTAACCCCAAATAATAATATACCACTCTAACATAACTACAAGAAGATCGTTAACGAAACCCATTTAGAAATTCAATATCTAGGAAATATCTGCGAACCAACGGAGTAGGTAAAGGCTGATAATAAGGATATAAAATTTATATGTCCTGAGGATGCAGCAATAAAGTTACGTCAACAATTAAAAAAAAAACCTTCTTTTTTTTACTGGATCCTAACCCCAAATAATACACCGTTCTAGCATAAAAACAAGAGTATCGTTAACAAAACCCATTTAGAAACCTAATATCTCGGAAATATCTGCGAACCAACGTAGTAGGTAAAGACTGATAATATGGGATTCATGCAGAATATACAATCTATATTTATATGTATCCTGAGGATGCAACACTAGAGTAGCGAAACGTCGACAATTAAAATAAAAGACATTTGTTTTTTTTTTTTACTGAATTCTAACCCCAAATAATACACCACTCTAACATAAAAAGAAGAGGATCGTCAACGAAAACCTTTTAGAAACCTAATATCTGGGAAATATCTGCGATCCAACGTATGAAAATATGTGTTTCATGCAGGATATATAATATATATGTGTCTTGAGGATGCAACAGCAAAGTTTCAAAAAATCGACAATTTAAAAAAGTATTTTGTTTTCTACTGGATCTTAACCCCAAATAATACACCACTCTAACATAAAACAAAAGAATCGTTAACGAAAACTGATTAGGAAGTTAATATCTGGGAAATTTCTAGGGTCAAACGGAATATGTAAATACTGATAATATGGATTTTATGCTGAATATAGAATCTACATGTGTCCTGAAGATGCAACAATAAAGTTGCGAAGCGTCGACTATTTAAAAATAGTCTTTTGTTTTTTTTTACTGTATCCTAACCCCAAATTATATACCACTCTAACGTAACAACAAAATGATTGTTAACGAGAGCCATTTAGAACCTTAATATCTGGGTAATATTTGCGGAACAACGGAGTAAAAGTACTAATAATATGAGTTTCATGCAGGATATAAGATCTATACATGTTGTCCTGAATATGCAACAATAAGTTTGAGAAACGTCGACAATTTAAAAAAGTACTTGTTTTTTTTGACTGGATCTTGACCCCAAATTATACACCACTCTAACAAATATTTTTTAACATCGTTCTTCCATATTAGATTTTTACCAAAATACCCCATGTGAGCCTTAACTTTTGGTCAAAATTTGAAGTTAATCGGATAAGTAGTATTTAAGTTATGATAAGATATGTAAATCCGGAGAGGGTGATTTTCTTCACGATTACAAAAATTTTGTTGGGCCGCAATTATGTTCCGTCATCTTGAATTAGTAACACACTTTTACTAGTTGAGCGCTATACCACAATTAGTTATGGCACACAATTTGAAATCAAACCATTAAGCAGTTTTTTTCAGGCTGAAATTTCAAATATTTTATTATGCCGGCGTTTTAGATTCATACCAAAATTTTACCTCTTTATTTCAACACAATACTTGATGTTTTTGCAAAATTTGAGATACATTAGATAAGTAGTTTTTTAATATTTATTTTTTTAACATTGCACTAGGCCGCCATTTTGGTTCGCCATATTGGTTTTTTACCTAAATGTTACCAGGTCATCCCCATGTGACCTTTAATTTTTGACCAAAATTTGAAGTCAATCGGATAAGTAGTTTTTTAGCTACGCCGCGAACAGACAGACAGAGCGATGGAATTGAGAAAACATGTTTTTCGTCATCTAGGGACCTTGACACGTGAAAAAATCTCGGAGTGTGATTTTTTCACGATTACAATACTTCCCTTTTATGAGGGAAATAAAAATGTTTTCGCGAGTTACTGCATGCGACAAACCAACTATTTTGCTCTAAAAAGAGATATCATTTTTTTTTTCAGATTAAAGGAATACATTTTTTAATAAATACGAACTACGTAAGTAATATAGAAACTTATAAGTAAAATACAATAGGTGTTTGTCTAAACTGCTACTTATCATTATACATTGTGCAAAAATCGACTTCTTTTAATAAATAATAAATAACCACATTTTGCTAACTCAATTCGTGTATTATAATATTCCGCTTTCAGAAATTCACAAATATTACTCTGACTTTTGTACTTTTATAAATAATGTTGCATGATTATGTTATGCTATAAAGAAACAAATAGGATAATCGATCTATAAACGAATTTAATCAGCAGGCCCGGAGGTTATGCGTTGAGGAGTGGAAACCCTGCCCTTTGAGGTACTCGGAAATATCTCGTTGGATCCCAACTATAATGAATACAATACAGTGGTGAAGCGTTGAGTTCAATTTAGCGGTCTTTTATTTTCAATTTGTTGGATCGTAGTATTCGGAGTATAAAGCGTCTTTGGTATTAGTTGACTTCAGTTGATTAAAGCACAAAGTATACGAATCAAAATATCAAATGGTAAATACTAAGATTTGCATTTTTATAAATTCTAGTCGGTCAAAATCACATTTTTTAAACAAGCAACGTTTAATTAAAGATTTTTTTAATAGGTCTTGTGTTTTAAATACAATCGGTAAAAAAAGGTTTAGTTTTTTATTCTGATAAATTGTTATTATTTAGAACCAAACACAAGAATAAGTGTATAAAAAAGTTGAAACGTTTTTATGAGCGCAGTTACAGCTTTTTAGGGGCGGTAGTAGATAAGTTTATGTTAACTTATTGCATTGGAGTTGAACTGAAAAATAACCACTAGCGACTTAGTAATTGATGCATATACATTATTCCCATAAAATCAGGAAGCCCTACTTTTTTTTATCGATGCCCAGGTCACTAGAAAAATTAATATGAAAAAGTCCATTTTCACAATACATTTTTGATTCTGTTTAATATTCTTAATATATAATGTTAATATAAATTATAATAAAGAAAATAAACAGTAAGGTCTTTTAACAACCGACTTTTTCTCCCATTGGACGCGTGACTTGCATGCTCACTTAAAGGCTGATTTTCACATAATCGTGTCAGTGCTTTTAAAATTAGCAGATTTTACATAACGTAAGTTTTTACTCCACAAAATTCGATATTCATTATCATTACTCGAATACGACAAAGAATAAAATAGTGCCAAAAACCTTCAAGAATATGTCTCTTGGAATGCGACCGTTCAAAAAAGCATTTTGTCCATTATACAGGTGAATGCAAAACGCTTTTAAAATTTAAAAAATATATGGTTTTCCCAAATTTGCCGGGATGACTATTCCACTTATTTTACAGGGTGAGTCTAACTATTGAACTTTTGTCTTAAGACTTTTTTAGAGAAATTGGCATATAATCAAAATTGTGGTTCAGTTCTACAGTACTGTTTTGGTGATAATCAGCGCAAACTGGAAAATGTTTTTATTTACTCTAATAGATTAAAAAAATTAACAAACACAATTTATCAGTAATTTTGATTTTAGAAGATCCTTCCCTAGTTTCTGGTACATTTTGGCATCATTGTGGTTTAGGCAAGTTCCAATGAATGGACCCTCTTCCCTGTTCTTGGCGGAATAGTTCGATGTCTTGGTCTCAGAATACATTTCGCTCAACGTCTTACCCTATAAAATAATCCTTTAGAATGAAATGTCCTTGACGGGAGACCAAATAATTAAAATGAAAGTCCTCATTAAGTAATTACGCAAAAAACATGGAGTTTACATAAGAAAATTAAAATAACAACAAAATTAAAATTAAAATAAATAGCTAATTTCTGCACTCTTTTTATCCGATTCCTGCTCTCCTGGTCAAGGCAAAAACCGTACACAAAATCACAATAATCGAAATTTGATAATACAAGCGATTCGCACAAGTTTCCCCTTAAATTTACATTTAAAATATGCCTGTTACTGTATAACATTTTGAGAGAGAGATAACATTTTTGGACTATTACTTTAAGATGTTCTTTAAACCTTAAATCACTATCTAATATCTAATATTAAACCTAGGTTCTTCGCATAGTCAACAAAACTTAATTTTGAACCATTAATGGAGATATTGACGTTATTTTTTAAAAATATTAAATTATTATTTTTGCCAAATACTACAAGTCAGAGCATAGAAGGGTTCACATTCAAATTATGGCCCCTAGAAAGTTATACATGATTTCTAGATCTGTGTTTATATATGACTCAGCAAGTTCAAAATCCTCCTTATTAAAGCAGCAATATAACTGCATATCGTCTGCGAAAGCTTGAACTTTACAAAAATATAATGATTTCAAGATATCAGACGATATCAGATACTATTTCCCTGCTTGGAAAATTTATTATTTAAGCAATTCTTTGAAACCTGTCGGATAAATATGATTTCATTAATTGAGAAGAGCTATTATCAAATCCATAGTATTTTAGCTCGGCAACCAGTAAATTATGATTGATCGTAACAAATGCCTTTGTAAAATCAAGGAGTATCAAAATGCTGTTATTTTTTATCCTATGCTCGAATTATGTCATCTGTAACATTAACTAAGTCAACAGACGTTCTAAAATTTTTACGAAAGCCACATTGTGTATTTGGAATAACACTATTGGTAGTACAGTAAGTATACATTTGTATATACAATATTTTCTCAAATATTTTTGATAGCCCAGGCAGAATAGTTATAAGATGAAGATCATTAATGGTTGAAGGTTTGGAAATTTTTGCCAACAGTTTTCCGATTGATATTTTCTATAATTTGGGAAAGTAGTTTATTTCAAGACTGCAGGTTATGATATGAGATAAATATTGATCGATACACGGTCTACAATACTTAAGCATTAGCAGAGAAATCTCGTCAACCCCAGTAGCATTTGTTTTTATATTATTTAAAATAGTATTCACTTCAGCCACTTCTACCATTCGAAATGAAAATTTCAACTGTTGATTAAAAACATTGTTAGAATAATAGTCAAATTTTTTCATCACAGTTCGACACATTTTGCAGAAAAGTAGCAAAAAAATGGTTAATATCACTAAGGTCAGATATCTGGCTAGGAATCGAGCAATTAATTTTCTTTTCCCAAACATTGAACTTTTTAATCACAGACCAAATTTTTTTAGAGTTTTTTTACACTACACATTGAATCAAAATATATTTGTTCACCCTGATCACAGCAAAAATAAAATGTCCTAAATATTTATAATTATTCCAGTCCTCAATTTGCCTACTTTGTTTATATTTACGCAAAGCGCTATCACGTTTTTATACAAGTTTTTATATTAGATGATAACCAAGGTGCTTTAGGTTTTGTTATTTTTGTTGAATTTAAAAAAGGAGAAACCTCTTTGCTAACATATATTATAAAACATTATGATGATCTAAAAAATAAAGTTTTTCAAAAGTATAAAAAATAAAAACAGAAGCCAATAGTTGGAACTATTAAGAAGAAATAAAAAATGAAACTAATATAGCTATAAGGAATGAAAAATAAAGATAATAAATACGGAACTTAAAATCTATTAAAAAAATACCTTTTTAATTCCTGAAAGTCATATTGTGCCTAATGAAATGAATATGCAATTTAGTTAATAATGCTTAAATTATTATTCCTAAAATTTAGAAACAGACTTCGATTTTTTTTAATATTTAACAGCGTTTCGGAAGAAACCATAAAATAGTATTTGATAAAACAAGTCTGGAAACGATTATTCTGACATATAATACGGCGTAACGTTCTTGTGATCTTTCCAATACCAGCGAAGGGCAGCTAGTCTTCTTTTGGAGAACTATGTTAGTTGCAGGTTCTCGAGTACACCTTTAGAAATTAAAAGGGGGCGCCACCTAATTGACTATGATTCAATTAGGAAGAAATCTATATTGATATTTAAATGCTGATGAAGTAAAGATCTTGACGACTTTTCAATAAAACACAGTATAAAGTGCAGTCAAATTTTAATGATCTCTTCTTTGTATTTAAAAAAAAATATTTAATAAAAATATATAAAATAAGTCAAAGTTGTGAAATGTGATAGAAAGTTAAATTATTACCATTTTATCAACCTGTGAATATCTGCCGAAATGTTATGACGCAAAATTAAATTAAATAGTGCACATTTACAGGAAGGAACTCCAAAACCATTTGTAGAACTCTTGGTTTATGTACCTCAAAAATGACACCATCAACTTGGAACGGTAACTTGAAACTGAAACAAACTATATCTTGAAACTGTAACTGGAAACTTTAACCTGAAACCTTACAAACGATTGTTTGTCTTAAAATAAAATCGACACGAACTGTGGAAAAACAAGTTATTTACAATAAAACTATTCAGGCATCTAGAAAAGCCCTTTGGTAAACGGACAGCCAAAAAATAGTCCAGGACCACGTGGTTGATCAAACGTCGAACCAAACAAAGACGGGGCCAAAATTTAGGGCGATGTCCCATATAGGCCTTGGCTTTTAACGCCTCTACATTTTCAAAAAAAATTAGGACATACTTTCAGTACTTTTTAAACAAAAATCGGTCCATTATGGCACTTTTATAAAGCCGGACACATGTTGCACCTCCAAGGAGAGCCAAAAGAAGGGCCAAGAGAATTACCTCCAGAATATTCTGAGAAGTTTAACTTTCCTCACTTCAGAAGGCAAAGATCCTTCTTCCAGCCCAACGCCATAAAATAGTTATAATTACAGTGGCGTTCACTGCTGGCGCCACTAGTAAAATAGTTTCAGAACCCTGCAATATTCAGTGTCCACCCGAATAGAGCTGGCGATTTGCTTCCGAGCAGGTCCAAAATTATAACCTGAAAAGAAAATCCAGATATTGTCAAAGTTGGCGGGAAGCTGAAAAATAAGAGACCATAGTGACACAAAAGAAACGTCAAATTCCAAATACTTTTGCCATAAGTTAAAGAAGCTAAACATATTTTACAAAATGAAATACAATAAATTAAGAACAAAACATTTGAGGTATGTAAGATGCAATCTACATACAAGTCTTGATATTTTAAAGGTTATATTTAACTGCAATCTTATAATGTTCAGTTTCGTTTCAGATTACTAAAGAGCTTAAAATAATGAAAACCCATCAGCAAAATGTCCGTTTAACATTCCATATAAAGCAAACATAAAGGAAAGCAGCTTTAATAAATGATAAACGAAGAGCTATGTAAGTTGAAACTTTCTACTAATTCAAATGTTCTCAAAATGTCAAATTGATATTTTACAAGATATAAGAGGGTAAATATGTTAATACGTCATAATTCATGTGAGTGAGACGGAAACCAGAAAAATAAACTATTGTATTGTAATTTTTTTTTATTTCATCATTAAAGAATGCCAGTATACTATTAACTAAAACTGTTTATATATTCAAAATACGTTACCTTCAATAGTATCACCCTATTAATATAGACCCTATTAACTTTCTTCTATGAAGTTCATGATACATAAATATAGAAAAATTCAACTCGTAGAGTTATTCGTCAAGATGGTGATGGTAACAGTCTGTGAAATCAGTAACTATATAACTATATATATTTTGTAATTGCCTACTATAAACTAAATAATTATACGTAAATTTGCAAATCTTATAACAATAAAACTTTGCCATTCATAACAAATATTGTTAACTCATATTTATTAGAGTGTAAAGCCTCAAGTGGTATCTTATAATGAAGTATTTTGCCTGTCTTATCTAAAATTTTTGAAAAGATTATGAATAACCAGATAAGAGTCAAATTAGAAATAAAATATAATTCCTCCAATGCATTCTAGATTTAGACCGGGATTTAGCTGTACAACTAAATCTTCTGAATAAAACATATGATATAATTAGAGCAGTTGATGACGGTTAAACTACTGCTTTGTTCCTTTTGGATTATTCTAAAACATTTGACCAACTAAACCATTAATTACTTCTGTCGATTTTATATTACCTTGGATTCTCGGAGAGTGCTATACGGCTATATATATGCACAGAGAGAGCTTTATGGCTAACATGTTAAGACAGACAAAGGAAATGGTATCTTGTGGAGTGCCCCAGGGGTCAAATTCCTGAACCTCCCCTTTTAGTATATACATTTGGATAATCTCAAATTGTTTACAAAATAGTTGAGTACATTTGTATGCTGAAAACACCCACTGTACTTCAGACCAAAACTTTCATGCTCAGAGGGTTTTAGATGACGATCTTACCAGGCTAGTTGTGTTTTCAAAAAATCATAATCTTAAGATAACTAGGGTGAATCCACAATACTATTGTTTGGTAAGCGAAAAGAAGGGACAAGCTAACAATTTAGGATTGAATCGAAGGTCCATCCCGCAGTGTGATCAAAAAGCTAAAAATCTGGGTCTCTTATTTGATAATAAAAATAATATGCGCTTCAAACCTCATATAAAATGAATATATCCGAAGAGTATATGCCTCATTAAAGATGTTGTATCCAAATAGACATTTTAGCTATTGTGATGCGGTTTATGATAAAATCAACGTTGTTGCAATCCAAAGATTACAAGAATCATGCTTGCGGTTTAAATATAGCATTAGGAGGCGGGAGCCAGTCGCTTGCAAGTTAAAGGAAACTAATGAAGAAGAGGTGAAAACTTCACAGCATGACCCTATTTCTTAACATTATACTTAATGAATGCTCCCCGTATTTGCTTGAAAAAATTAGTTTTAGAACTGATGTACACAATTGAAATAGACAGAAAGGTAAAATATTCCCTCCTCTACTTAAACCACTTCCTTTGTAAGAACCTTAAAAAGTTATACACAATACAATTTAAAAAAACATTACAGACTACAATTCGGAATCGTGTATTAGTATGGTACGGAATGGTTTGGCGTGTGGGCTACAACATTCGAATCATAATTTGTAATTTTTAAAAATTGTAGAAATATAACTATCTTAAAATAGTATCTGACATAATAGAAGTAATCCTAATCTTTAATGCGGTAAAATATCTTGTTGAACGTTGAACTTTTATGAATTTTTTTTAGTTCCTTTTGTAGTAATTAAAATGACTATGTAAATTAATTAAAGGTTGGTTAAATTAGTAAAGTTTTAGAGAATTTTATTACGAACTCAAATCAGCCTTAAGATTTAAATTATCTTTTGTGGTTTTTGATATAATTCAGAAAAACCAAATATATTTATATAAACTTTTTATTTTCATATGGACGCCATATTGGACTCTCACAAGTATCGGCTATTATTTTTCTTAAGCTTTAAAATCCGAAATTATTGATTTTTGATAGTAGCCTTTGAGTGGGCCGCTATTATGAAACAAAAGATTGCCGCGTCTTATAAATCCATTACACTAAGTAAAAATTGTTTACGTTGATTGCAAGTATTTAGAATGGCTGTTAATTATTCCAACAAAACTTGGATAGGCTAAAACTTTATTTTAAAGCTAACGGGGATACAAAAGCTGCAACATACGCATGCAAGGAACAATTTCCAGAGGGGCATCAACTTAACCCGAAATATTTTAGATTCTTAGTTGTGAACTTACTGGCTTATCGATCTTTTGTGAAACCAGAATCAAAACTTGTACCAAAAACGAAGCAAGAGATGTGCCTATACTAGAAAACGTCAGGGATAACCCAACTAAATCAGTAAGAAAAGAGGAACAAACAGCAATTCCTGAATCACCTGATCATCGGACTCTAAAAGAATATATCGCTTTCATCCGTGCAAATCTCTTATTGTACAGAAAAATGATTTTATTACACGAATCATGGTTTATCAATAAATGCCAAGAAATATCTAATTTAATTTCCAATCTAAAGTTCTTTGGTCAGATGAAACCAGATATACAAATTGCGGAATATTTAATAAACATGCTGGGATACAGAAAGTCCACATCATTTAGAAGGAAGACGTTTACGAAGAAGATTTGGGTTTAATGTTTTTGGTGGCATATAACATGTATCTTTAAATTATATTTCACGATAAAATAAAATATTTCTTCTTGTGTTCTAAACAACGGGAGATCAATGCTATAAATGACAAAACAGACATAAAGAATTTGAGCCAAATATATTATAACGTTATCAAATAACTCTAAAACTGACTTCATATATACATTAAATTAATAAAAAAAAACAAACTAAATTAGCCCCCTTTCTTCTAAATTCAAAAGTAAATAAACAATATATCACCTTTTAAATAATAAAACAGTTCAAAACAAATCTAATTATCTTTGCTTTTTTAAACTAATATACAGGGTGTTAAAAAAGTACGCTGCCAAACTTCAAGAGACGATTCCTCGCATTATTCTAAGACAAAAAGTTTATATAAACATAGTTCTGAAAACGAATAGTTTTCAAGATACAGGGTGTTAAAGTTTTAAGAAAAAACTTGTTTTTCTATTATAGCTTTTATAACACTCTAGGTATGTTTATCAAATTTGGTGTGCATCTTTTACCCATTAAAGAACAGTGTTTGATGCAAAAGGTTTTTTTTTATTTCTTCCAGTGGCGTCCCTACGGGGTTTGAAATTAATATTTTTTAAGAAAAAAAAGATACGCCACTGCTTCTTTTGAAAACAAAAATTATTTTTGAAATTCCCATTTAATTTTAAGCAAATTTGGTCTCTAGACTTACCTTCATACGACGCACAATTTTTATGTAAAAAAAATAAAAACAATTTTCATACATCTACTGCAATCCGAATCCAATTTGCAAGGATAATTTTTTGTAAAATCCGCTACTGTTTAATTTTTATGAAACATACCTATTTGGAAGTGGGCACGCGTAATGCTGTGGTTAGAATAAAACATTAAATAAATAAAAAAAAACTAAACAACACCAAGACGTTTATTAATAAAATAATTGTAAACCAAACATAACTTAACCAACCTTACAAATAATAATTTCACAGAATTTAATTTTAAAGTAACTGCTGGAAATGACCTCCCCTGACTTCAATACATGCGTTTGTACGCCTTATTAGCTGGCAACTGGCGAACCCTTTCGAAAATACCAGGAGTGTTCCTAATAATTTCACAGGACTCTTCTATCCGATTTCGTAGATCGTCTTCGCTTCGAACTGGTGATGTGTAAACTAATGCTTTAAGGTGTCCCCAGAGAAAGAAATCTATCGGATTAATATCAGGTGACCTGGGTGGCCAAAATTGTGGTCCTGCACGCCCAATCCAGCGATCGGTATAATTTTGATCTAGGTACTGACGTGCCACTAAACTGAAGTGCGGTGGAGCACCGTCATGCATAAACCACATAGAACGCCTTTGCCTTAGTGGAACATCTTCCAAAAGTTCAGGTAAAACATGTTCAATAAATTGTCTATACTCCTCACCAGTAAGCCTGCTAGGCAGAAAGTGAGGCCCGATAAGGAAATCTCCTACAACTCCAATCCAAATATTTACAGAAAACTGCTCTTGGAAATGATTTTCAATTATGGCGTGAGGATTTTCATCGGCCCACACATTGTTATGAAAGTTTATGATTGCGTTACGGGAAAAACATGCCTCGTCCGTAAACAACACCTGAGATAAAAACCTTGGATTTTGCATTAACTTATTTCCTACCCATCTACAAAAAGCCACTCTTAGCGGAAAATCTCTTGGCAAAAGAGCTTGGACACGTTGCGAATGATATGGATAAAGTTGTTGATCCTTTAAAATTTGCCATACTAATACGTGAGTAATGTTTAATTCAGTCGCAATTTTTCTCGTACTAGTTTCTGGGTTTTCATCAATTGCATTTAGGACAGCTTCCTCTATCTGAACCGTTCTTACTGTTCTTGGTCTCCCTATAAGGGCAGCAGACTTCTTAAAACTACCCGTTTCACAAAGTTTGGAGTGAATATTTGCAAAAAATTGTCTGTTAGGTAGTGGACGGTCAGGATATCTTTCTTGATACATCCGTCTAGCGGCGCGAGCGTTACCATCAGCCATTCCATACACGAAATGCATGTCTGCCATTTCACGGTTTGTAAACTGAACCATTTTTACCGAAAGAAAATTAAATAAACTTTTAAAAATTACACAAGTGCACCTTTATTAATAGTTTTGACAACTGTCATGTTATTGTTATAAACAAACGAAGAACTGTCGTTTAGCAAAGCAAAGCCCACCTTGACAATTTAGGTTTCTTTGACTACTGAATTAAATTGCAGTTTGTTTCTTAAATTTTCCTACCAAATTGTTAGTTCTATTAAAAAAAATACATTTAGAAATGAGGGTTTAATAGTGAATTGTAATAAATTAAAAAAAGGAAAATTAAGCTCGCGAATGGCAAATACAAATCACAAGTGTTGGCGCAAAAAAGTTTGGGAGATAAAAGGAGACATGACCCAGAGTCACTCGGTAGATTATTCCAAATTTATAATTATTTCTTTTTATGGGTACTACTAACAGCATTACGCGTGCCAACTTTCAAATAATATGTTTAATAAAAATAAACAGAAGCGGATTTTACATAAAATTACCATTGCAAAATTGCATTTGGATTGCAATGATTTTTATTTTTTTACGCGAAAACCGTGTGTCGTACAAAAGTAAGTCTGGAGACCAAATTTTCTTTAAATTAAACGGAGATTTCAAAAATAATTTTTCTTTTCAAAAGAAGCAGTGGCGTATCTTTTTTTTCTTAAAAAATATTAATTTCAAACCCCGTAGGGACGCCACTGGAAGAAATAAAAAAAAACCTTTTGCATCAAACACTGTCCTTTAATGGGTAAAAGATGCACACCAAATTTGATAAACATACCTAGAGTGTTATAAAAGCTATAATAGAAAAACAAGTTTTTTCTTAGAACTTTAACACCCTGTATCTTGAAAACTATTCGTTTTCAGAACTATGTTTATATAAACTTTTTGTCTTAGAATAATGCGAGGAATCGTCCCTTGAAGTTTGGCAGCGTACTTTTTTAACACCCTGTATATAAAAAAAAAACCCATAGAATTCCTTAACCGACGCTTCACATGAATGCATTCTGCCAGTTAAAGCAGTGTCGCTCGAAGATAGACATACTCGTAGCAATTAATATTATAGTAATTTTAATCTGTATGACGTTCTTTTCAATGTTTTTAAATGTGCTGTTTCTGAGTGTTGTATGGAAAACGTGCTGTTTTTAAATGTTGCATAAGGATGAATTCTGAAAGATCCTTCTTATGGTAAGTCATCTAAAATGTTAAAATAATATTATTAATAATTTGTCCATACAATTTATAATAGTCTTTTAAGAAAAATACCTTATCTCGGTTTTCTATTGTTACAGACACACAAAAAAAATACTGATGAAGACCAACCATAAATGGTCGAAACGTCTATAAAAATGTAACAAAAATGAAATTAAATTTGTTTTAATTTTATTCCTACTATCGAACCAAAATACCCAAGAAAACAAAATTAGAATATATATGTATAAACGGTTCAGAACTAAACAAAAAAAAATCTCTAAAATTATATACAGAATGGGAGAATATCTGGAAACTATCAATGAAATCAGAAATGTCTGTAATGAAGAGCCAAACACCCTTAGAAATGGACTTACCAATCACCTATGCAAACTAGCAAAACAAAAGAATAGGCTGCAATTCCTCCTTAGATGTAAATCCGAAAATCTTACAGCCACTTTTTTAAATATTAATGTAAAACATATAAAATTTTCGAGTGACAACTTAGGAAGGAAATTTCATAATTCTACCATAAAATATTTTATTCTTAACATCTTAAAATTATTAATCAGCGACACAACAATTAACATAAAATTCTTAAATAAAAAAATTATGGAATATAAAAGCAAATTACAAACTATTCACCCCCCAAATATTTTTCAAAATATCGTGAGTCTTGAAACGAATAAATATGAACACCTATTTAATAAGATAAAAAATAATAACATCAGAAAAATTAAAACTTGGTTCAAAAAAGTAAAAATACAAAGGACTCTAATGAGATCCACATTGAGGGCGATTGGCTGGATAATCTGACTAATATCGAAATTCTAAGTTATGCTAATGATATTCTAAGTCTTGGCTCAGATTTTGCATGTCCAATCACCACTTCACAAGGTATCCCTATTCCAGAAATTATCTCATCCATTGACACAGCCATTAACAACTTAAATCAGGAAAAAAAAGACGAGATCAGAACAACATGTTGTAATGCCCTCACATCTTACAAAAATAAACTTAATTCTAAAAAATATAAAACGAAGAACCAAAATATAGATAATGAACTATGTAAAAAGTTAAGAAAAACAAAATCCTTTTTAAAAGAGCACCAAAACTTAAAAATCTTAAGACCAGATAAGTCAAACAAAACAGTCATTATGTATGAAAACGAATATGATAATAAATTGGAATCCCTTTTGAATAACGAGGAAACTTATAAACTCATCTCTAACGACCCCACTAATATACTACAAAAAAAAAATAATGAACTAATCAAAATCTGGGAAAACAAAAACTATATTTCTCCCTCCATAGCAAAAAATTTAAAAATACATAACGCTCAAGCGCCAAAAATATACGGGCTACCAAAACTGCATAAGGATGGTATACCCTTACGGCCTATCATCTCATGTATCCAATCACCTCTAAATGGTCTCTCAAAATTCCTGAAAACTATTTTAGCAAATGTCATAAACAAAACTGATACTTTCATCAAAGACTCTTGGGATTTTAAAGAAAAAATAAAAAACATCCAAATACCAAATAACCACATTTTAATCTCGCTAGACGTAGTCTCACTATATACTAACATTCCAATTGATCTAACACTCGAAATCATCAGGAAAAAATGGAATGATAAAAAAAAAACATACTGATATCCCACTTGATGAATTTTTAAAAGGAATAGAATTAGTTCTAAAATCCACTTACTTTATGCATAAAAACAAATTCTATAAACAACTTGACGGCTGTGCAATGGGCTCATCTATTTCAAGTGTCGTTGCACAATTAGTGAGGGAAGAATTAGAAAACAACGTTATTAAAAACTTAAATTTTAAACTTCCATTCTTCTACAGATACGTTGATGATTACCACAAGGAAAAAACGAATATATCCTTAACGCGTTTAACAATTTTCACCAAAAAATTCCACACTCCCAAAAAAAATCTGTCATTATAGGGCTCGCGGATAGGGCAATCAAATTAAGCGATCTAGAATTTCGACAAGAAGCTATCCTAAAATCAAAAAATACTTTATTAAAAACAGCTACCCAATGAAATTAATAAACTCAATTTTTAAGACCCGATTAAATAACATTAATAAAAATAATTCTAACCCCAGCAACAATCAAAACAATAAAAATAAATATATTTCAATACCCTATATTCAAGGACTGTCGGAAAATTTACAAAAATCTCTTAAAAAACAAGATCTAACCGTATCTCACAAAAGTTACAATACCCTACAAAAACAATGTTTTTCCTCTTTAAAATCAAAAACACCTAAGTTTCAAAAAACACACACTATATACAAAATAAAATGCAACGACTGCCCAAAGGTCTATATAGGGCAAACCACACAGTATCTTAAAAATCGTTTGAATGGACACAAGTATGATAAAAAAAATAAAACAGCGCTTACAAATCAAGAAACAGAATATAAACATACTTTTAACTTTCAAGATACTACTATTCTAAATACAGAAATTAATCAAAAAAAGAGAGGGTTTCTGGAAATGTTACACATAAAACGGGAGATCAATGCTATAAATGACAAAACAGACATAAAGAATTTGAGCTAAATATATTATAAAGTTGTCAAATAACTCTAAAACTGACTTCATATATACATTAAATTAATATAAAAAAAAAACAAACTAAATTAGCCCCCTTTGTTCTAAATTCAAAAGTAAATAAACAATATATCACCTTTTAAATAATAAAACAGTTCAAAACAAATCTAATTATCTTTGCTTTTTTAAATAATATATATAAAAAAAACCCATAGAATTCCTTAACCGACGTTTCACATGAATGCATTCTGCCAGTTAAAGCAGTGTCGCTCGAAGATAGACATACTCGTAGCAATTAATATTATAGTAATTTTAATCTGTTTGACGTTCTTTTCAATGTTTTTAAATGTGCTGTTTCTGAGTGTTGTATGGAAAACGTGCTGTTTTCATTCCGGGTGTACATCCGTTCACTACTGTCGTTCTGAAAGAACAGTTTTGCTGACGTTTCGCCAAAGTCACATTTGGCATTTTCGAAGCTTTCTTTCTCGCGTCCGAATAGAGACTATATATATATATATATATATATATATATATATATATATATATATATATATATATATGTATATATATATATACATATATATATATATATATATATATATATATATATATATGTATATATATATATATACATATATATATATATATATATATATATATGTGTTTTCATTCCGGGTGTACATCCGTTCACTACTGTCGTTCTGAAAAGAACAGTTTTGCTGACGTTTCGCCAAAGTCACATTTGACATTTTCGAAGCTTTCTTTCTCGCGTCCGAATAGAGACTGAAGTGTTGGTGACTGCGACGCTTCCTTTTATACCCCCACTCGGGGCCGAAGGTTATATCTGCGCAGGCGTTGGTCGTTATTTATGTTTTCCGGATGGTGCTGTTGTTGTTGCGCTAATTGCGCTTGAGTTTTTGCGATTTTAGATTTGTCGATTATTGTCTTCCATACTGTTGGTAGTTTTAATGATTCGTCCCTTTTATTCAAATGACCTTGTTTTTCAATTTCTATGGCTTCTCGGATTATTCTGGTCTTATAATGTTCTATATTGGCAATCTCCCTACACCCATCGAAATTTATTTTATGGCCGGTTTCCTGATGATGTAGGAATAAAGCTGAGGTTGTTTGTTTATTTCTGATGCTGAGTTTATGCTCTTCCACTCTTGCTGATATTCGCCTGTTAGTTTGTCCTACGTACAACTTTTCACAGTCCTGGCACGGAATACTGTACACTCCGTGGTTTTCCAGTTTGATTTTATCTTTTGGGTTTCCGAGTAGTTTACCTATAGTTGTTTGTAGCTTGTGTATTGTTTATATGTTATGTTTCCTCAGAATTCTTCCGATTCTGTCTGTTGTGCCTTTTACGTATGGTAAGACTACTCGTTGCTTTCCCGGTTCATATTTTTTGTTGTTCGTTGTTCGGGAAACCTGTGCATTAATAGCTTTCTCTATGGTGCGATTTGTGTAGCCATTTTTCTTTAAAGCACTAGATATTACCTTAAGTTCGTTTTGTCTCGCCTGTGTTTCAGTTAGTCGCACGGATCTAGATATTAGAGTATTTGCCACAGCTTGAATTTGTGCTGGGTGATGATGTGATTTTGCATTTAAATATCTGTCTGTATGTGTTGGTTTTCTATACACGGTATATTCGAAATGTTCGTTATGTACTTTTGTGACCAAAACATCTAAAAATGGTAGTTTGTTGTTTTCCTCTAACTCTAGAGTAAATTGTATTCTGGGGTGGATTGAATTTACGTGAGTCAGAAATTTTTCGAGCTCTGCATGACCATGTTGCCATATAATGAATATGTCATCCACATAACGAATCCATAATTTGGGTTTTAAACTTGCTTTCTCAAAAGCTTCTTTCTCGAAGTATATCATAAATAAATTCGCGACTACTGGAGATAGCGAGGACCCCATTGGAGCACCATCCATTTGTTTATACATTTGCCCGTTGAAAGAAATATAAGTATTTTTGAGGCAATGCTCCGAGAGTTCTATTATATGTGCCTGGAAATCCTCGTTCATAGCAATCTTGTCCAATGCTTCGTCGAGCGATTTTACTATTTATTTTCAAGTTACCTACTCAATTCGCTCTTGGTTTCTCAGAGCCATGCCATGTGTTTAACTTTTTTTATATTTTTAACACATATGAGATAAAAAGGTGGTTAAGATATTATGATTACATGATTACGTAATCACCTTGAATGAAATGACTTAAGATAAGATCTATTTCATTTTTAGAATTAACCATGAATTAAAGAATCAAATGCTTTTCAATACCATGATAGTTTTATTACCTGAAATATAAAAAAAATATAAGGAATACAGTTTAAACATTTTATTGTATAAATATTGATATTGTCAAGTTAATATTAAAAAGTAACTCACGTATTTACTCAAAAACAGCCTGTGCATAAGAGAATAATATTTAATTAATTAACATCCCTTACTCTCCCGTTGTCAATAATTAATGGGACTGACCTATTTTACGCTCAGATATGCTATATCATAAAGGCGTACATTACCCGTGTTAGCAATTTATGTGATCGCTATGATATACTAACCGACCAGACCCTGACCGAATTTTGAACTTACCCGCTGAGAAAGCCGAGGATCATGTTGAAAAGTATTAAAATATCTAGATGGGTCAATATTCTCAGAATTGAAAGGGGAAGGTCCCTGTGTATTTTTTTCTGTAATATTGAAAAAATATAACAACTGTATATTTTATGATGTGTTTCATTTACCCTGCTTTCATTTCCTGTTCAAATCTAGCCACAATTTTTTTTTAGATTTGTGAAAACTACCAAAATATATGGTAATTGTCAGTTCCGTGGCTTGTCTCTGGCATAAGTATGAAAAAATAATATGTAAATTCACTATTTTCTATATATCAATATTCAATTCTCTTTTCTTTACTGTCTTGGTAATCGATTGAAATAACACATTATAACAAAAAATAAACCATTTTCTTTTTCAATTCTTCAAAAATGGCCATAATATGGTGTGTCAAATAAATTTGTCAGTCCCGTGCTGCAGACAAAATTCCCCGAAAAATCGCTGCTAAGTGGTGGGGATAACCGACGCTGACTGATGAAACGTTCCGCACGACCGACAGTTAAATCGGTAGTCGTGAGATTTCCAGCGAGCAGGTTGCATCACGTTCGGCATTTGAGGGCGGCCACGTGGTAAATATATCTTTGAAACGCTCACATCGACAGTACCGTGGTAAGTCAAAATGAGTCTTCGTATTTGATTTTTTTTATAGTACGCTATTTTTTTGTTAACTAGGAAATTGCACTGCATATTACTTAAATTTGAAAGTAAAATATCTGGCTAGCTCTGTAAAATTTACAAAAATGTTCAAATTTGTCAGTCCCGTGAACGTCAGTCTCGTGTAATTCAAACACACGGGACTGACAGTCTCGCACAGAACTGACTCAAATCTCTAATTCCGCACGTAACTAGAAGCTTACACTACATTTTACTTCAAATAGAAGGTAACATGTATAAATAGCTACGTAAAATTTGCAGATACTTTCCAATTTGTCATTTCGATGGATAGGGGCTTCAAAGAAAAAATTGCATCACACAATTTGTTTTTTTTTTGGGAGACAATATGGCGAAAATAAAAATTTCAGAAGAGGAAAAAAAGCGCATTAAGCGAGAAAAGGAGAAAGAGCGTAGATGAAAAATTAAAGAGGTTCCTGAAAGATATGCAGAGCAAAGAGAAAAAGATAGACAATCTTCGCTACAGGGAATCTAAAAAAAAGAAAGGTTGTTGCCGAAATGTCAGAAAGGGAGCGTCGTTGTAAGCGTAAAAGTTGAAGTGAGTACACACATAATCATAGAATGCGGCTGAAACAAACACAAGCAGCGGAACATAGGAAAACACAACATTTACCAGAGCTAGAAGATGAGCCATTAGAATACATAGAGGATGATGAAAAAAGATGTAGGAAAAGTTTTTTGCAAAAAATTCGGCTAGCACTCTATAGACAAAAAAGGAAAAAGACAAAAACGAAATAAATAGTCTGAAGTCAAAAGTGGAGTTTTGGAAAAAGAGATATCTCCGTGAAAAGAAAAAGAAAAAAATCTCTAGTGAAACTTCTGAGGCTCCGTCAACAACGTCAGAAACACCTAATACCCGTGTAGAGCAATTCTTAAATGAGACAGTGGTTGATGAAAATAAAGTTCAACAAGTTAAAAAGCAGCTACTTTTTGGCGAGGCAATAAAGGAACAGCTATCAAAAAGCTACCGGGAGATACGGACCAAAGAGAAGCATGTATTTCAAAAAATCGTTCACGGAAGAGTAATGAAAAAATATAAGCTTGAATCAACATGTGAAAAAAAATTTAAATATAGAAAAAGTTTAAGACTGAAAGGCAGCAGTCAAGATCGACATAATATAAAGAGTAAAACTGCGTATTTTCAAAAAATGCAGGATATCAGAAAGAAAATCGAAAACTTTTTACAGGAAGTTATTTATAGCAGGATATGTCCCGGAAAGAAAGATTATGTTACCAAGGGGAAAGTTACTCAACAGAAAAGAGTTTTGTTGAACACTATGAAAAATCTTTACGTCAAGTTTCTGCAAAAATACCCTAATATTAAAATAAGTTACACTTTTTTTTGTAAATGCAAACCCTACTGGATAAATTTTTTAAGAGTAATGGACCGCGATACATGTAAATGTGTAGTTTGCGCCAATATGGAATTATTAATTCATTCTCTTTGGAAGAATGCTATTATTTAATTGAGGGTAACTGAGCAAATTGTAAAAAATCTTACGTGTAATAACCACTCAGAAACATGTCTTTTAAGAACATGCTCAGAATGTAAGACATTTAAATTGACTTATCATATAGAAGATGAAAATGGAAATCCAACCATTTCGTATTATAAATGGACCAATATAAAATATACTTTTTTAAATAAAAAAAATAAAAAAACTGAAGTTCGCTCAAAAATCGCAAAAACAGCTTTCCAAGTAAAATGTTCAGAAATTATAAAAATTTTTGAAGAAAATAGTCTGCTATTTTTAGCAAACAAAGCTAGAGTTCAACACCAATATTTAGCTATATTGGAGAAAAAAGAAAACCTGACCAATAGCGAAATTATCATACACCGTGATTTTTCAGAAAATTACTGCTTAAAATATGCCGAAGAAGTACAAGCGTACCACTTTGGTGGTTCTCGGCAGCAAATTACTTTGCATACAACAGTTGTCTATAGTAATCTGGAATCTGATATTAAACCAAAAATTGAAAGCTACTGCTCTGTATCTAAGTCTCTTGAACATGGCCCGGCTGGAATTTGGGCTCATTTGTGTCCTGTACTAGAGTGTTACTATAACAAGGATATCAAAAAACTGCATTTTCTTAGCGACTCTCCGAGTACTCAATATCGCAATAAAAAAATGTTCTTATTTATTGCGAAATACCTTAAAAATTATTTCCCTGGTGTAGAGTATGTAACTTGGAACTGTCAAGAGGCCGGGCACGGAATGGGAGCTCCATACGGGATTGTGTCATCATTTAGCACATTCGTTCAAGTTTTAAAAGATAACTGTCCTGGCATAACCATTTTTGAGGTTCTTCCAGCAACAGTAGAATCATTTGAGGCGTTATTTAATAGTGTTCCAGTGATGCCATTTAAAGGATCGATGATGGTTCGGCAATTAGCATCCGTTTGTAACTTGGAAAAGTTGTATTTTAGAAAGCTTTCTTGTTTTAATTGCAAAGAAATATGCCAACATTATCATTTGGGCGTTCAAAACTACGATGAAATAGAAAGTGAAACATCATCTGAAGACACAATAAATGACACACTACATTCTAATAACACAAGTAAAGTAGATTACAAAGACATTTATGATAGTTCCTCTGATGACTACCATTGGCAAAACTAGCAAAAGAAATTGAAAATAAAAGAGAAGATTCTTCTAAAAACCAAACATTAATACCTATACCTAATACATTTGATATACAAATCAAAAGCGGTTCCTTTATACTAGTTACAATGCAAGCCGAATCAAATAAGAAACAAAACTACCGTTTTCTAGCATTGTGTAAAAGTGAAATTGATTTTGAAACTGGGGATATTCAAGTAACATTTCTAAAAGAATGCAGTATAGATAAGATTTCACAGTTTTTTAAGTTGGACGAACAAGATAATAGTTATATCAACCAAAATAATATTATTGAGGTTTTGCCAATGCCAACAATTATAAACAGAGGGAAGCGCAAGTACTATAAACTTTTAAACAAAATTAATGTATCAACAATTTAATATTTTATACTTTGAGCTTGTGTAGGGTATACTTAGTTTTATGAACTAATGTTCCTTGCCCGTTTTACCATTTTTTTAAGAATTCAGTATTATGTTCTTCATACTTTTGGTAAGATACATTAGTTATTTTTTTAAGTTAAGATAACAACAAGCGTTAATTTTAATGATTTTTGCGAATTTCGTGAGAGTGTTATATGTCAGTTTCTTTTTATATACATTTAAACCAAACCTTACTTGGTACTTTTATATGTAAACTCTTTAAATACAATGTTTTGTTTTTATTTGTAATTTAATAAATAAATGCGTGTTTTAGAAAATTAAATGATTTTTGTCACTTCCATGCCAGACTGTCAGTCCCATTCTGTGAAATATATTTTTATGCGTGTTCTTAAATAAATGCATTTTTTAGAAAACAAATCATTTTTGTCAGTTGCGTGCCAGACTGTCAGTCCCATATTTTTATTAATTTAAAAAAATGGCTATACATTGAAAAAAAAAAACATATTTTTAAGCGTTCTTTTACGATTTTGGTTTACCTAACCAGACTCCCTTCTTTTAAATCCATTTGTAGGGCACAAATACCATTTTTGTCTCTCGTCGATCATTCTTATTAAAATCTCTTCATTTTGGGATATACACCCAGATAATAATTTTGAAATGTAGTAAGACATCCGTATATGAATAATAAGATAATAAATTGCTTCTTCAAATTATAAGATGTAATAACAGCATAAATAATATACAAATTAACTGCTTGTTATTTATGTTCTTTGTGTTTGCTTTTTACCATTAATTAAATTATTAATATAATATAAACTTTTGAAAATGCTTTAAGAGTTTTCGAACTACGAAACTTTCTCTAACATTTATTGATGTGCATAATAATGTACAGGGTTATAGACTATAAATTGACCTCCTTAACTTTTATGAGTTTTTTTTATAAATTAAAGGTTATTGTATATATTTTTTTGAGTATAAAAAATTATATAAAGTGGTTCCAAGAATTTTCATTGCAAATTTGATTCTGATGATTAAAAAGGGGCATTTTTAATTTTTCTCTGTACCTCTCCAAATTCAAGTGTTGTGTATCACGAGTCAAGATTATTATTTTCTTTAAGCTCTAAAAACCAAAATACTTTTTTTTTCAGTATGCTTTGATTACGTGTGGCCGTCAATCGAACCAATAGTCAGTTAAGGCATACTTTTTAACTTTGAAATAATTATTAAATTAAACAACACTGTTGATCGAAAATTCATAAAGAGATGTATAAAAACTCATGACACATGTCTGCCTCCATTTCCACCCATTTTTCACACATCCTTAAAACTTTACTAGTAAGCCTTAGGGCATTTATACTACTATGTACATGGTCTATCCAAATAACTTTTGACTAAAAATCAAGTAATTCTATGCATTTGTTTATATACAAATCACAAAAGGTAATTGGTCTGATAAAATAATTTCCGTAAAGACTCTGAGTTATGCGAGGTTTTCATAGATGAACGGGATGTTTTTTAAAACCGATTGTGCTCTAGATTTCCAAATTTTTGTTTGTTACTCAATTTTCCTCACCGATGTTCTTAAGTTATTCCTGACATTTTCTACGATAACTTCGTCTCTTTCATCTTTATTTTTGAAGTAGGTCTTAGGTTTAGGTTTCGAAAAAGAACCATAAGCCAGCAAATTAGTAATTAAAAATCTAAAATGCCTTTTACTGGGTTGATGTCGCTCTGGAAATTGTTCCTTGTATTCACGTAGAGCAACTTGTGCATTCCTGTTAGCTTTAAAATAAACTTTTATTATATCTAATTTTTTTTGTCGGAATAGATAAAGATTTACTAGATAAACTTTAGAATCTAATGTGAAAACACAAGTAAATTTAAGGTTTTTCAACGATGTCGAATAATGAGCTTTCTTTGTTTCATTATGGTGCCAAACGTGATCAAAGCCTACTATGAATGCATCATCACTCTTTCAAAAATGCCAAAATCCAATATGCTGCACATAAAATATTTGAAAATTCGTAAATATATATCTCGGAAACAGGGAGAGCTGGAATTTTTATTTTACCTTCATCAGATTCTCCTAAAAAAGTGTCTTAATAATGTATGATTCTTAAAATCATAACACTTCTATTTGGCGAGCTACAGAGAAAAACTAAAAATACACATCTTTTTAAATAATTATTTTAAAAACCGCCGAAGATAAGTTAAATATTCAGAATCTTGTTTGAACATTTTATTGCTTATCTTGGCGCTAATATGATAAATCTAGGTTGCCATGTAAATTACTTTTTCTCTGGTCACAGATATGTAAAACGTCAAAATTCATATATTTTTAGTTTCGTTCAAAGAATTTACATACGTTCGATAATTAAAATATCTATGTATAAAATATTTATTAAAAATAATTACAATAAAGCTCAAACCCATAGACAATATCGGAGAATATATAAAGGCTAAAGAACAATACCAAGCAAAAAACCAGAAATATATATGCTTATGTCGCAAATAAGACCAGCTTTGAAAGGAAGCAAAGGCTTCCAAACAAAGGTAAAAACAAGGAAAATTAAGAAATACAATTATATATTTTCAAAATTTTTGTTTAATATAATAGAAAAGGTCATAAATGGTCATAAAATAAAAGCTATTTTTAAATGTTATTATTAAAAATATTTTTTTTAATTCTTCTAGAATCTATCCCAAAAGCTGTAGAATACTTAAGCCAAACATATTATCGAATTTGGTCCTCTTTCAAAAAATGTAGTTTCCATACATTTAAATTCTGCCTGTGCAGAAACTACCTAACAGAAAAATACAGGTTTGACTCCAGGTATTGAGTAGAAATGATGCAGCGCCTACAGGAAGATGGGCAGTTTTCCAATAAAGTAATTTGGACTGATTCCAATAAAGTAATTTAGACAAAAAAACGTTATTTTTGGAATCTAAGAGCCATGAAAAAAAAATTCAGGGCAAAGATCGGTTCACGTTTGGTGTTATGGTATGGTATAATTGATAATAAGATTTTAGATATAGATAGAAATTTAAATAACTCATTATATTTAAACATAAAAACAAATGTTGTTCAAAATAATATAAGAGAAACTCCCGACCTAATAACCTGGAAACGAGGTGGTACACCGGCGAATAACATTAAAGCTCTTACTTATTTTTTAAATGAGCATTTTTCAACATGATTGGAAAATTGATCAGGTAGACGCCTTATAGTCCCGATCTTTCAAGACAATTTTTTCTGGGGTTTTGTAAGTGGTAAATCAAAATTTGAATAGATTTAACTATAGAAAAGATAAGGAAGACGGGTTAGAAGTTAAAAGAGAATATATTGAAAATGTATAGAGCAAAATGGAGATCATGGAGAAAATGTATAACAATAAAAAATAATACTCAATTATTTATTAGATTATAGTCAAATATGTGTAATAACCGTAACCTCTGTTTAATAATATGAAAAAATATCTATCTCGGGATTAAGCCAGGCAAATAAGATCAATATTGCATTATTTTCCAAAAGTTTTCTGTCCAAATGTGATTTTTAAAGGGTAAGAAGACTTTAAGTCTCATGTTTTTATTGTATTTTATATATATTGCATCCATGAAAAGAAAATAAAACTTAAGACTTAAAGGCTTCGGGACCCCGGCCTCTTGAAAAAGAGAAAATGGGTCACGAAACGTTGAGAAAGTAATACAATAGTGGTCTTATCTGAGTGCCTTAATCCCTCAATACTGATCCATGTTTTTGATAATATCGAAAAAACAGTTAAAAACATTCGCGTATAAATAATAATAAAAATTAATTTTACATAGTAATAAAATTCTTTATGTAGTTATTCTTGTTTTTAGAAATGTCATACTTAAGTTTAATTTAGATGATTACATAGGTATATATCATTTTACATGTGAAACTCTAAAAATATTTTGGTATACGTATGCTTCTTCGTGATTTTCCTAAGATTTGACTGTTTGAACACCCCCGAAATCAGTGGAACAATCAGGATATGTTCTGTTTATACAGCCACTTAATGAAAGTGAGAGTTTTTTATCAATCTCCAGAAATTATGAGCCCCGCTTGATCTAAAAATCTAACCACTTATACAGTGCATTTATTTAAATGCAGGCCACCCCTGTGCAAAGAAAACTTGTTTTTTTTGTATTGTGATAACAAATAAAATTTATTTTGCAAAAACATTATACACTTTTGTTAAAAATACAAGACAATTAGTTATTACTTCCCTCGTGAGATTTTTTCAGATCTTTAAGTTTAAGGGTCCATAGATGCCGGAAAACATGTTTTCTCAATTCCGTCTGTCTGTCAGTATATATATATATATATATATATATATATATATATAGCCTATATTTTTCGTTAGCCCCGAGTTTCTGGTAAAGCGGTTTTACCGATTTTTATATATCAAATTTTGTCTTATAATTAATGAAAAAAAATTACTTACTTTAAACACGCTTTTAAATTGGAACAAGTATTCTATAATTATTTTTTTATTGCCTACAAAATTACAAATGTATTAAAAAAGTAAGCAAAAAAATGGTGTCAAATCTAATAAAAAAATTTTTAAATTAAAATTTACTGGCTAATATCCAGGAGCTAGTGACAAAAGCTATGAGAATCGGTATAAGAAATGTACAGAAACTTTACTTTTTACTTAAATTTACTTCCAAAGAAGATTAAGAAATGTACACGAAAAAATCCAAAGGCAAAAGACTTAAGTTACAATGCAAAAATGGATATTCATAATGCAATTTATGATTTACACACGTCAAAGACTAATATAATCCTTCGGAAACTTTTCAATATTATAGACTAGAAAATATCATCATCACTTAAAAGTCCTCATCTTCTCAGTCGTTCTCAAATGGCGCAATGATCATTGGTGCTATTTGGACATTTAGAACTCGTTCTCGATTCCACCAATCCCATATTGATTTCTCCGAATTTTCCACAGATTTCTTCCAGTACTCCAGCGTAATATAATTTAATGAATCTTGCCAAACAATTTGCACTTCATCTGATGTAAGACCGTCGTTCACGTGTTTTTCGTAATATGATTTTGCCCCAGCCCATATTAATTCTATTGCGTTAAACTGGCAATGGTATGGCGGCAGTCATAAAACCTCATGTCCATTTTCCCGTAATATTTCATCTACGGCATATATTGTTGGTTTTTTAATAGATTTTGCCATTAAAAGAAGTTCTAGTTTTAGCATATTGGGTAGAGGATTTTGTTTTTCTTTTATGAGCCAGTCATAAATATCACTTTTCTTCCAGGATGAAGTAGGTTGTTTATTTAAGATTCTTGAATGATAAGATGCATTGTCCAGAATGAATAAAGATAGAGCATCTAAATTTGGAATCAGTTGTTCTTTTAACCACTTTTCAAACAGTTCAAGGTTCATATTATCATGGTAGTCCATACTTTTGGATGTTGAAGAAAACAGGAAACTTGCACCTGGGAGAAATCCTGTTGAAGAACCTGCATGCAAAATCATGAACCGTTTTCCCGTCTAACATCCCTTTTTTCTCTTTACACTTTTTACAGACTCGTCCTGCCATGATTTCGAACCACTTCCATTTGAAAATATCCAAGTCTCGTCTAAAAACACCACTTTTCAAAATTTTGAATTAACATTTTCCGTGTATTTCTTTAAAAACTGGATACTCTGACTTGCTATATGTGGCAACTCGCATAAAAATCTTCAAATACAGTACTTTTTCTATCGAAAACATTTTTATTAATTTTGACAACGATTTTAGTCCAATTTACAATATGCCTCAATTTTTTAAAGCTTCTTTTAAAACTTAAAGGGTTATCTTAGTTTTTGATGTATATAAATCGTAAATTGCATTACGAAGTCTTCTGTCTTTGGCTTTTTTCGTGTACATTTCTTAATCTTCTTCGGTAGTAAATTATACTTTTTTTCATGCATTATTTTCTGCACAGTCCTTATATTGATTCTCAGAGCTTTTGCTACTGTCTCCTGGCCGGTGAATTTTCATTTTCGTAATATTTTATTAGATTTAATACTATTTTTTCGCTTGTGGATGCAAAAAACCCGAAAATTGTTTTCTATTACTCATTTTGTCACTGACTTGTCAATCTGACTTTGAAGTGACATCGCTCAAAGATTTTTGCAACTGCTGGTATTTATATGTTTATCCTCTTTTTTTATATTAAAATATCATAGGTCTATCTAATTCATCTTCCGGATTTTATGCGGAGGATACGATTACACGTAATAAATGAAAATCAATGCTTTTGACTATACCTGTATTCTGTGATATTCTCTTTGGGCTTGTGCTTTATTGTAATTATTTTGAATAAATATATCATAAATAATATCTTCTTTCGTTATTCTTGAATAAGATATTTTACGGATTCAACATTAGGGCAAATAAAAACATTACAAGCGCTAAGAAACGCAAATAAAATATCCAAATGATAAAAATTCAAAACAGGTAGAGATGAAATATAGTATGTATTTGAAATATAATATATAGGGTGTTTTTATCATTGCAAAGAAATAATGGAGATCAGAAACGCAAATGCCTTTTTATCACATCACAATCCTTCCAGCAGATAAAGGAAACGCAACCGTAGCTATGGATACCCAAGACTACATACATACATGCAGAATATCCTACGAGACAATTGTTATTAGCCTGTCCAAGAGACTCGGCTACATACCTAGAAAAAACAACTAAAATTAATATAAAAAGTTCACCAAAAAAACTCACTACAAAATACAAAAAAAATATATACCACAGGAAAAGTCGAGTCGAGGTCCTAAATTATATGGTTTACCAATATTAGTGCTGTTAATTCGCTGCGCCGGCGCCGCTTCAAAAACTGGAAATATATCTTGCTGAAATTATGCAACCAGCTGTTGAAATAACTGATCAATTTGTCAAAAACGCGGAGCATTTCACTCGACTTTTACAAGATATGATTCTTGAAAAAGACGATATCATAGCAAGACTAGACGTCAAGTCGTTGTATTTTAGGATTCTCATCGATGAGTACTCAAACACAATTCCTACGAACGAGGATTTCCAGGACATATTTATTTTATGGCAACAGGGTCATACAGGGCTCGAAAACTTTCTAACTCATCAGGTAAATTCAATACAGCTCAGAATACAATTTACTCTAGAGTTAGAGGAAAACAACAAACTTCCATTTTTAGATGTTCTGATCACAAAACTGAATAACGGACATTTCGAATACACTGTGTACAGAAAACCAACACATACCGACAGATATCTGAATGCAAGATCACATTATCACTGCACAAAATCAAGCTGTGGCCAACACTCTAATATCTAAGTCCGTGCGATTAATTGAAACAGAGATGAGAAAAAACGAACTTAATATCTGGTGCTTTAAAAAAAAAGGTCTACACAAATTGCACTATATAGCTGTTAATGCACAGGGTTCTCGAACAACGAACACCAAAATGTATGAACCGGGAAGACAACAAGTAGTCTACCATATGTAAAGGGCACAATAGACGGTATAGGAAGAATTCTTAGAAAACACAGCATACAAATATTACACAAGTCCCAAACAACCATAGGTAAACTACTTTGAAACCCAAAAGACAAAATTAAATTGGAAAACCACGGAGTATACATCATTCCAAGCCAGGACTGTGGAAAGCTGTTCGTTAGGCAAACTAACAGGCCATTCTGAGCAAGAGAAGAAAAGCATAGACTTAGCATCAGAAACAAACAAACATCCTCGGCCCTATTCGGCCATCAGGAAACCGGTCACAAAATTAATTTCGTCGGGTGTAGAGAGATTGCCAGTATACAGCATTATAAGACCAGAGTAACCCGAGAAGCCATAGAAATAGAAAAAGAAGGTGATTTAAATAAAGGGGATGAATCATTAAAATTGCCAACAGTATGGAAGACAATAATTGACAAATCTAAAATCACAAAAAATCAAGCGGAATTAGCACAACATCCGAAAAACATAAATAAAGACCGACGGCCACTCAGATATAACCTTCGGCCCCGGGTGGGGGTATAAACGGAAAGCTTCGCAGTCGCTAACACTTCAGTCTCTATTCGAACGCGAGGAGGAAAGCTTCGAAAATTCGAAGATGTGATTTTGGCGAAACGTCAGCAAAACTGTTCTTTTCAAACGACAGTAGTGACCGGATGTATACCCGGAACGAAAACACATAATCTGTGTATATATTGTATATATATATATATATATATATATATATATATATATATATATATATATATTTCTGCCATTTATTTCTTTATTCGCGTTACACAGTACCACGTTAGGCGACAACACTTTTACCATTTGACAATGGATTACTTACACAATAAAAACATGTTAATTCTTTTTTAGAAATTTCATCAGCAATATACATAAGTTCTATGCTATTACTGTAAGTTGTTCTTGTAGGGTTGATCGTAAAATTTACTTACAATACCACTAATACAGATTTACTAACATACTGCCTTGTTATGACTCACCGTGTATATTGTTTTTGTTATGCGGGGCATTACGAACCTATTTTTGAAATAAAAAAAAAATTATTCATATTTAACTCATATCCAAAATCTCCTAAAATTTTAAAATTAATTACCTCAAGCACTATTTAACCGAATTTAATGGAATTTTGCACAGTATTAGAGGTACCTGGAACTAACTTAAAGTTGGCCTGACGGGTAAAAAATGCAGGTCTGAATTCAATTTACATATTGGATTTTTTAACTTGAAATAATAATGAATGGTACTGAATAAGAAGCAAAATTACACAGTCTTCTAACATAAACCCAGTAGATGATTATTTATGTGGGGGGTGTTTTAAATTCTATTGTATATGAGGACGAAATTTGGACATGAGAACAACTGATACAAAGGATTATTGAAGTTTTTAATTAAATTAAAAGGCATCCAGCTACCATTATATCAGGTGTAGTAAACCCTATAAAAGGATCCAGATAATGCCGATGGCAATTTGGAAATAAAATGAAAAGTTTATTTAATCTACAGTATGTTTTAGTTGGTGTTTAGTTAATGTTTGTATAACAACTAGGTAGGTTTGTTTTCTTCTCTTATAAATTTTGTATTTAGGTTGGGTTAGGTATGTTTAATTTAATTAAATTGCAAGTAATTTTGTTAATAGTAAGATAATTCGTATATTAACTCAATATAAATCATAATTTTGAGTAGGTTAAGTTAGGTTAGATTTAAAACGATAAAACACTGAGTCCAGAACGGCAAAGACGTTATTTTGAAGGTTTTTACCTCTGTTTAAAACTGGGTCTAAAAGTTTAAACTCAATAAAATTTTATACCAAATGACGTTTTTCTTTTAACAAAAATTCATTTAGTTCTACATGACTTAGTAGAAGTAAACCTTTAAAAAATATGTAAAAAAACCAAAAGGGGCGCATTAAATTAATTTTGCTTTATATTAAGTACCATTCGTTGTCATCCTACACAATGTTAAAAAATCCAATATGTAAGTTACAGAGTGTTACATTTAATAAAGTGAAAAAAAAACAAACAAAATAAAAGAAGAGTCCAGGTCTGAATTTTTTACCCGTCAGATCAGTTTTAGTTAGTCTCAAAGATCTTTCGCATTTTGCAAAATTTCAATAGAATCGGTTTAGTTTTGTTTGAAATATTAAGTTTTGTTCTACAAACTGAAAGAAAATAATTATTTACAAAAAATAAAAATGTTTTTCAATTAATTTGACTTTTGAAAGTTGTTAATATTAATAACGTATCAAAAAAGAAAAGTCCAAACCTGAATTTTTTACCCGTCAGACCAGTTTTAGGTTTTGTCTCATGTACCTCTAATACTGTGCAAATGTTCATTAAAATGGGTTCAATAGTGCCTGAGGTATTTAATTTTAAAATTTTAAGACGTTTATTGATATCTCACCCTTGGTTCGTACTACCCAAGGCCTCTAAACTCTAATAGGTTACACTACGCGCGGGGTTCTGTGCAAGGGGAACGTGCGGTGCGGTAAAGGTAAGTGACGTAGTCGGGCGACCCAAGTTCGCATGAACAGCATGCGTCTACATGAGCTTTCGATGGGTTTTGTTAATTTAGAGCGATTTTTATGATTAATTATTAAATAATAAAGTATTTTCGTTTACTAACGACTAGGTAACGTATCTTTGTTTTTATGATAGATTATAGGTAGGATAGGACTATATTATAACCTATTATTAACACTGATACTATAATACTTTGTTTTGTTTCTAGATTTGTATGCCTGGAATGTGATGTACAGTTGGTGTTTGCCATAATAGCAGTTTTCGACCTCATAGAGGTCATCTTCAGGACTTTAAAGATCAAAAACTAGTGATACAATTTTTTTTATATAAAGGGGCAATGTTCTTTAAATATATGAGAACAACAAAAACTGTTTTACTGTACGTATATAAGTATATAAGTAAAAAACCTATAGCGTATCTTACTGCAGTTAAAATACATATTAAAACAGAGTAATAATATAAAAAAAACGAAAGACACAATGTACGTAGGACAAGATGGTTAAACTACAATGACTTATATAGGGAAAAAATAAATTAAGATTAAAACTAAGTTTTACTAGCAGGCATTACTCGAGGCATTAACATACTTACATACAAATGCTATCTACGGTGTAAAACTTAACTATATACAATTTCCGGAACATTATTTTGATGGTAAGTATTTCGGAGTATTGTTGGTTGTTGGTACTATTTAATATAGAACAATAGAATTACTGTTGTTGAAAGAGTTTGGTCAACAGGTAGGCTTTGAATATTATCAGTGGACGATATGCAAATATCTTTCAGTAATAAAAATAAGATGGAAATTAGTATATTTACTGATTTACTGCACAGGATGTTCTACAAATTTTAAAATATAGTAGGTTCCACACACAAGCCTTCTATATATTGTTTTGAATTAATATTGGTTGTGTTCTTTTTTATTTCGACCATTTCATTTAGCAGACGTGTTTAAAAGTTGTTTTGTATAGCTAAAATAATGGTTTTAAAATTAAAGAGATGTAAATTTTCGAAATGTTCTGCCAAGACAGTTTTTTTCTTATCATTCACCAGATTCACAGGTAGCACGCTCCTTTAATGCTCAGCTACTCCAGTTGTTAAGTATCTACCTGTTTGACCTATGTATACACCATTACATTCCAAGCAAGTTTATGTTGTTCTCATGTATGTTTTTAAAGAACATTGCCCTTTTAGATAAAAAAAAACGTAACACCAGTTTTACATTACATTACGTTACATTTTCTAACTGCATTTTAATAATCATCATCCAACCAAAATACTTCCCAAAATAGTTGTTTTGTACTGCATTTTGTTAAAATTTAAGGTTTAAGCTGCTTTACCATGTTTTTTCTCAGCTGTACCTGCACTTATGTTAAGCAAAGCAACTGACAAAAACAGCTTTACCCCAAACTTCAACAGGAAGGACTAAGCGAAGATTGAACAGGAAATAGCGAGCGAAGATACAGACGAAAAAGTTAGTAACAGATGAAGAAAATAATAATTTAATTTTAATTGTTTTGATATGTAAAATTCATATTTTTTTTTTAAATAAAGATCTATTTGGCAAAATATTCCATTCTCAAAGTGGAGCTCATATATTTTAGAGTCAAATAAAACATGAAGTCTTTCCCCATAAAGTTTAATTGGAATTAAATATCTATTCAACCTGTTTCTAAGAGATCTCATAATCGTCAGAAATATTTAATACATTGTAACAAAATATATAATTAATATCACATTTACTTTTTTTAAAAATATACCTACCTGGAGATGTAGTTATCTTTATTCGAAACATGTCGGATAGAGATTTAACTGAAATTAAACTTCGTAAATTTCATTTGTGTCTAAATATTTATCTGTTTTATTTATTAGGATTATGTAGGCATACCTAACTACCTATTATTAGTTTAATTTGTTTTTTTTTATTTGGTCGTCACTGAATCTAGTTGCGTGTTTAATAAATAGGGAATTAAAATTTACTCCACAAACATTTATAATTGTTAATATTTCTTTAACAAATTTTATTTTATTACAACTATTAGTAGAAAAATGAAATTTGTTAGGATCGCGTACTTTCTTGACATAACGAAAAAGATAGTGCTATAGATTAATATTTGGTACGAGAGAGAGGGCTAGCGTACGCGTCGCCATTCGCGGTCGCCTGGTGATGTAAACCAGTTTTCCGCGGGGACTGCGGTAAGGGAAAGCGCTAAACAGGCTTTGCATACTACCCACCATTTCACTATGTCCATTTCTTCGTCAAACACCTCGTATATTAATATACTTATTTAAAAATATTCTTTGAAGCGATTTATTTAATTTTAAATCTTATATTTAGGACAATAAATAAAACTTCTTTGTTTCTGATCCTACAAACATTTCAACTCTACATTAAGTCTTTTTCAAGGCTAAGAAAAGAAGGCAAAGATCTAATTGTTTTCTTTTCCTACAATATTACGTATTACATGAGGAATATGGCTTAGGGGAGAGTGGGCATGAAAGAGCCGTTTTTTTCTTTATTAAAAAATCTACTAATTATTATTATTTTTTTAATTCGCCAAGTAAATTCTTGGATAATATAGTTATTTGCGAACATATTTGGATAATAATAAAACAAATACTTTAACAAACAAATATTTTATTTTCAAACTTAAAAAAAGTGTTTTTTGGCTTTTTCATAACATGTTAGTAATGAAAGAGACGCATTCTGTTTTGAAAGAGCCAGTCATAAAAATTCCACTAACAAAATGATAATTTGTAACTTTAACAAATAAACAGTATAAGGAGTGTTAAACTTAAATTTTACTAATAGTTTCTGCAACTTTTTAGGCAAACACGGTAAATTAAAAAAAAATAAAAAAAGACTTTTAAAAACACGAGTTTCAAAAAAAAATTAATTTTCCTTTTTGACCGCAAGATTCATGTGCCCATTCGTTGCATAATTTACATTGGTACCAATCCTCTTCACTTTTGCTATAATCTTTACCACAACATTTACAAATGTCCTTAAGATTAGTCTGGACAACACCAGGGATAGAAGCCTTTTTGCACTTTTTTGCCTTTTGGTTATGGCAAATAGATCGCATTTTCGACTTACGGATGTTCTTATTCGAGGTCGGATCTTTCAACGAATCATCACTATCATTGTGAAGTGACATCTCCCCATCGCTTTCACTAGAGTCAGAGGAAACTCTTAGCGATTTTATCAATGGTTTTGTTTTTATTTTTTGTAATATTGTTTTATTCTTTTTTCCTTTATTTAATTCTAGTTCTTCAATTCTGTCCTTTTCAGGTGTTTCCGTTATGACTGCGGAACGCATTTTTCTACAAGATGTTTTTACCTGTTTTCTGGGTCCAGATTTTGGAAACGGCCGAACCATTTCAGGCGATACCATCACGCATTCCTTTGAAGTGCTAGCTACTGGATTATCACTCGAGGTAGTCGGAGCTGATTGTAAGCTTAAAGGCTCTAGTGAAGTGCTTGCGATTGCTTGTGGTAAATCAGCATTTTCAGCAGAATTCTTAGGCCTATCAGCAACGAAAGAAGGAAGAAAATCATCTTCTTTAAATATACATGAGTTCAAGGGATATATTCCAGTTTTGTAAAATCCCTGTGTTATATTATGTGGTGAAAAAGCGGCCAAATAAGCATTATTAACAAATTGAGATATGTGGTATATTGTCACCGTTGTTCCCGCATTTGTTAACATCCATTCATTCATGGCTATTTTGTACCTGGTTTTAAATGGTGAGTAAACACCGACATCTAAAGGCTGGAGTCGGTGGCTACAATGGGGTGGAAATGTTAAAATTACAATTCCATTTTCACGTGCAAATGTGATTACTTTCAAATTTATATGAGTGGCATGATTGTCCATTAAAAGTAAGGCAGGATTTTCCTTCGAGGGTTTTACAATACTAGCAAAATGTTTAAGGGATGCTATAAAGCCGTCTTCATACATCCAACCACTTGGATTCGCTAGTCCTAAGCTTCCCGCAGGAGCTCCTATTAACATGTTCTCTCTGAAGTTTACCCTGGGAAAAACGAAGACTGGTGGTAAAGACGTCCCTGCTGCATTAACGAAAAACAATAACGTCACTAAGCTTCCCCTCTCCGCTGACGTTACCTGACCCACTTGTTTACACCCCCGTTCAGCAATAACTTTTGGAGGATTTGAAACAGTTGTGCATCCTGTTTCGTCGCAGTTAAAAATCATGTGAGGTGGAAATTTATATTTCTCGAAAACTTTCTGTAACTGGGAGAAAAAGTTTTGAACATTTGTTTTATTAAAACTGGTTGCTCTGGACAAAGATGTGCTTTCCGGTGTCCTAACAGATAAATCATTATGGCGCTGCATAAAACCCCTTAACCAGTCCAAACTAGCCTCTTTTTTCTTGTCCCAGTTGTCAGTTGGAATAGAGTTCGCTTGAGCATAATCGAATGCTAATTTTCTAACCTGACTTCGAGTTAACCCATGACACATTTTGGAAGCCGTTTTGAGATATTCAGCAAGGGCCTTTTCCTGATCCGTAGAAAATATTCGTCTATTTCCTATATTAGGGCGGTGAACATAATTTTGAGTTTGTTCATTTTTTACCTTCTTTACTATCTTTGCCAAATATGCTCTCGAAATTTTAAAAGAAATTGCTGTCGGATTAATCTTTTGGCCATGATCTAAGACTTCTCGCACCGCTTCTTCCACCACAGCTGGATCCGGTCTTTCCCGCTTTTTTGTTGTCTTTTTAATTGGTGGTTCCATTATTCTAAAAAAACTAATTTGCATATGTAGGTTTTGAAAGAGCCAGTCACATAGGCATGAAAGAGCCGGCTCTTTCATGACACATTCCTGCGGCTCTTTCAACGCAAGTGCATTTATGAAACATAACCTAACCTATCCTAACTATTCCGGTTTAAATAAATTTTATGCATGCTAGAATATCAAAAGAAATACTTACAGATATTCGATAAAATAACAAAAGTCGACTTTGATAAACTTAGCGAGGCAAAAAATCAAATAATGTTCAACACGATTTATTTTGAATAGCTTAAGAAAATCAACAGATCAGTACTGCGCATTTGTTTACCGGCCGATTCATTTGACACTTCTGTGGATAACCGACAACTAGGGGTGCTACAAATAACTAATTGTACTAAATCTAAATTTGCTGTGGTTTTAGTACAATGGCAAACGGCTCTTTCATAGCACGGCTCTTTCATGCCCACTCTCCCCTACTTCTAATCTTTATCAAAAGTATATATTCGTACTGTCATTGTTTGTTGTTTTTGTTACTATTATAATCACAATAAACAGAAAAAATGTAATTTGGTAATTTAGTAAGTCTCACAAATTATACAACAATTCAGTCAAACAACAACCAATATTAGGCAATATATGTTTATAGATCTGATAAAAAAGCGGGAATATAATATTAAAAAACATCAGTGGGCAACAGAAATGTGTTTTATAAATAAATTAAAATACGAATAGTGTTTTATAAACAAATTAATCATTATATTATTATTATTTCTAACGTCAAGGAACATGATCGGTCAAGTTAGCACCCCTCCAATTAAAACTTGAAAGTAATTCTTATATCAAAATTTTTCTTTTTTTTTGCACTACAAAATGTAAAATATATACAAGTGTCCAACATTGAAATTAAAACAGACTTCAATGCAAGATACATAATAAAATCAAAACATTTTTTATTGCGACAAATACTTAAAACAATCACATGTCTCATAATCGCAGTATTATCATCCTAATTATCGTCAGCCTTTTTGATCTACATCTGGATATCAGCCTAGCTAACAAAAAAAAATATTTTCTTATATTAGCTTATATTTTATCCTACAGAAAACATCGAATTTTCTATGTGTCAATCGATAATTAATTATTTGTTTTCTATTTGTTTTAAAACAAATATTTAACGGCTTGTAGAAAATCGAATCCCTAACGAAGCAAAAAAAAATAGAACACATAAAATTAAACAATTGGATTATATAATATAAACCATATAATAATAAACATTATATTTTTCCGAATTGAACGAATTTTGAATTATTTTTTGATTACATTAAAAAAAAGGTTTTTCAAAACACACTTTAAAACATTTTTAATCATAATAACGTAATTTTATCGGTAACCTGTTTTTAATTAATTTTCCAGTACTTTTTCGTTATAGCTAATTTGTTGGACAGTTGTGTTAAATTTTCGGATAATAATACAAGAAACAAATTTTGCTTTAAGGAATTTAATTTATTTTGAATATTATATATTTCTCCTACCATTATCCATTCAAAAAACCTAAGTTTTCAGTAAGGACCTTGAACGTTGATCCTATCGAATTAATCAGTCCTCGCTTTATCCTATAATGATGATAAATAATTTCTTTAATTATTGTTTCTACCCCACCTAAATTAATATAAGAACTCGTTTAAAAATTCTGTGTCACGGCTTACACATAAATTCTTAAATTCATAATAAAGCTTATATTTTCTATCTACGTTGATTGAATTCAGGTAATAATAGTGTAAAAACGTATGTATTTAATACACTAGTGGGTTTTCGCGGAAACTAATTTAAAATAAAGTTAAGACGAGGTTATTTTTTATTTTTGTCACAGCTATTTGTTCTTCGAATCCGAATGTCACTTGGAGAATTGTGAGAAGAGAGAATAAAAAACTTGTTAGGAAGACTTTAATGGGCATTCCCAGTTGATGTAAATAATGCAGGGCGTTCGCGATTTCGTTAATTTTGCCTAGCTCTTTTTCTTTGGATTTGAGTAATTTTTTACCTGTAAGATTTTTTGCGTGTTTGTGGTTATGGATAGAGTCGCGAACTAGTATTTGGTCTAACTTAATATCGAAAGGCTTATCGCTGACTGTTCACTAAGTAAGACCTTTTATTATTGTACTGCTTCTTAACTAAACGTATTATATCGGCGCAAAAGTGGTTAAATTATTTTTGAGTTATCAGACAATTTTGGCCAGATTACTTATAACTCAGAAAACCAAGATCGCGTTAATTTTTTATAAATTCAAGTTTTTAAAATATTTTATGGAAATTAGCATAAAATTGCGGCTTCCCTACACTTAATAGAACAAATTGCCCCGAAAGAGACCAAAATTATCTCAAAAATGGATGTCAAAAAATTGTCTTATTGATGCTAACATTTTATAAATTAACATTTCTTTAATAACATGTGTTATTAAAGAAGTATTAATAAAAAAATATTGATTTTACGAGAATTTTATGAAGTAATAAATTATGCATTGTAATTATCAAACCAATAACGCGTTTGTAAACTGGGAAATATTGCCTTTTATATGAAGTATAGAATAGGAAATACAGTAGTGAATACCTATTTTCCGTCCAAATAAAAAACAGACTTTAAAATGAAAACATATTAGCTTGGCATTTTAAAAAATTAATAAAAACATCTTACTTGGATCTTAAAGTAATATATTTTTATTGCATGGAACAGCATTAACCTCCAGTGCCTCAATTTCTAAAAATATGCTTTAAAAGATTGACTGTAGCACAATAGCACAAAATAATTTTTGCACTTATTCAATTCAAATTCAAAATAAGCTTTATTATCAAAACACTTAAAAAAATGTTATCGACAAAGCATGAGTAGTTATAATACAATATGGAGGAAAAAAAAGAAGGTGAAAAAAAAAATAAAACAAAAAATTCAATAAAATATAAAACATAAAAAAGACAAGTGTATCTGTAAAAATACTTGTGCATGATAACTATTCGCTAAAAAAGGAATACAACGTACACAATATTTGAGACAAACAATTTAATATATAAATCATGGATTAAAGTAAAAATACATAAAAAAAATTCGAATATCAGTAAAACTAAAAAAAATTTTCAAGTCAATCGGAACAAGATATAATTTAAAAATATAATTAAAAAACAGATTGATTGTAAGTAGATATATAAAATCAAAGTGGGGCAATGAGAATTTAAAACTAGAACTAAGAGCAACAACGGCAATTATAAACAAACGTTAGACAACAACAACAACAAAAAATAACTATTACAATAGATATCAAGAAAATTCAAATAAAAAAACATAACAACCTATTAAAATATAAAAACTTACTCTCCGTGGAAGTAATTACGCTTTGGAGAAGATCGGCTCTTGGTTTTTGAAAATGGTCAAAGCAATTTTTTTATTTTTTTTTTTCTTTAGTAGCAATAATTCTTAGTGGGAATGTTGTAATAAAAAACGCTTGTCCGATTTTGTTTGCATTTGTTAACATGGATTTATATCTAAGCGTGAACGTAAAGGTAAAACTTTAGATGACCGATAATATTTAGTTATTTTTTAAAATCTTTTACAAAAATGTAACTGTGTAAACTGCTTTTTCATTTTTACCAACCTAACAAAAAAAAAGTCATGGCCATGCGAAATGTATTTTGGTTTCTATATGTAAGGAATTTTTAGAAGCTAATATTACAAACATTATTTTTAGTAATAAGTGTGTGTAATCCCTATTTCGTTGTTAAAATTATAGAAGTTTGTTCTAAAGCCTATGTGTCTAGATGAATTAATTCAAAAGATCTTGTTGCTATAGAGGTATATTAAATAGTCTCTCATTAAGTTCATATTTGCTAGTTTGGAAAATTTAGCTAAAATATTTGTTTTTTATCATTTGCTCGGTTATTTACCCTATGATTTCGTTTAATATGTTTTGTTCAATAACTTTTAAGTTTAACGAAAAGCCCCTTTTTTGGTAATATTATGCAAAATAATTCCTAAAATATAAGTAATAATACGTAGACAAACAAACAACAAATACCTAATGCGTACGTATGAGAGCTTTTGACAAGGAAAACGTTACTTAAACAATACATATTTATAAAAGGTATTTTGAACGAATTCTAAAACTTCAATATTGCGTATGTAAAAAGAACATCAGACAATGCCATTTAATTCTAATCCACTACGAACCAATCAGTGATATAAAAAGTTTTAATAACTCTAATATCACAGATGTTTGGAGAGATTTGGAGTATAAAACCCAGCATTCTGCAACTCTTCAGGACAATAATTTCTATATGTTGATTAAATGTTACCACGCGATAACAACATTTCCAAAGTCGTCGATTGTTTCTGTATGTGTATAATTACTTATAAGTTCGGTTTTGCATGGACAGAAGTATGGAACGCCGTTTTACTTTTTAGTCATACGCGTCTTTGATACCAAATTTAATTGCAAAACATATAAATGATGCTACCTGCATACAATTTTTATTCGTTTTAATTCTTCCGATATCGAATTTTTGCGGATACCAATTTTACCGAATGACATTTTTATGATAAGCAATTTCTTTGCAGACTAATTCAACTGATATCATAAAAAAGTAGTTGCTTATCCTTTTTTAACACGCATACAGCCTACTTAAAATTTCTATATACATGCGTCTTTCACTAGTTGTTGCATTTCATCAAATCGATGTTAATAAAAATTGGTATGAAATAAATGCCATACATAAAAATCTGTTTAAACATTTAATATATTGATTCTTATTAAAATGTAATTGCTTCAAACTGGATCGTATTAAATTAATATTAATACAGAAAACATTAGAATGCAATAACGACTTTGTGGAGATTAATTTATTTCAACCGTATGAAGGCAAATCTGATTTAAGAAGTCATGTAATAAAAAAAATTAATTTATTTTTATCGCATATCAAAAAAACTAAAGCATCTTTTACGATATCATTTTTTTTAAATATCAATTCCATTAACACCCTAAAAATGTAAATAGAATAGTGTTATTTTGATTTTGATAGTCGTTTATCTGTAATTTATACTACATTAAAAAGATATAACACGGACCCTTCACCATGGAAATTAAAACACTTGAAATAGAGATTTCAATAAATAAATAAAAGTTGATACGAGATTTAATTGTACAAGAGTTGTGGAATTTAAATGATTAGCGGGTATAAGGTAACTGGTGTTATTTAATATGCATTGTTTTGATTTCGAATGTTTACTAATGTCGATTTTTGTGAATATCAATTTTCAGTGAATGCAGCCACCTTGTTTCAATTTTAATTATCGGACGTGGAGCGATCTAGTGCAAACTAGGAACAACAAGAGCAGAAATCTGTAATTTTTTAATACCCGAGTTTCTGACTAGGCATGCGTTCGAAGATTTAAAAGTCAGCTAAAATTAACCGACTGTGTTGTGCATGACGTCATGACGAGTCGGATGCGAATAATGAAAAACATATTCGTAGGTAATCAATGACAGTTAAAACGTGATTAATTATTGTTCGATTGGGAATACTTAGTTATTAAATCATTGGGGAATACGATATACACCCCTATATTTAAATTGCGACTACGTACAAAATTACAGATCATAATAAAAAAAAGTTAAAACGAACGTATCTAGCTCCCAACATCATTTTCCAAAACAAGCTATTCTACAATCCTTTGATGATTTCCTGGTCTAATCTACAATCAGTCATATATGGTAGAGCAATAACAACGATTTTTGATTTAGTGTTTATATTTATACCAGAATAAAGAAAACAAGGTTTTGAATTTCCAGCTATAATTCACAGATTACCACACACTGTAATTTATAATAGCAAATTGCAATTTCTCCTCGAAGCTGTGTGCCGGCAACATGCTCTACTGCAGTTTTTTTTTTGGCTTCTTAAACGTGATTTAAAGTAGGATGTCCAGATTTTTTTGAAATAAAAAGAGTACATTTTAACGAAATGTAAAAATAGGTACCAGCGTATAATAATTAAGTAAAGTCTTGTCACTTTCGCAGAATTCAATGACTTTCAATAATAATTATAATACACATAATAATATGGACTAAAAATAGTTAGAAAATGGCATCAGATTCCGCAAAATAGAGATCATTTTTCCCAGACTTCTCATAATAGAGGATATTTGTCGTATTTATGGAAATAGTAAGAGTACCAGAGTACATGGACCCGAAAAAGCGAACATTCCTCTTAAAAAGAGTACACCGTATTTAAAGCAAACTGTAGTAAGCTTTATAGGTATGTGCACTTCACTTTCAAAGCTGCGTGTGGATCAAGATACGGATTTACAAAAATGAACACATCTACCTAGTGGTGTATTTAGAATGCCGTTTTAGAGGGGGAGGCAAACATTTGATAACTAAAAAAAAAGTTCTAGGTTCTTGTTGGAACAACATAAGCATGAATACTACAAAAAAAAACAAAGTTCTCAATGTTTGTGAGGTAAAAGTCCTGAAATGCTTTATATAATGTAATTTTTGCTTGTGTTATTAGCTCGGGGGGTAGGGGATGCAGGGTGCATTTGTCTCCTGCACGTACCCAACCGAAACTGTCGTATGTTGGAATGCAGAACATGTTATATTGAAGAATACTCCAAAACAAAAACATAGCATGCATGCCCTATTAGCTTGGTAATTTTGTTGACAAGGTCTCTTTGCTCAATACACAAGTGTAATAGTCAAAGCTGATTTTTTTCTATTTTTAGTTCTTACATTCTGGCACTCACGCACATATTATGGATGTAAGCCAGGGAAAAATATGTGATAGTTTTATAGGTCATAAAAACCGATTGATGGTTGTGTCTCGTATTAGATTTAATGCCTCCACATCTAACTGTGATAACGGTAAATATTCAAAGCAACGTGTACTCTTATTGTCATGTAGAGTTTCTAGAGAATCTTTCGATACGAATCCACGACATGGTGATTTCTGTCTGGATTCAAACCTGGAATCATATTCATATGTACCTACATATAGTATATGTTGAACCTAAGTACAGGGTGTTCCTAAAAGTTATAATGTAATTTTAGGGGTAGTTTTTACATCAAAAATTCTGAATAAAAGTTCCTATAGACATGTGCAGAAATGCTTTGTTTTCGAGATACAGGGTGTCAAAGATTTTGTTTTTTTTTAGTTTGTATAATGCACCTTTTAAACTTCTAGAGACAATTTATTAAAATTTGATACAATGTGAATTGTAACCAATACTTACCTACGAAAACAGTATGTACACTCACATTGAAAATCAACTTAATGTTTTTTTTACGGAACTGTATTTTTTATTTAATTATTAAGAAACGTTCGACCTGCCAAAACTAATGATGTATCATACTTAATGTTTGAACAGTAGATTAAAGATTTTAAATATTAATTAAAATTAAATAATTAAAATACAATGTGTTAGAGAGGCACAGAAAACCAGAATCTCGCCAAATTCACAAAGGAAAATTTTAAGTACCCTAAATGAATGAGTGTATTACATCATTGGTTTTTAGAAATCAAGGGCTTTTAAAAAACGAAATAACAGCAGAATCAGACACTATCACTAACCGAAGAAAATAAGTGTTACTTCACAGATTGTTTTGTAATCTGTGACAATATAGCTTGTACAAATGTATTTAAAACTAAAATCTCGAAGTGTTGAAAGTAGTTTGTCGAACCGTCGGCGTAGCACGTGACGTCATGCCAATACTATTTTTTACCTTCGCTTTCCCACTTTATATACTCACGACCCGCCACTGACTCAGGCCCCCGCCGTCGCGTCGGCAGTGGCCCCAGCACAGAGCTTGCGCGTCATGTTTTTGCGGGGATTTAATGATTGAAATGCAAAGGCCACAAGGCGTGAGGCTCAAATGTGGTGGGGGCCCCGGGAGACATCAGCGAGCGAAATACAAAACTGATGATCTTTTCTTTTTTTTTGTCATCATGTAAATTTTGAGTTGTGGCCGAAGGGCCACCAAATACGTAAAACCCATTGACCGTTTTTTGTCATCGCAAAACTTCGCCTCGCCCAGATGAGCCCCAACCATCGTAAGTAGTTAATTCGGCCTTGTTGCTTCTAGAAAAGCAGCCTCTATAAGGCAACGTACGAGTCCCCTTTTAATACTCATTGTTTATAAAATTATGATTAACACCACGTATGCCCACGCCGGTCTCTTCAGCATTCAGCAAGAAAATAAAATTGAATTTTACAAATATCAGATTATCTAAAGTGCTCATCGTGAGGATTCATGAATTTTATATTGATTAAAATAATTAATTAATTTAAAATAAAAGTTAAGAATGCTGCAATTAAAATAATTGCAGGGGAAACTTCCATTCATATTTTATAACATTTGTTACTTGAGTTGCTGCACTAGTGCCGTTTATTGACATTTTTAGTTTCTACTTGCAATCGAAAAATACAAACCAGGTTCAAAAGTGCCCTATACAGGTAGCTAAAACCATATTGTTCTATTATTATAGAAAATATATCCTAAAATACCATTTTTTAGATTTATCTTAACAGCTTGACGGTAAACAATAATCCACATTTTTGAAAATGTATTATTTTGGAAATTTGGAATTTCTTATATCTTTCACTTTTGTTTTTTGATTATAATTTCAATCTCGATTTCTACCGCCTGCAACTGCACAGGTAGGACGTAATAAACAGTATTGAAAATAAAATCTATAGATTCAAAATAATTAGTTTAATAATTTTAAAAACATTTTGTTGAAGCGTTAATTCTACAAACGTTTTTAAATGACAATCCATTACGGCCTATTTGACTCCCAAACGCTATACATCGATGTGACGTACTTGCGCGTGAGAGACGAGTTTAAATTCGGTCCGTACCAACGTCTTTTATTGCACAAATGCTATTAAAAATTCAGCAAGCAAGATTATTAGAATGCAATTCAATGTTAGCGCAATACGTGAACCAACGAAGTCGGCTCATACTTCAGAACACAGAATACCAGACGAGAGGAGCTCCAGAATTTTACAAAACTTCTCTTTCGTATGACGACACATTCGCAAATTACTTTGAGTTATCAAACACACTCACGCAAACGCATTATGTTTCTTTTGGGAGGCTATAGATGGCGAAACTTCCGATAATAAAAATGCATTTGAGGGCCTTGTATTCAATCGAAATTGACATCAATGGAAATTGGTTTCAATGAAAATAGATAATCATAGAAATTGCTGTAAATGAAAATACCATTCATAAAAATTGATAATCGGTTATATTGTTTCCCACAGAATACTACAAAGGTATTCGTTAAATATTGGATAAATATTGACGTCAACAATTTTGTAAGTAATAAAATTATATTATAATAATAAAAAAAATGCGTTTTAATTATAATAATATAATGAAAATTGAATTAATTTTGTAAAGACCCATCCAAATATCCTGACATACATTTTAATAGCTAAATCAAATTAATTAATTGTTAAAAATCTATATGAAGGCTTTAGCTCTGGATGTTCCAAGGATTCAGTTAAAATTACATTTTTATTATATTATAAAATAAATTGCCAAAATGAAGTCCCATTCAATTTAAATTAATACCGGGCATATAGCAGACTAAAAAGTAAAACGGCGTTCCATACAGAAGCGAATTGTTCTACATTTGCTTGGATGTAGACTTAATTTATTGATTTTACATCAGTGGATTGGATTACTAAGATCATTCTGAAGTACAATAGGTATCTCAATGATCTTACTAGCGTGAAAAGCTTGAAGTTATTTGAATATAGAAGACACTTACACAACCTGAAGACCATGACATCATTTAAGCAAGTTTGCATATTTATGAATATGAGAGCTGAAAATTATTTGAATTAGTCGTATCATACAAAATTGTAATTATTGCTTGGCATATAACTGATAAGATAAATCTCTTCAATTCAAACGTATTTCCATTAAATATTGGAGTCGCAATTAAAGTATTCTGCTCTAAGTGCCATTTTTTAAATACTTTTAACTTTAAAAACTATTTTTTTAGGATTTAGTTAGTTAATATTTGATTTACTAGATCAAGTTTAATCGAGCCATTCAGTCTTATAGTTTTTCTCGAATCTAGTAGTGCCTTTGAACGGTAAAAAGTAGACTCGGTATCAGTTGAACGGTTTAAACATAACTCCTGTAATAATTCCAAAAATGTTGCGTAAGCATTTAAGTTAAAATTGCACTTACGTAGCTAGAATGACTTTTTTTATATGGTCCATATCTTTAAGAAGGTGGGCGATTAGAGTCTTAACCAATCATGATTTTTTGGGGAAGGGATTTCAGTTCCTTTCCCGTTGTTTTCTCTCATATTTAGGCTGCTACAGTTATATTTTGGGTTATTATTGGGAACCACGATAAAATAAAAAAACGTTAATTTTTACAAAGAAGATATTTCGCATTAATGATCAATGTCTATCCAATAAGATTGATGCTTTTTAGTCTGCTTGAACGATGCCTAGTAGGCGTAATAATTTGTACCTTAGAGAACTAGTCCCTTGAGGACGAAATAAAATTTAATTTAAAATTGAGAAATTTATAAATATAGTAATTGTTGGAGATTTAAATGTTAATTTTGTTGGCCAAACATTGCAGATTTAATATTATTGGAATTATCTGAACAATATTTTAACATTATTGACATTGATACTGTGTATTAGTCATTATACTCATTACATACATTTACTTTTATGCAAGTCTTCAAAAAAGGTAAGTATAGACGATAAATCGCTGCCTATAGTTTGAATAATTTCTTTTTATCATTGACTGGATAGGTTGTTATACCAACACGGACATTTCTTCTGTCAGAACATATTTTATAGATTTATTTAAATCTCTTCTAGATTATTAGCTTCAAAATTGAGAAACGCAGCCTGTAAAACGGTTTAACATAAATGTTATAGTTATCAAGGCTATTGCATATCATAAAACTGATGAGAATTTTAAATCTGTTTTCAGACATTCTCAAGACACTCACAGACATAAATTAAAGGGCCTAAATTTCGAAATTTATTAAAACCTTTCAAAACAGAAAAAAAACTGCTGATCCCTAATAAGTTATAATCGCACTAAAAGAAAATCTATGATTAAGCATAATATTGAGTCAAACAACTTTAATAACCCAACTTTATAATAAAAAAAATATTATTAAACAATGTATCTAATTTCGAATGGAATTTACTTGATAAGCATAAAATGTATCTTCAATCTTGTGATGAAACAATATTTATTGAAGCTGTAACTCTCAATGATATATTAGACTCAATAATTTGAATAGTAAAACTAAAAAAAATGTTCTTAATTAATAGCCATGCCTCTTGCCTACTTATTTATCTTATAACTCACTTAAGGTACATTTCATGACTTACTCAAAATCAGTAAATATGTGCTGATTTACTAAATCCAAAACATTTCGGGGTCGCTCAATACTTGACGCAATCTGGAGCCTGCTTGGTAATGTTGAGGCATTTAAGGGAAAACACGAAGTAGTAGTGACACTGTACGACCTCGACAGGGGCTTCAGCTGTGGTGACCATTAAAAGCTTTCGGACGAAATGGAAAACTGCCGATTACGAGGAAAATCTTTATATTTCCTCAAATCGTAATTTAACCGGTCAGTTAAAATTTGGCATTATAAATAAAAGTAACTCAAATGTCAAGATGTTGTATGTATTCTCCAATACATTATATATATATATATATATATATATATATATATATATATAATATATATATATATATATATATATATATATATATATATATATATATATATATATATATATATATATATATATATATATATGTATATATATATTGTAACATTTTAATTTCGTCACTACATTTTAATGCATAAAAATCCGTAAATCCGGTACTGTAAGTCACCTATCGATGTAGTAAGGTGCTCGCGGTCTCTGCTTAGCGAAATCTTCCGCTTCATATTGAGGCAATTCACTAGTCTTCGTGTAGATGGCGCCTTAGTTTTGTTCAATTAGTAATTTTACTTTCTTCTCCTTTAAATATTGTTTCTTTCCTGTGATCCAGCTCAGGGATTGGCTGATCTATTGTCCCGATTTGGTCAGTTTGATTTTAGTAAAGTGGCACCACTGACAGATTGTCATCCCTCTACTGCTGCCTTGACCTGGTGGTGAGGTAGGTTAAGCCTCTTGTCTCTCTGGAAGGTAAAGATGAAGTGTGAAAGTTTGTCGGCGAATTGATCCTGTTTTAATCCAGGCCATCTTTTACATTTACATCGGCAACTTAGTCAAAAAGGCTCCTATGTGTATTTAATTACGTTGTACCTTAATATTTTTGGTTGAGGAACCTTTTATTACTCTCTTGTGAGGATTTAACTGCACTTGAGCACCTACCATATCTTTTTGATGGGACAAACTTTACGAATTGACTAATAAGAAACCCTTTACCATCAGATAAGGTTTTTTTTTCTTCTTCTCCCTCCTCTTCTACTTCTTGTTCCTGTTCTCCTAACCAGGGTTTGTACCTGGATGTGTCATTGTAAGTGAAGCAGAAGTCTGTTACCTAGTACTTAAGTGTGTACGTATTCAGTTTTCCTGCTGGAAATGTCTTCGATGACACTTCATAGACTGCTGATCTCAGTCACCGATGCTGATAGACACTTAGATAAGTATCTTAATTCTAACATCCCTTGTGCTGAATTGACTTTATTGTTTATTGCTGATCAACTTTATGACTTTTTCTGTTTCTTTTGAGTGTAGAGTATACTTTTTGATATAAAGTTCTAACTACTGCTGCTGTGCATAAACCATGATTATTGGTGTTGTCAATAAGATTATTTTTACTTTATAACTCATGCTGATACTCAAATATCACATTATAAGTTTAGGACACAATAATCTATAGGTTTTTGTCAACATTTGACCGTACAGTAGGCTTTAAGATATAGAACATTACAGTATAAGTTTATGACACAATAGTCTATAGGTTTCTGCCAACATTTGATAGTATAATATACTTTAAGATACAGTGTTGTTGTAAAGTGTGATCACATCATGAAATTTTAACTTATAAGATCTAGTTAGTTCATACAAGGTATATAAGAAGTGTTATAGACAGGTAACACACTTCTTGTTATTTACTTGCTCTTAGATTCACATAATACTCTTTTCTTTTATTCTATTACTGTTAATTGTATTTGAATTAATGAAGTTAATTAATTGCTTGATTATTTTGCATCTTTTGATAAATTTTTACTGTTAGATCAAATTATTCGGTAAATTAAAACAACTTAAAGATTTTCTTTATAAACATTTATAGATTTTGAAGTATATTACTTTTACCTGTCATTAGCTGATTGAAAATTTCTTTTCATTACTTAATTTTCAGGTTTTATTGGACATTTAGTTTGTTGTTTTGTGATTGTTTAGCTATTTTCATAAAACATTTTACACAGTTGATCTAATACTTGGATAGTGATCTTTATTTGAATATACTTATATATACTATACTAGATTTTTCTCTCAGCATATGAGGTATGAAAATTGATTAACATAGGATCATTACACAGTCAATTGTCATTTTTTAAAAAAAAACTTCAATTAAGGCCAATTTCTTTCATATGTTATATAAAATAACCTGCAGGAGATACAAATTTCTGGAAATATTTTGGGGAGCACTGAACTTCTTAATAAATGTTATTTGTTGAATATGCTTTTTTTTGTTTTTTTTTACTATTAACTTTAATTAATTTTATCTTAGTGGTCTTGAGGAGTGGTACTCATAACATCTAGAGCGGTTAACAGTCAACTGGTATAGAACTGTTGGCGCCCTTATAAATAGAAAACGAACCAATATCCCTGAGTAGTCGGTGATTTGCACACTAACTTTACTGCCTCTCTTTCAATCAACCACTTAGTGTAGATTTGTATTATCTTAAAACAAATACATACTCTCTGCTATCAAACAGAGAAAGAGTGTGGCAATATATAAGTCCTTCACGGATGGAAAAATACAATGTGTTTTCACTCCGGGTGTACATCCGTTCACTCTCGTTCTGAAAAGAACAATATATATATATATATATATATATATATATATATATATATATATATATATATATATATATATATATATATATATATATATATATATATATATATATATATATATATATATATATATATATATATATATATATATATATATATATATGTATGTAAAAGTATGCATGCATGTAAAATATTACATGCCAGTATGTAAAATCTAATTTTAATGTTAAGGTCAAAGTGTGTTTGTTTTTCGCAAGAAGTTATCGATACTAATTGCAAAGCACCCTGAAGAAGGTAATAATCATTACCGAAAGCTTGGCGTAGCTTAAAAGCAATTTAAATCTAGCCCTAAATTAGGACCGATACCCCAATAATTAGGTTACTTATATATATATATATATATATATATATATATATATATATATATATATATATATATATATATATATATATATATATATATTATTTTTTTTGATTATATTTACATTGTAGACACTATTCATGGATACTGGTTGTTTTAAAAGAATTTGTGTGAGTCTGACAGTATAGAGTATGTATTTACGATTGATGGAAATAGTTTATAACAATTAAATTAAATTAGACTGTGATATATTTGGCTGAGATTGTCAATGTCTTTCCGATATTTACTGTATATTTTTCTTTTTTTTATCTCGACCATTTCTTTGAATGTCAGTTTAAGGTAATGTTGTTCTTTTGATAAGACCGTTGTACCCGAAAAATGAAATTCATGTTCCATATCTCTTTCGTGTTTATGTAGTGCTGTGGAAGCATTTTTTGTATATTTATACCCATTTAGTCTACAGAATTCCCTGCCTAAACTGCCCCAAAAAGTATATAGGCATGACCACACAATACCTATCAAATAGATTCTCATACTAGTCATGAAAGGAGTATAGGATAACTCGTATGTATATCTTACCTAATTTAATTTCAAAACCACACGGCGAAGCTTACAAATAATTTCGCACATAACGGAAAAGGGAACTCAGCCTAACATGAAAATATAAATGATGGGAAGCAAGCGATACAAAAATAATAATTTACATCCTAGATCTCTATTAAGGACACACGAAGAGGCCGGACACTAGTAGCAGTAGTAGTACTAGTAGTTGTAGGAAGGTTAGAGACCTGACTGGTAGGCCTATAAGGCTCTTTCAGTCTACATCAGATCCTCCCGCAACAACAACCTGCCATCAGGTTTTCATCCCTGAATCGACAAGTCCTTCCTATATAAGCTTGGATATTTATCCAGGCGAAATCCTTAACTCGATCCCAATGCAAGATCTTATTGCCGATAATATCTCGACATAGTCTTGCTCGTGGCTCACATCTGCACAGGAAGTGGAGTGAAGTTTCCTCCTCCTCCTGACACTTCGTGCAGGTAGAGTCCTCATCAATGCCTAAGATAGAAAGGCGTCTTCTCAATCGAGAGTGTCCCCTTAATATTCCTACGTATTTCCTGTCCCGCGTTAAGAACCACTCTATTCGGACTTTATCTGGCTTAGTAATGAAGTCTTTGGCCTGAAGGTGGTAGGCAGGCCGGACACTAACTTCCCACCTATTGGTAAAGAGAGCCTAGTTTAATGTTAGAATGTCTGTCACTGGGACCAAGCGATTGAAAAAAATTTTATGCTATTTCACCCAATTTTAGACCTGCCTTTTTCTATAGAATAATTGGTTTGTATTGTATTTATTTATAAGAATAGGAAATGGTTGTGTGCACGTATAGGTAAAATGGGAATGTGGACACTTTGTATTTCGTGCAATTTTTTTTATTAAATTAAAAACGTGGCAGAGCGCTTTAGGCTTTCGCCATCATCAGTGCCACCTGACCATTTAAAGGAAGTGATTCCCTTGCTTTCAGGTGGCACTAATGATGGCGAAAGCGCTCTGCTACGTTTTTAATTTATTAAAAAAAATTGTACGAAATACAAATTGTCTACATTCCCAATTTATTTATTTATTCCGCTTATTGATTTTATATTTCCAACCGATCGGGTGTCCGACGCGAAATAATAGTTTATTAGCCAAATACCTAAATACTATATACAAGTCAATTTATCCTATTTATGTTTATTTTATCAGCCTTTCTAAAACCTACGGTGCAAATGAATCAATTTATAATTGCCAGATTGTTTTATAATTTTTACTGTTGCTTACTAAACTTTTTTATTTTAATACTAAAATCCAACGACTAAATCGTAAAATATATATTTCGATTAAATAATTCTTCTAATATAAAAACAAAAAAGGTTAGCAATTTATTTATTAAGTTTTGGCTTAGAGTTTATTTATTAAGTTTTTATATAACTTGATTTCTTTGTCTGTCTCTGTCCGTCTGGGGCAAATTTTGTGATTTGATTTTACTTACTGACTTGAGTTATATATCGAGCTTAAGCAAAGGCGTTTTCAAAATACCATTTTATTTCTTAAAAACACACCGAATATAATAAATTTTGAGAGGAACGAATTTGAAGACTAAACGTTAACAGTCAGGATTACTAAAGAAGTACCTTTTATTTCACTTATGCTTATAATATGTCCTTATATTTTTTTGAGGAGATGGTAGAATATATATAGTCAGCAGTTATGTAAAACGTAACTTATATACGTATTTTTGCTGACAATACAATATAAAGATATACTAAAAATTATAAAATCGATATTAACATAAAAAATGTATAAAACATATAGCCCTATGGACGGTTAAATTCCATACCGTTTTCACTAATGTGTGGGAATATCTCCTTTGGATATAAACCCTTTGATGTTTTTATCAGCACTGTTACCCGCCAGAAGAAGTTAGTAGGTTCGTGTTTTCCATTACAAAAGTCTAAGCAAAAAAGTGAAAAGACTATTTTCGTAATGTATTTATTTAGTATTTTTATACAAAGGTCATAATATAAGCAAGTATAAACGATACTGGTTTAAATAATTATTTCATAAGACTCGAAAAAATGAAGATAATTCTAGGTAGAAGAGTAAGAACTATTTTAGGTTCGATAGTGTTCAATTCAGTCGATAGCGTCGTTGCGTTAGTGACTTGATTTTTTTCCAGCCTTTTATCTCGTTTGAGGTTAAGGGGGAACTGCACGCAGTATTATGGATCATTTGCAAGCCTTCGGCCGCTGCGATATTATGTTAAAGCTGTAGAGATATTTATTAGCTTCATTGTGATTCAATTAGGGAAATATGTTTAGTTGGGCGCTAAATACGATTTTTATAAAAAAATTAAAACTAGAATTATAAAACAGAAGTAGATTTGTCCATTTTCGACCATTTTTTGACCACTTTTTGACGCAAATGCCGTCGCATATAATTTTTCTATCTACAAAATGGCTCTTTACGGCCTTGCATTGATCCTTTGTCTACGTAACTGCAAAATTTTAAATGGTAAATCGTACTCAAATATTTGTATTTCTGCAGCGCGTGAACCCTTTTGAACCTATTTTCAACCGAAATGTAATTTAAATTGCCTAAACATAACACATTTTTTTGAAGTCGGACACGCAGGAAGATTTTTCTAATACGTAGGTACCATTTCATCTTACTTTTTGCGTGCAGTTCTGTGGGTGGTGTTTCAGGTGGTATTATTAAGTATATGTGTTTAATATATAACCTTAGCTATTAAAACCCCAAAAAGTTGAAAATAAATTAATATTTATAAACGTTTTAAATGATAAGGTTTAATTAATATTGTTCGATATTTAATAAAATAAATCTTTTTTTTAAATTTTCTATTCGCTTTAAATTTAATAAGCAGACCATTTCTAATACTGCAATATATAAGCCGCATTCACCTAATTATTTTTCTTACTTTCCGCATATTTAACGGCTGCAACGGGAGATACACACCGCCAGGATCGAGAAAGAACTTACCATGACGCAGCCTTCCAATTCAGCCCGCTATATAGTCTTGAACTGGCTGTGTCGTGAAATCGTTTTACACACAAGAGAATGGAAGATAAGGCCTGCTCGGCCGGAGTATGAAAATTCACTTGACGCAAATATAACCATTTAAAATACAGGTAAATACCATAAAATTATACCATTTTGTTGGTAACCTAAAAGTTTTGACTAGATATCATAAGCCCTACAGGCAAATAAACAAGAGGCAAGCTAAATAATTTTTTTCATTTGTATTCAGGTGCGAGAATAACAGATGCTACTGAAAAACCTTACTTGCAATTTTTATCAGCTCATATACAGGGCGATAAAAAAGCTTCAAGTTAGAGGTATCTCAAAAATGGGATTTTTTGTTTGAGGAGATATTTTCCTTCAGATTATGAAAGATATAGTCAGAATAGACTGTTTTTGAAATTTTGAGCCAAATCAGACTTATAGAAAATTTTGTACAGCTCAAAAGAGGCTCATTTTGACCCAACCCTAAAACCCCGCATAAAACCTAAACTAAGAGAGATAATAAGCTCAAAACTAAACAGAGAGTTATAATTTGTAATAAGCTTCATTTTGAATCCTAGCATGACTTTTCTGGTCAATTTTTAATTTTTAGGTGAAATTTTTCTGAAAAAATTAACTTTCTATTTTCTCACTCATAGCGTCTAAACGAAAACCGATAAAGATAAAATTTATAAGGAAAAAAGACATATTTTCACAACATCTTTCGACCTAGACAGGTCCCCGACTTTTTTTGTTTTTATTTTCATCGCGGGACTTGAAAAGAACAGCTGATCGGTCGGAACTTTTACAAATTTTAACCTAGCTCGCTCATACTAGTATCAAAAGATAGGGAAAAATGAATCATTTCGTCTATCAAGAATAACATTTTTTCAAATTCCGAAGGAAAAGAATGATTTTAATACATTTTCATTTTACACCTAAATATGTCCTTACGCAGCACAATAACTCTTTTAAGGCCACGTCGACGATGTCCACGTAAAGTATACGAGAGTACTATTAAATAATGCAAAAATCGCCTTGCTGAATAAACTTGTTGATTTTTATTCAAATTTAGAAATTACCAAAATTTCCAGAATGCCAAGAATGCAACTTCGCTATGATTGTTCCAAACGTGCATTTCGGACGGAGATCGAGGATTGCTAACAAAACCAGAGCACTTTTTGGCCAGAAAAGTTCAAGTCATTCGCAAAATCAACGCGTATAGCACTGAAGCCATCGATAACGAATTTTTCCTTCAACGGGAAATGCACGCCGGAGCCTCTATCTGAAATTTTGCATAGCACTTAGCTTTAAAGTAGGACTTTTGCTCGTATGATTCGCCAAAGGGTCGTACGTCATACTAACCCTGTAAGCGTAAAGCTTGCTGGGGTAATCGGAAGAACAGAAGATAAACTAATGCTCTAAATTATTGCGTAAAATAAAATTACAGGTAAGCGGCCTCCGAGTCTTGACTTTTTACAATCTCATTCGAAGCTATTAGTTAACCCTTTGTGCTTAATAATTATTTTGGCGAATTTTAAGTGTTTATTATTTTATTTAAAGTAATCCGGTAGTGCATTTAATTTAATTAGTGTTTGAAAATTTCTGAGCTTCCATTTCTTAGCCTTCAGCAGTATTGATTTTAATTTTTTGAATTTGTTTTTTCAAAAAGTGAACTTACTCATAATATTCAAAGTTAATAATTTTTTCTCATTAAACTCATTAAACTATCGAAATTATTTGAATATTTAAACAAATAAACTGACTTGTGCTATTTAGTTTAAAGTGCTTTGTCTCACATATTAATTAGTATTTCTTATTAATAATTCTAACAATAATTGAGTCGAGCTTTTTTTTAATTGTGACATATCGAAACTATGACTAATAAAGGTTCTCTCCTTGATTGGATGGTTCCTAAATTTATCAGATAAAACTTGTAGTAGTAAAGTGCATGTACCGAGTGTTTTCCCGAACTAGGGCATGTAGAGGTTAGGTGTAAAAGGTAGGTAAAAGGTGTAGCTTCGAAAATTTCGCTTTTTAATAATCTTTTAAATATATTTATTTTTTAATCGTCTTGTAAAACTTGGCAATAAAAGTTGCATTGTTGTCCTCAGGACATTTAGTTGTAAATATAGTTGTAAATATAAACTCTTACTCAGTTGAACAAACTTTGGATAAAAAAACTGTGAAGTGAATAATTGATTTAGTCCAAACATCAGTGAAGTGAACATAAACCTTTATACGATTTTAAACAAAAACTAAACTGCAGGTTCCTTGAAAGACTTTACGTCAAGCTTTCAGAAAGTAAGCCACTTTTGTCGGTGTTTGAATTTTAACAAAAATTTGTAAATTAGTGATAGAAATGTATCCACCCGGCGTTAGTAAGGTGAACTGAACATAGTTAGTTTTAAGAAATATAAATTAGAATTGTGTTTTAGCAAACTATAATTTAAACAAACTGACTTACTTTCCCCCGTAATACCTTCACGTCGCTTGTTTCACAGTTGTGAAATTTGGTAAAAATAAAAATAATTATTAAATAGCATATTTGGGCAGAGACCACCTTCAGGCTGTGTTTTCCAATAAATACGTCTAAATTCACGCCCAGCGACTTTTCTTTCCCCTCAGAGTCCAGAGAACTTCCTATTTTCTTTGAGGCGGGTGCCCACTTACCAGAGGGCAGAAGGGGAAATAGTGCCGGGACCTCGACTAATCCTTCGGGTGTAACCCTAATAAATAATACCCTCTTAAAAAGTATTCCCTTGAGTATGACTAACTTGAAAAACGCATGATGTAGTTAATCTTAGTATCTTTAGCAATTAGAACGAACTAAGTAGTATTAGAAACCTACCTTATCAAGGTGAGAACATAAAAGCAGAAAGTAATAACTTAATAGAAATAGCCGATAGCTACTACCAAAAGGAAAATTTAAAAAATCGTGTTGACACTTCATGTAGGGCCGAATTGGAGCCTTTACATGATGACATTAACCCTATGAATTTACCTAATTTACTGATCAGCCGACGTCTCTGTCCTCAGCGTCAAATTTTTATTGACAATTCTTTGAAACTTAATAAAAACTTACAAAGCTCTTCAAGCTACAGATCATTTAGTCAGCAATCTTTAATGTCTGCCGAATGCGTTTGAGTTGGGTGTTCTCACCATCATACGGCGCAGTTGCACGAGAATATATATGTAAAAAAAACTAACCCAAATACCGTAACCAACCAAATGGAAAATATTAATAGTCCTTTCTCTGAGTTCACAGGTAACCCAGAGGCACATTCTTCATCTCCTAAAGGTCTTACAAAAATTACGAGCCATAATTTTAACCAACAAATTATAAAATCTTATTTTCGAACTTTAACAAATGAAAATTTTTAAAGTTTCAATTATATAACAAGCCGTCCATCATCAGAACAGCTGGTTCCTCGCATGTTTCACCAAGTACCACTTGCAACATACGCAGTGCTTGTTACCATATGTAAGTAATCTCATTACAGTTTCGGAATCCTCATTTTTATTGTTTTGGCTTGTATTTAAAAGCCAACGCTTTACATTGCGGAATATTTTTATCTTATTTAATTTTGGTTACTTAACGCATTTTAAATAATTTTAAATTAAATATTTAATTACGCAATTAATGATAGAGTTCATATAATCTCTACGATCTTGAATTAGAGTAATCGTAAGATTATTCTACATTTATTGGTTCTTTCGAACCGCCATTTTGGGTTTTTTTTTCTTTTTTATAAATCCGCCATTTTGGGATTTTTTTTCTTTTTTAAATTTAAATTAAAAATGTTTAGTCTTATATTGATTTAGTGTTGAATGATGTATGTTGTCGAATTCTTAACCAAAATTCGCACTTTTTCGCTTAACATTATTTATTAATTATAGTTTTCGCATTGCGTTCTGTTTTTTTTTATAAATAAATCAGTTTGGCATTTCAATTGATTTTGATGTTTATTTAACAGTTAACGTTAAAATACGCTAGATTTAAAAAAGCATTTCAATTTGTTGAAATTTTTGGCATTATTTAACCCATGAAACGTGGTGTGTTATGATGTTATTTCGCAGGACTTGTGTACATTTTTATTTCGAATAGTTTTAGTTATTTTTCCTCAAGTCGTTAAATATTTAGCTAAATTTTTAATACTTAATTCTTATTAATATTTTTCGAGTCCTTCCTTTTGTTTTCTACTACTACTACTACTAGATCCTAACGCTGGAACCTGTGGTAGAAGATAGATCAAAATACAAGAGTTCTAACCACTAACAACAAGTTGTGGTGTAGTGTGGTTAGAACTCTTTTATTTTGATCTACTACTACTACAAAATAATTTTTTGAAAATGTCTAACGCTGCTAAATTGAAATTAACTGGAAACACCACTTTGAGTGATATTTCCTATTTACGTAATTTAGCTGAACGGGCACAAAGTGGCAGTTCCGTAAAAAATGTATTTAATGCCCGATATTTGGAAATGAAGGAGCTTAGGGCACAATTTTCTGATCACCATCAGGGTATTATGTCGCTGTTATTAGGTGACGAACATTCAAACCTAGACATAGAGGAAACGATTACAAAGGGTTTTTTTACGCTATTAGAGCTGTTTATTTTCATTTCTTTAAAAAGGTAATTTAAATATTTCAAACCTGAGTTTGAATTGCTCTTTTTCTGTGAAAATCTTTCCGCAAGTTTGCTTCTCGAAATTAGAAATACCCAGATTTAAGGGTGACTAAGAACTTTCAGTCTTTTTTGCTAGAAAAGACAACCATTGGCGTTGATTCATGTGATATATTTAACCCGTGACAATTACATAATAGCACATTATACACTGATTCAAAGGTATTCAAATAAACGTTTAAGCGCTCAGGAATATTGGTTTGCGCTTGACAGTAGTGAAGTGGCTAGTTTTAGACATTTTTTCTGGAAATCTGTCAGCCCTGAAGGCCTTGAGCTTCTCCACAAACCAGTTTGATTTAATTGTCGTAATTTGAAGAGTTAGATAAATCTCTTATTACAAAATTTGAATTGGAACAGGCTTTGAAGTTCCAACGTAAAAAGATCTGATAGATTCTCAAAATCGGAAATCAAAACTCAAATTGTAGTATCACGTTATCTGCCGCAGGCGTAACGGGTGAAAGTGTATGGCTCTCTACCACGCTTATTGACGTTGTAGAATGTAGACCATAAAATGATGCCTGAAACATTTAGGTATCTTTTAGATTCCGGAAGTATGTCTTCCTTTATTTTACATAAATCCGCAAATCGGTTAGGGTCACCCAAAAATCATTGTTCTCTTGAAATCAATGGTATTTGGCCAATGGCAATGCGATCTAATTCGAATACGTAATGGTAGTGATACGCTCGCCATAAGGACCGAAGGTGGCTTTTTCTCCCGATTCTTGGGCCTATATTAAAAATTTAAAATTCGCAGATAAATTTTTTTAGACCAGGCAAATTTGACATTTTAGTTAGAAGTGACTTATTTTTAAAAATTCTTTTAAATGTCTTCATTCAAGGCAATTTAAACGCCATATTATCACTAAACTAACACCTTAAGCTTTTACTGACTTTCCCTTGTGTGTTTCAAAATAGGCAAGGATGGTAATTTCAACATCTTCGCTTATTACAAATGGTTTTCTCTTTCCTGTTTTTTTTAATGCCCTCGTTACATCTAAATTTTTTATAAAGAACCAAAAAATATCTCCTCAACGACAATTTATGAGCAGTAAATTCTTCTATTGCTCTAGCACTATTTTTTCTCCACATAGGACATGCATGAAAGGTATTTTAGAACAAGTTTTAGCAACAAGAAACTGTAAATGCATACTTTTCTGTCTAAACAAAACGAAACTGCATGGTAACTGTCATTTGAATCTCGCAACAACCAATCAATTGGTTTTACTTCGGAATTTCATAGCCAACTTTGTTGTTAATAAATCAACGTTATAACCTTAGTTATTTTTAGGTTTAGGCCGATAATGCATATAAGTTTATTTATTCTGTGGGCGATTTGCAAACATTATAAAAAAAATATACAGGGTGCTCTATTAAAAATAATAAATTTTTCCAATTTATTCAGAGACGCGATGCTCAATTGTTTTCCTGTTTTTACCATCTTAATTAAAATTTAAAATGATACTACTTTGTTATTTTAACCAACCTCCTATCTCCAATAATAACGAAGTTAGCAATAGTGTCGGCTAAATTGGAGGCACCCTGTATATGTTAGACGGGTTCGTTTTATCGTTGTATGAACGGGGGCTTCGCTTATACAACGATTTAATTTAGTGGAAATGTTATTGAATGGATAAGACGTCAGCTACTTAAACTGCTTTTAGTATGAATTCAGTTGTGGTTCCTTTCACCCACACGACTTACTTACTTTGTCCGTATTCAATATTAATAAAGTATTATTTTAAGTACAAAAACGACAAAAACTTTTTTTATATATGTTTATTTATAAAAAAAACGTAATCTTGTTTTGGGATTAACCCTAATACTGATAAAAATTTCTCTAAATCTTTTAGTTATAACACATTTTTAGATCTGGATACACAAAAATATTTTTTACAATGAGATTCTTAGAACCATACTAATATGAAATACTCTTTTTTATATAATTTCCTATTACTAGACAATTGATCCCATTCTAATTTTCCAATAACAATGGTCATACTTATCATCATTTTAAACGGTATTTGTCACCTCCATGTATTTTGATTGTTGACTAAAGAGTAAAAAATATATTTAGATTTTTTTGGAAGATTAATATATAAGATAAATTATATCAAACGTTATAAAATCGGAACGTGGGCATCGCGTCGTATTAAATTCCGCACAATGCATCGCGTCTCGGTCAATTGGAGCTTGCTCAAAAGTCTAATTGGCTCTAACCAAACTGAATTTTACGAAATTTGACTGGAACGAGGTTCATTGGGGCAAAACTGTGATAATTTCTTAACCTAATCTATTCTAACTTAACCTGGTCGGATTTTACTAAATAAAAAAGAAGTTTTCACCATGCTCCGGTTCGGCCGACCGCTTCGAACCACAAGAATTCACGATGCAAGTAGTGACGTCACCGGCTTAATAGTTTGATAGCTTGTCTGTCAAATTGCCAACCATGTCGGGGATATGGTCCCGATAGCGGTTCCAGAAAAAAAAACAAAATATGGCGGTTTCTTTACAAATCGAAAAGAGCGAAATTATTAATTTTTATCATTAAATATATGAGTTTTATAGTCTTCTTTCTCTGGTTCTGTGTTTGATATTATTTGGGTTTTTGCATATTTTAAGGTTGGTGTTAAAAAATAAAACATATACTTTTACAGATAAATTGCTAATTGTTTTTCCATATTTGTTACTATTTTTTGGCAAAATCAAAACACAATTAATCATTTACTTTATTGTCACTTGAAATCGGTAACCAAACATTTTCACCATGTTCTACACATGACCAGCTGTTAGTGGAACCGGAGCATGATGAAAACACTTTATCTGTTACAACACAAAGCACATGCTCACAAGCAAGATTGTGAATTCTAGATGTTGGGTACTTCGAACCCTTAAATTGTCAAACCACAGGTCGGGATGTCTATATGAAAAAAAAAATCGGTAAATTTCTTCTTTTTACGAGTCCTTTCTTTAGGAATAATGAAGTGTGACCCAGTTTAGTTTTTATACTGATTTTCTTAAGATCATAACATTTAATTTTCGTTAAAATTTTGAAGTCAATTGAATTCATACCACAATTTTACTAGTTTATCTCTATATCACCCTTAATGCTTTTACAAAATTTGAAATTACTCTAATAGGTAGCTTTTTCTGGTTGATTTTTTTAACATTTCATTAAGCCGCCATTTTGTTTCGCCATCTTGGATTTTCCCAGTTGGTCTTTACGTAATAATTAATTTGTATGCAAAATTTCATGTAAATTGGATTAGCAGTTTTTTAGTAATAATTTTGTAACATTCCACTATGCCTCCATATTGCATTTTTACCAAAATGTAATCTTCATTCCCTCATGACACTTGATTTTTGAAAAAAATTTGAAGTCAATCGAATAAGTAGCTTTTGAATTATGCCGTGTAAAGGCAGACCGACCGAAGGATTTGAGAAAACATGTTTTTTGGCATCTAGGCATCTTAAACATGAAGCTCTGTAAAAACCTGGGAGGGTAATTTTCCCGATTACAACACTATACGAGAAAAGTACGACTAATGACTTTCCGACATTTGGTCTTCGATTGCATGATGCATGCATCTTCAGTGATCTTTACATCAGGAGATCGGAACACTGAATGAGATCGGAGATATTTAGACCAGCACTTTACCGACCTGTGTTCACCGAATATTGACCCGGTGTAACGATCGGTTTCGCCGTATGATATAGACTGTAGCCCGTATCTCTACTGAAATTATAAGGATGCTTATATATTTTAATAGACTCTCTAATTTTGGTTTATAGAATCCCGAGACCCACACAAGGATTTTGACTTGATGATCGGATACAGCAGATTGTGCAATTTGTTTCTTTCTAATCGTTCATGTTCGTTAAGCCTAGTTGATCGTCCAGTTCTATATCAACTATAGTGATGTCCAGCGGATAACAACATAGTTGATATAGAATATCAGATTTGATAGAAAAATTGTAAAAAAATTTGTCAACAAATCGCGAGGGCTCTATAAACCAAAGAATTATTAACTGATTGCTTCTATTCCTGATAATGATGTGAATTTGCATAAGGACCCACTTTTTTTCCTTTGTATAAAAAAAACCTACACGGGGAGATTTTCTGGACCAAAAGGACATTTGACAAAAGTGTCGCCTACATTTCTGAACTAGGAGTTTGTCTTTAAGGAACTTCCCAAATTCTTCCATAAAAATTACGGCTACTACAGGTGACAACGGAAATCCAATGGCTGCTCCTGAGGTTTGTTTTTACAATGTTCCTTGAAAAACGAAATATTTTGATGTAAAACACGCATCAATCAGTTCTGAAAGTGAGTTGTCAAGAATATTATGGTGCAATAAATCTGATATTATTAAAACTGAATCATTAATAGATTGATTTATGACGGTTCAACATTACAAAATATGTGGAGTTTTTAATATATGAATGTATTGTTCCTCTAAAATTTGAACATGTGAAATATTTTTACCAGTTTCCTAAGTGGGCAATCTTATTGCACTGACGATAAGCCGAAGCGTTACATTAATTTTTACACAATAGGTAGTCCGTTGAATCGCCGGATTCTAGAGCTGCTTGGCCTTAACATCTTCTCCTCTGTTAGCAGATTGGATGCGTTTAAGGTTGGTTATCCGTCTCTCGATTATGTTAGTCAGATCTGTTTGGATTACCTATAAGTGCTGAAATAAGCTGTTTTGTCAATGACAATAGTGACCTTGCTCGTGTCAGCTGGAAGGGCCAAAATATTTGTACTGTCGTTTAAATTTTTAATGACCGTTTTTTTTCGAGACTAAGAGATTTAACTTAGACGGCTTAGAATTTGTGATGATCTTCGCGGTCTCATACCTTCCAGCTTCTTCTTCTGGATGATTTTAACGGACGGTTTTATCGTCAGTGCAATAGGATCGCTCACTTACAAAATCGGTAAATATCTTTCAAACCCTCTTAATAATTTTACAGAAAAAACACATCGATATATTAAAAACTTTACATACATTTTGTAGAGATATTAAAAACAATCCAATCAGAACCAAAACGTATCTAAGTCAGCTTCAATGTGGAATCGCTATATACGAATGCGCATATTGATGATTGAGTTTCAATAACATTAAATCTCACACCAACATATTCCGCTTTTCAAAAAACCTTTTATGAACCAACTTCAGAAGTAGCCATGGGAACACCGCTGTCACCTGTGGTTGCCATTATCTTCATAGAAGCTTTTGACAAGGAAGTGTTAAGGTCGTCCCCATTAAAGCCAAAATCGTTGTTCAGATACATGGACGTACTCAAATATGACCTCACGGTAGAGAAAAATCTCCTCGTGTTTCAAGCAACACCCTAATATAAAATTTACCATTTAAATCGTAATTTCTAGATGTTCTTGTACAAAGGAAAGGAAGTGGTTCCTTTTGGCACTCTACATATATAAAACCAACACATACGAATAGATAAAATTCACACCATCATCTGGCACAGAAGCAATCCGTTATTGATTCTTTGGTTTAAAGAGTCCTCATGATTTGTGTCCAAATATCTTAACAATCGGTGTGGAATAATCCTATTCCACGACAGGAAACTAATAAAGAGTTACCGATAGGAAGTGTAGTTCCTCCATTTATACACGGAACTACAGACAAGATTGCAAGGTTACTTGGCCGGTCGAACATACGTACACTCTTCAAAACACCCAAGAAAATTGGATATTTTTGCGATCGTCGGAGGTCGTTATTCACTTCCAAACAGAAAGACTATATATAATTCCTTGGTCCTGTGGTGATATCAATATTGGGGAAACGAGCTTTTAGAAAGAAATCTGAACACCAAAATTACACTGGACCTGTTATAAATTTAAAACAAACCAGAGCTTCCGTCTCGGGATTCTATAAAGGGAAAATTAAAAGAGTCTATTGAAATATATAAGCATCCTAATAATTTTAATAGAGATTTGACTGCAGTCTATATCATATTTGGAAACTGATCGTTACACCCCAAGTAACTAGATATTCTTTCTTATTACTTTCTTTTGTATAATCTTATTTAGAATTGTTATATAAAGGAATCAGGAAGCAGTTAGATACCTTTATAAAAGTGTTATTGTACACTAAATGGCTTTTTAAGCAATAATACTTTGTAATGTAGACGTAAGAACGTTCTTACATACAAATGATAAACCTTTTATATATCAGCTTTAATAAAGCTTTATTAAAGTAATAACCACAGCTAGAGATTCGCGTTATTTCTTTTATAAAGCTGTTAAATCGGCTTTTTAGAAGCATTTTAATGGATAATTCCGCAACCTTTCCACTTTTAACTGGTATGGCGGCGGGCATGCACTTGGCAATTTTTTCTCAAGCCGTTTGAAGCCGCCATTTTCACATAAGGAACTTTTATTTACTATTAAATACTTTCAAGTGAACTAATTTGTGTCTTGACCATTACTTTGCGTTTTGAATTATGGGTTTACTGTGCTAATACCATTTTAAAAGATGTTTTTAAAAAATAAAAACCAAAAAAAATTTGATTTTTTTTAAATTTTTTATATTTAACGAATTTTAAAGGCTCTTTGGTGAATTTCGAGCTACCACTATAAATTTTATCAGGAAAATCATTTGAGGTTTCCATCATCAGTGACACTATAATAAAGTAATAATTGCATCTACCGTATTTTTCAGCTAAAATAAAGTATTTATAAAGCAAATTGCTGCAAAAGCGCGAGCCAACTTGCGAAAATGTGAACGCCTGCAAAGTTTTTTAACTAAGTATAGAGCAGTTTATTAACATTCATAAAGTTATAGTACATCCCTTAAACATCGGATTTATAACAGAGAATATATCTAAACTAATATAAATTATTTATAATAGCAAATTATAACACTTTAAGAATACGAAAATTGCTCTATATATCTCCAGTTATACATACTGTCTAATGTACTTTATAATTGCTTATAAAACAATTACTTTTCTCAAAAAACTGTTTAGGAGTGTGTTTATATGATATAATATAGTTGCGCCTATTTTGGGCATATAATTACTGCGTTAGGTCTGTGAAAACGTTGTCTAGCGCAAATAATAAAACCTCATGCTGGATTAATTTTACATTATAGCAGTTCTTACAAATCTTAAAAAGTAATTTGTGGTACTTGGGACCGGGTAAATATCTCAGTGTTCTGATGTCGTGAAATGAAAATCCCCGAATCGAAGGTGAAACGTCTGAATGTGATTCCATTTTGACATGGTCTAGTCCAAAGTACCATGATTTCTTAATTTAGCGCAACTGGTTTTCTAACATTTTTATTACTTTTATTTTTAAATTAAATATTATATAACTTAATTAATGTTAATAAAGATACTGTTGTAAATTTAAAATCATTTTGTGTTTTCTACTTCCTCCCTTGTACATTTTCAGTTGGGCATGTTGTCTTACTTATTTTGCCCGCCCCAAATTACACTTCTGGCTATGGCCCTGAATCCACCTATGTAAAAATAATTTGATACCGGTAGTAGTTCTAAATGCAAATGTGGAAAATCTCCATTATAATAATTACGTCACATTTTATACGCATTTTCGTGTTAAGAGTTTAACTTTATACCCCGGCGCCTAACCTGGTGCTAATCTAATATGCACTCATCTCGCATTTGTAACAAACTATCCAGAAAGTCTTTCAAGACTGATACCTAGTTTGTTTTAAACATGTAAATTTGAGTTAAAATTTTATTTTAAGATGTAAATTACACGAAATCTAAAATTAATTCATGTAATAAACACAAGACAAAAAAACATAAAAAAGCATATCCACTAACTAGAGGACGTTCAGATTTGAAGTTCAAATTGCTAACAACTCATTATTGACCATGAAATCATAATGTTAACCACAAATTCTGTTCTATTCCAATACTTTAGGTCATTTTTCCGCACCATAGTCATATTTGGCAAAACGCACCAGTCGGAGTTTGATCATAGCCAAACAAAGCGTGAAGAGGGCTGCCATCGACCCAGAAATGGTGCGTTGTGCTAAATATTTAAAAGTTAAAAATCACCTTTGTATATTAATTTGGTGTACGTTTAATATTTTTCGATTTGGCCAACTTATAAGTAAAAATATATTTTCCGATTAACTATTTCCCCAACTGAATGGGGTAATAAATAAAGTTAAGTAAATACCAAACTTGATAGACTATACTATTCGTTTTAAAAAAAATATTGTTTTTATTGATTTTTAAGAAATTCTAGCGAATTGATAACATATGTATATGCAGCATGTAGTTGTCCCGGATCCCGGAATTTCATTATACTATCCCGAAAAGCGTCAATCAAATCAGAAAATCCAAAAATATTATAAAGTTCACAAAGAAAAAAAATACACACTCTTGCTTAACATTATTACATCACGACATTGCGCCGCCGCTTGCTTTGTCGGCATTTCAATGTACACACGCCACTGCCAACTATCGAACTGATTTACGTTGAACTTAGTTCTTAAGGAATGAAAAATTGAAGGAATACTTTGAATATAGTGAGTTATACAAAAACGTACCAAATAATCAAATTTGGTCGCATTTTTTAGAATGTGTAAAAATCAATACTTTATAAACTTTATTAATGTAGTATGGTTTATATACATTCACATTATTTACTTAATTATACCATTATTTTCTATCAAAAGTAGTGAAGAGCTACCCGTTGAGGAATCACAATCAGTAACAAATTCCGCCGCCCCCGTACGCCGGCTTTCCCGCTTAGATTTGTTTATGGCAGTTGCTGTGGCAACGCAGTGGTGAATATCCGTAGGATTAATATAGATGGGAGCGGCATAAAATTGCTGCTGCAGGCTGCAAGCGGTTGTTCGCTTGTTATAGAATTAATGTAAATTAGTGCGTTCGAATCATTTGAGCTGGAAGCAGTTTTGCGTCTATCGAAATTAGCTTTAAAATATAGGTACATAACTGTTTTTTAAGAACAAAAAATATATTTAAAATCTTATAAATTCATATTATTTCCTCTATGTATTAAAAAACGCGAAATAGCCATTTTGGGCGTGGTACCCCGCCTGTGCACCTAGCTACGCTGCGCTTCACCCGTTCTTAAATCCACGAGCCGCCACTGCCGTAGACCAACTTCTAAAAACCGAAAAGTTTCATCCACACAAAATAACTTTGGTGCAAGAACTCTCTGAGGATCATCACGATAGGCGCTTGGAATTTTGTGAAATCATGATGGAACGTTGCAATACTAATCTAAATTTTGTCAATCAAATTATTTTTTCTGACGAAGCAACTTTTTTTTAGAATGGAAAAGTTAACAGGCATAATTGTCGATATTGGGCCAGGGAAAAATCCACCTCCAATCCTCCTTAAAAATGTGGTGTATCAAGCTAAGCCCAATGACCTCAAGGATTTAAAGAAGCGAATAGAAATTGAATGTAGACGAATCGAAGAGGCTGGCATTCTTTTTAATGTATTAAATGTTTTCCAATAGTATTTGGCCTACTGTCAGGAAGTAAATGGACAAAATTTTAAACACCTTACTTAATTTCATTAATTTATTGTTTGTATTAGGTATTTCCTTTTTTCTATTTTATTGTTTCCGTTGTTTTTTACAGCCTCATTTTAAAGTTAAGACGCTGATTTCTCTTGCTAGTGTTTTGGTAGCAAGATGAGAAATTATTGTACTTTCCGGTCTGCCAGAACGTACAGCATCATTTACCTTTCCAGTTTCACGAAATGTTTTGTTAATTTTAGTTACAGTAGATTTAGTTAATACATTTCTGTTAGGAGTATTTGTCATTAAAAATGTTACAAACATCTAGCATGTTTCGCATTCTACCTCCATAACCCAATATAATTAAAATGTCAATTCTATGGGTTTCAGTTAAACGATCCATTTTCATAAATCGACAAAACCGACATCGTTAAACATATCAGGTAACCGTCTGTGTGCAAGTATTTTAATAAGTAATGCATTAAATTACGGATATTAGACCCTTATTTGCGCAAAAACTATTGACTTTTGAAAAAGTGCTCTTAATTAAAAGTATTAAGAATTTTATGCAGAATTTGAAAAAGTGATATAATATAGAGTATTCCATTAAAAAAAATTTTTCCTTTTATACCAGAAAAACGGTAAACTTGGCAGCAATGTGGATCTCGCCATTGGATCCAGCATAATTTCATACCTAAATGAACACATTTTCATTAAATTCAGGTAAGCAGTACCTGAGATACTTCCCCATTTACTTATTTTCGTTACATGCTGTATGTAAGTAAGTACATAGTTTTATTTCTTGGTGTGGTCATTAATATGTTTATATTTAGGGTAATTATACAAAAATATATGGTACGTGGAAATTTATAGAATATTATCAATAAAACGTAATGATTTTAATAAACATTTAATGAAGAAAAAATAAATAAGAATAATTGAAGCAATATATTATAAAATAATTGGAAAAATATGAGATATTTTACTCGCGAAAATGTATTATGGTCGAATTTACCCTCAAATATTACGAATGTTGAATTAGGAATATAATAAATGTAGGTAAAGAAATGCAGCGCTGAGAAAACACCGAATTCGCGTTACCTGTTATATAGGCAAAAGAAAAAGTCAATATCGTGACCTTTGCAGAGAAAGATGAGAAACATATACTTATACAAATGTTGTGTAACTTCTTCTTTTTTAAGTAATTGTGTCAAAAGTGTTAAACGCGTCCCCGAGATATAAAGAATTAGACAGCGCCGGGTCGCTTTAGAGATAGATTCTAGCTCATTTATCATACCACACTATTTATATTTACGCCATAACCTAATGTGATACGACAAACATGCATTTATTTTAATTTGGTTAATAAAAGGGCAGCAGAGTAGTTTAATTCTCTTAACTTTAATATAAAAAAAATTAGTATTTCCCTTGCACATTTTGTACTGAAAATATCTATAGCAATGACTTATTAATTTGTAATGGAAAAAATCGACAGACTGAAATTGCATTAGTGCATTTTTTACTCGTTAATGTACTCGTAAAAATAATTTACGAGTACATTAACTTCAAATTTTGTGCAAGCTTTAAGTGACTTGTAAAGATAAATCAAGAAAATACAAATTGACGTAAAAAATCTTATGCAATTGACTTTTTAATTTTGCAGAAAAATTAAATATAATATAGGGATAAACTGGTACGAATTCAATATGACGTAACAAGATAGAGGTGTGTGTTAATGTAAAAACTCTTTATTGAATTTATTTTAAATTATACACAAAAATCAAGTGTGGCATAGGTAGAAAGTGATAAAATATTGGTATATATGATGGATGGACAATATGGCGCCGTATAAATATATATATATATATATATATATATATATATATATATATATATATATATATTGCTTGATCTTAAAATTCCTGCCACCTCTTGTCGAATCTCCTCTGCTTTTGTTTCTTCAGAGGAGTCAAGAACAGCTTCCACTCCAGCTATTATTTCTTCTTTAGGGATTTCCTTAGGAGATATCGCAAAATTAAAACCCTTACTCAGTACGGATTTTTCACTTAAACTAAGTAACATCATTCACCCTTTATTGTGGAATCGCATAGAAACTTTGGCTTTTTGGCGAACAGAAACAAATAAGAATATTAAGACAGATAAACTTTCGAAAAAGTATGACAATCTTCTAAGAAAGTCGAGTCAGCCACAAAGATCGTCAGTAGACGTCGATAAATTAGTACATAATATATCATCCTACACTCTCTCAGAAAGTAAAAAATCCGTACTGAGTAAGGGTTTTAATTTTGCGATATCTCCTAAGGAAATCCCTAAAGAAGAAATAATAGCTGGAGTGGAAGCTGTCCTTGACTCCTCTGAAGAAACAAAAGCAGAGGAGATTCGACAAGAGGTGGCAAGAATTTTAAAATCAAGCAAAACACCAAAACAAAACCTAAATGCCACTGAACAAAGGGCCCTAATAAACCTCCGAAAAAATAAAAACATCACAATCCTTCCAGCAGATAAAGGAAACGCAACTGTGGTTATGAATACTCAAGATTACGTACAAAAAATGCAGGATATCGTACAAGACCATTGTTATAGGCCTGTTCCAAGGGACCCGACAACGTACCTAGAAAAAACAACTAAAAATAAAATAAAAAGTTCACCAATAAACCCCGAAATTCAACAAAAAATCATACTACGGGAAAAGTCGAGCAGATGTCCTAAACTCTATGGTTTACCAAAAATACACAAACCAGGCGCGCCTATCAGACCTATTGTTAGTGCTATTAATTCGCCGCTACAAAAACTGGAGAAATACCTTTCTGAAATTATGCAACCAACTGTAGAAAAAGCTGATTCATTTGTAAAAAACTCGGAGCATTTCACTCGAATTATACGAGATATCGTCCTTGAAAAAAACGACATCATAGCAAGCCTAGATGTCAAATCGTTATATCCCAGTATTCCCATCGACAAAGCATTGGACAAGATTGCTATGAACGAGGATTTCCAGGCACATATAATAGAACTCTCGGAGCATTGCCTCAAAAATACTTATTTTTCTTTCAACGGGCAAATGTATAAACAAATGGATGGTGCTCCAATGGGGTCCTCGCTATCACCAGTAGTCGCGAATTTATTTAAGAAAAAGAAGCTCTTGAGAAAGCAAGCTTAAAACCCAAATTATGGATTCGTTATGTGGATGACATATTTATTATATGGCAACATGGTCATGCAGAGCTCGAAAAATTTCTGACTCACGTAAATTCAATCCACCCCAGAATACAATTTACTCTAGAGTTAGAGGAAAACAACAAACTACCTTTTTTAGATGTTTTGGTCACAAAACTACATAACGGACATTTCGAATACACCGTGTATAGAAAACCAACACATACAGACAGATATTTAAATGCAAAATCACATCATCACCCAGCACAAATTCAAGCTGTGGCAAATACTCTAATTTCTAGATCCGTGCGACTAACTGAAACACAGACGAGACAAAACGAACTTAAGGTAATATCTAGTGCTTTAAAGAAAACTGCTACACAAATCGCACCATAGAGAAAGCTATAAATGCACAAGTTTCCCGAACAACGAACAACAAAAAATATGAACCGGGAACGCAACGAGTAGTCTTACCATATGTAAAAGGCACAACAGACAGAATCGGAAGAATTCTGAGGAAACAAAACATACAAACAATACACAAGCCACAAACAACTATAGGTAAACTACTCGGAAACCCAAAAGACAAAATCAAACTGGAAAACCACGGAGTGTACAGTATTCCGTGCCAGAACTGTGAAAAGTTGTACGTAGGGCAAACTAACAGGCGAATATCAGCAAGAGCGGAAGAGCATAAACTCAGCATCAGAAATAAACAAACAACCTCAGCTTTATTCCTACATCATCAGGAAACCGGCCATAAAATAAATTTCGATGGGTGTAGGGAGATTGCCAATATAGAACATTATAAGACCAGAATAATCCGAGAAGCCATAGAAATTGAAAAGCAAGGTGATTTAAATAAAAGGGACGAATCATTAAAACTACCAACAGTATGGAAGACAATAATAGACAAATCTAAAATCGCAAAAACTCAAGCGCAATTAGTGCAACAACAACAGCACCATCCGGAAAACATAAATAACGACCAACGCCTGCGCAGATATAACCTTCGGACCCGAGTGGGGGTATAAAAGGAAGCGTCGCAGTCACCAACACTTCAGTCTCTATTCGGACGCGAGAAAGAAAGCTTCGAAAATGCCAAATGTGATTTTGGCGAAACGTCAGCAAAACTATTCTTTTCAGAACGACAGTAGTGAACGGATGTACACCCGGAATGAAAACACATTGTTTTTTTCCATCCGTGAAGGAGTAAAAATCAACACATATATATATATATATATATATATATATATATATATATATATATATATATATATATATATATATATATATATATATATATATATATATATATATATATATATATATATATATATATATATATATATATATATATATATATATATATATATATATATATATATATATATATATATATATATATATATATATATATATATATATATATATATATATATATATATATATATATATATATATATATATACATATATATACATATATATATATATATATATATATATATATATATATATATATATATATATATATATATATATATATATATATATATATATATATATATATATATATATATATATATATATATATATATATGTTCTTACATAGTTCTTGATTAGACGAGGCATGTCTAGGGATCTTAACTCTTAACTTAATAGATTTTCTAATCTTTCGTTTATAAAATCTTGGAACCGATTCTGGAACATAGTTTATCTTACATTTATAATTTGGCAAGTGGTATGCTGGTGTTTAGCTACAGCAGATTGAACAATTTGTTTAACTCTGCAAATTTCGTGGAAAAATTTAAGTCACTCCTTGGATCCCGAAAATATTTTGCTCAGTTTCGATCTAGAATCACTATACATAAATGTTCCTGTCAACGACTCAATTTCCATTATATCAGACATATTGGATCATAATAATCTTGATAAGAACTGAATATACCTAGTAGAAACTAGTCTTACATTAAGTTACTCCATTTTTCTATGGAAATTGAATTTAATGGAACGATTCCCTTTCTAGACATATGTGTTCAAAGGAAGCAAAATGGTACATTAAAACATTCTGCGCATAGAAAACCGACGCATACAAACAGATACTTAAATGAAAATTCCCACCACCATCCAGCGCAAAAGAAATCTGTTATTAACTCACCAGTAGTTAGAGCCATTTCGATTTCTGATCAAGATCAAGATAGACTTCGGAAACAACATATTACGCGTTGAATTAAAAGAGCCAGTAATCCAACTCCACGAAAGGAGAATGATAAGGAGCCACCGTTAAGCGTTGTTGTTCTTCCCTTGTTATATGACATTATAGACAAAATAGGACAACTTCTTCGGCATCAGAAGATTGGCCAATGCTTGCGATCACCGCAAGATATCGCGGCTTTTTAAAGAGAAGGAGTATAAAATTCCTTGCTCCTGTGGAGAAGTGCGTATGGGAGAAACAGGACGCTCAATATCAACTAGACTTAAGGAACGAAAAAAGAAATTGTTCAAACGACTGTAGCTGAACACCAGCATACCACTGGCCATATTATAAATGTAAGGGGAACCAAGGACTATCAGTTTCTCTTTTAATTTCTATCCTAGATTTGTTTCAAAAGTGCCAAAATATGTGAGTCTTAAGATTTCACTTGTTAACACTTCTGTTTTACTCATATTTGCAGACTTTACGCCACTGTTGCCTGATTTATAGCAAGTTCTTCTTTTGAATGATTAGAGCCCATTTTTATCACTTTAAAAACTGTACACCATTAACAATTTTTATACAAATCGCGAGAGTTGTGTTATATTTAGTAACCGACAAAAAAAAACATTATTTTAAAAGTCATCAATCAAAATATTAGGAAAAATATTTTCTGCTTTGACAAACTGTAAAAACTAGTTTTAGGCATTTTTAAATAACTTTTGCCTTAACGTTGCTTTTACCAATTTCAAAAAAAAATCCGGAATATTAAAACACTCTATATATTGTTCACTACTTTGTGGTGATTGTATTTACTAATTCGTAATTTCTAACTTTGCAAAATTGACGCCAAATGAAATATTTCGTTTTAATTGAATTTACGGGGATAGATTGCTGGATTGTGTTGGTCTATTTGGTTAGAATTTACGAAGTTTAAGACACTTTTAGTTGATATATAACAAAATTTTGAAATAATATGCCCGGCAAATTTCTACGCCACACATGATTGTATAACTCAGCTTCAAACGTGGCCATGGAAATGTACAGAAATAAAAACAAAGTTAGGTCGTCTTTACAAATATTGTTTAATCATGACTACTTTTCTTCTTTTCCAATCTTTTAAATGCCTTTAACGTAAGTCAAAAAATTGGTAAATTTGCTTTATCTGGAACTTCTCTCGTTATGAATCTTTCCTTTTATTAGGAATAGTCAAGTGTGACTCAGTTTAGTTCACTACATAGTCATTATATATATATATATATATATATATATATATATATATATATATATATATATATATATATATATATATATATATATATATATATATATATATATATATATATATATATATATATATATATATATATATATATATATATATATATATATATATATATATATATATATATATATATATATATATATATATATATATATATATATATATATATATATATATATATATATATATATATATATATATATATATATATATATATATATATATATATATATATATATATATATATATATATATATATATATATATATATATGACTATGTAGTGAACTAAATTGAGTCACACTTGACTATTCCTAATAAAAGGAAAGATTCATAACGAGAGAAGTTCCAGATAAAGCAAATTTACCAATTTTTTGACTTACGTTAAAGGCATTTAAAAGATTGGAAAAGAAGAAAAGTAGTCATGATTAAACAATGTTTGTAAAGACGACCTAACTTTGTTTTTATTTCTGTACATTTCCATGGCCACGTTTGAAGCTGAGTTATACAATCATGTGTGGCGTAGAAATTTGCCGGGCATATTATTTCAAAATTCTGTTATATATCAACTAAAAGTGTCTTAAACTTCGTAAATTCTAACCAAATAGACCAACACAATCCAGCAATCTATCCCCGTAAATTCAATTAAAACGAAAGATTTCATTTGGCGTCAATTTTGCAAAGTTAGAAATTACGAATTAGTAAATACAATCACCACAAAGTAGTGAACAATATATAGAGTGTTTTAATATTCCGGATTTTTTTTTTGAAATTGGTAAAAGCAACGTTAAGGCAAAAGTTATTTAAAAATGCCTAAAACTAGTTTTGACAGTTTGTCAAAGCAGAAAATATTTTTCCTAATATTTTGATTGATGACTTTTAAAATAATGTTTTTTTTTGTCGGTTACTAATTATAACACAACTCTCGCGATTTGTATAAAAATTGTTAATGGTGTACAGTTTTTAAAGTGATAAAAATGGGCTCTAATCATTCAAAAGAAGAACTTGCTATAAATCAGGCAACAGTGGCGTAAAGTCTGCAAATATGAGTAAAACAGAAGTGTTAACAAGTGAAATCTTAAGACTCACATATTTTGGTACTTTTGAAACAAATCTAGGATAGAAATTAAAAGAGAAACTGATAGTCCTAACAATTTCTTCACCGGTTCCAAAGTGCTGTCGAATAGGGATCTTCAACTCAGGCAAACCGCCGCCGTCGGCATTGAGGGTAGGCACTAGTTGTGGGCACAAGCCGTTAATGCTCAACGGTGTACAATAAGCTCCAGATTTAATAAGTCATAGTTCTTGGGATTAGACTGTACAAATTAGAATTACCAGGCGATGTTTCGCCTTCGATTATACGAGGTATCGTCAGGAATCTTTACTCTGAGAGATCTGAATACTTAATGAGCTCGGATGAATTCAGGCGGTCTTTTATACCCGAGTTGTGCTCGACGATCAGTGACCCTGTGTTAAGATCGGTTGCCACGTCTGATGTAGACTGTAACACGTATCTCTGTTGAAATTTTTTGTACGTTTAAAAATTTCAATAGATTCTCTAATTTTTTGTATATGAAAAATATATGCTAGAACCTTGGTTCCCCTTACATTTATAATATGGCCAGTGGTATGCTGGTGTTCAGCTACAGTCGTTTGAACAATTTCTTTTTTCGTTCCTTAAGTCTAGTTGATATTGAGCGTCCTGTTTCTCCCATACGCACTTCTCCACAGGAGCAAGGAATTTTATACTCCTTCTCTTTAAAAAGCCGCGATATCTTGCGGTGATCGCAAGCATTGGCCAATCGTCTGATGCCGAAGAAGTCGTCCTATTTTGTCTATAATGTCATATAACAAGGGAAGAACAACAACGCTTAACGGTGGCTCCTTATCATTCTCCTTTCGTGGAGTTGGATTACTGGCTCTTTTAATTCAACGCGTAATATGATGTTTCCGAAGTCTATCTTGATCTTGATCAGAAATCGAAATGGCTCTAACTACTGGTGAGTTAATAACAGATTTCTTTTGCGCTGGATGGTGGTGGGAATTTTCATTTAAGTATCTGTTTGTATGCGTCGGTTTTCTATGCGCAGAATGTTTTAATGTACCATTTTGCTTCCTTTGAACACATATGTCTAGAAAGGGAATCGTTCCATTAAATTCAATTTCCATAGAAAAATGGAATAACTTAATGTAAGACTAGTTTCTACTAGGTATATTCAGTTCTTATCAAAATTATTATGATCCAATATGTCTGATATAATGGAAATTGAGTCGTTGACAGGAACATTTATGTATAGTGATTCTAGACCGAAACTGAGCAAAATATTTTCGGGATCCAAGGAGTGACTTAAATTTTTCCACGAAATTTGCAGAGTTAAACAAATTGTTCAATCTGCTGTAGCTAAACACCAGCATACCACTTGCCAAATTATAAATGTAAGATAAACTATGTTCCAGAATCGGTTCCAAGATTTTATAAACGAAAGATTAGAAAATCTATTAAGTTAAGAGTTAAGATCCCTAGACATGCCTCGTCTAATCAAGAACTATGATTTCTTAATTAACCAAAGCCGTAAAAGCGTCCGTCCTAATGTTAGTTTCACATTTCTCAAGATTTGTAGAATGACTTGTCTTTTTTTATCTATGAACAGACCACGAAGGCCTAAGTAATAGGTACCGTGGTTGCCTTAACTGAAGACAGGGAAAGATTGAAAGTCTAGTGATGCAAGATTCCTTGTGATGTTTGGATCATCGATCAGAGGAATAGTTCTTCTTTGGAAAGAATCAGGGATATTAAGGATTGAAAGAGAGGCTGCTCAGCATATGTGGAAGCATTTGCAAAGTGCAAAAGATATATGTCGTGGGTACTGGGAGATAAAATTTGTGAAATAGTAAACATGACCACAACCACAATCATTCTAGGATTTTAATGTGGTTCGTAGTTAGGGATGAAGTCATTACTCTACGCCTATCATTAATTTCCGTCTTGGAGATAGGTTCGAGAAATTGAATATTGGAGTGAAGTGCGCTATCGACAGTATAGCTGTGCATAGGATTTCTAGTAGAAAAAAACAGATTATTGATATGCAGGAGGAGTAAGGTATGTGCCAATACTAAATCCTGTGGAACGCCTGAAAAAGTTTGATAAATTGTTGTCAGCTACTACAGAAATACTTCTGTTGGACTGGGAACCCAAGTACAAAGGTTTGGAGGACGACTATAGACAGGAAGTTTGTTAAGAAGTACGTCATGCCAGACTTTATTAAATGCTTTGGATATATCGAGGGCAATAATTTGGGCATCTTCGTAGAATTCTACAGACTTATTTCAATTGTGGTTTACGAAGGTAAGAAGATTTGCTGTAGATCTTTGGTGGAGGAAGCCGTCTTGCCTGTCGTAGATAAGTTTATATCTTTCAAGATAATTTAAAAGATCACTATTTACATACTTCTCCATTGCCTTACTTATAATTGTGATGACGAATATGGGTCGGTAGTTATAAGGACGAGTTTTGGATTCTGTTTTGTGAACAGGCTTTATACGAGCAGATTTTCAGCTTTTAGGAAAAATTACCTTGCCATAGGATATTTGGAATGACCTTGCAAGGCTACGATCTAACCCAGAAGCACAATTTTTTTGGGACTATGACTATGAAGCTCAGAGAACTTTTTGGTATAAAGTGTTTTGAGAATACGTCGTACCTTTTTAACCCTGAGCTTAACTCAGCTTTTGCTTTAGACATGAAGACGATTTCAACAACAGAAGTTAGGGGTGGAAAGGAGATGTCACAGAAGTTTTGATTTTTAACAAGCCGCCAAAAGAATTAGCCTCCATTTTGGCAAAGAAGAATTTTGCCTTTTATACGTATATTTAAGACGTTTTTGTCGTCGTGAATTATGCTATTGTAATGATTTGGTGCCTCATTTTTAGTCAGTAGGTTTCTTAAGAAAATTATTATAATTACGGATTTTCTCCAGTCAGGCATTATATCAGGATTTTGGAAAAAAGGTTTGTTGTTGAGAAGTTTTGAAGTATTGTGAACAAATTTCAGTAGGATCGTTCGTAGAGAAACATCATTGCTAGGGAAGTAAGAATAGATCAGTCTATATCAATCAGCAGAATTATAGTGCCACATAATACGAGGAAGAATGGATTCTACAACTTCCTGTTGTATGGGATAGGAAAAAGTTATTAGGTTAGAAGAGTCCCAAAGCAGCAGAAATGGGAGACTGTTAAGGCTCTGGGTGAGTGGTGAGAAAGAGGTCCAAGGGATTTTGGCTATGTGTGATGATGCGTGGGAAGTAAGTAGATTCTCTGATGGGGATGGTAAAAGATTGGCTAATTGCAAAGGTCTCTGCTGCTCTAGTTTGGTGATCGGTTTTAGTAGGCCCTAATCATTTTTTATTCTGAACGTTAAAGTTCTAGGATAATGATTTCAAAGAAAGGGAATTCAGAGATCAGGAAAACTTTAGCAGAAAGAAAGTCAAAGAGCTCTTTGAAGGAATTGTCTGAGGGCGATAGATACAACAAATAAATTTAGTGGACGTTTTACGAGCTAGAATGAGCCAGTTCGATTCAAGATTCCCAAGTCTTGTACAGGATACATTAATACGAATTTAAACTTTCAGGAGAAATAACGGAAGAAGTCTGTAACTAGGAAATTTGATAGAGTAGATTATGGTTTTTTATGCTTTAATAATATTATTTATATTATATATCAGAACATTCTGTTGATAAACTAGTACAAAGCCAAAAAACAAATTCGAGGTTAAGCTTGTTAAAATAAACGCCGAGTTACGGCCAATAGTTAAAGCTAAAAATTACAAATGGTGCGATACTGGTTGCAAAAGAAGAGGAATTCAGCCTCACGAAATTATTCAAATACTTTCGCAATTATCCAAGCCGAGGTAATCATTCAAACAGAAGAAATTATTCAAATAGTGGAAAGTATTCAAATAGAAAAAACTGTCGAATAAATCATTTTAATTAAATCGTGGTAGGTAAGTTCTAGAATATTTAAAAATCAAGTGAATGAATCAAGAAATAACAACAGTTTCAGTCATGAAGGACAAGGGCGGGCCAAGTATAATATTGCAAATTGAATAATATCGGTCGGGTATTATGCTAACGATGCTGTCTTGAAAAATAAATATTAAAGGTATTGCTGGTTCAAGAGAGTCGTTAGTTTACGAACATTTATTGTATACTAAAAATGGTCAAGAGTTTAGTCATAATATTGTAGTTATTAGTAAATTTGAATCGAATATACAAGTTGTACTAGGTTTTGATTTTCTTAATAAATCAGCTATTGTAATGAATTATGAATATTTTTTAATTTATTTCGGAACAAAGATAAAACCATAACAGTTCCTATAAAATAACGATTACATTATAATTATACCGTACCGATTTTAGCTGATAAAATATTGTCATACAAATATGATAAATAAGTTTGTAATTATGAATGAAGAAATAGGCGAAGAAGTGATTGTAGCTAATACGATTGCTAAACCACATGGAAACAGGATAACCGGTTGTTAAATGTAAATGAGCGAGAAGTTAAATTAAGTAATTTGAGTGTAAAATAGGGAGTTCAGATAAATAAGAAGTATGTAATTTTTTGGAATTAATAAAATATCTCCTGGCCCAGTAGAAAATAGATGTAAATCTGGTAAATACAAAATCAATAAATGAGGAAGGAAATTTAATTAAAAAAATGTGCGCTAAATCTGCTAAATTTTTTCTTTTAGAAGGGTGATCCCTTGATGGTTTACACTTTGTATAGGCAAAGAATACCAAAGAGGAAACAAATCCAGTGTATGTTAAACCTTATACGTTATCACATACTCTTACATCGACTTACATAAGCAAGTCGAGCAACTGTTACGAGAAGGAGACATCAAAGAAGCTAGGTCGAAATTATCTTCTCCCTTGTTAACAGCTGATAGTAATGGTGTTAGAAGGTTTAGATGTATTGTAGATTTTCGCAAGCTAGCTAAGGGGTGATGGGAAATTTCCGTTACAGAAGGAGATCTTGGATTTTTTGTCGGAAACAATATATTTTTTTCATTTAGGCTTAGCACAAGGGTATTAAGAGGTAGAGTTTTACATGAAGATTTGGATGAGTTTTTGAACACTCATTACAAAATTATAATCAAAATTTGTTGAGGGTTTTGCATAGGCTAAGTGAAGACCATTTATAACTTAATCCCAAAAAATGCTAATTTCTAAAAAAAAAAAATTTTGTATTTGAAACATATCATCATACCCAAGGGAATATTACCAAATCCGGAAGAAAGTAGTGCTATGGTTCTGTATTCAGTTCCAAAAATTCAGATGAAGTAAAACGTTTAGTAGCTTTCGCAAACTCTTAGAGGGGATTAATTAGAGCCTTTGTAGATAACTGACCCATGGAATAGTTTATCACGAAAGACAAGATTTTTGAGTGGACTGAAAAGTGTGAAATGTCGTTTAATTTGTATAATATTCCTGCTGATATAATTATAAATGTTTTATCGCAGTTTTTTTTTTCGCCACGATGGTATTTCCATATTTTGTTGTCTATCAAATAGAAATTTTTTTATTCTTATTTTTTAGTTTCTTTAAGAATATACATCTGTAAAAAAATTGATATGCCATCAAAATTTGCAAGAAAAGATATCAAATAATAAAAATCAAATGACGCCTTTATGAAAAACCACGCAACTAAATGAAAAAAATTTTATCAGACTATAAAACCCCTAGAGAAGCAAGCTAAAAACGGCCCTGAGACTGTTTAACTTCCTAACAAATGTGGAAATTGATAACGTTTCGCACGTAGCTGCCATTGACCTAACGACGCGTGACGTGAAAAATTGAGCGGCGTTTACACAAGTCTGGTAACCCGGTTATTGCGCAGGCGTGAAAATAAGACATAGCGACGTAATTATACACCTGATTTTATAACGCTTAAAAAGTGTTGCTCTAATGCGGTGGCGTAAAAATGCGACGTGGACAAGCTTCAGAGGGGAGGTTTCTCTTCAAGTTTAAACTCGTTTCAACAATGTAAACACTAGGGTGTTGGAGGCGTATGAAAATTTGTTGTTATAACGTTTTATGTACTTATAAGTACCTATTTACTTAAATAATTTTCGAATTCATATTTGAAAAAAAATTAATATGTTCACCCATTTTCTGACTATACTAAAAGTTCCTCGTTATGAATATATTATATATAACACATTTTATATATGTTGTTACTAAATAACTATATGTGACACTAAATAGGATCACTTCACTATTGCTAAAAAAAGTAAGGCATTTTTCGCAGGGGCCTCCTTAAACTCTTTAGGGCTGCCCTGTATACTAGAAATCATTATTTTAAATACAAAACAAATTTGACATGATTTGCCCTTTTTATTAATATTTTCTTTTTTCAATTTTACGATGTCAAAATAGTTACCTCAACTATTCCTGTTTTCAATTGGACTGTGTTTTTAATATATGATATTTGTATACCACTTAAAGATATTTTAATCTTATAATAATCTGAAGAAAGTTCTTAAAAATTCTACTATTTTTACTCTACCTACACCACCTTAAAAACTCCCTATTTGTTAAAATGTTATTTTAGAATGAAACCTTCCCACATTAGTATCTTTCCACATGAAAACACGTGAGCAAAACTGCATTTTTTCTACGGTTGTAGAAAAATACTTTTAACGAATCTAGTTCTGACATATTAAATGCCACATCAAACTGACAAAGCTCAGAATGCTACAATTAAAAAAAAACATATGCAGGCATGTCTGTTATTCCTTAAACATATTGATATAAAATTTGCTGAATAAATCCAGCATAAAATTTAGGTGCGAGTGAATCGAATTAGGTTTTTTAAGTTTAAAGTTTCTATGTAATGTAAAAATAATACTACAAACAAGTACCCAAAATGTAATTTCAGCAAAACATTGACCTGTTGCAAATTTCGTGTTAATTTGAAGTTTACCGTGTCTTCAAATTTGTACACACACAACCGTAAAAATATACTTCATATTTTTTTCTAGAAATATATTTTTCGTTTCCTGTTGGTTCTAAAACTTTACCCATAAAACATCGGAAAACCCCAACTTATATTTTAGGAAAATGATTGCAGTTAAAATAATATTTCTATTTAAACCAATAGTATATTAATTATATAATCTTTGGGTTGTTTTAAGGAGTAGTAACAAATCAGAATATGGTTGCATTTAGGCAAAGACAGATAATAGTCTGCATATACAATCCATCCAATGCAATGAACAATGGAACTGGAACGGCCTCGACTATTGTTGATATCTTCCAAAAGTGTGCCAGTGGCAAAAGTAACAAAGATAGCATCGTGTTGTACTTTCATCTCGCTTCCACTCGAAACATTAAATGGGCTTAGATAAAAAAAAACTGGGCTCAAATTTTAGGTAGTTTGGTTTGGTTTTTTTTTGGTAAAAAGTGCCTTTGTATCGTTAAAATAGTCTTTAAAGCTTTCGAGTGTACTGAAAAATTTAGCAAAGAAAAAAATCCGGACATTAGTTTTTAGAAAATAATTTTCAAAGCCACTGACGTATGACCTGTTTTAAAAACTCATTTTGTTGTGTAACAAAATGGAAATTTCAAATTCACTTCATTTACACTATATTTTAATTTTATATTCTCATATATCTAAACCATACATTTGGTTAAAAAAAGGAATATCCGATAAAAATCTATATTTGCAATTGTTATTAAATTGTGAAAAGTAGAAATGGACGGAAGGATAAAATGTATTTGGCATACTTATGTAGACCGACAGGGCCGCTCCAGCTACGTTGCATAGTGTTTATTGCAATGCAAAATAAAACACCCAAAATGGATCTCAACTTTGCATTTCCGCGCAGTGTTGCCAGTAGCCAGTATGTAGGAGTTTCGTATCTCCGAATTGAATTATACATAAAGATATTTTTAAAGAGCTAGACCTAACTCGTGCACCCAGCAACTTAGCGTCTAATATTGTGGCGCGCGCGACATGAGATATTAAAGATGGTAAATTTATTGTGTATCTGATGGAGTATAATCTGTCTTTGGTTTAGGTTAATCAGTCCCGTCACGAATTTTAGTGCATAATATTCCTTTAGATAGTCTGTTTAAAATGTGCAAATTTAATTAAAATAAAAAAGTTATGCGTTTTATCATACTATTATACTCAATCAAAGAAATTGTGCTAATATTTGTATTAAAAGATGTGTCTTATAGTCCTATATGATATAATCACATAATTACCCTCCTCTGAGCCAATAACTTTCCCCATGTCGATAATTTGGTGAATTTTTAGCAACTGAATAATTTTGTTATGAATCATACCAAAACGAGCTCGCTTTATCGCTCTTTCGACTCTTAATCGATATGTCGTATTTTCTTTTTCTTCCATAATTGTACATTAAAATTTTATTTATTTACCTATTAACATAAAATAATATTTTGCCAAACAATTGATCCGATCATGTGAAACAAATACGCTTCTGGTTTGTTGGTTTTCGTCAGTTTATAAATTGCAGACTCAAATGTCTGCGAATGACAAAACAAAACTAATGCTCAACGCGTCGATTTAATACGTCTGGCAGAAACGAAAAAATCAAACGCCTGCTTGATGATAGACAACGATAGGCATTTGCAATGATTTACGCCCTCTACTCACTATTCGCCCATTCGTTTATTCGTCCGCAGTAATCAAGTAGGCTTTAACCTCGGCGAACCATTTGTCCGAATCAAATCTTGTGTATTATCAAACATTGAAATGCATGAGATCCATGCGAACGAGTTAAATAAAAATTGATGAATAGTGTAGATCGGATTATTCGTCAATTCGCTGATTCGCCCATTCGTCTATCCATATGAATTGACGAAGCGAATTCCCGAATCGAACCGAATAGTGAGTAGTGGACTTGTCTTTTGTGTTTACAAATGGCGTGACTACTACTAGTTTGATATCACTTTTGAGTCGTGGTGCCATAAACATCGCTTAAAAACTCTTTTACAATATAAATACTAAAGTGTTGGGATAGTATCATATAATTGAGTAATTATTGCTGAATAGAATCCACACCGTAGATTTTTTTAAGATAATACGATTAGTGGAGACATAGCGTGTATATATTTTTGTATACCAACTGATTTATTGTTACAGTGTTACTTAACAAATACAACTAAATATCCGTTAATGGTGAAACAGATGAAATATTTTTTTTAACTCTAACAAGGAAAAAATTAGAAATGTCTAGATCTTTTCTATTTAAATGCACTTTTCAATATGAAGTACATAAGCCATAGGAATTAACTTAAATGTGTTACTTAATTCCAAAAGTTATACTAAAAAGACTTTTATTTTCATGCATTTTCTGTCGCACAAAAATTTGTTCAAAGTCTAGTTTAACTTCTGCATCGAATATTAGCAAAAGTAAACATATAATAATTAGGAAAAAGTTCTTAAAAATTCTACTATTTTTTTTCTACGCCATATTAAAAGCTTTTTATTTATTAAAATTTTGTGTTAGAATGAAATTTAAAAAAAAACGCATTAATGGGAAAAAATGTGCTTTCAACCTTATTGCGGGAAAATGTGTTTTTCCATATGCAAAAACGCGAGGAAAAGTGCACTATGCTCGAACTTTTAATGAATCTAGTTATGACATATCAAATGCCAAAACAATCCGAAAAAGCTCAGATTGCTATATTATTTAAAAAAAAAGATATTCACGCATTTCTCTTATTTTTTAGACATATTAGATGTACGATTCATTGAATAAATCATTCAAAGAATGTAGGTATCAATAAAGAATCCATTTAAAATTTTTAAGTTTTAATCTTCCATAAAATGCAAAAAAATTCTACCAACAAGTACTTTCAAATATGTAAGTTTTAAAAAAATGTGTTTAGGTATTTTCTTAATCAAGGCAAATCCTTATTATTTATTTAATATATCTACAAGGTTTTTTTTATACCATTTAAGTCATGATGATATAGAAGACCATTGTTTATCATAGTTTTAACCCAAACTTAAACACTAACATGCAATTTATAACACGCTAGAGCCATGTTTCATAACATGTGTTCCTTTAACAATTAAGACATCGGATCCTCTGACCATCGCAAGGCTTTCCACCATGCTTCTGCTACTTTTTAACATCAGTCTAGGCGTTTCGCATGGCAAAATAATTTTAGGATTACTGCAAAAATGTTTCTGGCTTTCTACGCTAGAAATAACGCCGGAACTTTCTGGTCTGGCTATAGGGACTAAAAGAAAATCACCTTCTGATTTCCAGCAAAGACCATCCCTTTGCACTTGATTTATACAGGTCGCTGGTTCACCAGCTGTGGCTGCTACACTGGGAGGTATTTGATCACGGTCTGATATTTGTTGGCTACGATATGTAAATCCCAAAGCACTTAAAATGTCATCTACCACCCTTCTAACTCCAGCTCGGAGTTCGGCATTACGATAACCATAGATCCACGGATTAAACGCGCTGCTGGATAGGATTGGAAGCGCTAGGTAGATAGATATCCAAGAAGTTAGTATGTTGGTTTCGCCGAATACGTCTAATAGCATGCATATCTGAAACAGAAAGAAATTTATTTTAGTTTCCTTTGGCTACAATATCAAGATGATTTTGTTTTTAAAAAATGTCCATAAATAATATATTTTGATGTCAACAATTTTAAATAAGAATGAGTTTCAGGAAACAAAGTTTTAGTTTTTATTATACTAATACCTCTGAAACAACCTACTTAACCTATTAACTTAGCTAAAACGCATGTATTTTTTTACAGAAACCTCTTTTCTAGACTCTATTGTATAACAAGTTTTTATAAAAAAACGATCGATCAATAGGCAGGCAGGAACTAGCACATAATGCAACATGGGCAAATTTAAAGTTACAATTTCACATGGTCATTATGTTGCACTACACGTAAAATTAAATTTGGCAAAAATTACATAAAACAGATAAAATAAACGTTTGATCAAAGTTATATTCTTATATATTTTATCTCAGTATTTTCGACATTCATTGCTATAAGATTTATGGCCACTACTGGGCAGTGTGAAATGATTTAAAAACTCAAAACTTCTGACCACCAAACTGAGGGGTTTTAATATCACCGCGCAGTAGACGGGCACTTGATCTTATTGCAAATATTTTTACGGACACGATTCGTCGACTTAAAGAATCGCAAACGGCAAATCGTGAGCTTATCGACTTGTGGGCAACCAGTCTAAGCTAAAAAGCTCCATTGGTTTTGCACTGTATGGACTGTTGACCTAACTGCTTTTAAAACGTATTAGTCATTAAAACGTTCTCTTTTTAAGATCATATCGAAGTTATTCTAAAACATGTCAACTTTCTAACGCCTTATTTACCGAGGAAGAAATATATATCTCGACTCCCGAGTAAAAGTATGTTGATTTTTCATTAAGATTGTTTTTAGTAAACGCATATGTTTCTGTTTACTGAAAAACTGTAGACTTTCCAATAAGCTTAAATAAATAAATGAAAAAATAACATACTTTCAGTCGGGAAATTTTTTTTAGTCAGTAAATAAGACGTTGAGATGTCGATGCGTTTTTAAAGGTTAACCGCCATATCTTGTTGTGTTTGGCTGAACACCTGGCTCGTTTACTAGACTGATATGGTATCTGTTGGTGACCCACATTGACCTATCGTATTACCGTTATCATATGATTTATGTGCAGTAGTAGAATCGAGAATTTAAATTAACTTTGGCATCCAGTTAAATCCTGGATTAAATACTTCTTTCCTAAAATGTTTTAAAAATAAAGTAAGAAAGTAATAAAATAATATGCAATAATAGTACACTTTGATACATGGTTGTAGACTACGTTTTATAGTTAGTTAGACTCAACAACTGAACTTCTAATATCTTAAGGACTGTTATTTGCAACAAATTCCCAAGTGCACATTTCTGAAAGATTCCACCATTAGATTGAGATCCCCAATTCACACGTAAGTAAAACACGAATTGTGGTCCATTGGCACGACACTTTAGGATTCTTTGTAATAAAAAAACTGGTTTCTAGAGTTGGCAGGAGAAAATATCAACATCTGTTTCCCGTCTAAGGCACCACAACATCCTGGAAAATTCCAATAGTCTTTAAATCCATTTGCAAATATTTTCCGGCCCTTGTTGGTACCTGAAACGGAAATATAAAATATTTTCTTATTAGAGCTAGAATTTTTAATACCAAATTAAGGTACTATTATGATGTTTATTTAAATGAAAACTTTAAAGCCTCACATGAGTTATAACTGAAATTAAAAAAGATTTTTAAGGGGATTCATATTTGTTACTATAACGCATGAATATGAATGCTCTTTTTTCTGTAGGCAAGCCAGGATGAAGAGAGAAAAATAATGGAGAGTCAGAATATACTGTGGATAGAGATAGTGAATTGTCTGCGGCTACCAGATCATCACTACACCGAGAACGATCTACTGCATCATCACAATAAGTAGCATGTATAACTCCAGAATCGAGAGGTAGAAAAGGGCAACTTCATGATTTGAGATCAGCGGTACACGAATTGAAAAATGTTCAAAACAATCTAAGTAACCAGTCAGAGTATCAAGCATTTTTGCAGTATATCACTGCGTGCCTTAATAAGCTACCAGTTCAAGAATCCGTTTTGTTGAAGCCAAAATACAATCTTCGATAACTAAATATCGACTAAAGGCAATAACGTATCCATCTTTTACCCCTTCAGGTAACCCCAATTATCCGTGCTCAGCGGTTCGCGTGGAGGTAAGCAGAGACATTACCCCTTCCGAAACCCCTCACAAATATTGTACGAAGATCAGTCACTGATATCTCCTAATGAAAGCAGAGAGGAGCAGGTGAACTTTTATGGAAGTATCTCACAACAATCTCAAGACGAACAATATGGTACATTCCACGAGCTATTTACACACTATTACATACTGCAGGAATAAAATAACTTATTGCTGGTTTTGAGATCAGAAGAGATGTTGTAAACTACGATAACTATTGCCTGTCGCCAGAAAATTTAAAGTAATTTTTAATTCAACACCTGCTGGTATTGCATCCCTCACGAATGTGTCAATTTTCTTAATACGCGGGGCAATTAAATTCAGCCAGTCTTTCTAAACTACCAGGTGTCATCCTCAAGCACGTCCTATATTCTTCTGGGACTTTTAAAGTCAATTCTTCTAAAATATTAGCAGATGATTCATCTGCTAATCCCAGTTCAAGTTGGTATAATAAACTAGTTCGGCGTGAGTTTAGTAAAGGTCATGAAACTACTAAACCTGCGAAAATTAATTTGTGTGGAATATTGTAAATCCGTTTGCATGTTTCTTACGATAATATTTAGTGCATTACAGTAGCACAGAGTGCACAAAATGTATATGCCACAAATAGTCAGTTTTTATTGATATAGTTCCTAAATTTAGCAAATTCTATAGCGTTTAGATATCTTAAATAGATTTTAGACATCTTAATTTAAGTCCCATGTAACCAAATTTTACATAAAACATTATTTTCTGTATATGTTTTTTTTTTATTTATTTATTAGATCTAGTAAACCCAACCCGTTCGGTTAACTTTGAAATGTTCACCGGTGCACTGCGGGGTTAATTCAGCTTTTAAGAAAATAATTTGTTTATAGTGTAATTTGATTTAAAAGAACAACATGCTTTAAAATAAAAAGTATGTAGGTTTTTACTTCTCGGAAGTAGAAAAGGCGATGTTAAATACACATAGGCAAGTTTTTATGTAGGCGGTTTCTGTCAAAGCTTTTGTGGGGTTTAAATTCGCCGATCTTTCTGATAAAAGCGATAAAAAAGTTATGCTAGTAGTTACATAAATGAAATTTCTGGGAAAATTAGCGATATTTTCAAGCTGGAAATTTGACGATGAAGTCGTTTAAAATGTAATATTCCTTTTTTAACATGAAAGTAATTGATTTTAGGGTAATAACATTCTTATAATTATGAACCGAGAACTGCATGTAGCCGGGGTGAAAAATGTATTTAGATTGTTTTCCGATATACTGCGTGCACATCTAATTAAATTAAATACGCGAGGTAATTATTAGGAGTTTGGAAAAAGCGTTTCCTGAATACATGCCTTTTCGAGGGGATTACTAAGAGAGGCGTTAGATGGAAACTTGGATTTAACACAAAATAAATATAATAATATATATAAATACTTAAAAGAAAAAGAAAACCTGAAATATAATATATATGTTAATCAACATAAACCAGATAGCCGAAAATATTTCGTAATATTAAAAAAGTTAAGTAACTCAAAAAGTAAAAAAAAATATAATTTCAAAATGTTGTTCACATACGTATAAATGAGCATTTACCTGTCTGAGGATATTTCAGTGACCTAAAGATTGAAAATATAAAAAAATGGGCTATGGTTTTGGCTAAGTTAATGTTACGGTAATATAAAAAGCACTTTGAAATTCTAACACTGGAACCTGTGGTGGAAGATAGATCAAAATACAAGAGTTCTAACCACACTACGCCACAACTTGTTACATTCTGGACGCGCGTTTCGCTAACCAAGTTAGCATCATCAGCAGATGATTGGTTAGCGAAACGCGCGTCCAGAACGTAACAAGTTGTGGTGTAGTGTGGTTAGAACTCTTGTATTTTGAACATTGAAATTGGTAAATGCTAATATGCCTTTTTCCTTTCTTGTTCACTCCTTGCACTTAAGGGGGGCGATGTACGGACATGAAAATTGGTACTCTCAACTCGACAAATAAAACCCCTAAAGTTTCCAATTAGCTATCTAAGACAATAACACACACGTGAACCTGCACGAGACAACCACTTGGAGCTCCAGGGACTTTTGAACAATCACATTAGGGCCAAAAGTGGGCAGGGTGAAACAGAGAACATAATGGTTTAGTGATGTAGAATTTTGGAGGACTGTAATGGACAAAAAAGTATTCCGGTCCAGATCCTCGATATTTTGATAGAAAAAAAAAATAAATAAGCGTCTCAATGAAAAAAAAATTTCTTGCAACCACGTGGTTCTACACCGTACTCACAAAAAACTATATAAGTCGACTAGTATAAATTCACATTTAAGATGAACGACTTCGCGAACGGACCACAGAATCGCCCAATTCTCTTTATATATGCCTTTGTGTCTAAAAGTTCGCAATCCGCAGTAGAATGTCATGTAATAAAAGAACAACTTATGAACAAATAATATGATGGAAAATTGTTTTTGCCATTTCGTATCCTCATACAAATGCGATTGTAAAACATGAAATATGCCTACTGCTACTATGATATTAACAAGGAAAACTAGGAGGTGGGTTCGAATGGTATTTTCCAAAGATCCGGCACGATTTCCAGTCCGTCACCAACATCTCACGTCCTTGTATGGATGGTCATCTATAGACGACCATTGGCCAATCGAAAATGTTAAAATATTTAGACCTAAATATGCCCGGTAGCCGATATAACCTATTATTATTACGGAAAATATCAAGTTTTGTTAGTGTATTTTAATAATAAATTAATGTTTTAATTATATGTATTAAGTGTGTTTCTGAGTTTTATTTTATAAATTTTATGTGATAATGGGCAAATCTTTATCGTTACACATTTTTGGTTTGAAAGTGGAAATGTTAAAGGCGTATTTATTAAAATAAGTACACCATAGGAATATAGCTACAATAGATGATAATAATGAATCTCTCGGCCGTCTCTCATTCTATAAGTTAAAGGAGACATTTTTAGGTAACCCGTCAACAAATCCTGTAATCACACCCAATTTCAAAGTGGTTCTCTCCAAAAATATAATTTCTGATTAAAGTTTATAATCGATAGCCACTAATGAGTTCCAAAACTTATTAGGATACTTATCCATTCTTTTAAGCAACTTTGAATTAAAATTTTATATATAGTCAAAATTATAAAAACGCCAATTAAAGTTAAACACAATTACAATGAATATTCGGCACAATGAAATAGCCTAATTAATATATTACAATTAACTATGACGATCGAATGCCTCAAGGTAATTTTTAAAGCGCTAACTTAAATTTTATTACAATATGTTGTTCTCTGGGGTCATTGATTCAATCTGTCAGCATCTAATATCTAAGTATTATTAGAAATATGTTTTAAATAAAAGTTATAAACTATATAGAGAACTATTATAGGTTTATCTGCGTCGGAAACTCAAAGCAATAAAAAGTTATATTTTTCCTGTATATTTTAATCTTTTGAACTCTGTGATGAATTTCAGACGTATTTGCGATACAACAACAAAGGGTTAAGTCTGGATAAAGGGTATGCAACTAAATAGAATCGATATTACCTATCCCTTTGAAAAGTTATGTATCTCGGCTAAGGTAATTTACCTTATTCTTTATTTTAATTCTTCATTTACACCAGCGTTAATGTCAGCCAAACAGTTGGCATATAGGCAAGAATAAGTGTTTAGTATTCTGCTAACAAATATGTTGATATGTTAATAATTTTAGGCGAAACCCAACGCGACTGTCGTGAAGCAGATCACATTTAACAGTAACATTTTCCAGATAGACAACCCCCATCCCGAATAAGCTTTTCGCATGTTGAAGCTAAGCTGAGAACTGGATAATTTCCATCAAATCTTAAGTGCCCTGTCCATGATGCAGCATTGCGAAACGAAAACATGGAATGGAGATATGGGGACCTGAGTCCATTCAATGGTTACAAATTTTTTGTTTTATTTTTTCTTTTTTTAAATTTCAAATTTCATTTTTTATTTCAATATATGCAGTTGGTTATAGAAGCTTGAATAAATTTTTTTTTAAAATGTAAAAAAATTATAAATGTGCAACCTAATTCTTCTAGCGTACCATGCCTAGCACACTTGCAATAGTTTCCCCATCCCTGCAGTAAGTTATTTATTATATAGGAAACCAACGCATACTTTTTAAATATCTGGATAAACGAAAGATATCTAGGGAATATACATTAAACCCAATCATAACTATACCACAGCTTGAAATTATAATAATATAAAAACCACTTTAAAATTATAATGTTAATTTATCATATAAAGTGTTTCAATTTATAAACTTTATTGTTAGTTTGACACAAATCATATCATGAAGTGAAACTATGTATACATATGTTTCAAAAAGCTAAAAATCTCAAATAATAAACAAAAAAACTAAGGCGGTCCGGGCTTAGTTTTTTTTAGCTACTTATTTTTTAATTTAAGTCCAAAAAATTTAGAGAATCGGGAAAGTTTAGAATTTCCAATTATTATATCACATGTTTATAAAGCATTTTCCTTCTACGATCAAATAGGGATATTAAATCTTTGCTGAGTGATTTATGCATACAATATTCTAATATTTGTAGGATATGGAATATCCGCGAACTAAAAGTATCAATTTTCAGTTCGTTAGGAATATTACGTCGAAAAGGGAAATACAATTTTAAAACCATTTATTTAATGAGCGAGGTTTATTGTTATGGAAGCAATTTTTCCCAATTTTATTATTGTCTAAATGGTTTTTTTATTTTGCAGCTTAATAATTAAAAAACATATTTAATGTTATGTGTTTACATTTTTTTTAACAATAGAAATTAGCCGTAAAAATGTTGAGAGGATTTTAATAAATCTGATAGGCACAGCTATTTATTTGAATCGATAGTTTCTAGTTATTTGAGGAAACTGTTAATTATATTGGCGATCATAATGTTAAGAGAGAATTCATGGTGTTACATTACTTTTACCATTGTATAATATACAATATTTTTACCACATAAAGTAAAAAAAAGGACCAGAAAACTGTGTTTTTGCTGAGTGGCTGACAAAAGTTTTAAATAACCGGTTTAATAAAGTTGTGAAATATGTTTCCAACGGTACCAGAACATAAAAAATACCATTTTAAGTTGTCATTTATTATTTCCCCCTTAAAATTATTTCTTTTATTTGTAAAGAATACAACTGGTTGTTAAGTAATAATAGTAATTGTAATAGTAAAGTATAGTAGTAGTATAGTATTAGTTAGTAAGATTGGGGAAGTATTGTTTTTTTGTATTTCGAAAATTTCGAAATCAAATGCATTTGATAAGTTCATGCGTGTTTTGATAGTTTGTTCCGTATCTGCCCCACTTTAAAATTTGGAAATGTTTTGGATACCCTATACCCAAAAATTATAAACATCATCTAATAAAAAAATATTAGTATTACATACGTGGGGCCTAAATGATTATTGATTATATGTTGATCTTAGATACGACCTATAAGAATGAAAATAAATTCTTTATAATCTATTTTCTAACTTCAAAGGACCATGTTTAATATCACCTTTTTTATTTAGATTAATAATTAAACAAAACCACACGTAGGTTGGAATTACCTTAGGTGCCGATCCAGTTAAATTCAAATTGATACATTAAAACAAACCAGATTCTTAGAAACTAAAAGGTTCGTTCATTAATTCACTCACTTCTATCTTAAATTAATTTTGACAAAAATACTTGTTTGCCTCAGAGGCACATAGCTTGCCTTAAAAAATAAACATATGCACATTACACTTGTGGCATTAAAAGAATTAAATGAATTCTATGAATGAACAAATGAAAAGATATTAATCACAGACAGCAAGGGTTAACTGGGCACTTTATTAATTCATTCGCGATCCCATGGTGGAAAGCGAGCAATGCCTAGACCAGCCGAGCGGCGAGTTTAATGCTTCAGACTCAACTATTAGCTGTCAACTAATTACATTAACAAGTGATTTGGTATTTACGATTGATGCTAATGCCCAACCAGCGGAGGGACGAGTTTAATCTCATAGACTGAACTATTCATTAGAAACTGTATTAGTAGTACTACACTGATTACTCAAATTGCATTATTAACTGTACTGTTCAACTTAGGAAGACAGGGAGGTTATCTGTCGTGCCTTTTCGGGTAATTCCACCCGACAGAAGCAAAGATGTGAACAAGGAGTTCAAATTGCGCCTGTATAATTTGAAAGCGCTAGTTCGAAACTAAAAGATTGTATTCCAACTTGGATAAACAGATTATTAATAAAAAAGAGTAAGAGGGACAAGAATAATGTTTTATTAATATGTGAACGGGTTTTAGGATTTATTTTTAGAATGGATCTTTCATTTGCTGCCTACCTTACTCCAGATTTCTTAGTAAGCGAATAAAAAGGCGTTGATGTTGGACATTAAGTTTTAAATAGTTTTTTATACTAGCGATTTGTTTTGACATTTGTTTGGCGGCGTTTGAAGAGAATTGCTTTTAGATGCAAGCAAAAAAGTTGTTTCATGTAGATAATATTCCTTAGAATGCTTTGCGGTGCCATTTGGCTGAATTTTGTTGCAATAAAATTGAACATTTTTTACTTAGAGGATTTGTTTGGCAGACGAAAATAGATTTGTTGCGTTAAAACACGTTTGATACGAGACTGTAGAAATAAGTATTGATAGTTTTTAAAATGAAAGTGGTAATTTCACCGGGGTTAAATTTTTAATTAAATAGGTTTTAGATTGGTACTTGATATACAGCGCAGTGCATATAATTAAATTAAATACATTAGGTATTTTTAAATGTTTGAAAATAGGTTTCTTGTAGTTCTTTGCTAAAAGAACTATAATATTACTACTGATTTTTGCAAAGAACTACAAAAAGAAAATGGAACGAGAATGATTTGTGCAAACTCATATTTTTTTATGTTCGATAGGGTCAAGAATCAATTTGCGTTCTTCGGGAACATTGTGAATCAGTTTCTTGTCCGAAACTTGAAAAAATGTATGATACAATTAATAGTGTCTTCAGGTCTATACCTCCAAAAAATACTTAACATCTGTTAGAAGGTTTAACGAAAACTTATTTGTTCATTTTTTCTATTGCACTACTGAGGACATACTTAAAGTTTCAAAACATGCAAAATTATAATACAGGTCATGTTGTAACTAATGTACGGCATATATAATGTAGAAAAACAATTTAGTCTTACTTGGAAAATGACACTATTTGGTCAGGAATTCGTGTTAAATACGCAGAAAAATATGAAAATTTTATTAAATTAAATTAAAAATACAAAAAATTGAGTATTCAATTGTACTCAAAGGTTAATGCTAAAAAGTTTTTTTAAAGTATAAAATTAAATAGAGGTCGAAGAGATCAAAGAAACTTCGGCTTTAGATTGGTAAAAAAAAGAAATTAAGTGAGGGCGTAAATCTTCTTTGATTATTACGAATGTATTTGTCTTAGATGTGTAAAGAAAAGGAAATGGCAAAAAAATATTGCTTTGCATTTTTTGTATTTTGAAGCAGGTGATTTTTAAGAAATTTAAACAATTTCTGTTTTAAATTTATAATGTCCCAATTGTGGAATTGGAATGACCCTGCGGCCATGCCTTCGTGAATTAGATTGGCAATTGTCATGAATAGGACCTCGAAAATTAGAAGAGTTATAATTTGACTTTAAATTAGCTTATTGCCATTTTTGCTTATTAACAAATTTTTAATTTTGTAAATTAGAAAAATTTAAAATGGTTTTGGCTCGTCGCCAATTTTTTCACTTGACTAAACAACCACTGAAACTGATTTACTGCGAATTTGTAAAACTGGAGCTTCTCCAGCAATGACCTATTCCAAATAGGTTGCAGAAGGTTGTAGTAACGATGTGCACAGATTAGGATGCCAATGCCGGAAGGAATTTCATAATTATATATATATATATATATATATATATATATATATATATATATATATATATATATATATATATATATATATATATATATATATATATATATATATATATATATATATATATATATATATATATATATATATATATATATATATATATATATATATATATATATATATATATATATATATATATATATATATATATATATATATATATATATATATATATATATATATATATATATATATATATATATATATATATATATATATATATATATATAGTTTTTTGTTGGGAGCCATGTTGTTCCATTATAATATAAGTAGTTTTTACATTGACACACACACCGAGATTTTATCACGTCATGTTAAATTCGTACCAGTTTATCCTTAAACCATAGTTAATTTTTCTCCACAATTTACAGTCAATTGAAAAAGGAAATTTTTTACGATAATTTTTTTAACATGTTATTTGGACGCCATTTTGTTCCGCTATCTTGAATTCGTAACACAACTGTACCAGCTTATCTTTATATCACACGTAATGTTTGCACAAAATTTAAAATGAATCTAATAAGTAGCTTTTTTCAGACCGATTTTTTTAAAATTTTATTAGACCGCTATTTTGTTTGCAATATTATATTCATACCAAAATATTACCAGTTCATTCTTATGTAACACTTGATTATTTCGCAAAATTTGAGGTAAATTCGATAATTAGTTTTCTTAGTAATAAATTTTTAACGTTTTACTAGGCTACCATCTTGTTCCGGCATATTGAAATTTTACTAAAATAATACCAGGTCATTCCCATATAAGCCTTTATTTTTGACTAAAATTTGAAGTCAATCTGATGAGTAGTTTTTAAGCTATGCCGCGAACTGACAGATAGACAGACACATCGACAGACGGACCAACGAACTTGATAAAATATATTTTGACATCTAGCGACGCCAAAACGCGAAGATATGTAAAACTTGAGAGGGTGATTTTTTCAGATTATAAACATTTTATTTGGCTGCCATTTTGTTCCGCCGTCTTAAATTAGTACCATACTTTTACTAGTTCATCTCTATACTATAATTAGTTATAGCACACAATTTGAAATCAGTTCATCAAGTAGTTTTTTCAGGCTGAATTTTTGAAATATTTTATTAAGCCGCCTTTTTGTTCCTCCATCTTGGATTCGTACCAAAATTTTACCAGTTGATTTGAGATAAATTGCGTAAGCACTTTCTTAGTAATAATTTTTTTAACATTTCACTAGGCCTCCATTTTGTTTGCCAAATTGGATTTTTACCAAAATGTTACAAGGTCATCACTGTATGACCCTTAATTTTTTATCAAAATCTGAAGTCAGTCGGGTAAGTAGTTCTTTAGCTATGCTGCGAACAGATAGACCGACGGAATCGAGAAAACATATTTTTCGTCGTCTAGGGGCCCTGAATCATGAAGATCCGAAAACGTCTCGGAGAGTGATTTTTTCACGGTTACCCTACTTCCTTTTAATAATGGAAGTAAAAATATTCATTAGTTGAGTTTTTATTTCTCCAGTTTAAATTTCGATTGTCATTAGAAATTAAGAAAGCCGGTTAGCTAGTTAAATTGAGATATATGTATCAGTGTCATGCCTTTTTGGACATATTGCGACTTTATTGTGATCCTGGTTGAAGAAAAGTATGTTACATCGATAGTAGCAAATTCTAAAATATTGTTTATCTCGTATACATTTATAATTGTATACCAGTTCTCAGAGACTAAAAATCAACCTAAACACCTCACAAATAGAAATAAGCGGATTTATGAATTAATAGATTCATTTAGGTGTAAACAACAAGACAACTGTTAGTGACAAAGACAATAGCTGACCGCAGAATTCTATGCAATAAATAATTTCGGAGATGTGGAGAAAAAGAATTTGTCGAAAATATGGAAAAATCGCTTAGAAATCTTAACTTTTTATATATTGCTCGTGCATTTATTCCCGGTGCCTCGGACGAGTAAAATGTATTAAACATTATTCAGAGTAAACTTTACAGGGGAAAGAATGCAGCCTTATTGAATTCTCTACGATACGAAGAGCGGAGATATAAAAGTCAATTACATTTTTTTTATAATATGAAAACATAGAATTTGTAAATTCTTCGCTTCAAAGTTGATAGTTAACAGCAATTTCATATCATTCAATTTTTTCTGTGGAGTAAAAATATATAATATCAAATAAATTAATATATTTCATTGATCATCTACGTTTCTACAGTGTCTGATGTATTCAATTAGTTCCATGTATAAAAAGTTTGCAATATCAGTTGCCAAATCATCATCCATTCCATTGCGGATATAGCTAATATTCTCGAAATTTTCACAATTTTTGCCCTGGCATTCCAGAAAAAGAATTAAATATCAATGCCTGCTTTTCGACAGCCACATTTCCTTTTGCCCCCTGTTATGCACGTACACGAAACGGAGTTAAGTAATTCCGTCCGTTGATGCTATTGGATAAGTTGTTATGATAGGCATCAATCCATTTAAAGTTTAATTCCAACTACATTTTATTGGATCCAAATGGTTCCAACACTAACATTGGAAATGATCGACATCCATGGTAGTGAACAGCATCTATCATGGGTGGTAAACTTAATCGAATGAATTTTTAATCGTCGACATTGCAAAGCAAGGCGGGTGGCAGGGATATATTATCAAGTTCTCGTTAAGTATCATATAACATGTAATAAATATCTGTTTTTCTTCTAACAGGGAAGTATTGTAATCGTGAAAAAAATCACCTTTAGAGAATTTTTCAGATCTTTACGGTTCAGGGCCTCTACATGCTAAGAAAACATGTTTCTCAATTCCGTTGGTCTGTTTTATTTTGAAAAATTAAAAGTCATACAGGAATAACCTGGTAACATTATGGTAAAAATCCAGTATGGCGAAACAAAATGAACGCCTAGGCAAGTGTTAAAAAAAAATTTGCTAAAAAACTATTTATCTAATTTACCTCAAATTTTGCACAAAACTCAAGTATTGTGTAGTAATCAACTGGTAGGAATCCAAGATGGTGAAACAAAATAGCGGTTTAATAAAATATTTAAAAATCCGGTCTGAAAAAACTATTTAATATATTGGTTTCAAATTTTGTGCAAGAATTAATTGTGGTATGAAGATAAACTGGTAAACCTGTGGTATGAATTCAAGATGGAGGAACAATATGTTTGTAATCGTGAAAAAAATCCAGGTTTTTACAAATCTTTACGTTTTAGCATCCTTAGATGCCAGAAAATGTGTTTCTTCAATTCCATTGTTCTGTCTGTCGGTCTGACTACCTGTCTGTCAGTTCACGATGTAGCTAAAAATTACTTACCTGATTGACTTCAAATTAATATAAAAAATGTAAGGTTAAGTATGATTGACCTGGTAATATTTTGGTAAAAATCCAATATGGTCGAACAAAATAGTCGCCTAGTGAAATGTTAAAAAAATTATTACTAAAAAGTTATCCAATTTACCTCAAATTTTGCACAAAAATCAAGTGTACGTAGGAATCAACGTGAAATATTTTGGTACGATTCGAAGACAGCAAAATAAAATAGCGGTCTAATAATCTAATAATTTTTGGCAAGCATTAAATGTGATTGATATAGGGATAAACCGGTGCAATTGAGGTACGAATTTACGATGACGAAACAAATTGGCGGCCAAATAAAATGTCTAAAAAATTCAATTCAAATCTTTCAGCAAAACTGAATGTGATACCGGGATTAATTAGTACGCTATAATGGTACAAAATATTGGTCTTAAAAAGCCCAAAAGTTAAGTGTGGCCTAAGTAGAACTGATAAAAAAACTGGTACGAATCCAATACGATGGAAACAATGGCACCCAAAAGAAATGTTTGAAAAGACGGTACACTTTACTATTCTTAATAAAAGGAAAAAGTAGTTTCAGAGGCACTGAAGGCATGGATAAATCCGACGAAATTCCTTAGTTGCTAATGCACACCTATTATGAAAGTCTAATTTCAAGTTTCAATAATGTGCCATACATTATTCTCACCCGAGGTATATATAAAAATAACGAATTTCAAGCGATTTTTCAATATTGTCGACCAAATTTGAACCGTCATATGTACGAAACTACTCATTATATCGAGTTCTCCGGACTACCGTTTCGTTTGCTATTAAATAAAGAAAACTACTCCACATATTGGGAGAATTTTTATATAGCTTTGGAGGTTTAATTTAATATACACCTAAATAGTTCCTACTATTCTATAAACTTCTCTATTTCTAATTGGGTAATGTTTCATGCCTTTTAGAACTTGCCGATTAAGCCATTAATAGCCTCAATTGGTGTTTAAATAAGAGTCGGTAAGAAAGCCAATATTGGAATACCCCTAGTGACCTTTATAAACCAACCAAATTATACTTAGAGAACAAACATAGAGGGTTGACGTAAGAATTTGAAAATGAGTGGAAAATGGTACTACTACGAAAGTTGACGTTTATACAAAAATATCTTATGCAAAAGTTATAGATCATGTCTACAACTTTTGTTAAGAACACTTTTTAACGATTATTATCGATTTTCATTTGTTATAAAATGTTACCCCCTTCAACATTTTTATTTCAGAGCTTAAAAAAACATTAATTTGTTTTCTATACGAAGGCAATCGGATAAATCGTAATAAAACAACATTATTATTTTATATAAACAGAATATAAATACTACATCTTCACTTGGTATGTTGTCATTAGTCGCTTCGGTGTTCTTCAATTAGGACAACTCTGACGTTTATAATAATTCCCAACTTTAAATTAAATGTTAGTTTTTGAAAACCCTACGTTCTTTTAACGGGCTCTACAGGGGGTTCTAAGGTAAGCTTCCGCAATGGCTAAAACTGTGATTTCCTCAACCGCCCGATTTTCTTTATTATATGTTTTTGAACGTGGTTGGTTAAATGATGCATGATCAAGTAAATTCTTTTTTATTCGGTAAAAAGTGGATACATTAGGTGGCCTCCTTTCTGGATATCTGAATAAAAATGAAGCAATAGTAATTAAACATACCTAAAAAACAACTGTTTTCGTGTAAAAATATATCCCCAACATAAAACAAGCTAACATATCGTATTTCTCAACATGTTCGAAAGTTTGGTTATCTGCCATAATCATAAATATACTTCTACACAATAAATAAGACAAGTAATGACACATCATTAACAACATTTTGGAACTGTCACTTGCCTCCGAGTAAACAATAAAAAGCAGCATTGTTTATGCAAAATTTTGAATGCGAATTATGAAATTTAGGATTTTTATCGTTGTTTATTAAAATAGACCTATACTGGTATATATTTTTGAGAAGCTTTGAAAAGAGAAGTAAATGTCTTGACAAATGTACAGGGTGTCCCATTAAAAAAACCAAGCTTTTGCCAATATTTCAAAAACAGTAATATTTAAAAAAAATCTGACTGCGCCACTGGATTCTACGTAAAAAGTTTTAAAACGACCCATTCTTATCTGTTGTTAGATAACTGAGATACAAGGGGTACCTGAAATTTGAATATTTTAAATTTCGTCCTGTAGCTCGGAAACTAAGAGGGCTGTGACTATTTTAGGTTTCATCAACCATTGCGTATGCGTTTCAAAAGCGCTTCTGTCTTCTGTCAGGATACTTATCATGATATATTCTTTCGCTAATAAACAATTCTTTTCACTTGCTCCTAACATATAAATCATATCGATCATTTCTTGTCGATTAAACTTTATCTTTGCGTCTTACAAGAGAAACTGTACTTAGTTTTTAACACAAAACTCAAGCACCGGCATTTCTTGACAATTCAAATTGGTATTTTTGACAGTAAAAATAAGGCCCACTAGATTTTTGTTACTGGGCACGACAACAAATTCAAAGAGAGCCAAGATTTGCTGACTTTTTTGTGTTATTTACTGTTAAAGCAACATCCCACGAAAATAGAAATATCAATAGACATAATTTTCTTTACAACGCTACTGGAAAACCTCATTTTACTCGCACAACTAGTCATAATAGGTGGTCTGTTAACGTCAAATGCATCTCTAATATTTTAGACAACTGGCCATAAAGCTTGAACGACTCTGTATAGACCCCACACACCCTATATTGGATAAATGGCCAAAAAGAGAGGAATCTGGAAATATAATAATATACAGGGCGTTCCATTTAAATTAATCGAGAAAATTTGGATCCATGATTTTTATTTTTCCTATATACCTTTGTTAATGAATATTAAAGAAAAATACCGTAGTTGAAAAAAGACCACATTTGGAAGTTTTTAGCATGTTAAAATGATGTATGCTAACGCATTAAAAGAAAACACAGGGCGCCAAATGTACCTCTAATATTTTCGAAAAGTGGCCATAAACCCCAAATGAATCTGTGTAGATCGCACAAAACCTATATTGGTTGAACGGATGAAAAGGGAAAAATCTGAAAATAAAACAATATATAGGGTGTTCAACTCAAAAAAAATTCGTTTATAGCAAACTTATCCTCAACCCTGTATAATCGAAAATAATTTTAGGTTATAGCTCAGCAGTCCCTACAGCTTTCGTATTTTTTTTTGTAATTCCCATAACCCAGCTGTTGAAATTGAACACAATGCTCAATTCAGTATATTATATATATACATATATATTTATATATATATATATATATATATATATATATATATATATAAATTCGCATACATTCACATAAATACCATAAAGGAAACCCCACAGCGCCATAAATTCAATTTCTCCAGGGTAAGAATTTTAAAAACGGAATCTCATAAACGAAAAAGAGATATATGAATCTATTGAAATCGAGCAAAATAAAAATGATATTAATGACAAAAAAGATGTTAATTTAGTAAACATATTTTTTTTCAACTTCATCTAAGTTCCCCAACTCTTTTTAAAATAAATAAATATCTAAATAATAAAAATTCTTCGATAACCACTAAAAAAGTATTATGATAAGAATGAATTCCTGCATCATATTTATCAGTTAATCTCCAATCGATGCGCTGTGTATATATTTGTTTGACAAAATGACAACGTGCTGTTATTGACCTTCTGATTTACGTTTCAAGGTAAGTTAATTTTTGATCGAAACGTCAAAATGGAATTAAATATGACAAATACTTAAAAATTCGTTTTTATTTTATAAACACGCATCCTAAGAGACGAAGTACCTAATACGATATATATATATATATATATATATATATATATATATATATATATATATATATATATATATATATATATATATATATATACATATAAACTTCAGTTTACTTTTGAAACTGGTTTACAAAAGAAACTTGGTCTAGAATTTCAATTCTCTCATGAACCATACAAACAAAAAAGAAGTGTGTGTTGTGACTGATCTAGCTGACCGTGCCATATCTTTAACATCACCAGAATACCGTCCTGAATACATTTCAAGAGGCCTTTATTGCTAATCATTTTCCGGAAAACTGATAAAAAAAATATTAAACAAAGGACTTATTATTATAATAATCAAACCAAAAACTGACTCACGACTACGCGTGAAACACATCTCAATTACCTGAAAAATTAAAGCATATCTTAGGAAAATATAACATAATTGTGTGTCATAAAACCCAAAACCTGATTGGCTCCCTATTTACAAAACTAAAATTCCTAATAATAAAAAATCCAATCTCGTATATAAAATTCTTTGTTTAAACTGTCCTATGGAATATATTGTTATGACAACCCAACTCTTAGAAAATAGAATAAAGGGGCATAAGCATAGTTTAATATCAGCGTATATTTTCGGTGGCATAAGTATACTAGAGAATGCATCCACCGCATTACACAACCATGAAAAAAGCACAAAACATGAATTTAATTTTTCTGAAACCAAAATAGATATATAGATTGTACCAGAAATTGATTATTAAAAAATTATTCATATAAAAAAAAAGAAAAAATGCAGTAAATAACAAAAAAGACATACAAAATCAAATCTACCAATATTTGATTTTTTTAAAAAACATAGTATAGTTCTAATTCAGTCTAAGCCAATATTTTTAAAATGTAGTATAACATCGTGAATGTCTGATTATATTCTAAGCTTTAAATTAAAAAATAAAGCAAAAAAAAAACTTTAAATTCCTCACAAACGAACGTTCTTAACTGTGATAAGAACACTTTTGTACCTTCATCTGTGACACATGAGTTGCCTGGCCAATTTACTTGCTACCTACCATAATGCCTACATATAAAACAAACGACATGCATTTTTCGACGTATGTAACTTTATTTTATTAACTTTCAATAATTTTTTGTAAATAGTATATAGTATATCTTAAATTAGTTTTTAAAAAAAAATGTAGATGTCTTTTTATAATTTGGCTACTAAATGGTTTTTTAAAATTATTTGTAGATAGAAAGGGAAAGATTTACATTACCAAAATAATAAACAATTTAACTCCATTGTGGTTGATTTTGCAAATAAACTTATATCCAAGAAAGAACTCCAATATATATATATATATATATATATATATATATATATATATATATATATATATATATATATATATATATATATATATATATATATTATATAAACGAAACTACAGATTGAATCCGATCGGAAATCGGCGGGCAGAGAATAAGAGGTTCGTTTAATGTAATCTTGAATTCAACATGTCCTTTCAATTTACCAGCGTTCCTTTACGACTGACAGCTAAGTTTATTATCTGTCTTCTAAGTGTGAAAACACGTGTATGATCGAGGATTATATAACGTTGAGGTTTCAATTAATTTTTTTTCGCTTTTGGGCGACAAATAATGTGTTTCGAGGAATTTCAGCTAAATTACTTTTATATAAAGCGTGATTATTCTCACATCTAAAATAATGATCTAAGACTTGAAGCTAACGTATTCTACAGATGCCAATGCTTTTTAGCTTTTGATTTTAGCTGAGTAACAATATATTACGATGCTAAGAAAAATGACTAAGCATATATATATATATATATATATATATATATATATATATATATATATATATATATATATATATATATATATATATATATATATATATATATATATATATATATATATATATATATATATATATATATATATATATATATATATATATATATATATATATATATATATATATATATATATATATATATATATATATATATATATATATATATATATATATATATATATATATGTATATATATATGTATACATATATATATATATATATATATATATATATATATCCTTAATTTTCGGACAATTAAGCTTATATTCTCGCATTGCTTGCATGCACAAGTTTCTCTGTCTCGGGCATTTGGTATTAAAACCCAAAACGGTCTATTCTTACAAAATTGAGAGTAACTTAGTTTTTTATATTCTGGAAAAAACAATTGAAATTTCTTGTGTATATTTATTAAGGAGTCCGACAATAATCTCTTATGTTTTTTACATTTTCTTATGGTAACCGTATCCTTTTTACCTGGCATTAATCGACTACATTCGTCCCTCTCGAAAAAATCGATAATTATTTTTTGTAACTTAGTCCTATACATTTTTCTGCGATTAAGGCGGTTTGTAGAACAATGTAAATTTCTAGAAATGGAATTTAAAACATTACAGAACTTGTACTTTTTCACTACTTTTCCAGATATAGCCTGCAAAACTTTTCTTTTTCCATCCAGACATTTTTCTTGCATTATATTTTCCTTCACTTGTTTTGTTACAACTTCCGCGAAAAGAGTTTTTTTCTTTATTTCACGAGAATTATTTACTTCATCTTTAAGTAAAAGTTCTACTTTTTTGCCAGGACTGTCTGGATCGAAAGCTTTTTTTTTCATTCTGCTCAATCTTGACTTGTATTTTTGCACTTCTTTTCCCAGTTTTTCATTTTGCTTCTTTAAATTTTTGATATTTTTGTTCAACTCGCGTCTGTGATTTCTAGAACGTTTCTGACCCTGTAGTAACTGCCTATTCGGCGTTGAAATCGAATTACTCGTTTCTGCTGACCTTGAAGGACTAGGAGGTGGACTATTTGCATCCATGAAATTTTGAATTTTTTTGCGAGAGTCACGATATTTCTTAACACTTTCACTCCAACTTTTGCGTTTTTCCTTTCGTTGCCTGCGGGGCAGATCACTTATTGGTTTGATCTTTCCCTCTGCTTTTCTTATCCTGTATCTTTCACGTTCTTTTCTTTTATATTCCTCGTATTTTTCGGGATCACTTTTTATGTTTGCTCTCATTCTTCTCATGTTCTGCTTAACCTGCTCTTGCCTGTCAGATTTTTTTTAGAAGCCATTTTTAAGTCTAAAAAGATAGAAGAAATAAGAGTATTAGGTATTGATCAACTCCGTTATCATTGAGATCATCACCGTTATCATGTACTGATAACGGTAATGATATAACGGAGTTGATGACCAGGCATGTTTTATATTTTACATTTCAATATTACAAGAAATGTTTTTATTTTCTTTATGTAATGGTATAAAGGTTGGTAAAATACATAAAATAAGAACGAAATGAAAAAGAAAAAAATACTACTTACGTCAATAACTTGATAACGGTAACGACAATTTAAGATCGGACAAACCCTTGAGCACGTGTTTGCACCGTATTTTTTACAAAACAGGCAGCATCTGTACCATCTCGATGCTTACTGTGTACTGACCGGTATTTATAGAGAATTTACAACTAGCAAGCGCCAGTTCGTAGCGCCTCTAGTGTGTGACATCAAGAATTACAATCTGATAACGGTAATGATGCCAATACATAGTTGCACGTAAAATGTATATAATTTTTTCAACTTCCAAAAATTAATTTGAAATTTAATTAGAGGCAAAACATATTTTATGCTATATAAAAAAATTATAGTGCAAGAGAATTATCAAGTTTTCAAATTAAATTAAGTTTTTTTCTAATAATATTGCAAAGATATTGCTAGTTACGATAACGGAGTATGACGTTTTTGCAAGTTTCATACGAAAAATAATATTAAAAAATAAATTTAGATAAAATTAATAATAGTGCTATATAAATACTATTAGAATACGTTTTGTTTATGGAGAAAAAATAAGTATAATATTAATAAATAATTTTGTTTTTAATAGTAACATAAAAATGCAGCTTTTTTTCAAGAACTACCGGTATATATATATATATATATATATATATATATATATATATATATATATATATATATATATATATATATACATATATATATATATATATATATATATATATATATATATATATATATATGTATACATATATATATATATATATATATATATATATATATATATATATATATATATATATATATATATATATATATATATACATATACATATACATATATATATATATATATATATATATATATATAATATATATATATATATATGGGTAGTTCTTGAAAAAATCTGCATTTTTATGTTAATATTAAAAACAAAATTATTTATTAATATTATACTTATTTTTTCTCCATAAACAAAACGTATTCTAATAGTATTTATATAGCACTATTATTAATTTTATCTAAATTTATTTTTTAATATTATTTTTCGTATGAAACTTGCAAAAACGTCATACTCCGTTATCGTAACTAGCAATATCTTTGCAATATTATTAGAAAAAAACTTAATTTAATTTGAAAACTTGATAATTCTCCTGCATTATAATTTTTTTATATAGCATAAAATATGTTTTGCCTCTAATTAAATTTCAAATTAATTTTTGGAAGTTGAAAAAATTATATACATTTTACGTGCAACTATGTATTGGCATCATTACCGTTATCAGATTGTAATTCTTGATGTCACACACTAGAGGCGCTACGAACTGGCGCATGCTAGTTGTAAATTCTCTATAAATACCGGTCAGTACACAGTAAGCATCGAGATGGTACAGATGCTGCCTGTTTTGTAAAAAATACGGTGCAAACACGTGCTCAAGGGTTTGTCCGATCTTAAATTGTCGTTACCGTTATCAAGTTATTGACCTAAGTAGTATTTTTTTCTTTTTCATTTCGTTCTTATTTTATATATTTTACCAACCTTTATACCATTACATAAAGAAAATAAAAACATTTTTTGTAACATTGAAATGTAAAATATAAAACATGCCTGGTCATCAACTCCGTTATATCATTACCGTTATCAGTACATGATAACGGTGATGATCTCAATGATAACGGAGTTGATCAATACCTAATACTTATATTTCTTCTATCTCTTTAGACTTAAAAATGGCTTCTAAAAAAAAATCTGACAGGCAAGAGCAGGTTAAGCAGAACGTGAGAAGAATGAGAGCAAACATAAAAAGTGATCCCGAAAAATACGAGGAATATAAAAGAAAAGAACATGAAAGATACAGGATAAGAAAAGCAGAGGGAAAGATCAAACCAATAAGTGATCTGCCCCGCAGGCAACAAAAGGAAAAACGCAAAGTTGGAGAGAAAGTGCTAAGAAATATCGTGACTCTCGCAAAAAAATTCAAAATTTCAAGAATAGACCGTTTTGGGTTTTAATACCAAATGCCCGAGACAGAGAAACTTGTGCGTGCAAGCAATGCGAGAATATAAGCTTAATTGTCCGAAAATTAAGGATTCTCAATATAATTCAAGTTACTTTTCCAAATGAACTTTGCAAAGAATTATGTTGTAATGGAGTTCTTGGAGAACACTGTTTAAGCCGCACATGTGAATTTTGCAAAGATAAACAAGTCTTCTTGAATATGGCTCAGCCAGAAGAAAAAATATGATATAAGTTATGGGAAACGAAGAAAATGAAAGTAAATATTAGAGGAGAAGAAAAAGATTGTCTGAAAACAATAAAAGAAGAGGTCGAGTCCACTATAAAAGAGCTTGCTTCTAAATTGTTAGTTGAATTACCGAAATACATGTTGCATTTACGAAACAGAATTCACCAGCAAAAATCTATAGATGATATTAAAAAAAATCTTAGAAGCTCTGAAGTTCTGATTCACATGGACTTTTCAGAGAACTATAACTGTAAATATGGAAGGGAAATACAATCTGCCCATTTTGGCGGTTCTAAACCTCAGATTTCACTTCATACGGTGATTGTTATGTCTCTAATGAAGATCGGCCTAGACACATAAATTTCTGTACAATCTCTGAAAACTTACGCCACGACCCATCAGCTATATGTGGCCATTTGATACCTATTTTCACTGAAATAAAATTTCAAAATTTACAAATTAAAACAGCTCATTTCCAAAGCGATGGCCCAACAACGCAATATAAGAACAAAAAAATGTTCTACTTGATTGCTACCTATATTGCAGATTTATTAGAAGTGAATCAGATACAGTGGCACTATAGCGAAAGCGGGCATGGTAAGGGAGCGCCGGATGGCATTGGAGGTTCTGTTAAGCGAAAAGCAGATGAAGCTGTGGCGAAAGGTAAAGATGTTTCAAGCTTCCAAGAATTTCATCATGTTCTACAAGAAGAATGTAAAACAATAAAAATAATCGCTATTACTAATGAAGACATAATAAGATTTGACAGCCTAGTTCCTACTAACTTGGAATCTTTTAAAGCCACTCTGCGCATTCGACAGATATTTTGAAGTAGAAGTAATCAAAATTCATTGTTTTTTCGCTACCTCAGTTGCCTTCAATGCGTAGGAATGTGTGAACGTTACCATCTTGGTCTAATGCAATTTAAGAGTCGAACTGGATCTAAAAGTGAACAGAATGATTTGCCTATGACCCGCAAAACACTAAGATATTCTGATGTGTACTCTTTATCTTCAGATGAAGAAGTAATTGATGGACAAAAACTCTCTAAAACCACAGAAATTTTTGTCGTGGTACAATTTGCAGTCAAAAAGGGAGCAAAACATTTTATAGGTAAAGTCATTCACGGTCAAGATGAAAATGAAGAGTATACAATTAGTTTTATGAGAATGAAGACTAATATAAAATTTGTGTTTCCAATCCAAGAAGACATTTATACAGTACCTAAAAAGGATGTAACTTTATTTTTAAAAAATCCCTATGAAAAAAGAGGTCAATACTTTTTCGGTCTAGATGAAATTGAGTCTGTTCAAAATTTAGGTTAAGTTGATTTTCTCATGTTGTGTAGTTATTGATAATACCTTTATTTATGTAATATTTCAAAATAATATTTCTTTAAGCTGTATTCTGAGTCATTTTGGACCTAACAAGTCATGTTAATTTGTCTTTGATACAAATTTATTATAATGTTTAGGCAGTACTTAGAAAATAATTTTGTTTTCAGTATTTGGATACAGATTAGGATACTTAGTCTGGTCATCATACCTTGGATACATATTTAGATTCAACCGAGGTTTCAACATTTGTTAAGTTTATTCGCAGTTTTTGTATTTTTTTTAAACATGTATTACAACATTTTTCAAGATCTCCTGTGTATTATTTTACTGCTAATTTATGAAGCAATATCATTTCCTTTATACAAAACTAATAACAAATATACGTACATAATTATTAGTTATGAAAAAAAATTCGAGGCAAAAACAAGATCGACAGCTCACTATTTTGCTACAAGTAACACGTTTTAAATAGGTTTTGCTAATTTTTATAGAATTTATTATGTTTTCAATTTAAAAAAAAATATCATTAAAAATGCGGCTTTTTTCAAGAACGACCCATATATATATATATATATATATATATATATATATATATATATATATATATAATAAAATAAAAGAACAACCGACTTAGACGGAGTCAAATATAACATATGTTTAGAGGATATTTTATGTAGCTCGTCTAAATCGGAGTTAATTTTAATATTGGATTCTTCATAGTCAGAAGGTTTAAAAGGTAAATCCAGTTGGATATCGTCGGCGTAAAGATAATAATGCAGTATTTGGAATATGTATGGAAATACTTGTGTAGATACTAAATAAAACAGGTCCCAAAATGCTGCCCTAAGGAACCCCAGAATCAACGTTAAGAAAAATCAGAAAAATGTTGATCAATTTTCACACGTGGAAATATATCGGAGAGTAATGATTTTTATAATGTTTGAGGCATTTATCGAAAACCCTAAATAATGTAACATAGAAATTAATTTTTTATGATTTAAAAAATCGAGAGCTTTACTAAAATCCAATAGAATTAATGCTGTGATTTCATTGTTGTCTCGAACAGAAAAGATATCATCAGTAACATCCGCCATTACCGTCGCGCAACTATGTCTAGGACGAAATCCCGATAGTTTAACCCGATTTAACTATATGTGCTATAAATTCAATAATATAAGGACAGCACAAGGAGATTAAAGTTATGTTAATATCAGTTCCCGCGGCTTTACTTTTAATTTTTAATATAATTTGAAGAATATCATTGTCCGTTACAGCATTAAAAGTTAGCAATGAATCCAGATTATTTTTAATGTTATATAAGTAAAAATTTATAAGATATTTATCTAAAGAGTTATTTGTTTTGATTGAATTTGTAAAGAATGTATTAAAATTGTTCGTATCTTTAAGAGTCTCTGGAATTTCTTTTGTTTTTATTGGCCTTAGCCTATTAAGCTCTTTCTACTTATTTTTTATAGAGCTTTTTTGAAATATATACCTATAATAAGCTTTTTTCTCTAATTCAATTGATTTATTAGTTAAACTCCTCAGCTGTTTATAATAATCCTATTTGATAGGTAGTTTACAAGATTGAAACTCACGAAAAGTTTTATATCTTGCATGCGTTTGATGTTTTCTGTGATCCATGGCTGGAGATGTTTATTGCGTTCAGGAAGCCGTTTAATAGGAGCATGCTTATTAAATAGGGCTAAAATACTATTATCTTAGTTATCTTTTAGTCAATATTTTCAATATTATATATTTCGTTAAACTGTATTGCTTCCAGGTCCCTTTGAAATACATTTATATCTATATTTTTTAATTATCTATTTATTATGTTATTAGGTGGTTTAGGATTAAAAGTGTCGTTAATCTCACACAAAACTGAGCACAATATATATATATGAAAAGTACAAAATATATAACGCGGCAAGAACTAGTATATAGTAGAAAATGGATTCTTTGGGATGACCGCTAAAGCAATGGAATTTGGCTAACCATAGACGCGTGTTTCTGACTTAAGGTCTTCATCAGTACAGTCATGTAGTTAAAAGACGAGTACAACTAGTGTCAAAATGAATACACAGAACAATCCCAAAGTGACCAATAGGAGCAAAACCGACATTTGTGATTACCAAGGGAACATCCGAAATATTCGCCGGACTTGATACTTTATTTACCACGGAGCAGCATATAGCCACCTGTGGCGAAACTCATAACCCAAGAGTAGTAAATCAAAAGTACAAAATATATAACGCCGCAAGAACTAGTATATAGTAGAAAATGGATTCTTTGGGATGACCGCTAAAGCAACGGAATTTAGCCAACCATAGACACGTGTTTCTGACTTAAGGTCTTTATCAGTACAATCAACTAGTTGAAAAACGAGTACAACTAGTGCCAAAATGAATATACAGAACTATACCAGAGTCACCAACAGGAGCAAAACCGACATTTGTGATTACATAGAGTATCAATTCCGGCGAAGATTTGGGATGTTCTCTTGGTAACCACAAATGTCGGTTTTGCTCCTGTTGGTGACTCTGGTATTGTTCTGTGTATTCATTTTGGCTCTAGTTGTACTCGTCTTTCAACTATTTGACTGTACTGATGAAGACCTTAAGTCAGAAATACGTGTGTATGTTTAGCCAAATTCCATTGCTTTAGCGGGCATCCCAAAGAATCCATTTTCTACTATATACTAGTTTTTGCCGCGTTATATATTTTATACTTTTGATTTACTACTCTTGGATTATGAGTTTCGCCACAGGTGCTTCGTGGTAAGAGAGCGCGTTGCTAGGGTGGGCAATAAATTCCAAAAATTCTACAAAAACTCCATACTAGAGCTAGATATACATCTAATTAGCTCACTGGAATGCTGAGTTAAGTTTCTATCACTATCTCTAAACTTATTGTCGTAACCTCACTAATAAAGATGGAGGGAGCTGTTAACTTACAAAAGATTTAAATCGCTATATCTTCTGTACTCCTTATTAGAATTGAATGAGCTTAAGCTCATTTAAAAGGAAATTTCAAGCTGTTTTAGGATTTCAAGCGATACTCCACAATTTTTCATAAATTATTTAGATGTTTCTAATCAATAATTTTTGTTTCCAGTTTTCTTAAAATTTTTAAATAGATGATTATACTTCTCTTACACTAGTTATAAAAATGATAAAAGAACGAAGTTTTAGCAAAAAGTCGATATCTTTTTTTAGTTATTAGAGTTAATGCTAAATAAGTGAATTAATAGGTATTTTTCAGACGAATTAATAAGGTGGCTGTCAGAATGTAATTAAAAACTCCAGGGGAGTCGCTAGAGCCTTGCTGGGGATGTTAAATAAAACACGATGTAAACTTAATACAAGGCGGTGCGTGAATTTTTTTTTCAAAATTCAATGGACATAGTCGGTCAAAAGACTAACTTAAGAAATCTTAAACGATTAAATCATGGTGCTGCTTTTCTATTCATATTTTGTTTATTTATCATCGGTTTCTTATCGAGTCTGAACGTAGAAAATATTATATCATCCACCAAATTAAACAGTTTATCATAGACTAATAGATATCATTGTTCCTGGCCTTGTCTTCTCAGCAATTTGTCTGGAAGAAATATCCTGATTTGCATCTAATTTTACCTAGAAAAGATCACTACTCTGGAACTGATTATTACATACAAATAAACTAGAACATATGAATATGAACTAATTTCATCTAGAGAATAGCTGCTCGCCGAATATTTATAATATGCAAGCCCATTCATTGCATAAATATTCCTAGTCAAAAGGTATAGTTACAGTGTGGGTAGTAGTTAACTGGTATTATGTTTAGAGGATAACAACTCGGTTTTAATGTACTATTTTAAAATTTAGAGTGTGTATATAGATTTTAGTTTTATTAAGTCTGTTTACGCCAAAATATTTATTTTATATTAAAAAATAATAGAGATGATTTAATGTATTTTAGTTTGTTTCAAGAGGAGAAATTTCCGCATGCATGCAACCTAAGTGTCGATATTTCGGCCGACGAAAACTAATCTAAGCTTTGTTATTTAATATAATTTTCTCTGCACAGTTTTGGTCAGTTCGATCGGATGACTCTCAGTTTTCGTCGGTTGTAAGAATATATAAATTTAATTTTCAGATTTATAAATCTCGATGCATAAAACGGTAGTGATCTTAGAATCTAATTTATTCAAGCAGTTTGTTTTGAAGCTCTTACCGGATAAAAAAATATTGTACGAGATTTTACATTGGATCCTGTTCATAGTTTTTTCTTATTTATTTGTGACAGTTTCTCAGGTAAGTTTTATATTGGGCATTCTCTTAAAAATTATATTTTTTCGCCGATATAACGACACAGGTTTTCCATATTTTTTTTTGATAAACTATTCATAATTTCAATAATATTCACAGCATATGTTTTTAAGTGCGATTTAGTTGCATGCATTTCTCCATCTTTTCTGTAGTTGCTACATAACTACATATATATTGCTCACAGTTTCAAGTTTAAACTTTGATTTATTTAATTGTGATTTATTTACAAAAATTCCTCCCTTTTTTCTGTATCTGCGTGGTATATCTTCCGGAAGACTCGCCTGATATAAGGTTGTCGGCGGAGGATGTGCTTCTCGGACTGAGGAAGATGAACTATGACCTGGATAATCGGGAGTGGGTTGTACTACACCGCGAGGATTCGGGTCCTGGTCAAACTTGGACTTTCGCCATCGATGACGTTTCCATGGAAGCACTGCGAAGTATGTACTTCAGACCATACTTTGGTTTTGGGCAGGTCACATACCGCCCAAGAGAAAGAGGGCTGCAGGAACCTAAGAAGGCTAACCAAACTGCAACTGAAGGAAGCAACATAAAGCTGCCTCCCGAGGAGTCTATAGGTGGATCCTCAAAAGGCAAACCCAGTCTGAGAAAGACAAAAAAGAGAGTAAGACTGAGGTAATCGTCTGCTCTGCTCATTTCCCCGGCGACAGGGAAGCTGAAGAACTGCCTCCGAAAACAGTACTCGACTTAATCGCGCACTGCAAATGGAAAAGCTTACAGCTGGTGATTGGATGTAATGCCAACGCATACCATGTAGTTTGGGGAAGTAAGGGCATCAACCAAAAAGGTGAGTCCCTTTTTAACTATTTAATGGAAGAGGAACTCCGGTTTGATATTATAGTAGGCCCTAGGCCTGAGGTTAAAATCGTGACGCAAGAAGCACAGCCATTTCAACGCTATAAAACGTCTCTACAATTCAATCTCTGCCACGCGTCTACCTCAATTAATAATCGTGTACAACTAGAGATTGTGACGGACCAAATTACAACCGCCATAATCTCATCATATCTCGAAAACTGTCCACTGAAGGTTAAAAAGAGAATAGAAATACACCATGGTAGAACAATAACCCGAATAAATTAACACATTTGTGATTACTTGGTAATAACAAATGTCGGTTTTGCTTCTGATGGTAACTCTGGTATTGTTTTGTGTATTCATTTTGGCGCTAGTTGTACTCGTCTTTAAACTAGTTAACTGTACTGATGAAGACCTTAAGTCGGGAACACGTGTCTATAGTTAGCCAAATTCCATTGCTTTAGCGGTCGGCCCAAAGAATCCATTTTCTACTATATACTAGTTCTTGCCTCGTTATATATTTTCTACTATATATATATATATATATATATATATATATATATATATATATATATACCTATATAATCCTCTACCGAGTTCTCTTAGATCAATAAGTCTAACCTCCTTTCTGTTGAAAAGTCTGGAGAGAATACTCGATGAGCACATCAGGGACATAGCTCTTAGGCGACATCCGCTAAGTGATCATCAGTGCGCTCACAAAACGGGCAAATCAATAGAACTGGCACTCAACAATTTTGTTAAGAGGATAAATAACTCTTTGGAAAACAAGGAGATTGCAGTTGATGCATTCTTAGAAATCGAGGGAGCAATAATGCCTCTTCTGGATCACTCTATGATGCAATTACTGAAAGAGGTGTAGCACCCGTTATATGTAGCTGGATACAGGTAATGCTTGCAAATAAAAAATAACAACATCTCTACAGGACGAGACAGTTAGCTTTAGAGCTGTCCTGTTAGAGTGTCCACAGGGAGGAGTGTTATTGCCCTTGCTGTGGTCACTACTGTTGGAAAACCTGTTGGCTATGGTTCGGCTATGATGATCTAGTTATCATAGTAAAAGGAAAGGCTGAAGAGTAAATCTCAGCAGCCCTTTAGGAAGTACTGAACATCAGAATAACATGGTGTGAGAAGCAAAAGATATGCATCAAAGCCCTAATAAATGGTTTTAGTCCCCTTCACAAAGAAATGGAATCTGGAGAGACTTCGACCACCTTCTTTGCGGGGACAAGTGATACCATTTTCAGCTGAAGTGAAATCTTTAGGAATTATCCTGGATAAACTGCTGAACTAGAATGCTTATCTGAATAGAATAATTCAGAAAGCTAAACTATCCCTGTGAACCTGCCGTAAAATCTGCAGGAGATTATGGGGTATGAGACCAAAACAGCTATATTGGCTGTACCTAACGGTCATAAGACCAATGATAGCCTATGATTCTGTAATTTGGTGGAGCAACGGACAACAAAGTGTTGCTCAAGCCAAACTAAATGGACTGAAGAGACAGGCTTGCTTGCAATTACAGAAGCGATCCGTTCCACCCCGACAGCGGCCATGGAACTCCCTTTAAAACTTCCCCCACTCCACCTATTTGTGGAAGAGGAAGGAATAAGGACAACATACAGACTCCACCAAGTTACCAACAGCATGGTGGACACCATGCTTAAAGTTGCGAAAAACTATTACATATTGGGAATGCCATCGGACCTGCTACCAAAAACTGTCAGTGCATATCAACTTTACTCCGTGATCTTCCCAGGGAGAGGGAAGTGGGATCAGAATAAATCTTATCTACTGAAGGAGAGCTGTGCTTATTCACAGACGGCTCCAAAACCAATAAGGTTGTATGAGTTGGAATCTATAGGGCAAGGCCGAAGGTTGCTCTGTCAGTAACACCTCAATATTCCAAGCAGAAGTTTATGCTATCGAATTGTATACTAGAATGTTGCAGGATCAACAAATAACACATAAAACGATACAAATTTTCAAGCAGCCACTTGTTGGTCTGGAGAGCGTCAGTAAAATCGACCTTATCTGGATACCAGCATATGCGGATCTGGAGGAAAATGAGTATGCAGCCTTTCTAGCAAAGAAATGAGCAGAGACAAGATTCGTGGGACCTGAGCCAGCTTTAGAAGTAGCCCATGAAACGGCCAAGCGCGCAATTTTGGACTTGGTTGGGGAAAAAGCGAATCTCTATTGGTTTGGACTGCCAGCCAAAGAAGAGGATAACCGAAAGTCTGTTAAATATGAGCAGAACTAAGCCCAAAACAACAATAGGACTACACACTGGCCCTACAGCTGGTCATGTGCTGTGTGAATGCCCGGCAGCTGCCAGGATCAGGTTCTCCATATTCGGTAGGAATGTTCTACTGCCCGAGGACTTAAAAAATACATACCCAAATACAATGATAAGACTCATTTAGGATTTAGAATTGCTTGGGGAAGTGTAAATATAGGTGTGAGCGACAATAGACCACAGAGTCGCAGTGGAGGGTCGGTTTGATCCACTCACTTTTAACCTAACCTAACCTAACATATATTGCTCGCAGTTCAAGGATTTAAATTTTGATTTATTTGGTGGTGTTCCTCCACAATTGCAAAAGGGCATTTCTCAATCTTTGAACGTTGTAAATTTATCTCAGAAAGTAACCAATTCTCAGTCTACTAAGGTTAAAACAGTTTAAAACATTTGCACCTCTATTTGTCTTAGGTAAATCAGCCAATGCAACATCTGGTTTAGTTAGTAAGCACAATCCGTCCTCGAAATAGTCACAAATCAAGTTTTGAATTCGAATATGTGGTCATGAAGAAGACCTTAGAACTGGAATACTTTCTCTTTTTTCCTCCTTCCAATTTTACGCAATGGAAAAATTCTCGGCAATGAAATCCCTCTTCGAGCACTTAATAGTTCATTTTTTGTGTTTTGTGTCTCTAGGATCTTTTTTTGATGTGACCTAAAACTAATTTTGAGAACTTGAAGAAGTACCTTCTGCCCATCTCTCTTCTCCAGGCGAGTACACTATAGCCTTTTCCGTTAAAGATGGTGATCTTACATTTGTTGATTCGTATGCTAAAGCTCTTCGACGTTTTTATTTTTTAGAATGACGGTTATCTCGTAATTCAAATTTGTATGAATCATATTGTGGCTTCAGGTGTGATTATCTCAATTCCCATCATATGGAAAAAAGTTCTTCTGATAAAACTATTGGATTTTAGCAGGATGCTATTTAATTTTTATTATTCTTTTGAATTTCAGAATTGATCAGTTTGTGTTTACTGCACATATACGTTAAATGAATCGACAATTCTTATAAAATCCGAACGAAAGGCAATATCGAAAGTTTCTCTGGAGTTTTTCTGAGGATTAAGCTACAAGAATATCAACTGAACACTGTTACCTACGATTTCTCATCTGCTCCATATTTGCCCTTAGAACTTTGCCTCAGTAAGCTCAAGATAAAACGCCTTACACGCGTCAAAACACACTATACTCAACTCACTATAAACACTTATCGCACAGGTAGCAGCTTCATTGCTGGTTAACACTATTTCGCTTGTATCGCTTCGTTCGCTCTTGGAATTGGAACTGGCCGCTGCCGTGTGATGCCGGCTTTATATAGGTCGAGCGTGTCAACTTTGAATCTCTCGAAATTTCGAATACCTACGAGACTGAACTAATAGGTCCCTCTAGTAGTGATAATTTCTAAAATCATTAGAAAGATTCAATAGACATGCAACGCCATCTAGTGGCCTTGTAGGTAGTCGTGATCGCGAGTTCACAGAGTAGATCTCTTCTAACTAGGTGGCCCGGGGGCCGCGAGTTGAAGACCCTTGGCGTAGAGTAACGACTTCATTCGTAACCGAAAACCGCATTAAAATTGTAGAATAAGGAGCAAAGAACCGTGTTCAGTTTAACACCACTAAGACTCAATCTTGTTTACTATCTCACAAGCTATATCCCAGTACACACACTATTCAAATGCATAAAACCAAAAATTCCTTTAGCCTTGTCGGTATCACTTTTCAGAAAGATAACCTCACCTCAATTGCCAGAGTAACCGCGAAGAAATTAGATTTTCTTTTCCGAACTGAAAATTAGTTTTCTCTGCCACCTTGTTTTTCATTCGAAAATCAGACCCTGCTTCAATCTTTAATATATTTGACTGTCCAAAGAAGAGCTGTTGATGCAAACATCACAAGGAACCTTGCATCTCTAGAGCATCGTCGAATTGTAGGCAATCTCTCTCTGTTACAGATACTACCAAAGATTCTCTTTTAACCAATTCCCATTCATTATTCCCCTTCTTAGTCATTCCGGACAGGGAGACACCAGCATCAATCTACATGCATCGCATCATCGTCCAACTGCAAAGACTAAGGACCTCCCACTTTCTTCGCTCCTTTATTCCCAATGCCCCGATTATGGAACGTGCTTGGAACGTGCTACGAGCAAATGTCTTTCCCTCTTCTCCTAATCTGCAAGTATATTAATCCTGCATCAATAAACTTCTCATGTCTTCACTTAAAGCAGACACGGTACCTAGTACTTATTAAAAGTTTATGTAACTAATGTTATTAAAAAACATTTATTTATTCTAAAAAGTTGAAAAATTCAAAATGTATTCGATATTTTCTTCAGTATACTAAAAGCGAACATAACACTATACGATAGCTCTTGCAAAAATGTGTGTAATATGATTAACTCTTTAAAAGGTAAAGTCAGCCGATATCTAGATAATATCAAAGCATATTGTTTTTTTGTTTACCAATAAGCTGCATTATATATATATATATATATATAGATGGTTTTCGTTAATGGTCTTCTTGTTGTTATGTTAAAGTGGTGTATTATTTGGGGTTAAGAAATACCTGCAGATCAACGGAGTACGTAAAGACTGATAATTTGGATTTCAATTTAAGATGGCGAAAAAAAATGGCGGCCAAATAATTTTTTTTAAAATAATCATCTTAAAAAAAATTTGTTCAATTGACTTTAAATTTTGCAGAAAAATTAAATGTAAACTTAAATGTAACAAAATGGCGGTATATGTCAATGTTAAAACTATTTATTAAATTTATTTTAAATTATGCCCAAAAACCCAGTGTGGTAAAATATTGGTAGGAATCCATTATCATAAAACAAAATGGCGCCCAATAAAAATGAAAAGTATATGTACCACTTATATACTGTGATTATGTACTGAAGTAAACTGAGTCACACTTCACCATTCCGAACAAATGGAAAAAGTCATACGAGGGAAGTTCCGGGTAAATGAAATTTACGGATTTTTTTATAAAGTAAAAAATGTTGTATTTTTAAATTCGACTAACAGGTAAGTAACAATTTAATATTAAATTATCTATATTTAAATAACGTTTAAAACTGTAATTGTAAAATATTAGACTAGTCCGACAACAAAATTCAACTCAATAATTTTTGTCAAAAGTTATTATTTATACTTTTCAAATTCCCTGGAAGATAAAAATTCGTAGCGCGAATGCAAACTACTTTTAAACAGCTCGGTAACAGGAGCCAGTGTCGATTGGGTTTGAAACTAGGCCGCTCACCTTTTATCTGCGATTTTCAAAGTGCCTACGGCCCAGTGCGGCAACTTATATTTTTATTCAGTAAACTTTGGTATTTGGTAAGGGCTTACCAAATACCGAGAACCTATTCGTTGGCGAACGTTAAGCTGGCCTACTATTGCCATGTCACCTGGATGCCGCTTTAAATTAATACCTAATAGAAACTCACCTGAAAAGGCATCCACAAGGCAACAAACAGTCCCGTAGTAATCGCAAGGGCGAGTCCGTACCTAGGCGGACTCATAGCTCCCGTATAATGCTGATGTCGGTGTACTGACTGTTGCTGCTCCGACCGTATAGCTCTTGCGTGTCCTCGGGCCACAAAGTATATATATCCATAACAAACTAACAAAACGACTGAACTTGGTCCGTATACGGCACAAAACATAAACAATTGGACCGGTTTTTCCACCATATCGCCGAAGGAACAGTCTGACGGGACACTGTAACAAAAAGAAAAACAACTGCATATTATTTTAATATATTTAAAGAGCCTGCTCACTGATAACTTCGTACTTTCTTATACGTTATAGCAATAATTTAGTTTGGTGTTATTCGATGTTTAACCCTTACTAGTTATCCAGTCAAAATAGATAAGTACTTTTTCAATCTTCGAAAAAATTCGCATAGAAATGAAAATTGTGTAGGTTAGAGAGAAGTTATCCCTAAACTTCCAGCTATAAAATTTCGGCCAGGGGCTGGTGATACGGTTCAAAACTAAATTGTTATATTAAATTTATACAAATTTATAAATATGTTTAAAGTTTTTAATATACGCGAAAAGATAATTGTTAGTCACCCTCAAAGGGCCTCAGAAAAAAATTAACATAATATTGGGGTAGTTATTTATTTGATAAATGTTTTCGTTTAAAGCCATTTCATGTTCACTAGCAAACTACTACTAAAGATGTTTATGTATATATAGAACACCGAAAACTGTATTAGACATGAATGCTTTCCCGTCTAAAGACCCCGAAAAAATTAAAAAATATTGCAAAATATAATTATTTGAAAAATGTACCCGTTTAATCAAAATCATCTCGACACTGTCCCCAGTTCCTATTCAATAGAAAAGTATTTTTTATAGTATTCTATGTATATATGGGTAACCCAAAATGGTAGCAGATATAAATGCCTCTCCGTTTAGAAGTCTCAAAAAAAATAAACCAATATTGCGTTGAATAATGCGCTCGTTTACCGCTATTTGGACGCTGTGCCAATCCATGTTCTCTAGCAAAACTATTTTTTAGAGTTTTCTATGATTATATAGAAAACATAAAAGGGTTCACTACTGTCGTTCTGAAAAGAACAGTTTTGCTGACGTTTCGCCAAAATCACATTTGGCATTTTCGAAGCTTTCTTTCTCGCGTCCGAATAGAGACTGAAGTGTTGGTGACTGCGACGCTTCCTTTTATACCCCCAACCAGGGCCGAAGGTTATATCTGCGCGGCCATTGGTCGTTATTTATGTTTTCCGGATGGTGCTGTTGTTGTTGCGCTAATTGCGTTTGAGTTTTTGCGATTTTAGATTTGTCGATTATTGTCTTCCATACTGTTGGTAGTTTTAATGATTCGTCCCTTTTATTCAAACCACCTTGTTTTTCAATTTTTATGCCTTCTTGGATTATTCTGGTCTTATAATGTTCTATATTCGCAATATCCCTACACCCACCGAAATTTATTTTATGGCCGGTTTCCTGATGATGTAGGAATGAAGCTGAGGCTGTTTGTTTGTTTCTGATGCTGAATTTATACTCTTCCACTCTTGCTGATATTCGCCTGTTAGTTTGCTCCACGTACATCCTTTCACAGTCCTGGCACGGAATTCTGTATACTCCGTCGTTTTCCAGTCTGATTTTATCTTTTGGGTTTCCAAGTAGTTTACCTATAGTTGTTTGTGGCGTGTGTATTGTTTGTATGTTGTGTTTCCTAAGAATTTTACCGATTCTATCTGTTGTGACTTTTACATATGATAAGACTACTTGTTGCTCTCCCGGTTCATAATTTTTGTTGTTCGTTGTTCGGAAGCCCTGTGCATTAGTAGCTTTCTCTATGGTGCGATTTGTGTAGTCATTTTTCTTTAAAGCACTAGATATTACCTTAAGTTCGTTTTGTCTCGTCTGTGTTTCAGTTAATAGCACAGATCTGGATATTAGAGTATTTTCCACAGCTTGAATTTGTGCTGGGTGATGATGTGATCTTGCATTTAAATATCTGTCTATATGTGTTGGTTTTCTGTACACAGTGTATTCGAAATGTCCGTTATGCAGTTTTGTGACCAGAACATCTAACAATGGTAGTTTGTTGTATTCCTCTACCTCTAGAGTAAATTGTATTCTGGGGTGGATTGAATTTATGTGAGTCAGAAATTTTTCGAGCTCTGCATGATCATGTTGCCATATAATAAATATGTCATCCATATAACGAATCCATAATTTAGACTTTAAACTTGCTTTCTCAAAAGCTTCCTTCTCGAAGTATATCATAAATAAATTCGCGACTACTGGTGATAGCGAGGACCCCATTGGAGCACCATCCATTTGTTTATACATTTGCCCTTTGAATGAAAAATAAGTATTTTTAAGGCAATGCTTAGGAAACACACAAGCCACAAACAACTATAGGTAAACTACTTGGAAATCCAAAAGATAAAATCAAACTGGAAAACCACGGAGTATACAGCATTCCGTGCCAGGACCGTGAAAAGATGTATGTGGGGCAAACTAACAAGCGAATATCAGCAACTCAGCATCAGAAACAGACAAACAACCTCAGCTTTGTTCCTACATCATCAGGAAACCGGCCATAAAATAAATTTCGATGGGTGTAGGGAGATTGCCAATATAGAACATTATAAGACCAGAATAATCAGAGAAGCCATAGAAATTGAAAAACAAGGTGATTTGAATAAAAGGGACGAATCATTAAAACTACCAACAGTATGGAAGACAATAATCGACAAATCTAAAATCGCAAAAACTCAAGCGCAATTAGCTCAACAACAACAGCACCATCCGGAAAACAGAAATAACGACCAACGGCCGCGCAGATATAACCTTTGGGCCCGGGTGGGAGTATAAAAGGAAGCGTCGCAGTCACAAACACTTCAGTCTCTATTCGGACGATATATATATATATATATATATATATATATATATATATATATACAGGGTGAGTCGGGAGGATCGCCCCAAACTCCAGGAGTGTGTTCTATGAAAGATACTGATTTAAAAAAACTCATATGTTCTTATTCGATTCTCATTTGTTTTCAACTTACAGCATAAATTAGAATATAAACAAGATCTAACAAATTAACGTTTCAATCATTAGATTTCATCATATTAAATGTTCAAAAATGCCCCCATTGAGCTCTAAACATTTTCGGCTTCGTCTACGTAGGGCACCTGTTACTCTTCTAATTGCCTCATGCCTTTCTTTAATTTCATCTGCAATATTTCTGATACGCTGAATAAGTGCTTCTCGAGTGTCCACTCTCACTTTGTACACTTCATTTTTTAACCAGCCCCATAAACAGAAATCGAGTGGAGTGAGGTCAGGAGATCTTGGAGGCCAAATAATAGGACCACCGCGACCAATCCAACGCCTTGGAAACCTCCCGTCTAAGTGTTGCCTGACTTGATGTGCGAAATGTGCTGGAGCTCCATCATGCTGGAAGTACATTTGCCTTCTGATGTTTAGGGGAACATCCTCCAGTAGTCCTTGTAATTCATTTTCGAGAAATTCACAATAGTAGTCCCCTGTGAGGCGATTTTCCAAAATAAAAGGGCCAATGACATAACTATCTATCATACCACACCATACGTTTACCGAGAACCTATGTTGAAAGTTGCTCTCGACTGTTGCATGCGGATTTTCCTCTGACCAGACATGGCAATTGCGACTATTATTAATACCGTCAAGAGTAAATGTTGCTTCGTCCGTGAAAAGTATGCGCGATATAAGATGACGATTATTGTCTATCCACCGACAAAACTCCATACGTTTGGCAAAATCTTCTGGCTGTAGGTGTTGGATTTTTTGTAAGTGGTAAGGATACAAACCTTGCTCGTGGAGCGTATTTATCACTCTTTTTTGTGGAATGTCCAACTGAGCAGCCATTCTGCGTGAACTGATGGTTGCATCTTCTTCTACTAGGTCCAGAATATTTTCTACTTCTTCTAAAGTTTGTTGAGTAGCTCTTTCAGAAGTTGTGTTGGCACTGGGAAGTGTTCCGCTTTCTCATAGTTTGTTGAAAACTCTCATAAATACTTTCTTATCGGGATGACGTCGAAATGGGAATCGTTGACGGTATTCTTCAGCAGCAGCTGTAGCATTCCCATTGCAAAAACCATAAACAAATATCATATTCGCATACTCTAAGTGTGAGTAAAAATTCGGCATTTTGGAATATGTTCAACAGCTCGAATTCAAAAATGACACTGACAGGTACGAATTCAAAAATGACACTGACAGGTATAGTACCAGTAAATGGAACATTAACTTATTTTGATTTCTAAGCACCCTATAATTATTATGTTGTATGTATGGAATTATGCTTGAAATCTTATTTTTGTTGTAAGTTGAAAACAAATGAAAATCGAATAAGAACATATGAGTTTTTTTAAATCAGTATCTTTCATAGAACACACTCCTGGAGTTTGGGGCGATCCTCCCGACTCACCCTGTATATATTAAAACTATAAAACCATTTGGACTCTGTTCCAGTCCATGTTCGACTAACAAATTATTTTTTAAAGTTTCCGATGAATACACAGAAAACTTAAAATGGTACCAGATATGAATGCCTAACCGTCCGCCGGCCGGCCTTAAAAAATTAAATTAATATTGCGGTAGTTATTTATTTTTTTGAGGGATTCCAAAAAATCAAAATATTATCAGTGGTAATTTTTACTTCAAACATGTGTCTGTTTAAAACCATCTCGACACTGCCCCACTTCATTTTCACTAACAAATTATTACTTGAAGCATGGGCGCCGGAAGGCCAAAGTTAAGGGGGGGGGGGAAACTAAAATAATATGTATTGCATTACAAATCATTAGGTACGATATTAATTAAACTCGTTTCTTGAGTAATTCCCAATAACTATGTATAATTGTAATTTTATGAATTATAAGAACATTTGCAAGTAATAAAATGTCTATGCAATCATTTGCTAATAAATTATTTAGATTTTTATTTTTAAATATGCACATAAACATAAACAATAATATAATATATAACAACAATAGGTAATAATATCTATTATAATGACATATTTTTTCTAGTCGGTGAAAGGAAAAACCAAATTTCGTCTATTTTGTTAAAATCGATTTAGAACTTTTTCTATAAATGGTAAATAATAATAAGAAATCTTTATTATTATTTACCATTTGCCAATGAACACTAAGCATACGTAGTCCTGTAAGCCTATCTACAGCCATTGTCAATCTTAACATGGTTTTGACGCGTCTGAGTGTACTAAATGATCTCTCAATTATAGCTGTGGTTGGACGTAAAGCCAAGAATTTTTTTAACGCTATTTTAATATTTGGAAAAAACTCGCAATGGTATTTTTGTAATAACTGCATAAGATCTAATTCATTGTCTAAGTTGTCGTGTTTAAGATCCCACATTCCTTGCCAGGTTTCGGTTTCAACCTGTAAATTTTCAATTCCATATAGCTTTGAAATGTTCGGATTTTTTTCTTTCAACGAATTGGAATCTTTTACGATCTGTATGGAATAAAAAAGTAGAAACGAAAGTAATCCTCAATACAACCATAGGAATAATTTGCCCTCGGTGTTTGTTTTGAAGCCAATCTAGAAATTTTTATTTCTAGCTTCTCTGCGTACGTTGCACATTTCTGAAAACTATCCTTAAAATATTTGTACGCGTTGCTTCTATAGTCTTTCAAGATAGTTAAAAGTGTATTAATGTGCGTTTTGGTAGATAAAAAAATTATAGTTTTTGCTTGCAAAATATTGCAAATCGGCTCCAATTCGGCACAATAATGTGAATTTATATACATACACACAAGAAATTTAGGGGTAGAAATTGTCACTAATAATTGATTTGCTTTAGCACTCGTTTCTGAATTTATTTCCATAGTGCACGCCAAATGTTCTAAAGCATTTTTAATTTCTTCAACATTTTCCGAAAATATTCTAATGGACTTGTACTTTGTGGACCACAGAGTAGAGGAATTTTGGGTACATATTTTCTTCGACATGGACTATCACGAAAAAATGTTATTACTTTTTTAATACTAGCTACAATATTCTGTACATATTGGATTATCATTAAATTTAGCCTATGCGATGCGCAGTAAAAAAACGTGGCCTCATTATATTTTTCACGAATTATCTTCTGCACTCCTTTTTCGTGGCCCGCCATTATTGCACACCCATCAAAACCTAAACCCACCAACTTGTGCGTGTTTAAGCCGTATTCTTCACACGCCCTTAAAATAGCGGTTGATATACCCTCTGCATTCATCGAACTTAATTGAGTGAATACCAAGAACTCCTCTCGAATAGAATTCTTTCCATCGACGAATTTTACTCCTAAAGAAAGCTGCTCAACACCTGCAATGTCAGCAGGGTCATCAGCTACTCGCGAAAATCCGTCACTAGCGTTTATCTCTACCACAATATCTTCTCAAACAATATCACTACAAATTTCAATCAAATCATTTTGGGTCTGGTGCATACCTCGCACCAGACCCAAAATGATTTGATTAAAATTTGTAAGTGATATTATCGAAGTAATTATTTACTTAAAAAATTCGCACATTTCATTCAAAAATATTTTGTAAAGTTTTCTATGATTACAAACTTGAAATGGTAGCAGATTTAAATACCTTACCATTTCAGAAACAGGAAAAATTGAAGTATTATCTAAGTAGTTATTTATTTGAAAGATTCGCTCGTTTAAAACCATCTGGTCCCTACCTAATTCATGTTCGCTACCAAATTATTTTTTAAAGTTTTCTCTGAATATATAGAGAACCTATAATGGCATCAGATATGAATTCCTGTTCGTCGACGGGCCTCAAAAAAAATTAAAATAATATTGCTGTAATTATTTATTTGTTAAATGCGTTCATTTAAATCCATCCGCATATTGCCACTTGACCCAAGGTAAAGACCATCATCGAGTCCTTCGACAAATAAGAGCTTATGGCAACTTAGGCAGAAAGGGAAGAATCGAAGGATTTTAAGAAAATTTAAATCTTCTCTCCTTGAGTTGAAGAAATAAAATGTGGCGGGAAGTCATAAACTAAACATAAAAATAAAACTTTAATACTTTTTCTTCCATAATTTTATGTTAACGGAGGCATCATATCACCCTTCAAAAGCTGATATAGGTGAGCCCTCCCCTTCGATTCTTCTTCAACTTATAATGGAAAATGTTGTTATTTTTTTTTCAAGGGTAAAGGAGCAAATATTGTCTTAGGACCAATAGTCCACTTAATACAATAAATCCGATAAATCAATAATCAACAAAGATAATAAATCCAGTGTTTATATGTTAAATTTCGTAACCTGTCCGAAATTTTATAATCGACAAATAGACAAAAAGTTTAAGAAAAGTATCAGTGACATGGGCGCGTTTAGTGGGAGGGGGAGCAAAAGGGGAAATAGCCTCGAGAGCTAACAACACAAAGCAAAATGTTTTAAACCCAACATAATTTTAAAACACGTTACCATGTTGCATGCTTTTAGTCGTCGATTTTCACGAAAGTTTTATGCTTATGTTGTGTTAGAAGAAAAGAGAGGCGAGGACTTTTTTTCTTCGCCGAATTGGTTATCAAACATGAATTCAGTGAGCACAAATGTATTTACAAAAAGCTATAACTATAAGTTTGGTGAGAATATTCAAATTTTACATTAATTTACTAGAAAGGATGACAATAAACAAATATAAAAATTACAATAATTAATAAACGATCAACTGGACGAGAAGAGTTCCCTATTGTTAAACTTTTATTAGTTTATGAAGAAAAATATCCTAACTAGTTACCTGTATAATATTTGCAATAATTGTATGAAAGCGATAACGTATTTATTGCCTATTATATTTTGTATCACACTATTATTTAAGTTCTCATGAAGCCACTGCTGGCAAATTCATTATTTGTGGATGTATATTAGAATACAGTTTTAACGAGAATTGCAAGACAATGTTGCCTTACACGAAGTTCAAGTTCGAGTCAATGAGAGATTCAATGAGCATTGTTGTCAGATTTTTCAAGTTTTCTACAAAAATTAGGTTAAGAAAATGTCTTTAATGGTTTTAGCACAATAGCTTGTTAATTTCAATTTTAGTATAAGCCCAATATACCCACCGTCCATTACTATTATTGCCCGAGTTCTCACTTAGTAGCATTTTCGGAAAAAAGTGCCGAAACTGCTCAATCACTCAAAAACAAGAAAATGGTTACTCCAAACTATGGTATATAGTACTATAGTGAAGTTTTTTGAAACCGTCTTAGAAATATATCGGCTGATCTAAAAACGATTGTAATTTTATTAGTTAAAAAAACTGTTATTATTTTTAATTGTTACTGTTAATTAGAATCTCACAACCTAGCATTTCTGATAATAAACAAATTATATTAACATTATTGCTACCACCTCAAGTCAGGAGTCAACAGTATATTTTTCTGTAATTCCATTTTGTGTCTTTACCCTAAATGAAGTTCGCTCATTTATGACGGCCTGGTGAGCACTAAAAAGAGCGAAATCGTGGTCGTTGTTTGACTGAAATTGATTGCGCCTGCGACATTGCAGGATATGTTCCAGAAAAGGAACGCAGTGTCCTTGTTATGACGTTGGTGTAACATGAAATAAAATGTATTAAAATCAATGCTCTAATAGAAAAACAAAAACAGCAAACTACCTCAGTAAAGGTAAGTATATTAAACTTTAAGAAATAGAATGGTTTAAAGTTTTGCGGAGTTATCGGCAGATCTGGCAACCTTTCAGGTTTTTATTTCAAGTTTAACATGTCAGCACTCTTAACCAAAATCGGTTACACCGAAAATGAATAGTTTTCAGGGTCGGACATATGGGGGAAGAGCGTCCACCCAATATATTTTATTATTTTGGCAGAGTCTTACGTTTTGTTGGAATTATTTCATTTCTCAATATTCTCTAAAGCTGTAGGACCCAGACATAATATACGTCCACAAATCATACAGTATTTACAAGAAAACCAGATAATGTGACACCTTTGTTAAATACCATTTTAAGTGTTCATGATCAATTATTCCTCTGTACATAAATGTATTACAATAGCTTTTAATCCGGTTCGAAATTTTTATATTAAATTAAAATTCGCGATATTTGACAATGTGATATATGTACATGTATGTATTGAGATAATCCAATCCCACAAACGCGGGATTCCGTCGGGATCCTGCTTACATTTTGTAGAATCAATAAAATAACTGCATATGCGAGATCTGCGGTACTCGCGTACTGAATAAAAAAATCCGTTTTTAAAAAAAGTATGTTTCCAATTTGTTAATGAATGTCAACTATCAACAGGGTATTCCCCTGCAACAAATTGGAAAGTCAAAACACGGCACTAAGCAAAGGACTAGTAACGTCCTTGCTACGTCGGATAAAAGAACACGGAACTACAATGACAAGTGTGACGTATTACTTAGAGAATCCAAAAAAAATATCTGGAACAGGATTCAAAGGACGAAGACACGTTTGTTTACCCAAGCAAAACTACACTGAGAAAGGAAATTCAGAGTGTAGTCCAGCGTCTACTATTAGACATATTATAAAAGAACGATGAAGAGCAAGTTAGAGTCCTTGATGATGAAGACGAAGTTTTTATCTCATCCGGTGCACATTTGGAAATCAATTAGAGCAAAGCCTTGGCACTGAATGGGTGACAGAAAATTCATCTGCTTATGCACTCGCCCAATCCAGCTCTCTAGGTCTAGATCTAATATTAAATCGTGAGATGAGATAAAACGTGGCGGCAACAGAGGAACATATTTAGAAGCTGCTTATATCTACGTAAAGTCCATTCCTTCAACAAGCGTCGAAGCTGAGCCGACGCTTTCTACCGCTGGATACTTCCGTAATAAAATCAAGACAAATTTACAAGACAAACTTTGAATAGTTTATCATTTCTCAGAAAATATTTTCAAAAGAGTTTTCTATAATTTCTTGTTCATACATTTTTATTATTAATAATCCGCGAGATCTCAATCCCGCGGACGGGATTGGATTCCCTATATATCGTGACATCAGTTAACCATTAGATAACTTTGTTTGTCAGTTCTTTTTCAGACGTAGAAGAAACGTAGCTTTTTATATTTTGAGCTGGTATTATTGGCCTATAAAAAAGTGAGAACACTTCAAATTATTGTGAATTAAAAGTTTAAATGAAGTCGTGAAAGTAAAATAAAAATTAATCTTCGTCGGGAACGATGTAATATAACTTTCACCAAAAAACTGTAACAAGGTTTGCTAAGTATGAAATTAAATGGTTAAAAACTTCAGTAATATTTGCATAGGGATAATGTAGTAATTATTCGTTTACATGTTTTTATAGGAAAACTTAATTTAGTTTTAAAAAGATTTCAGGAGTACTTTATAATCTGAGAAAATATATCTGTAATTATAAATATACTGCAGGTGCTTTATAGAAATTAAGATGCTATATTTGTTTTGAAAAAACGTGGGCTTATAAAATTCATATCAGCCAAATTAAAAGCGAGAATAAAAATACGTAACACTGCCCTTAGGTGACAAGAGAAGTCTATTGTATACATTAATTAAATCTCAACTCTGTCGAAAAAATCACTTTTTTGAAGATTCGTCGTATGCCCCAACGTTAAACCAAAGCCTGGCAAAAATGAAGACAATTTAGGTCTTCTATCTTGCAAAACAGCTAACGCAATTAATGCTTATCCAAGAATCACAAACAAATAAAATATAACCAAGCACCTCACCGAATTCATCGAAACATTGCAAATTCGTAAAAATATGGTTCAATAGGTGCTGAAATATTGGTACCTATATAATGATTTCGAATTATGCAGTTTGTAAAACTTTTAGCAATAACAAATTAGCACACAAGCAGAGTTCTCCTTATTTAAGTTAGAAACTCTCAAATAATACCAATGAATACATATTCATTAAACTGAAACCCAAAATCTTTATTTTATATTAATAAAAAATACTATTCTTAAAGTGGTGGAAATTAGAGAATCAAAACAATTCAATCAGTTCAATCTCTATTTGGGTAAGAGACCCTTGAGCTAGTGGTGCTAACTAACCATTTTGTTAATATTCTTAAGAATATCATATTAGGGCAAGAGGACAGATTTGTTAGTTTTCATGTAGAAAGCTTTTACACAAATATTCCAATATGCGAATCATTAGACGAAATTAGGCAAAAGTTGAGGGAAGACGAAACACTTGCCTCTGGATGGCATGATGGAACTATTGGAATGCTGTCCCTGTAACTTTTACATTCAAGTTACTCACAAGATGATGGTCTTCCGATGGGGTCATCCCTCTCTCCAGTGGTAGGCAATATTTATATGGAGTGGTTTGAAGAGCACGCAATAAATAATAATAATACATTTATTGTTCAACCGTACAATATTACACAAATAATTTATTATATTCTAGTTTTTATGCTAGACAATTAGACAAAGGGTCCTAAAATAATTGCAGCCACCCAGAGAAGTCGGGGTACTGATAAAGCCCATTAAAAACTTATGCATAGAAAATCAAATAGGTATATGTCGCGTTTTCAGTTAGGTTACTAAATTTACTGATTTAATTTACGAAATATATTTAATATGTAGTTTTAAAGACAAAAAAAACAGAATGAAAAGGAATATAGAAAAGACACAAAAGGAGAAGAATTAAGAAAAAAGAGGAAGAGAAGAGAGGGGGAGGGGAAATAAGGTTGTATTTGTCAAATCTGGAACGAAAGAGGTTTAAAAGAACATAGTTTTTTTAAAACATAAGAATAATAGGTAATAGCCAAGAAAATTTACTGATTCTTGAATAATTTTTTCTTTATAATATGCTTAATAAAAAGACAAACAAATCTGTATTCAAAAAATGCATCGAGTTTATGATAGTACACAAATTATAAGAAATTGACTTCTTAAACTGCTCCTTGCAATGTTGTGAAATTGCAACAATATGATTGTTTCTTAAATTTCGATCGTGGACGTCACTACGAAACTTAAGCTTGTTTTAAAGATATTAAGGTTTTTTATATTTCATTGTTTCATATGATAACATATAGCCACCAACCGGCATCTTTTAACTTATGTGAAATATGGTTTCTTTCAGATATTCCGTAAATAAAGCGAAGACAGCTATTTTGCACTTTTTGGATACGCCTAACTTCGATATTATCAAGGCAAGGCCCATAAACCCAGTCACAATGATTAAAAACTGATAACACCAGAAAATCACAAAGGAGTTTCCTTGTCTCTAGTGTAAGGTAGTGGCGATGCGAAAAAAAGTAATTTTAGAGTTGAATAGGCTATCTTCAACTTATTAGCTACATGTTGTTTACAACGCAAGTTGCAGTCAAGCTGTAGTCCCAGACTTTTGCAGATGTCAACAAAGGGAATAAAAGCATTGTCTGTTTGAATATCTATGTTGACTTTGACCAAATGTGCAAATGCAATGTGTTCGGTTGCCGAATAGAATTACGGTGGATTTACTAAAGTTAATTTTTAGCATGTAATCGGTTGCGGTTTTAAATAGGGCATTATTACTATGAACTGAATCGAAAGACAAGTAAATTTGGTGTGTCATCAGCACAAAGATGTGTGAAAAGTGTGAAAGTGTTTGATATTCTTGTTAAATTGTGAGGTATATAAAGTATAGAACAAAGGACCTAGTATACTTCCCTGGGGAACACCAGATGTTACCACTTGCCTTTCAGAAAATTTACCATTCAACGAGACAAATTTTCGAGCACCATGTCCAAAGCCACAAAAGATCTTATTTGGATTTCAATTATTTTCTCCAAGATTTTTGAGAAAGCTGGCAAAATACTGACAGATCTTAAATGACTATACTCAGTGGATTATCTTAACTTAGGAAAGAGGACTACAAATGCGTGTTTCCAAACTGATGGATAGTATGCCTCCTCGATACATTTATTTATGATATGAGTAAAAAATGGTAACAAGAATGGCATACACATTTGCATTAACACTATGTTTACGTTATCGGATCCGATAGCTCTAAATTTTATGCTCATAATTGGTCTTAATACATCATCCTCAGATACTTGCGAAAACTTACTTTGTTTTTGCTTATTAGGAAGTATAGAAAATTTCTTTAACTCCCGCCACTTTTCTTGTGTGTTTGAATTCGACATTTTTTGTCGTAAATATGCTCTTTTCTCAGCACGAGTTGCAGCAGTAGTATATTTACGAAGTTGTTTATACTAATCGTAGTGCGTCGGAAGCTTACACGATTTGTATCTTTTCAATGCATTATTACACAGCTTTTGCATTAATTTGAGGTTATCTGTCAGCCAGGGGTTATATTCAAAATTTTTCTTTTGGCGAAATGTTTCTACATGTGCATCAAATAAAAGTAGAATTAGATCGCAAGGGAACGAATTTTTTTTATCAAATTAGAAATATAATAAACAACCTTCCAGGGTAACCACTCCCATTCTGCCTGAAAATAGTTAAGATTAATTTTATTTAAAGGTCGATATTTAAACTGTTTTAATGAAGGTTCGTACACCCCGCCTATTTTAAACTTAAAGTACACTAAAGAGTGATCTGTCAAAATTGCAGAGAATAGGGTCTAAGAGCGAAAAAATTTGATTCGATATTTTTGTCGGCTCAGAAATTAATTGTTTCATGTTAAATATGCTAAGTATATTTTCAAGGACACTACATAAATTACAACCAACATTAAGAAAATCAATATTGAAGTCTCCCACACATATTATGTTCTCATATGTGGTATACAAGTTGCTCAAGATGTCTTCAAAGTGGCTGAAAAATTAATTGTAATCTGTATTAGGGGGTCTGTATTTACTGAAAATTACATATTTGATTCTAGGTAAGCATAATTTTATGCAGACATACTCTAAAAAATCAAAAGTGCCCTGAATCAAAATATTACATTTGATTTCTTTTTTTATATAAAATCCGACACTCACACCCCTTCGACCGACCCAATCCTGCCGAATAAAATAATTCTGTACCTGAACAACAGCACTGTCAATATTTTTGCGAAGCCATGTTTTAGTCATTTCGACAACATCAAGAACTCCGCCGTTTAAAAAGTCACAAAAATTAAGAAAATTTGCTACAAGTGATCTAACATTTATATGAGAAATATAAAAATTCATTTTAATATGTACAGGTAGATAGGTTATGTAAAATAAATATAAAAATACCTACAAGTTTAGTTGAAAGTTTTGGAATAAGGAAATATATATATATATATATATATATATATATATATATATATATATATATATATATAGAGAGAGAGAGAGAGAGAGTTGGAAAAGAAATCGAACTCTTTTAAGAGCTTATGCACGGTTCAGCAATAGCTCTTTATGGAAATCGATAATTGCTTACTAGAGTTTTTTTTCGATTTTCACAGCATCATTAGTAGAGTAATAATAAGAAAGAAAATCATTGCTAATCATTTTAGTATACAATTAAATACTGAGTACGAAATTTTATATAAACGAAAGTTTTTTTATAACATATTATGGAAGAATATATTTTAATTTAACATTCAAACTAAATCAAAATATATTTGTACAACTTAGACATAATTTGATCAATATAAATAAAGTAATTTAACAATAATTGATATGTAGTATAAATATTTCATCATAATTTTTAAATTATTTTTTAGCTTTAAGTTTACTTTTTTTACAGTAACAAATGCAGTATAAATCAAAATACTGTTTAAATCATGCCTAAACTTTGGCTTAGTATGTAGATGATAGTTTTATTATTTGGACTGTGAATGACAATCATTTGACAGAATTGTTCAATCACTTAAATATCATAAGAACATGTATTAAGTTTACTTTGCCTTTCTGTTCTCGTTAAGAGATCTGCAGAGGGCATCAGAACTAAAGTGTACCGAAAACCCACGCACACTGGACAATATCTCAACCAAAGTTCTAACCATTCTGCAGCAACAAAGGAGGGTATCATAAGAACGCTTGACAACAGAGCTGTAACAATTTGTGATAATACTATAGACCTTGAGGCCGAAATTGAAAATACGAAAAAAAATCTGTTGCAGAGTGATCACTCTGAGAGGTTAATAAGTAATATAATTTCAAAATTCCAAAATGATCATCATACTACGACACATTTCGATGTTGAAGAATCAGCACCATTTTTTACAATACTCTATATTAAGGAAACATCTCGAAAGATTCGGAGAATAGCCTGGGATTTTAACGTCAAGACCGCTTTTAAACCGGGAAATACGTTCCAAATGCAGTGTAAATGTGGTCACTCATACACTGGAGAGACAAAACGGTCTCTCAGTGTAAGAGTCAAAGAGCATTTTAATAATACTCAAAAGTGATAGACTAGAATGCATAGCGGAACACGTCTGGTCAAACCAACACTGGATACAGTGGTCGAAGGTTAAAATTTTGCAGAGGGGGCAGCACTGGCGAAAACGAAAGTTTAAAGAACAGCTTTCATCGAAAGGAATCAAGGCATATTCAGTAAGCCTAGCGTCGATATTTCAAGCATATGCTGTAGCCTCTTCTAGCCAAAAGGGTACAGGTAACCAGGGGGCGGAGACTTCCCGCATCATCGCACACGACTAGTGTATAAGCCCTTAGCTTTAGAGTTAAAATTTTGTTTATACTTGAAAACGATTGGTGGTAGTTACCAATCGTTGTGAAACCGAAATTATAAAGATAATCACAAAGTCCGACAGAACGATTCTAATGAATTAAGGACGTGCTTTATGAACATCGTTTTTTTCTTATCGATTAATAAGTTTCTAAACCAATAATGAAAGAAAAGGATGAGACTTGAAATATTATCTTCCTAGTCTAAATACATGCAAGAAATACGTTAGCGAAATAATTTAGCGTGCTAGACAAAGATTTTAAGATAGCCAACCATGTGGATTGACTCATAATGCTGAATTTAACTTTTAATTTATAGTTATAGTTGGATTTGACATTTGTTATTATTTCCTAACACTGGAACCTGTGGTGGAAGATAGATCAAAATAACAGAGTCTTAACCACACTACACCACAACTTGTTAGGTTCTGGGCGCGCATTTCGCTAACCATCATCATCAGCAGATGATATAAACAGTTTATATCATCTGCTGATGATGCTAACTTGGTTAGTGAAACGCGCGTTTAGAACGTAACAAGTTGTGGTGTAGTGTGGTTAGAACTCTTGTATTTTGATTTGTTATTATTGTCATTTCAGCTTCATCGTATTTGTGTTTTTATACAGTTTTGTGCAGTAACGTCTAGTAATCAATTCTTTAAATCAGTTATTTTAGGAAGCTATTGTTCTATTTCTTGTCGCTCGTGTATATTGCCATTAATTAGTAATCATATATTAATTTAGATAGTTCTAATAAATCTAATCTAACCGTATTAATTTTAGTTTTTTCCGCCAAGTTTCGATTTGATTCATAGTAATATGATTAATGACGTATGGGTAAAGAACCAGCGGCCCAACTTTAAGCTAGTTTTTGAGCGAACTCCAGATCACAGGTCAGCATTAACAGATTTCGGATATCTTAAATCTGGCTAAGAAGATTGCAGCCACAAGTTGAATCCCACTACTACTACCATAAGCTAGCAGAGGTAGGTATGTGCCAATAGTGTCTTACGCATTCGAGTGCTACTTAATAGTCCTTGTTATTTAACCCTATTTGTTCTTACCCACATTTTCCGATTTATTTGCCAGTATTTTAAAATATCACGGTGGTGCTTTTAATTTTGTGAAATGTTTGAAAAATTTTCGAGCTCTTATTTTTTGGCCTTCAGCACTGTTATCTTTGACTTATATTTTTTTTTATTAATGAATTTATTAATTTTCCTAAAATTTTTTATTTTATTTCAAAACATTTAATGACTTTCATAAACATTTAAGTATTTTTGTTACTTGCTTGTAATAATATTTTGCGCAATATTTTTAACAATATTCGACTTTTAAACTTAAAGAATTTTGTTCTCAATTTGTGACTTAAATATTTTTTATTACGCTGCGAGCTATATATTTTAACTTTTGAACTTAAACATATCTCAAGTAGTTGTTGAAAATCATAAATATGTTGCTTTAAGCTACCAGTTTTTATTTTAGTTGTTAATAACAATTTAAAAACTTAAGTTCTACTTTAAGTGAGTCAAACTTCTTATTTGAGACAAACCAGATTGTGACTTTTAAAGGTTTTTTCGTGATTGGATGCTTCCTAGAATTATTTATCAGATAAAATTTGTGATATATAACTGCATGCATATCAGCTATCAGACTAATTGGCTCGCACAGCTACTGAAATTTACGAGCTCTCTTAGCAGTAAAGGCTTGTCTGGAGTAAGTGCGTTAGAGATTCGTGCAATTATTAATAATTATTGAATGCATAAATTTTATTTTATTTTACTGGTGCAGTAAAGAATATGAATGTGTTTGTGGTATTTAGTGACTACCATATTTTAAAACAGTTTTAAACATCGCGGTGGAGTGAGTATTTTTCTATTTGTTTATAAATTTGTTTAAACAATATTTTCATGTTGCTAATTTTTATAAAATTTTTAACCACATTTGTTGACAATCAGTGTCTTTTATTTGTAAAATTCTTTTGATAGTACCTTCACGAGAAAGTATTTTTTTTAATTTAAAGTGAATTTTTGGATAAACAGCTGATTGATACCTGACGTATTAATTAATCTACACTTTTCTCTTTGAAAAATCAAAAGACATACTAGATAAGCTCCCGCATGGAGTTATCGTTTTTATAACGTTCTGTTGAAAAGAGGAAATAGATTCTTACCAAAAACAATAAAAAATCCAAAACTCAAAAAGATGTGGATACATTAAAAAAAATTATTGTCAAATTTTAATAGAAAGTTGTATTGTTGTCTTCAGGACATTTTTGTAGAAATTCTATATAAACACAAAGCGATTTTTAGTATGTTTTGCGCTTTACAAAGACATTGAATATAAACTCTTACTCAGTTGAACAAACTTTTTCGGACTTAAACTGTGTAGTGAAAAATCGACTTAAATAAAAGTCATTGAAGTGCACTAAACTTTCGAAATTTCAAACATAAACTAAACTGCAAGTCCCTTGAAAAACTTTTTAGAAGGCAAGCCACTTTTGTGTTAGTGAAAAACTAACAAAAAATCATTTTGTAAAATTAATTGTAGTATTTTATCCACCCGGCGTCCACGTTTAACAAAGGTTGAAAAAATCCTAATTTAATTTTAAGATTATGATATTATTATCAGATTAAGATTTATGATATTTATTTAAAACAAACTGACTTACTTTCCCCCATAATACCTTCCCGTCGCTACTCTCAAAACTTGTTTTCACAGTTGGTTAAAACATTATTAAATGGCATATTTGGGCAGAGATCACCTTCAGGCTCTGTTTTCAATTAAATATGTCTAAATTTACGCCCAGCAACTTTTCTTCTCCTTTATAGTCCCTGTTTTTTGAAGGGGGTGCCCATATTCCAGAGGGTAACCTGGCAAATATTGACTGGACCTCGGCTAATCCTTCGAGGTTAGCCCCATTAAATAAATATCCTGTTCATAATGACCCCGTAGCCATGACAATAACAATGCATGAAAATTATGTAACTAGTTGTAATAACTTTAGTTATAAGAATAATAGTAATAATAATTGTCCCCAGTGTCAAGTATTCAATGATAGTTCCTTAGAACTCAATCAAAATTTAAAAGATAACGTTATCGTAGCACTGAGTACAATACCTTTAATCAAAGCACCAATGTTATCAATGATACCCTAGAGGTACAAGATTTAATACAATTTAACGACATTTTGTCGAATGAAACCAAGACTAGACAAAGACAAAGACTACAGGGCAAATAAATAAACATACCCAAAACGCCGTTAAAACTGACGTTTCAGTTGGGCTGTCTCACCATCATCAGGTACAACTGTTTGAAAACGTACCTTTAAGAAAAACTAACCTAATTAATTTATATAAGTTAACTAAAAATATCAACACTTCTTGCTCTTAGTTCACAGGTGACCCAAGGACCATAGATGATCCCAACTACGACCCCTATTCGGCTTCTAACGGCTTTCTGCTTGATACAAATTATAGCTGTCAAAAATACGTTCTTAATTCGAATCTTCTAAATTTAAAAATAAAAATAATCACAACGTTTCAACACTATACCATCTCAAGTCAGAATAAAATCATCAGCAAATTACAAGGTAATCACAGAGTGAGTGCAATCGATATTAATTCCTCTCGCACTATTATCTTTAAACAACTGCTCGTTTTCTGTCAGGAAAAAGAAGAAGAGTAAAGGACTTAGTTATTTACCCTGCACCATCCCGCCGATATTGCAAAGTCTCTTGTAAGGTCATCCAATGATCTCACTTTCATGGAAGCTCTATTATATAAACTCTTTAGGATAGCAATGAACTTAGATCTTACTCCTAACTCGTAAAACTTTTATATATTATATAGAGGATGACAGGTATGATCTACAGTTTTAAACAACAAAGTATTGCAGGTTATCTCCAAAGTCAAAACATCGTTATCTCAAATGGAACACTCCATATACGTTTCAATTTTTCAGTATTTACATTACTTTTTAACTAACTTTTCTGTAGCTATTGTTTAGACGTTAAACAATTTGTATTTTTTTAACAAAAACATGGCCTCTAAAATATTTTATTAACACCCGACTCTAAAGAAATTTAAACATAATAATACACATAAGAAGATTGGACAATGCTTGCGATCCCCGAAAGATCTTGTACCTTTCCAAACAGAAGGAGTATATAAAATTCCTGGCTCCTGTGGAGAAGTGTACGTGGGAGAAACAGGACGCTCAATATCAACTAGACTTGAGAAACATGAACGATGTATTAAAAAGAAACAAATTGTTCAATCTGCTGTAGCCATTTCATAAATGTAAAGGAAACCAAGGTTCTAGCATCGGTTCCAGGTTTTTATAAACGAAAAGTTAGAGAATCTATTGAAATATTTAAACATACAAAAAATTTCAATAAAGATACGGGTTACAGTCTACATCACACGTGGAAACCGATCTTAACACAGGGTCACGGTTCGGCGAGCACAAGTCGGGTATAAAAGCCCGCCTGAATCTCTTCGAGCTCATTCAGTGTTCAGATCTCGTGGAGTAAAGATCCCTGAAGATGCCTCGTGCAATCAAAGGCGAAAAATCGGATAGTAATTCTAATTTGACACGGTCTAATCCCAAGAACCTTGATTTCTTAATTGACCAAAGCCGTGAAAGCTTCCGTTCTATATATGTAGATATGTAAATTCTGCAACTACAAAACCCGGGGGGAGGCGGCACGAACAAACCACAAAAAAAAGCCTTTGATTAGGTCACGGAATGTCCTGCTGTATTCATCATTTATGGTTATCTAGCCTTAAATACACTACACAAGAAAAAATCAGGCGAAAAAGGTTGTTACCTATTAGTAATTATATGATGGGCCAGATAAATACCAGCAGCCTATTGTGGGAAAGTCGCAGGTTCAAAAATCACATGTTTTCTTAACTTAATATTTTTAATTGAGGTAATACATTTAAAAAACCTTTTGAATAACCTCATATACATAAGTTCAGAGTGTATCAAATTTACTACTTGAAATTATAGCATAAATACGAAAAAAAAGGTAGGCTCTTCAACTTCACAAATTTAAAATAAATCCTTACAAAATTAACAAAAACCATTTTTTTTTGTTTCAACGTTAATTTCGTACAGGTAGATATCTTTCTGTTTTTACAGAAAATGCAAACGTGGTTTAATACTACGAAAGTTTTTCAACCCCAGAAAATATTGAGCTGAAACATTTTGTGTACAAGGTTAATTAAACCAAGTTAGCCCTTCATACATCCGAACAAGCAAATGAAGTTAGCCACCGCCTAGTTAAATTACGTCTGGACACAAAATTAGCCGGAAATTTGTCTAAAAATTTCTCGGTAGATCCACAGCTTCTTTAACTTTGTACTAATTATTTTCTGGCATGAACCGAAAAAGGATAATTAAATGCAAACAACGATAAACCAAAATAAAAAAACAAATTTAAGACAGACTTTTAATTTGACTTGTTTCCGGACTTTTATTTTTTTGTCACTGCGGTCCCTAAAGTATTTTTCTAATTTCTTATAAATATATTGAGAACTATTTCTTTTTTAGTGTTTGTGGACATATTTAAGTAGTATTAAGGTTTTGACAGCCTTTAGGTAGAGTTTTAGTACTCAGATTCCTTTTATGTGTAGAAAATTGCGGTAATTAATTAAGTCAAATAGAAATTTCAACAAGGAATTACATTACAGAAAAGATTTTAAACATCTTTCGGTACGGAGGCAATGGGACGTTTGTTAATTACAACAGTTAGGTAAATATTTGCTTTAATTAGGTTTAGGAAGAGTTGAAAATGCTTGGAGAAGTATTACATGGACGCATCCAGAAATTGGTTTTATGAGGAGCGCAAAAAAAGTATAGTAATGTTAAATATGTTATTTGTACTTCGTAATTTCGTAGATAGTAACTGAACATTAACTAACCAAAATTAAAATAAAAATTTTTAATTTTATTTTGGTTCTCGCAAATCTGTTTATGACATTATCCAGGATTAATTTTATATGCTTATAGATATAAAGTAAGGTTAAATCAGGTTTTCTCCCATATTAGTTTTCATCACGTTTTCGACAATCGTAATGTAGTAATGTTCGGCTGTTGCTATAGACACGCGAAGAATTGCTAATATTTGTAGAAGTGTATATAAAAAACGGGCAACTTTGACAAGGTTGTCAGTTCGCAATAGAATTTCTGGAACTATCATATTATTTGAATGAAATTAAATGAGCATGAAATCATACACATGCAGTGAGATTGTAGGATAAGTCTATATTATTTATTTTTGACCAAAGCTAATGTTTCCAAAAACTGTTGACAGCAGGTTCGGGTGGGTGGGAAGAGGCGTGAAATAGAGTAGACCTTAGATTTGCGGCGAAGGATCAACAGAATTCACTCGCTTTTTTAATTTTAAATTTCTGGGATTTATCGCATAAAAATATATATACATTTTTTTTTATATTTTGAATCAGTGAAAGCAGTCGTACGAGCATTTATTTAAGATTAGCCTAATCTAGCCCAAGATAACTCAGAAATAGGTAAACAAGGATGCACAGTTCTCGCCTTGGTGCCAGCCCAGGACGTTCTTTATTACGTAGACAATTAAGTGGTGGGGCCGGATCGGTATAATGTACATACAAGGACAACACAGAGGAAACAAAGCTAACTAATGTACTAATTCTAAATATTCTAAGTCTAAACTCTTATGCTACATCTTTTTGAGTATTCCAAGAATATACATTTTAAATTATTATTTTTGACTACATTTTGCTAATTTTGAAATTATATAGGATAGAGCTTGTGTGTTAAGCTTGTAACTGAATAAGCGCTGATTTAGATCGTAGTAGCTTTCATTATCACAAGAACATAGAGGGCTATTGCTGAGACTCATTTAGAAAAGGTGACTATTAACATTTACATGACCAACTAGGAATTAAAAATAACATACACATAAATGTCTTGGAATATTTATATAGTGAATCAAAGTCCTTTGGTTGAGTTCAGGATATATTGATGTATATGTATTTTGGGTATTTTTAGAATATTCCTGAAAATATCGTTCCCAATCTTGATAGTATTTATTTCTAATATACGTGAATACCTACATCAGAATAAGGAATATCATTAATTCTCAATTTAGAGGAACATGCTTCCTTTGCAGCCTTATCAATTTTTTCGTTGCCAGCTATACTAGTGTAGCGCTTCACCCATATAAAAATTATTTCCACTTCATTGGAGTAAAGTTTTTGTGAATTGTTTTTAAGGGATAACAGTACAGATTGTGAATCCAACAATATTGTAACCTTTTTTATGTGTTTATTAATGTAAATATACTCTAGTGATTTTAATATTGCAAAAGCCTCGGTTGTATAGATTGATGTCATGTCATTACATTTAAATTGTTGAATTATGTTGTCTTGAGGAATACTGAATGCACAACCTACACCATTTTCACCTTTGGGGACGTCGGTGAAACATTTCAAAATCCTTTATAATTATCTAAAACACTTTTCATAATTATTGAATTTAATGATTGAAAATCTGTAAATCGATATCTTGTGGTTTTATTTGAGTTATTTCTAAGGAGGCATCAAACACAAAATGGACATCATTTTTAACTACAAAATCATGCTGTCTGCTAGTGGATGTAAATGCTTCGGCTAATAGTAGGACATTTTCATTTGATCAAAATGATAAGGTGAGATTAGAAATACTTAATTTGTAAATTTTATCAATCAGAGCATTGTTTCTTATTCTTATATTTCTAATTACAAATTTTTCGGTCAGGATTTTACGTCGAATATATACAGGCGGTTCATTAGATTTCGTTAGAAGATCTAGTGTAGGAGTCGAGCGCATGGTTCCCAGTATAAGTCTGAGGGCCCTAAATTAAACAAAGTCTATTTTATTAAGTCGTTGTTTTTTTGCAGAGCCATAGAAAACCGAGCCGTTATTAAGAATGGCTCTAGTAAATGCTTTATAAAACAGTAAAGCTGTCCTTTGGTCGGCACTCCGTCCGTAGTATGTTTATACTTTTCTTTACCCTTTTCATGTTCGTCCCATTTTAACTTTTGATTCAAAATTACCCTCAAATATTTAACTGATTGAACCCATGGTACATCTGTACCATTTAGATTAATAAAGTCCTCTTTTACAATTACATGTCGTGAAAAGGTAAACATTGCAAATTTTTGGTTGGAAATATTAAATCTATTTTCTCGAAAGTACAAGTAGCATATATACATAGTTCGACTGAGATTGGCTTACAGTCTTTGAATTTTTTATGACTGCTATATAGATAAAAATTATCAGCAAATTGTAACACACTACAATTTAGGTCTAAATCATGAAAATCCGCCGTATATTAGTTAAAAACAAGGGGTATAAAACCGAGCCTTGAGGTAACCCCGAAGATACAGTCCTGGTTTGGCTGAGATTTGTTGCAGTTCTAAAGTGGTATTTTGCGATCTTTAAATAACCTAATTAAATTGGTAGCAAATGCTCTTGGCATATGAAAGCTAATTAATATGTTTAGATTTACATTTCCATATGCACAGAAATGTCCAAAAATAATGCAGAAAAGTATTCGTTTTTGGAATAAGTATCTTGTATATCTCAGAAATTAAGTGAGACAAACACTCGTTAACACCTTTCCGTTTTCTAAAACCGAACTGACAACCTGGAATCAGTTTTTGCGATTAACACCACCATTCCAAACGTCGTTTAACTATTATTTCATAAGTTTTTATAATACGCAAAAACAAGGATATGGGTCTAAACTCCTTAGGCTCACCCAGTTTATTGATGAGAACAATAATGGAATGTTTAATTATTCCCAGATGATCAGCCTTTAAGGTAGCTTTGGTAAATACTGCACACAATAGTTTTAGGTAGATTTTTTAACATGCTGTATGTAATACCATCAGAACCCGGACTAGTACATTCAGATTTCTTAATATTAATTTCTAACTCAGGAAAGGATACCACTTTACAGAATGGATGGTTGTTATTTGAATTGAATAGATGGGATATCTTGTGCAGCATAATGTGGTGCAATCTTGTTTAAAAATACTTCGGATAACTCTTTGGAAATAGGGAATGATATATTATTGTTACAAGTATTTTTTACACGATTAACTCTCTTCCACTGTTTCCAGTTCCGTTTTGCTTTATTTTTAAAAATAGAGTTACTTTTGGCTGTACATTTTTTATAATCTAGGAAGTTTTGTAAATTATTGTTTGTTAGAAATATTTTAAACATCTCTTTTCGACGCGTAAATATTAATTGACATTCTTTATCCCACCAAGGCGTAAAAATTTGTAACATTAGTTTTCCTTTTTTAAAAATTTAAGGTATCGCTTATAGCTATACTAATTAAATTAATAATTGAATTTACTTCATTTGGTGTTTCAGAATAAGAGTTTATTATTTCATCGGTAGTGCGTATTTTCCCCTAAACTACATCGGCCCAAACAGTTAGTGGACCGAAACTTCACTGGCCCTAACAGTCGAAATCCCGACAGATTGGAATGTGTGGAATGCGGCGCTAGCCCGACACTTTAAATAGCGAATTGGCGAGCTACGCTACTGGCTAAAAATTCTTTAAATGGGCCTCCTGTGTTGTCAAGTTTTATTGATAAAAATAAATATATTGTTTGTTTATTCAATTTTAATCAAAACTACACCATGAAAAAATGATGTTAGCGTATTTCCCTGTATTCTAACTTTGAAGTGAAAATATTTTTATTGTTTTTTTTGTTTATTATAAAGCATTTGTTTATCACAAGATAATTTCTATTTAATGGAATAATGAACATTGAATATTGAAAAAAAAAAATGTTGGAAAGCCCAGGAAGAGGTTATTGCTTGTTTGCATCGAGATGATTTTAAACCTTTTACTTTTAAACTGGGTATGTTTATTTTAGAATAGTGTGAATATGGTATAAAGTTGCAACCATTTCAGTTTTTACACTCAGATAGTCTTATTTGTTGATGTTGATGTTGTTCCCTACCTAAAGATAAAACAAAATATCATATAAAAATCCACAAAAGCCTTTAAGCTTGAAATAAAAAGATATGAGATAATGAGATAAAAATATCTTATATCTTTCAACTAATTTGTTTTGTGAACTTTTTGAGACACATAATTTCTACTTTTTTTTAAGTTTTTTTGGTGTTTCATTTTTTATCCTGATCCTAAGCAAATACCTATCTAAAAATCAGTTTTTATCAGTCACATATTGATTAGGGTTTTATAAGATTGTTAATGATTTTCCCTAAGCTGGTTATTCATGCAGGTACTTTATTAATTATAATTTGTTTTAGGACCAATGCAAGTCTTGATGTTTGATATAGGTATCGTAGACAAGGCTTAGGAAGTTAGTTCTGCTCATATGTATGTGCATTGCAGATATTAGTGACGTGTATATTATAGTCATACTCGAGTACTCTTTGTTGCCCTGTTTGCATAGGAAGAAAGAAAAGACTTTAGTTACGGGTATTGATCTGAGTGTCATATAGCCCCAGTTATAGCCCATTCCATCAATGTAATAATTGGGCCTCTTTGTTATATGGAAGCTTCAAATTCTGCACCTTTAAATTTACTAAATATGCTTGTCACATAAAGTTGTTCATTTATAATTACTGTTGCTGAGAAAGTGTGTAGTTTGAGAAATAAAAAAGATACACCATATGATAAATGTAGTGTCAACTTTATTTTTAATTCCATGTTGAATAAATTTTTTAAAGTGTATCACATATTTTGTATATTAATTAAAGATATATAGCTACAGTGGATTAGAAATTTAAATAATTTTTCCCCATATTTTAAAAATATTAACTGTGGCCTATTTATATATTTTCTCCAGTTGGTATACACAATTCAGTAATAAGTTAATTTAGTAAGTATGCCAGATATCGCACATCACATCTTCAATTTTTTTTTAAATCTACGTATGGTTTAGGAAAAAGTTAGGTGCATGATATAATTATAAATGACAAAAGTCTTTCGAAGATACCCTCAATTAATTTCATGCTTTTAGATTCTTAAGTTTATTAACTGGTATAAAGTAGTTTAGATCTTGTAAATTATTTTATCAATTAACTTTTAAAATATAAACTTTTATAGCCTAATCTTATAGAATTTCCAAAAAATATTACATCTTATTGTTGACTTTACCATATGTTGGGAACTGGCCGCCTAACTTATAAGAATGCGTATTGTTAAAAAAAATTGTGGTATATCTTTTAGAATCTTTATTCAAGTAAATGTTAAGTTTTCTAAATAAATAGTTCCAAACCTTAAGGTTGAGACAGTGTTTCAAGAGGGATAGACATTGACTAAAAGCATTATCCCTTATAATACCTGTAGTGCTTTGTTTAATGTTGGACTAAGTAAAATAATTTTTAATTGAGAAAAATCTAGTTTAAACAATATCTTATTTAACTGACTTTGACATAATGTCATTATTTGTTAAAATAAACTCATAGTAAATGGTGCCAAGGATATATGTATAATCAAATCCCATTGGAATTTAAGAACAAATTATATTATATAATTACACAAAAATCTTGAATACTTCAAAAGGAAGTAAGCATTTTATGATGGCATACGAATTTTGATTGATCATAAATTAAACCTTCATTTAACTTTTTTGTTGAAAGGGGTAGAAAAAAATAATAAATGCAGAAGTTGTAGATTTTTAATCTATTAGTTTCTATGTATACTGGGTGTTTTTTGGAAAAGCATGACAATTTTTTTTTGTTTTGATGGTACACCCTGTATATGTCTATCAAATGGGACTTTTCTTGCTAATTATAATTATATTAGGTTTGACACAGTGAACACAGGAAATTGACAATATATCTATTATCAGAGATGTTAGAGAAAACATAACACAGATATGAATAACTTGCCTCTTATGTCATGGTTTTTCTCAATTGCCTTTAAAGGTAAAGATATCAAACCTAATATATTTATGATTAGCAAAAAGATGCCTATTTAATGGACATAATATAACATGGGTGTCCCACAAAAAACTGAGGGTTCAATTTATAATCAATATTCCTGTACATCATTAGATGATAATTGATCATTTTAGATGATAAAAATACTATTTGTTTGCCTGTCATTGTTATTATATTTTGTTGTTGGTAAAAGTATTTCTGATACAACCTATCTTCAATTTTAATTGTCACGGTTTTAATATGATAATTTTAAAATAATGCACATACAGCTATAGACCATGGTATAATGAGTATATTATATTATTATCCTTTATTTAGCATTTTGCTAGTTTACAAATTCACAATGTTTGTATTTATTTAATATATTGTTATATAAAAAGAAAACTTAATTTTACAAAAGAAATAATAAAGTACAAAACATAGAGAAATAGTTAAGTAATGAAACCTAAAATATTTAATACAGTCAGGTAATAAAACTTAGATACTGAAACTAGAAGTAAAATATAAGTTTAACTCCAAAAGAAAAATGCTAAAATAAATATAATATATAATAACTAGGAATAAGTTTTGTAGTTTTTAATTAAAACACATAAATTTACTGATTTATTTGTTTGTGCCCGAATGCATAAAAATCATACAATTACATTAACTATTACAAATTTAAGTACAGTAAAAAGCTTTCAATAAATAACATCAGAGTCAACAACAGAAGATTTTTTAGTTCGAAAGTTCATTTAGAGAAATTATTTATATAATTTCCCATAAGAAATTATAATGAGAAAGAACTTGGTAAATTTCAATAAAAACTTTAAAGTAACAAATGTCCACTTAGACTCTGTGACATCAAGAGAATACATTTTTCGTTTTTCACTCCAATGTTATACTTCCTTCCTCAGCAAAGCTTAACTCTCAAACGTTAGCTAAGCATTTTGATGGTAAGGTCTGTTTGAGATGGAAAACTGTTACTTAAATCACAATATCCAAAGTTTTGATCTTGATCCTCAAAAACAATTGTTTTGCTTTTTCAATTTCTCCAAATGCAACAGACCATAATTATTAATTATACAAAAACAGATGTTTTAGTGATCCATATATCTTTAATTTTTTTTGCATTGCTTAATGAAGCTACATATAATTTAGTGAGTTTTTTACCCTTACAATAAAAAAATACTGATATTTAATCTCCAATGATCATTTTTGAAGCTTAGATTGCATTGGTTTTGATTAAAATGCTACAAATCACATCACTTTTTTACAATATGAATAATTTAAGTCTGACTACAAATTTCATAAGAAATGAATTACTGCTACCCCTCTTTTTGACTAAATATGGTGGTGGTTTTTGAAGCTAGATTTAAGGTGTGAACTATTTTTAATGAATTGAAGAAGTAATCAAAATAACTGGCTTCTTAAAGCTAAAGAAGCAAGCTTTCAAATTCTGAAAAGATTAACAAGATACATTGTCTTGTTTTTAAAATACAGATACCTGTATTTTTCCTATGATAACTTTAATTAAGTTTATGTAGAGACTGTATGATTTTTTTCTGAGTCCAGTCTGGAGTAAGCCTAACCCTGGATGTAATAATAATAGCTATATTTTAAAAAATGATATATTTTAAATCATTTTGTGTATTTAGTCACAAATATTTGTAAAAGTTATACATCTGTGTAAGTTTCTAATTTTTGTGAGGCATTTGACACAATCCCTCAGGCTATGCTACTGGACATTGTGCATAGCTATATGATGTGGAGGATCCGTGTTAAATGTTTTTAAAATGTATCTGATTATGTTAAAGTAGGAGGAGCTTTGAGCCAGCCTATGCTGATGACTCTATTTTGATTTTCCCCAGTAATACACAGGAAGAAGTGTAGGATTTATTAATTAAGGACATGAATAAGGTTAAATGGTTTTTGGATCATTTTAAACTGACTCTTAATGTAAAGAAAACTAATTTATTTAATTACATCAATTAATCATCCAAATTTTAATTAAATTAGCATAGATTATTTGAGGGTACTATTACAGCTAGGAAATAAAGCAATAAAAAGTTTTAAGAAGTAAAAGTCTATTCATAAATAAGTCAAGACACATTGTAATGGCATAAATAAAAACCTACTTCACAAAATGGTGAATAAGTCCTTATATAGCTTGTTTTCAGAATAAATCTAAACCTAAGATTATATTAAATTTTATTTAAAACACATTACAGTAAATGTTATTTTCTTATGATGTAATCGGTTTTCTCAACTCACAAAGGGGTTGTTTTCACATGCCTCGCCCCTGGCAATAACTGAATCGGTATAGTTGGTAAGAAGGCCAGATTTTAACCAATGACACAGTCCAAGATATCATTTTCTTACTTTCTAGAGCTTCCATCTTGTTGGTGATCTTATTACATAATGGTCATCCTTGGGCATACTAAAAATAAAGAAAATCTCTAATTACTTTCAAAAACATTAACACACTTATTAAAAAAAAAAAAGAAATGAATGAAATAGATATGGCACTACTTAGGAAAATAATCAGGTACTGGTGAACTTATGCTATTTGAATTTTAAAAAGAAAACGAAAAAAAAAACTACATATATTTAAATAATGATCCCATATAATTTCAAAAAAATGATCAAACTAAATTCTTATTTGTGGAAGTATGTTATAAATATATCAGAAGTTGTGCCATCTATGCATTTTTATATTCCGATAAAACTTAAAATTCTATGAATGTCAGTTTTTAAATATTTACAATTGAACAAAAAATGGTGGATCTACAGGCATTTCCTTTATTTTGTTTAGCTGGCCGTGTCACAAATATTAATGCAATTTTTAACAGACTTCAAAAAAGGAGGTTATCAATTTCACCCTATGCATTTTTTTATGTATGTACAACGATTACTCTGCGATGGTTTCAACAATTTGGATGAACTTTTCAGAGAATATTCCGGATATTGCCCGAGTGGTCCCACAGCTAGCATATTGTAAAAAAGTATGACGTTCACCATTTTATCAGGAATTTACATAGATATTCTATGGTTATTTATTAAATATGACTTTTAAAATAAAACTCATATAAATAGAACTAAAAAGGATGAAATAAAAGATATATAAAAATTAAACTGACTTCAAAAAATGCACCTAAAATTGGAAAATAATATTATATTCCATCTGGAAAATTTTAGTCACCAAGCGAATAGATATAGTAAAACAAAACACTCGTTACATAAATATATTTTGGTAATTAAGAATAAGTTTAGCTTTGACTTCACAGACACAGGGTATGGGATTCGCTTCTGGCGAGTTACTTCACAATATCTACATCAAAAAAAACACGAAAAAGTAAAAAATAATATTTTATTCCACATTGAAAATTTGACTTTATGAAGTCATCTTCAAATTAATTCTTAATAACTTAATCATAAACAGACATTTATATAATGAGTACCTACATATATGGGAATAAAATATTACTGTTTACTTTTTGTTGTTTATTATATTGATTTAGTAATTTTTATTTCATCCTTCTTAGTTTTCTTTATACAAAGTTTCAAATTATAAAGCCTAAACTTAGGTTAAAATTTTAGACGCCTTGAGTCCATTGCATATGAAATTTTACCAGAATCACCATATTAACATCAATACTTTTTTCCTGGCAATATAGTGAACGTGGTATAGATTGTCTTTCGCGCTCGTGTATACATGTAGAACATGTTAAATATGGCATCATTCCGCTATATTTAATATGTTTGCTATGGGACCACTCCAGTAACATCCTGAATATTCCCTATTTCATCTAAACTGGTCATACAAGACAATCACATACCATTGCTCTTTCCATTCATTTAACATCTTAATTCAGCTCAATATTTTTAATTATATAAGCAAATTTAATTCAATATCTAAATCAGATTTGTCAATAAGACAGAATTCTTAGACAATAAAAGCATTTAAGTTACATTAAAATTTCAATTATATTTGTGCCATAAATAAATTCTTATTCATCTCTCATAGAAAACCTTGTAGAGTGTGAGGAAAATTTAAATGATTTTAGTTATCATAACACTTCCTTTTTGTTTGTGTATTTTTGTCTGTTTTTATAAAAAACAATGTTTGTTTTCTTTTTCAAATAAATAAATATATATGAACAGAAAATAGTCATTAACATTTTTAGACTTAACAAATTACAAAATCAAAGTGCAACCTATCAAAATATAAAACAAGTAAATATATATTATAAATATATATATATTATAAATATACATATATATATATATATATATATATATATATATATATATATATATATATATATATATATATATATATATATATATATATATATATATATATATATATATATATATATATATATATATATATATATATATATATATATATATATATATATATATATATATATATATATATATATATATATATATATATATATATATATATATATATATATATATATATATATATATATATATATATATATATATATATATATATATATATATATATATATATATATATATATATATATATATATATATATATATATATATATATATATATATATATATATATATATATATATATATTTATAATGTCCTATTCGTGATATTATCTATGTATTTGGCAAAAGTAAATTTGGAATTCAATAGCATTCCCAAGTCTTCAAAAGTATCAACTCTTTTCAAGATTCTTTCGTTTAGTGTATAAATAATGTTTTTAAACAATGGAAACTTAATTTCTAGAAATAGAGATATCTCCAATAATATCAACACAGGGGTAGGAACGATTTGGTTATGACACTTCACCAAATTTCTTTATTTAATAAGGGTTCTCTAGTCGGATGTATAAAATTATATATATTACCATTAAAAATAAAATGTATTCAAAAGATAAAAGTAAACCAAAAAATTCTTATTGAAAGAGAATTCTGTTCCCCAGATGATTATTTTAACTTTTATATACAGATTACGTCCTGCTTATATGTAGAGCCTAGTATGAATGAACTGTTCATTTAAATCATTGAAGAAATAGAGAACATCAAAATACCTTAGGGGTTCCGAGGGGTTTTCCAACATTGAAGACACAAGTGTTACATTTTGTAAACATTAACAAAATAGGTTGCCTTTTTTGAAAATACAGACCCCAAATAAATTTTGTCCCAGGCCAAAACTAGGGTAAGCATGGCTCTGTATGAGAGTAATAGTTATCTTTTTAAAAATGATAAGTATATGGATCTCTTCATGTGAAATAAATCTTCAAAGCACTTTATTTTGCTACTTATTTAACAAATTTTTCTAAAAGTTATCTTTAAATAGAAAATATTTTGAAAAGAAAAAATGCCTCATTATTATTAAAATATATAATTATTTTGACATATGAATTACCTCAGCAGTTCTATATTTATTCTCAGATGGACTATGGAAGCATTCCTCACTGCTTTGTCTGTCTACTCATAATTTTATATGCAAAGCTGATTTTCATTTTTTATTGTTGCCTGAGATACATACCCCGATTTGCCAAGATGGAGCCCACTGTGGTTGATACATCCATGAATTTACTTGGTTTTCCTAAAAATGCAAACACAACTATATATCATAATCATGTTATCAACCAAATACAAATGTTTTTGTCGAGGTTTTTCTTTTAACTAACTTTTAGTGTGCACTATACATTAAAAAACCGATATATTGAAGAAAATCCGAAGAGGAACATTAAAGAAAATAGATGTATACACAAAAAAAAGAATCTAGATGGCTTACCAATATGAAATTTGTATGTTACAATATACTTTCTGATGTCCTAATTTGATAGTCCATTTAAATTGCTGAATCTAACTTTCTAGTAATCTCGTTCTTGAAATTGCATTTAAATGGGCGAAAAACTGAGAATTCAGGACTTATCGGGAACACAGTAAAAGCTTGCATATTATTTCTGCACGTTTCACAACCAACTAACAATTTACAGGCATTTTTCGTCATGTTAGTAAAACTTATTTTATTGTATCTTAACACTGATACGGTAGCAGTAGAATTAATACGTAGCTATTTGCTATTTTTATAAACTAGGTAATTCTTTGAGAACGATTTAAAACTTATTATTCAGGAATATTAATAACATGTTATCAAACATAAATAAAAAACACAATTGACAATATTACTAATATTGTCGGAAATATGTACTTTTTTAGAACAATAATGCACTTTGGCAACAGTGACAGAAGTTTCTTACATCACTGGCGTGCATATTTATGTATTTCGACGTTTAAGGCCAACGACGAATTCCATGCATTCCAATGTGTCGGGATTTCGACTGTTAGCGCCAGTGACGGTTATGTCTAATGTAGGTTCGGGCAAGTGAAGTTTAGGGCCAAATACATCGAACCATTTCATCGATTTTATTGGAATAAGCAGCCCGGTTTGCGTTTCTTAAAATCCATTCTACAGGATTGTAGGTGTGAGACTGATGCTCAGTATTTTCATTAAACACAACTTATGGTATGGGATAATGGTCTGACCCATATGTATCTTTGCTTGCTTGCTAACTTGCCAAGAGCCTAGTCTAGGAGGTCTATATACTGACATTATGGAAATTTGCTTATTGTCATAATTTATATTCGGTCCACATACTTCTTCCAATTTGTTGTTTGTAATTGTGAAGTTTAAAACATTAAATGATATATGTTTTTTAACAAATATCGCAACACCTTCTTTACCATTTACCCTATCTTTTCTTATTATATTATATCCCTTAAACACTATATTATAGTTCGGCTTGTACCACATTTAACTTATAAAAATAATATCAAAATTAGTATCATATGCAAGGTTTTTTAATAAGTTATGATTAGAACAACGGTCTGTCTAGCATTCCAGTAAACTACTGTTAACTGCTGCTTGATAATTCACATTTTTAAAAAACATTTTCGAATAGTTATATATATGTTACTTATGTTATTGAATAGTAAATCTGTATTAACACTGTTCAGGATCATTATTGGAGAAATGTTTATTTTTTTAATTCATTTACAATTGTATTTTTAATTTCTCTCTCATGTTATTATAAATATGTGTACAATCCATGGTGCACCTGTATATGACCAGTCAAATTCCCTACTTGGAGTTTCATAATTTATACATCTGTCAGTTACTTTTCGTTTTTTACTTTTCTCATTTATATTATTAGGCTGCGAAACAGAAAAATTAACTGGTTTATATTATGTTCATGTTTATACAGTTTTTAGTATGTAATTCAAGAAACTTATCAGATATTAATGGCAAAAATTTATTTTTATTGACTAAACTTGCATAGGAAGGCGTTGTAACAATTTTCTCCATCTCTTTAAAGGATAGAAAGAAACTTTTATTTAACATCGTTACATATAAACATGTGTGATGTGTGATCAGCATCTGATACATATAGATAATTGCCCTCTTTTAAACTTTAAAAGCTCGATCTGCAACTGGAGATCTACCCCACACAATAACTAAGAATAGAATGGAAGTTTGCAAAGTAATCCGTCCGCAAAATTCTATCTGAAAAAGTTCTACCTAATTGTCATAGCAAAAAAATTTGTTTACTTAAACTTTGGCAAAGATCGGCAATATGAGTATGCCATTTCAAACCACTATCAATGGTTATTCCCAACAATTTAACGTCGATAGCCTCTTCGGTAGTTGAAAAGCTAAAATCGATTATCTGCCTTTTGGTACAATTCATTTTTAATAAGTTAGATGCAAACCAATTCTCCGCTATATGTAGAGCGTTAGCTGTGTTTTCTTTTAGCTGTTGCAACGTATCCGCAGATGTTAGCAGAGTCGCATCATCTGCATATAAAACTGATCTACTAGGGAGCATGTTGACACAAAAGTTATTTACATAAATAACAAAAAGGAGAGGGCCCAGGACGGATCCTTGTAGCACCCCTTTATATATTTGTTGCTAACCAGATTGCACACCATTAATAGAAACAATCTGTTTTCGATCTAACAAATAGAACTGAATTAAGGAAAGTGGCGCACCAACAGTATCCATATGATTCAGTTTGACCAGAAGTATGCCATGAGAGGCGGTCAAAATCATTACTAAGGTCGCAAAGCATTGCTGATCGCGGTTCACCTTTATCGAGGCTCTCGACTTCGTCCCTCACGACCTCCATTACAGCCTGAATGGTAGACCTGCTCTTCATAAAACCAAGTTGGCTATTTGTAATACTTTCATATCTGTTTAAATATGATACAATTTTATCTCTAAGAATGATTTCGATAACTTTTCCAAACCATGGAACTATAACAATTGGTCTATAATTGTCCATTAAATTTTTATCGCCTTTCTTAAAAACCGGCCACACTTTAGTTAGTTTAAGTGAATTCGGAAACTGCCCTACTGAAAAACATTTAGTAATAATAGTTGTTAAAAATGAACAAATAATGTGAGAAGCGTTTGTTACCATTTTAGTATTAATATCATAAATATCGTAATAATTGGAATGTTTGAGATTATTTATAGCATCTCGAACATAGGTTTTTAACTTCTAAATTGTATGAGTTAAGTAGTTTAATTAATCCAATCAGAATGCTATTCGGATAAGGGCATTTTAAAATTAATATTAAAATCACCTAATATTACGATTTTATTGGACAACGTAATAATATAATTCAGGGCATCTTCAAGTATATCAAGACAAGATTTATAAAGGCATACTACGATTGTATTAGACCATATTCCACAAATAATACTTAGATTTATGGGTTTGGCAGCAATGTTATTACGTACATAAATGGAAACACCACCATGTACATTATTATCTCTGCAATAGTAAGATAATAAATTTTAATTAAAAATATTAATAAAATTCAATGATGCTTCATCAACTCAATGTTCACTTAAGCAAAGAACTTCATAGGGGTTATTTTCTAAAAAATTTTATTACCTAAGCATTGAATATTTAAGTGAAATATTTTAGTGGCCTTTTCTTCCAATATTCTAATATTATTAGTAGTGGTACCATTATTTCGTTGTCGGATCATTGACAGCTGCAGCAAAATTTTGTTTGGGAAATCTAAATCGCTGAACAGCCATTCCCTCTGGCCAAATATTTGTGTCGTAAACCCTCTGAACATCTTTAATCGGGAAAAAGATTTTAAATCACATTGAATCATCTTTTTTATTCCTAATAGCACAAGTAAAATTAATATTTGGAGCTGTATTTTTGAGATGTTTTTGAAGATTCTCCGATGTTGTCGATGAACAGAACCTATAAGCATGCAAGTACTCCAGTTTGGGCACAGTTGGTATTGTACGATTAGTACATTTGTTAGTACCAACGATAGGTTTCTGTTTAGCAGTAAGTTTGGGCTTACTTGCGCTACGAATATCAGCTGGGTTGGAAGCATCTGCTGATTTTATCGAGGTCATTGCACCTTCTATGGCATTTCCCACCTGACTCTTAGTAAACATATGATTTTTTAGTAATATTTTGCTGATTGCACGTGCGGGGTGTGAGTAATTAATTTATGTAGGGTTATAAACACACAGTTTTTGCTCTCCAATTCGATCTGACACTCAGCTGACTCCATTATGGTATCCTCTAAATTAACTGGAACCACTTCAGTGTCTGAACGATTATTCCCACAATTTTTACAACGATTTTGTGTAATATATTTTAAGTATAACTATTTGTAAGATTTTCAGGTGCTTTCCTGCACACTATATAATCACTATAATTTCAATAAGACCTGATTCATTTAATCGGTTAAGCTTAGATGTTAACACGTCTACTTCGTTCGGCGCCATGTTTTTCTCTCACATTTAGGTTGTTTCCTTAAGTAAAATTTAGGACATTTTTTACTAATTGAATTATGTGAGTCTGATTTACAGTGCTTACAGGACATATTACAGTTCACCTAAACAATAAATGAAAATAACATTTTTTAATTTTGAACAATTTCGGCAGTGTTTTTTACTCTTGTATTGTTTGGCTGTATGCCCAAATTTAAAACAGTTAAAGCACTGAGTGTGCACAGGCGAATACCAGATATCAACTTCATGTCGTAATCTGTATATGTGTACATATTGAGGAAGTTCAAGCTTGCCGAATGTAATTATGATTTGTTGTCTAGGAATTTTAGTTAATTTACCGTCTTTATCATTTATTATTTTAGTATCTACTAGTATCTACCCCACGAATAAGCCATTTTTTTTTACTCAGATGAGAAGGCAGGGATATAGCAATAAGATGATTTTCTTGGAATATTACATTAGAGACTATTTTAGTAGCCCCTTCCGCAGATTTACAAAGAATTTGTACCCTATTTCTTCCCACAGTATATAGATGATCAATGTGTTTTTCATCTTCTCCCATCCTAAAAAGTTTTTCGCCAATTTTTATTGGAAGTTTCCAAAATTTAAATATTTATGTTCTACAAAAATTACAAATGAATCTAAACTATCCTTTTTATATCTATTGCTAAAGTCTACTCTATAGACAATATTCGCAAATTGTTTGTTGTTAGATCCTTCTGCAGTGGATATATTTATTTGACTACTGTCTGAACTACTATTAGAATTTTCTCCCATATTAATATCATTATATGTGAGATCCACAACTTTAATATTTTGTTTATCTGGCGGTTTACCGCCCCCTGCGTCATACATGCCCCCAGTCATATTAAAAACCTGAGAGTGACGAAGAAATTTAGAAAAAGATACAACTCACAGAACGCCGATTTTGTTCCACAAAAATTGACAAAAATAAATCCCAAGTATAGTTCAGCACATATATCAAGAAGCACGATACCAAAACACTACTATCGCCGTGTCAAGGTCGTACGATAGGTAAAACCAAAACTGGGCATAAAAATATGAAAAACTAATAAATAAATATTAGTGAAGCTTACTCAAATCGGTTGCAAAATATTTCTCATCATTTATTATTGGAAGAATTGAGCAAATTACTTGAAAAAAGTAAATGTAATAACTAACTACTTAAGTGAAGTATATTTTAAATATTTAACAGTTAAACTAATCTGATCAAAAATGCTTTAAAATACTAACCTCTTAGTAGTTACTTTTCTTATTACTTTTAGATGCAATCGTAAAAGTTTAGTGTATGTAAATACATTTCATTCTTCGATTATATTAAACATTTCTAGAGGAAATTTATTATTCAAAATACAGTAACACGCATGAAACATTTTACTGATTTCTAAATAGGTTGGAGGCGATAGGGATTTCGCTTTACATTGACTACAATTGACATTTAATTTAAATTTTAAAATAGGGATAGTGAAAGTTCGTCTAGTGAAATAAGTAAATGAAATTGGGGGTTCTGCGGGAAGGAAATATATTTTGGTTTTATTTTGCTGTAAAAGACAATATGGTTTCATGTCTTGTGTATATTTTACTACATTCAGCACCTCAATTTGAGGTAGAAGCTCTCTAAGGTTAGCATAAAAGAAACTTTATTTTGTAGGACTTCTTCAGTACATATTACATTACTAAATTCACTTGGCAGACAACTCTCATTAATCGCTTACAGAAACATTGTTATTTGTTGAAAATCTAAATGAAAAATTAAGTTTGTACTAGATAGTTCGAATAGATTATTAAAGTAAACACTAACATAACTCCACATTTACCACTGACGCTGACAGAGGTTGTCACTATAAAAGTAGATTAATTTCATATTTTGCGAAAAACCAACGATAATACGGGTGCACTCATTTAAACCTTTTGAAATGTTGCATCAATTTAGAAAATTAAAAATATCACAACTTGGTTATGTCATACCTGAACAAAACAACATAAAACGGTATTTTAAGGAAACAAAAAATAAAAACGAAACAAAGGGTTTTGGTTATGATAGATGACAGAATTATAGTAGTGATTTAAGTACCGCAACTCTCCGCAAACTACGACACAACGCATTAAATTTTAAAGAACTGGCGATATGTTCCCAAATCGTAACCGCTTGGTAATAATATACACTATAAATTTAATAAGAACTTTGTAGATAACTTTATTCGTACCACCTTCGTATTCAAGATTTCAATGTAATTGGGTATAAGTGACAGTTGCGTATTTAAAGACTCCAAAACTATAAAAGCGTATGGGGGCAGTCGTAGACACTTGATGTTAAGTAATTTTCTCAGTAACGAAATGCCAAACCTAAAAGTAAAAGTCCAATAGAACGCCATTGTTTATTTTCATCTCCCCTATAAATATTTAGCTGTGATACTTGTTTTTGTGAGTATAAAGATTAAAAATGCATACAAATTAAACATTACGTTAAAAATAGAATCCCTCTTTACAATAAGATATTTAATGATAATTACTATTTAAACCAAAGTCCAAAATTACCTTTTTGAGATTTAAATTGGCCAATATATTTGACCAAAATGTATTGAAAATTAACAAATTTTAAAGGCGCGTAATTTTTTTACGACTATCATCAACATATTCACCAAATAAATTGCCTGCGTCTTAATTTTAGGTCCTTAGCATAGCCAGAAAACTAAGTGAAACCTCAAATACCAATAACGTATTCGATACCCTCTACACCATATTCCCAATTAGAGTGTTTGTAGTCTCCATAACTATTTTGTTTGTATTAAAACGAACCATACATATTTTTAAAACGGAAAAAGACAGAAATAAGGAAGTGACGAATAAGGTGAATTATTATTATTCGGCTACTTAAATGGAACTACACAATTGCGTACTATCTACGTAATAGTCAAAGTGACAGTTACTTGTTATTCACGAAATAGTTACCCTAAAATTGTTTCCCATTTTGGTAATGACTATATAGTCTCAGCTTAAACAGAACGTGGCGACACCAAGCTCCGGTTACTTCAATGAAAATACTTGTGATAACAATGACGTATTCAAAACTAAAAGTGCTACTTGGGGTATCTCAGTTGTTTTATGTTTTTAAAGAGATTGAAACGCATTGTTACAAAGAGTGTCCAAATTTAGTATTCTGATTTAAATTGGCTGCCATTTATATTAATACTATTTGACAGTTTATCATAGTGCGGACGTAGAGAAAAAACTTTGCGATTAGTTTAAAAATCTTATTACAAAAATTGGGAATATTTTGCTGAAACTTCAAGATGTCGTACGTATTTAGAGAGTTATGCGGCACCATCTGATCTGAGTTATTAAGACTTTTATGAAGAAATTTAAAGAGTCTGGATCAGTAATAACTAACAGAGAGCGTATTTATAATCGCGGTGTCCGATCAGAAGAAAAAGTGCTGCAGTCAGAGCTAGTGTTAATGAAAACCCGAAATTGTAAGTTCGTAAACGTTCACAGCAAGTCTTCATTAAAAAACCGAGTCTATATAACATTTTACAGAAAGATCTGAATTTAAAAACTTATAAGATACAGTTGACTCAAGAACTAAGACCAAACGATCATTTGGTACGTCATAATTTTATTAATTTGGCATTAGAGAAAAAGCAAGAATAGAACGATTTCTCTCACAAAATAAATTTAACGACGACTTTCAAAATTGATGATACAAGTGGAACAAGCAAAATTGCAGGATACGGGTTGATCAAAATAAAAGAGAAATACTGGAGATACGAGTACATCCAGAAAAAGTTATTGTGTTGTGTAGTTTTTGGGCAGGGGGCATAATATTTCTTCCAGAATGAAGTTGGTGATGCGGTTATTGCGAACGGGGCTCGTTACAAGATAATCTTAATTGATTATTTGTGTAGTGAATTAGAAAGCATAAATATCAGAACATGTAGTTTCAATAGAACGGCGCCACTTGCCATACCTCGGATGAAACGCTGAATGTTGTGAGGGAGAAATTTGGCAATCAAATAATTTCTCGAAGATCTGACGTCAATTGGCTGTATAGGTCTTGCGACCTTACACCACTAGATTATTTCCTGTGCGGCTTTTTAAAGAAAAGAGTTTATGTTATTATTCCTCAAACCACTGAACAGCTTAAAGTTAATACTACCCAAGCAACTAGGCAAACTGTTTTTGGGAAAAGAATGCTAGCATCCAAAGAAGCAGAGGGGGTCAATTGCAGGATATTATTTTTCATTATTAAACGCAAGATTTGTACTTTAAAATAATATAATAAAATTATAATATTTAAAGCGTTTTCTGTGTTTTATTAATAAATTGAATCGGAAGATCAAATTTGAACACCCTTAACACAGTAAATTTTAAAGACATTTTTAATTTATTGATTAATCGTAACACTGAACTCTTTAAACATTTAAAAGAGAAAAGCATATCTTAAACAATCTAAAACTCCTGAAAATTAATGAATATTTTGTAGTGAGAAAGATTTAATAGACTTTATAAAGCAAGAAATAGAAAAGGCTAAGTTCTTCTCATTTCAAATCTCTCGCAAAAAACTTTTATTCCGTTTCAATAGAACGGAAGTTTTCACGGCTTTGGTCAATTATAAAATCATGGTTCTTGGGATTAGATCGTGTCAAATTGGAATTACTGTCCGACGCTTCGCCTTCGATTGCACGAGACATCTTCAGGGGATCTTTACTCCACGAGATTTGAACACTGAATGAGCTCGAAGGGATTCAGGCGGGCTTTTATGCCCGACTTGTGCTAGCTGAACCGTAACCCTTTGTTAAGATCGGTTTCCACGTATGATGTAGAACATAACCCGTATCTCTATTGAAATTTAAATATTTCAATAGATTCTCTAAGTTTTCGTTTATAAGACCTTGGAACCGATGCTAGAACCTTGGTTTCCTTTACATTTATAATATGGCCAGTGTTATGCTGATATTGTAGCTTTCTAAACAGAACGAGTATATAAAATTCCTTGCTCCTGTGGAGAAGTGTATGTAGGAGAAACAGGACGCTCGATATCAATTAGACTTAAGGAACATGAACGATGCATTAAAAGGAAACAAATTGTTCAATTTGCTGTAGCTGAACACTAGCAGAAAAATAGAGAATCTATTGAAATATTTAAACATACAAAAATTTTCAATAGAGATAGGGGTTACGGTCTACATCACACAAACACAGACACACACTAAAGATCCCTGAAGATGCTTCGTGCAATCGAAGGCGAAATGTCGGATAGTAATTCAAATTAGTCACGGTCTAATCCCAAGAACCATGATTTCTTAATCGTTTGAAATACTTAACACAAATTTGGAATATTTAAATAGTTCCATAGTATCCAATTTGGTCGATAAAACATTTAGATATCAAATGCTGATTAGTTTATATTTATAAGCTACTTGATTTTTGCTTTGAAGTTGAAGTTTATCCCACAAATAGTTTACGGATATTCACCTACGACATGATTTTTTTCGCATTTTGAAATTTATATAACTTGACCATTTAATTAGAAATATGTAAATCTTTTTCTGTCAGAACTTTTTCTATTATTTACAATTAGGGGAAAACAAAAAGAAAATTTGGCCGTCGAACTACTAAGATACGCACATACATATAAAATCCAATTTAGTCCTGAGTTAACGTGGGCGAAGCTCGGTCGGAAAAAGAATTTGTAATTAAGCAATTTAAAACCAAATTTCTTTCTGCAAGTTTTATTTTAGAACTCATTATCTTACACAACAATATCTTCACCACAAAAGTTCACAGAAGCGATGATGGTCAATAGGAATAATGACGGATATATTCGCATGAGTATAATATGTTCTCCCTGCATATTAAGTTTTTGTTTAATAACTATTATTTTGCTGCAGGTCATCTTATATGTACTTCACGACAGAAAATAGCTGATAACTAAAAAAATCAATCATAGTTTCCTTGGGACATATATATATATACATACATACATATATATATATATATATATATATATATATATATATATATATATATATACGAGGGGTAAACCGCAGGTCCGAATTTGTACACCAGAATTCCATTTGTACTAATAATTTCACGGAATTCTTTGCAATTCCACGGAATTCTATTAAAATTGAGATGACGTTTAATAATATTTAATAAGGGCTTTTAATGAATTTTCATATATTGGAAGTTGACTTGGGACTTTCAAAGGACTGTAGAATATTTAATGTGTTGACTTAATACCAGCAAACTGACACTTTTCTGGCTTTGTTTTAAATGGTCTATCTTCTGATATTAATTTGAAATTTCCTCTAAAGTGTTTTTTTTTTCTTTTTTTTTTCGTATAAATTTAAAATTAGTGGCAAACGATAAAGCAGTAGAAACTAAGATTATATTTAACCAGATTCAACAGCCCTAGGAAAAACTCGATTTTTAACTGTCACTTGTTTAAAAGAAATTAATTGAACTTAGAGGTTATATCATATTATAATCCTTAGAAATGCCGAAATGTAATATAGGACCTTCTACTAAAATATAGTGTATTATAAACAAATATCTACCTTTGTTGATAATATACTATTTTTATTGTAAGGCCGTATATATTTCATTTTTTTGGTTATTTTTAAACGAGCATAGTGTTGTATATGGACCGAATGGTGGGATACAAATGCGTGAGGTCAAAAATATCCTTCTCTACCTTGGTTAATTTATTAATTTTTTCACTACTAGTGCTTAGAAAAATCTATAAATAATAATTTTTTTGTAAACCTATTTTTACGGTTACCGTCACTTTGTCAATTTTGTTGAAAAAAATAAAACATATGTTGCGTATATAATTATGATTTACTTTACCTACCTTTAAAATATTCTTCCTAGGTTAAAAACGAGCTTTTTTACACATGTTTCCTGAGGTGTTTCTTAGTAAAAGACGCTTCATTTGATATTTATACTTATTTATTTTTTTTTAAATATACATGTTACATACTCAACAAACTTATACAGGGTGTATAGACAAAAGAAGTTAAAACAAAACTAAAAAAGTCGAAAGATAAAATATTTATACAAATTTATTAGAAAAGGTTTTAGCAAAAAAAGCAGATTATACATTTTTCTTAAAAACTTCGTACTTTTTCTCTATTTGAGATCGATAGTACTCAAAGACTGACATGGGGTGTGATCAAATCATATTTATTGGTTCATATATGATATGGACTCGTTAGACCACATCTAAATCAGATTTTTTAGTCCAGTAAAATTCATTTAGGTTTTATGACAAAAATTTAATGACATATGAATCATTCTTTCTCACCTCGATGACCATTCCAAGAAACCATTTTTCATCATAGAAAACCGCATAATGTTTCTCAGCTTCTATAGTCAAGGTGTCGGAGTAGGTTTTCCTGATTTCCGTTGACTCGTCTAGATTCGAGTCTGGGTCAGTAGAATCGTTTAACTCCACGCTTTTGCTACTCTTTGATGAAGAGGAATCGTCGGAAATGCACACTTTTGACTCTGGCGGAGTGCCGATAATTTTCTTGAGATCATTCAAAATATTTTTTTCTAACGTCAACTCCAAAGTGCTGCTGTGACTACGACACCTTCAGAAACTATTGTGCCCTTACAATTTACAATCGAATAAAAGGTGTGTTTTTGTGGCTTTACAGAAGCGAAGGTACCATCGTCTGATAAATTATACCACGTGCAATAGCATCCCAATCCTCTTTCAATTGTATTTGTTTTTATGGATGTTGAAGCAGTATCTAGCGCCTCTATATCTGCCTGCCAAGTAACCAAAACGAAAGTATTCGGCCAATTATAATCTCTGAAAAATATTTGGTTTTTGTTGTCGACATACTTTTATCTCTCGAAAAAACGCTCCAATCGCCAACCGAAGCAACACTACGAAATTCAAAAAATTCTTCGGCATTCTTGCCTGTCTTTGGTAGTATCGATTTCTGTTCACGTTTTAGTTGGCTTTGCACAACAAATCGTTTTAAGCGATCACTTGACGCTCTTTCGTGTTTTTGTGCCAAAAGCCAACAAAGAGTGGACTTTTTTATTACTATAGTTTTTCCGTCCAAATTTATTTCAGTGAAGGGGCTGCTGGGTGAAATATATTCTGTATATATAGATTTTCTTAAAAAAATCAAATGGTTATATATTTTTTGTCAAAATTTAATTTAAAGCTATAAACGGTATAGAACAGTGAAATAAAAAATCCAGGTCCGTATTTAAATTAAAAAACTTGATGATGGTCGCCCAATTCCGAAACGTCGGATTCAAAAACTAACCTAACTAATTTGTAAAGGAGAAAAAGTGACAATGAAGAAGTGAAAATTAACTAAACTAAGCCTACAATTTAAAAAAAGAACTAATAAACGCCTATATTTTTGACAAAAGCCTAGTACTCAGAACTGCGAATTGCGTTTTTTTTTTTAGGAAAATTCCGTCTGATATTAAGAGCTTATATTCGTGCAGTCCTCATAACTGCACAATTTATATCCGTTTTTGACCGTTTCTTGTTTAATTTTGAGGTTATTTTTAATTTATTTTTGCACCGCAAAATTTTCCCGCCACAATAAATTTAAAGAAGAAAAGCCAATAGGAAAGATTCCGCAAAATAAATATTCGCGATTCGCAGTTCTGAGTACTAGGCTAAACCCTCGGCTAAGCCCGAGGACAAACCTTAATTAGGAAAATTGAAGAGAAAATCGGCATTTCCATTTTTGAGTCGCTGTTGAGCTCCCTAGCGGCCATATTTCGAGTCCAAAAATAATTTCCAGTGATGTTCCATGGCCGGTTGACCCATTAAATTTTTTTCCCCAAGTTGTACGATAAACGGTTACCGAGTTATGGCCGGTGAGCATTCTTATTTAGACATCTGGTACATCATTCTCTTTTTTATCATAACAATCTAATGATGTCATCATCTAATTCTGAATGCCTATAAATATTTCAATATTTGGTAACATATACACTTCTAATTATTGTCTAATTTTTATTGCACTCTTCTTACTAAAGGCGATATAAAAGAAAATATTTATTACAAGGAAATGTTTAGAGTAAAATCAGTTTAGCAAGTTATATCTTTTAATGTAATATTATTTATCCCGCAGAGTGTTTTTTTTACGATTATAATACTTTCCTCTGACGAGCGAAGTAAAAAGTATCGTTAACCACATAAAAGACGCTACTTTTTTCCCGAATCGACACCAAATAATCTATGTTACGACACTGCGTCTTAAAACTGACCTAAAAATGTTTGCGCTTATTCTATAAAATCTAAAAACTATGTTTGTACTTATCTCAGAATCAATCGAGGAATAAAAGCTCTTGTAACTAGTCTTATTAATATTTCTTACACAAACTAAAACTATACAATATATTTGATGATTGCTCTTGCGTACATCAAACTCATCCGCATACTCGTTTGGGCATCGTGTTTGCTCGGTTACCCATCGTATTGCGTAATTCCAAGGAATTCCACCGAATTCAACGGAATTCCACGGAATTCTACAGAATTCCGCTGGAATTCTATGGAATTCTACTAAATTCAACAGTATATTAATTCCACGGAATTCCACAAACCTGTACACCATAATTCCACAGCGGTTTACCCCTCGTATATATATATATATATATATATATATATGGTAGAATGACTTTTTTACTTAGATAGATCAAGCAAACTAAAATAAAGTCTTGAGAAAGCTCAACACAATAATTTATATATATATATATATATATATATATGTATATATATATATATATATATATATATATATATATATATATATATTTATATATATATATATATA